>CM059221.1:19768807-20433807 GCA_030347435.1 Clarias fuscus
AAAATGCTGCGAATACATTATAACCCTGTATCAGAGTTGCCATTATGAAGCTGTATCCTTATGCTTTGTAATGCGTTATGAATATAGTTATAAGCAATTATACAGGATTTTGCTATACATCATGTTAACAAAATGATCCAAAAGTCATATTAGTGGTAGATGAAATAGTATGATAAAATAAAAGCATTAAAAACAAAAAGAAATTAAGATCTTCACAGAGCATCTGAAAATGGTTTGGGGTCAGTTTTGAAAATAAATAGGTCGCTAGTCAGTTAGAAAGTTTTCTGTTAGCTCTGAAGAGATTGCCTGGGTTGCTGGTACATCAGTTGCTAAGTGGAACATCTTATACTGTATATTTGCATATTATATATGCAAAACATACTGTATACAGTATATTGCCCTAAAGACTGATGACATGGAGAACACTACCGAGAGATTTCCTATCTTGATAACAAAACAGACCAGAAGGACATATGGTGGAACCAAGGTGTCAGTGCTGTCAGCCACATCTGCGTTGGATGCAATTTACTTCGAGTGTGTTAAGCTCTCATCATCAAAACGTTGCATCAGGAACAGCACTGCACTGTATGTGTTATGTAAAGGCTTAGGGTTGTGTTTGTAGGCCAATGGGAGAGTAAGTCCATGTAGGCCAGGGAGAATAAGGCCAGGGACAGTAATTAGTGTTCGCTTGTTCAGCTGCTGCGTACGTGCATGTTTGAGTTGAACTGTTCTCCAGATCCTAATAATAAGATTAAACTTGGAGCGCCACAGATTTGCCTCATTAACAGAGAAAGCCTTATTGATGAATAATTACGTTATGCTGTTTGAAAGCAAGACTGACCCGAGTGCTTTTGTATTATCTTCTGTGAGCATGACATTTTTTGTGCTTAGATTTCTTAACACACAAAAAAAAATAAAAATAAAAATGTTGAATTACTGTGAATGTTCGTAGATCCGCAGTACATTCGTATCTGTGGAAATTCTTAACTCGAATGTTCATAAATTGGGGACTTATTTTGGGGCAGAGGTGGCTCCAGTGGATAAGGCTCTGGGTTACTGATCTGAAGGATAGGGGTTCAAGCCCCAGCACCACTGTTGAACGCTTAAGCAAGGCTCTTAACCCTATCTGACAGTGTTTCCTGACTGACGCTGTTTTCCTAATTAAGATGTGCGGGAATTTTTGCTTTTTTACTGTGCTGTAAGGTACACATGAAAAGTAATTGGATCTTAATTAAGTTTTGTTACATCTAAAGTCATTAGTATAGCATTCCATGACAGCTAAATACTATATAATGGATGAAAATGCATTGTTATTTAAGAACTAGTCATATCTGCAGAGTAAGATATACTAATTATATTCCTAAATGCAATTTTTTTGCATATTGTTTATCAGGTTCAATGTTTATGTATAAGAATGGTAGTTGTGTTGCATTGTCTGTGATGTGTGTGTTGTATAAATCATGTTGTACAGAACAACTTGAAGGATCGACACATGGATTATACTGGATCTTACTGTATTTCTTGAATAACTACGAAATGCTGTTCTTCAGGAAGGGAGTGGAGAGCGCCAAATAGTTAAAAATGAACTATCTGAATTTAAATGTATTATTTACAGGAATTATAAGGACTCTGAAAAAATAAAATTCATATGCAGACAACATTTTTCCCACACTGCTTTTACTTTACTCCTGCTAATACATGGATTATGCCTCAGTGCTTCCAATGGAAATTCAGCAAAGGAATTAACTGCACTCAATCCCGTGGATATTTGCTTTGTTCTGGCTCCTGGGAGAAACCCTTTGAAATGCTTAATAGGATCATGTGATTTGTATTAAAAGCTCTTTTTTTTTCTTTCTTTCATTTTCTGTGTGTAGCAAGTGACGCTGCAGCTAATGGTCGCTGTTGGGACTGCAGTAATCGGTTCCTTACAGTTCGGCTACAACACGGGAGTCATTAATGCACCTCAGACGGTAAGCGCAGCCCATTTTCTTCAAATGTTCTTAACAGAGACACACTTGAGGAAGTGCCGATGAGGAAGCACATGCTTTGCAGCTGATAGCTGCTATTATCATAGGGGAGCTCGATATAATTGGGGTTAAATTGGCAGCTGACCACATTGAGGAAACATTAGGAGATAATAATAATAATAATAAACTTTACTTTTTTATTGAATTTTATTTTCTTACTAATTTTAATAATTAATAAAATCAATAATAATAATAATAATAATATAGTAAAATTTATGTTTAAAGCACATTTAACACATCTTAGTTGACCAAAGTGCTGTACAATCCTAAAATAGCTGTAGACATAGAAACAGACAGTAAAAACAGACAATAATATGAAAATAAAATGAATCTGGATACTTTTTAAAATGTGTGCAGAAAAGGATGAAAAAGGATTACTTTTTTTTTTTTTTTAACAGTATATTCGGATGTTTCGATCATTCATTTTTTGAATACTTTTCTGCTTGAACATGCCTACTGAACATGGTGAATCAGTTGTCATTGAGGAGACCTTCCAGGGCTCAAACTGTGCCCTCTGGTGTAGGCTGATTTTTAATTTCCTGTTAAAAGAATGTCACGATCATGGGCTTTAGCTGGAATGCCGCTGCAAAAAAAAGAGCTTGTGAATTTTGTAATATTTCACTACAGTTATCTGAGGTCAGTCTACTACACAGATAATATTTTAGAAACATGCCACAGGCAAATTCACAATATTTGTAATTAATTTCATGGCTTTGGGACGGTGTTTAATTATTCTATTCCCATAGGAAGAATATAAAAGCAAATATCATCTAAGCAAGTCAGCATGTAGTAGTGCCCCAAACAGCATATTTAGATCTGATATAAGCAACCACACTTTATTATTTTAGGGGCAAAGATGCCACTTTATCACTATGGAGGTTTTAGATAAAATACAGAGCATCCTGCTGAGACTTGTGAATTCCAGCCAAAGGTTACGCAGAGCAGAAGGGATGAAATGTCGTTCGAATAATAGTCCTGATTCTGTTCAGTAGCACGATAAACCATGTATTCCCTACTTAATCTCTCTTAACAGGACAAATCAGCTCTGGAACGGCTTAGTCTTATAATAATCTAAGACTTATTTAGACTCACTGTATTATCATGTCTTTCATTACTGCAGCACAGATAGTCACCATGTTTGGTTAGTGTTGAGTCTGACTCCCTCTGCTGACACAAAGATAAAGCTGATGCTTTCCTGATGCTTCAAACCAGACCAACAGCTCTTTATTAATCTAATAATAATAATAATAATAATAATACATGTATGCATTAAAATCCCAAATTATGATCTTATTTCTACTCAGAGGTGGAAAGTGTACAAAAATTTTGTACTCAAGTAAAAGTACTGTTACTTCAGTGAAATTTTACTGAAGTACAAGTAAAGTTACCATTATAAAAATCTACTCAAGTAAAAGTAAAAAGTAGCTCATAAAAAATTTACTCAGATTAAACGTTACAGCGGGGGTGGGATGAGGCATTCTAGCGTAGTTCAAAAAAGATGAGCAGATATACATCTCAAACTAGTTGTTTTTTACTGAAGGAACACCTTTGTATAATAAAGCTGTTGTCTTTCTTGTGCAAAGTGGTCACTTAAATATGGCGTTACGTCCCAGTCTAGTGTTGGGCCGTACAGCAAAACAATGCTTCAGGGTTCTATTTTAAACTGTATGGAAATGGTGGTATATGGCAGAAAGAACTAGATCCAGTCATTAACTGATGAAATAATGAGGTTTGTATTGCTTTACAAAAATACACACACACACACACACACATACACACAAAAGGAGGAGGATCAGATTCAGGGTGGACCCAGGCCAAAATAATAAACTAAATGGTATTTATATTTAGTAGCTAGATTACCTGCAAAAAAACAAACAAAAAAAAAACACAAACAAAAAAAACAGGTACTGTCCCTGATTCCCTAAACCAAAAACAGTGAATAAATTCCCTCTTCCCAAAATAAAAGGCAGCCACGCCCCTACTACTGGTGAGTGCACAAACATACAGTGAAATTATCTACAAATATATACAAAGACCAACCAAAGCAATAACCAAAGTCAATAGGAAGCAAAAAGTCAAAACATACTTAAGTAAAAGTAAAATTACAGATTTTAAAAACTACTTTAAAAAGTAGAAGTACACAAAAAAAACTAGTCAATTACAGTAACGCAGTAAATGTAATTCGTTACTTTCCACCTCTGTTTCTATTACATACAATTTTCCTATAGTGCCTTACATTTTAAGGGGAATAATGGCCAGCATACACTGTTTGGCCAGGCAAAGTCACTACTTTGGAAGGGTAAAATTGTTGGCCTGTATCAAGCAAAGAAAACAACTAAGGAGGCTTAAAATGACTGGAATTGTGTTACGAATCCCCCAACAAATTATGAAAACCTGGAAGAATAGTGCTGAACTGTTAATTTTGTGAAAGAAATGTAGTTGGAAAAAACATCAATGGAGATAACTTAAATAATTAGTGAATTGCATCATAATAATATTTGAAGCAGAAATTATTAGTAAGAGTATTCCACACATACCCTTTCATGAGAATTCACATGATTGGCCATAAGAAAACTACTTTTTAATGAGACTAATTAAACAAATTGCTTAAATGGAGCAAAACATTGGATTTTGGCGTCAATTTGGTCTCCTCAGGACATGTGACCTTTTCCCATTGCTCCGAAGTCCAGCAATGTGGCAGTAAAATGAAGTAAAATGAAGACTGACTGAATGGATAACCTAGTCATTCAGTACAATCAATGCATTTTTTTCTTCATTATTAACCTCTAGGTTGTCCTTTTCATGGATTATCCAATCTTCCAATCATGCGGCAGCAGCATAATGCAGACACAGGGTAGACGCCTAAGCGCTTTAGTTAAACAAACTAAACATTTAAAGATTGAAACTTTTTCTTTTTCGATCCCCAGTTGTTCAGTTTTGGTATACCTGTACAGTACACTGTAGCCCCAGATTCCTGTTTTTGACTTATAGAAGTGAAATCGAATGTGGGCTTAAGCTCTGGCCTTATGTAGATTCGCCATGTATTTTTAAAAATTTTTTATGTGCTTTTCTGCTCACCATGACAGTAAAGAGTTAGTAAACAGCTAAACCCATCCAGCCAGCTCTAAGTCACATTTCCCCTATTCGGATGTAATTCACAAATTAACTGTAAGTCTTGAGTTTCATGCTGCCACATGTAGATGGTGGATTGAATAACTGTGTTAATAAGCAGGTGTTCCTGATAAAGCTGCCAGTTAGAACTTATTCATTTCAGGTATCATTCATTTTAGTAGCGCCCTTGTTTAGATGGATTATGAACGGATTGCTTACTGATTTTCTCCACTGCAGATCATTGAGGAATTCTACAATGAGACATGGTTCAATCGGTATTCAGAACACATTCCTCCAAACTCCCTCACCAGTCTCTGGGCCGTTTCTGTCGCCATTTTTTCCGTAGGGGGTATTTTTGGCTCCTTCTCAGTAGGACTGTTTGTCAATCGTCTGGGCAGGTGAGCTGAGATCTGTGCTGTACACACTGGTCCATCAGCGTTATTGGTTCAGTACTCATCTCTCCTGTGTCTTTCTGTAGGAGGAACTCGATGCTTGTGGCTAATATCCTGGCATTTGTAGCAGCTGCCTTAATGGGATTCTCTAAGTTGGCCGCATCTTGGGAGATGCTGATCATTGGTCGGCTTGTTGTGGGTCTTTACTCCGGTCTGTCTACAGGCTTTGTTCCCATGTATGTAGGCGAGATCGCTCCAACGGCTTTACGTGGGGCACTGGGCACTCTTCATCAACTGGGTATTGTCGTAGGCATCTTGATGGCACAGGTAATGTGAAGGACCTGTCATTAAACCACTAACTGTTGGACTGTATGTTCCTCATTGGCAGTCTTAAGTTTTATTCCACACACAGGTTCTTTCATTCTTTCATTGTGTATTTCATTTCCTGTAGATCTTTGGCCTCGAATCTATTATGGGAAACGCAACGCTGTGGCCTTTCCTGCTTAGCTTCACCTTCATACCGGCGTTGATTCAGTGTGCCCTGCTCCCTTTCTGCCCCGAGAGTCCCCGGTTCCTGCTCATCAATCAAAATGAAGAGAACAAAGCCAAGAATGGTGACGGCTCCTTAAGCCTCATACACACCCATCATTCAAACACCACAAGCATGCATGTTCAAATGACAATTTGAAATGCTCTTGTAGTTTTAAAGAAGCTTCGTGGCACTGACGATGTGGGAGAGGACCTCCAGGAGATGAAGGAGGAGAGCAGGCAGATGATGAGGGAGAAAAAAGTGACCATCATGGAGTTGTTCCGATCTCACCTTTACCGCCAGCCAATCCTCGTTGCTGTCATGCTGCAGCTGTCGCAACAGTTCTCCGGCATCAATGCTGTGAGTTTGCATTATGTGGCCTCTAACATCATATCAGAATTTTTATGTCTTTATAAAAAAGTGTTAAATGTGCTAAAAAACCTCTTGAACCGCTTGTTGATTGTTCTTTTGATGGTCTAGGTTTTTTACTTCTCCACGAGCATTTTCAAGAAAGCAGGAGTGTCCCAGCCAGTTTATGCAACCATTGGTGCTGGAATCGTGAACACCGTATTCACTGTAGTGTCTGTAAGTTTCATTAGCATTTCTACGTCTAACTCGAGACCTTGCGAAAGTTTCCCATGGACATTTGAGTCGGTGATCGAACTGCAGATGAAAACTGCAGTGTGGCATCGTAGCCTAATTAACTGTGGTATGAAGGTGCACATACTGTCCAGTCATTCATGTTCCTGCGATGTCTCACACTTCTGCAGCTGTTTGTTGTGGAGCGAGCAGGAAGGAGGTCTCTGCATCTCATTGGGCTGATGGGAATGGCTGTGTCCGCTGTATGCATGACCATTGCCATGGCACTGACTGTGAGTGCATTCTTGACTTTTTCTATTACCGTTATATTCATTTCCTCTACTATTTTTTCCCTCCTTATATTTTTAAATATTACTATGGCTAACCGAACTAACATCATGAGAAATTTCCAAATGTTATCAATGTTGGATTTGGGGTTGGTCCATACAAAATAAAATATATTTTAAATACAGCCTTTTCTGAAATAATATATGTTAATGTATGCACTATATTAGTATGTATTAATTACTGCTTACATATACTAAAGTGCTAAGTTCTCAATTCTGTTCTGTTTACAATATTCATTTCCTATAAGAGCAGCTCTGATTGTAGTTCCGGCTGCAGGTCACACGGGTTAATATTTTGTGCTCAGTGGAATACATTATCGTTTGTTATCACGGCGATAAACATGGTACCTGTAATTCTATTCACGTCCTGCTCCATCATCTCAGATTATTTTCCCCACACACATTGTTTTCCGCTCTGTAAGCTTAAAAAGAGTTACAGAAAGCCTTCGTTAAGCAATGCATTGTACAGTTTGAATCCCTTTTCATTTTTTATTCATTTCTTTCTAGGAACAAGTCCCAGCCCTTTCATATGTCAGCATCGTTGCCATCTTCATATTCGTAGCTTTCTTTGAGATCGGACCCGGTCCTATTCCATGGTTTATCGTGGCTGAACTCTTCAGTCAAGGCCCCCGACCTGCTGCCTTTGCTGTAGCTGGTTTCTCCAACTGGACGGCCAACTTCATAGTAGGAATGTGCTTCCAGTATGTGGAGGTAAGGGGAAGAGGGCAGCTTATACATGTGCTGTTTCTTCACGCATGTACTGTAAATTATAAACTGCAGAACTAAACATTTTCTGTTTTTGTGTTTAGCAACTGACAGGCCCGTATGTCTTCATCATCTTCACCGTGTTGTTGCTCATCTTCTTCGTCTTCACCTACTTCAAGGTGCCTGAGACGAAGGGCCGGACGTTCGACGAGATCTCAGCAGGGTTCCGACAAAATGCCGAAAAGTATGGCCATGAACACAATATGCTGGGTGCAGACTCACAGCTCTAAGTCTTGCACTTTCCTTCGTGGCTCTCTATAAACCTCCGATAACATACCGCAGCGTATCCTGAAGACGTGTGCTTATCTATCAGCAAGATGTTAAGCCGGTGGCTCCTGTTTGTGTTCTATCTACATTTTTAGGGTAGCCTCTCTGTGGGTCACTTGTTTATTATTATTATAAACAATTATTACTTTTTTAACAATTGTGCTGATCGCTTTTATTGCCTACTAAAATTTACATGGTGGATGTACATAGTTCACTACTGCGCCACATTATATTTCACTTGCACCATTTACCCTAATTATTGTCTTTTTGCTTTTTATCCATTTCATGGAAAGCAATGTACGCACGACACGATAAATGTCTCCGCTGACAAAATCTAGAAATAAAAACATCGAATTAAAGTCAGTTATCACAATTTCACTCTTTCAAATTAATTCCTTTGGCGTTTATTGCATTTTGATCATCCAGAATGATGCCGACTATGCTTAATGAATTTATATTGTCACATTGTTATGTGACATGCTACCTGAAAGCACTCTATACTTGGTTAACCTTATGGCAAGGTTAAATGATGGGGTCTAAATGCTACTGTACACATCTACACATGCCACTGAGAAGCTGAGATCTTTTGCGTTTTTTTTTTTTTTTTTTTTACTTTTACTTATTTACACCAGGCATGCCACTCCTTTTACCTCCCCACAGATTTATGTATTGAAAAAAAAAACCCTCCATATTTAATACCCAAATTATATCTTCATATATGTATGTTTTATTAGAAATATGTGTTTATTATACTGTATGTGACATCCTTATTTATTGCACATTAGTCATGGTCACTGTATGTAATATGCCTCTAAAGATGTTCAAGCACAACCTTGTATTTGATGGTAGGTGTTTTCAAATTTTGAATAAAAATGTCATATTTATTTTTGGATATTTTTACGAGCTTCGACTATTGAATATACCCTTCACAGTGTTAGAATATATATATATATATATATATATATATATATATATATATATATATATATATATACTGCACAAACATTCAAATATTCAAAGGTAAGTGCAAAGGTAAGAGTGCCTCTAAAGCACTGTTCCAATCAATAAACTTTTGCTTAAAGCAAATGCGAAAAAATGAGCACGCTAAACACTGTATAAAAGGAGACAACTGAAGGATATACTGTAGGATTAGGTTTATGAAGTTTAACAATGTGCCTAAATACAGTATGTATACTAATATTCTGATAGTGCTACATTTTTGTCAAATATGCTTTGGAAATTGGAACGGAAATCAATAAAATAAAATGAAAAAAAAAAAAAAAAAACAGCCCTGTGTGCGTCTTGTTGCCAGTTACGTGTGAGATGTGACACTAACAACACACACTGTGTACAGCACCTTCATAATCTGGTATTGGTAGCAAGCTAGTCAATGCTTGTATTAAACTGATATTGTTTTTAATAATACACTCAATAAATTAAATAACATTAATAATACAATAAGCAAAATTAAATCTGTTATATATTTGGACATTTACAGTATATTAGTACATTTGAATACATGTATTTATGATTTATGCATTATGTAGTAAATACAGTACAGACATGCTAATATATATTAGTTAAATTTGCTAAATTTCCAAGCATTTGCTGCATAACTGGACATATTAAGCATCCGTTAATTATGGCTTAATAATCATTTATGGATTTGATGTGACTTGAATGATGTGTTTATGAGAAACAATAAATAATATGCAGGAGAATAAAATAGATGTAGATAGATTAGACACTGATTTGTACTTAGTGGTACTGTACAAACATCCTCCACCTGACATCGCACACCACATAATCAGGACAGCCATGTCACTTGACTACTTGTATAAATAGATTCACATTTCTGTTCATTAGCACTATTAAACTGCATGGATGAAGAGAAGGTACATTACTTGAATCACTGCACATTTATTTTGCTCAGAGCTGCATTCATTTTGGCTGAGATCTTGTATTGATGATGGTATAACCTCTTATACCCTACTGCACATGCTGCACATTTTGTATAATTTATACATTTTTCTATTTCTATTTCATTTTATTGTAACTGTAAATCTGTAATTTTGTAGATTTACATTTGTTCCTAGTGCAAATTTTCTTTTATTGCAGAAACTCTTTACCTTATCTTTCCTTTTTAGGTTAATCAGAATTTTTTTAATTTGATATAAACAAACCAGTCTTTAGTGTCTGTCTCCTCCAGAACATCCCAAAGACTCTTAATGGACTTAGGGGCCAATTCATTAGTGGAAATGACTCCTCATGCTCCCAGAACCACCCTTGAGCCTCATTTATCTGGAGCAATAAGAAAAGCGTGGACTGGTCAGTGGTCAGTGCCTGATTTCAAGTTATGTGCCCCCTGCGGGTTGTTATTGTCTCCTAACTCGTACCATGTTCGTGTTGCTTCTCCTTCACAGTTGTTGCGTCTTAAAATAAATGTTTTCTCACACTTGCATCAATCTCGGTCCAAATGCCGGCACTGATGATGTTTATTCTGTTTTTTTTTTTTAAATGCGTGTTGAGCCATTTTTGCAGAAAATAAATGAGCTTTTTGCTTTTTTTTAATATTGCGCTTATTTATTCATCTGTTATTTTATACTGAATACTGAATTTTATTACATTTGGTTTGAATATGAAAAATATTAATGATTTGATTTTGCAAAACCTTATTTTTCTGTTTGCTGCAAGAAAGGTGTTGTGTTGGTCGACAACTTAATATGAATAGGCAGGTTACGCATAAGTCACATTTTAAATGTGTCATTGAAGATGAATATACATGCCTGAACCAATGAATATATGACCAAACATTAAAAGGGCAAGGATGCTTTTATAGTGAACATAGTGAATACCTGGGGGCCTCAGAAAAAGTGTCATGGGTTCAAGTATTTTGTTTTATTAATGCCAAGAAAGGAATTTGGTCATTTTAAAAACTGTCATAATACTCATTCATTCATTTATTCGATGTCAAAAACTCATCCATCCATTCATTCATTCTTAATACCAATTATCCTGTACAGGGTTGCAAGAGGTGTGGATGCACTTACTGTACTAACACACTGTGGGCACATTTGGATATGCAATTTAGCAAATGCAAATGCCTTTGGACTGTGGGAGGAAACCAGGAGAACATGCAAACTCTACGCAGACCCGAAGACAAACCTCAAACCTTTAAGATCAAGCTTAGGGATTTGAATTTTATCATTCTCCCTGTGCTTGGTGGACTTCCTCCAGGTACTCCAGTTTCCCGACAGTCCAAAGACACATGGACTGATTATGGAGTTTTACCTTCCTTGTGCCCTGAGTTTCCCAGGCTAGGCTCCAGGCTCTGTGCGCCCTACACTGGATAAGCGATATAGCTAATGCATGAATGGATAACATTAATAAGGGTTGTATATAATGTCAATTAAGTGAATGTTAATTAATAACTTAATTGAGTGTTTCTCCATATCACATACATCATCATTTTCATGATATCAATGCAAAGCAAAGCAGTCATGTTTTTCACCACAAGGGGGCAGTATTATTCTGCTTTAATCCACAACTTACAACTAGTAATACCTTACTACATTCCCAACAGGCAAAACAGAAGAAAATAAATTTTAAAATTGTTAACACAAATTAAGAACCTGATTTAAAACCCTGGCATATTTAAACCTCAATTAAATAGTGTTTTATTTATATAACTTTGGCCATGTTAGGTTCCCTGTATGAAAGAACATATGAAAATATTTTATGTTGTTACAAGATGTTACATTTCACTATAAATACATACACGATAGTAATGGGAAGAAACAATTCACCTGAAATCCCATGAATCAGAAGAACTTTGTGGTATTTCCATGCGTGTGACCCCCTTTAGTTATTTCTCCTGATGTTCACAGATCTGAAACTGCAGTACAGTTATCAAAATAATAAACAAATTCGAAACAAGTGCACACACTGTAGGACTAGGGCTTAACTAGACATCTGCAACCTCTGACATAAAACCACACACTGTTCAATCATCTTGCTCAATAGCCAATTACTTTCTTGAACACTGATCCCTCTATTCCAAGGCTTTATAGAGATGAAAAGCTTAAGTAAGCTTGATGCCTACTAGACATCAAAGGATCAAAGTCTGATTTGAAGTCGACAGATGAAAAAGAGAAGGATGCCGCCGTGGCCTCTTTTTCCTCCTCTTGAATACGTAGTTAGATGCAAAAGTTTGCGCACCCATGGCCAATTCCATATTTTCAGTGGTGGATTATGGTGATATTAGATGAGAAAGAAAATGTCAGCTCTAAAATGCTGTAGGTTAATTTGGCAGAAGCTTTTATCCAGAGCGACTTACACATTTTTTTTGCAAGTTGAGGAATACATTATATAAATTCTCATAATAATACTTATAATATTTATGTTAAAACTGATATATTACTACTATTACTAGTAAAAATACTACTACTAATGATAACCATCATCATTCAATTCTGTTCAATTCAATTTTATTTGTGTAGCGCTTTTAACAAATGTCATCGTCGTAAAGCAGCTTTACACAATCAAAAAAAATTATGTAATGTTGGATGAAATGTGAATGTGTATGAATCAAAATGATTAGATAGTCCCTGATGAGCAAGCTGATGGTGACAGTGGCAAGGAAAAACTCCCTGAGACGGGAATAGGAACAGACTCAACAAGAAACACACATCCTCATTTATGTGATTGAGCTGGAGTCATTATCATTATCATCATGGATAATGAAGTGCTGGCTCAACTGCATGGGGCACAGATGTAGTGAGTTAGCACTACATGACTTTCAAAGATTTACTGTATGATTCTACAGTCCTGACTAGTTGCTATTAGCCCACTGAGTGGCTTTGTATTATTCTGCGTGTTTACAGCCATCGGTGGTGGTGTTGCTGGTTTAAAAAATCCAAAATAATTCTTTTTAAAACATTTGTTAATCACAAATGAGATAACGTTGATGCCTATCAACCATTTAGACCATTCATATGAGCAATTCCTGCATATTTTATTTTTCAAATTCAAATTTTATTTGTCACATACACAATCCTACACAGTACGATATGCAGTGAAATGCTTATTTCTTTTTAGAACTGAAAAGAAGTAAATGCTGTTACATGTGCGGTCTGAAGAGCCGCACCACGAGATGTTTTAACAGATTATAAGAGCCCTGACGTAGGGTTTCAGAGGGGGTCGTGTGAGGAATGGTGAGAGTGCTTATGACATTAATTAGGATACTTAAAGGGAAACAAAAGAAAACTGAAAACATAAAATAGTACGGAGAACGGGCGGGGCTCTGGAAACAAAAAATAAAACTTCTCGGGGCTTATGCCCTTACCGAGGATTTATAGAGAGAGAGTTTGTTTCATTTGTGCCGTGCACTATCAATTTAAACTGAGCACGCACGCTGGACTGATGTGTGCCACGCTCTCTCTTGCTCTCTCTCTCTCTCTCTCTCGCTGGCGTTTTAGACAGACAGAGGCTGGGGCTTTGCCTCTGTCCCTGAACAGCACACGTTGTCTGTCTATCTGTCTGTCTGTCTCTTTCTTTCTTTCTTTCTTTCTTCCTTTCTTCCTTTCTTTCAACAGCACGTTGTCTGTCTGTCTATCTGTCTCTTTCTTTCTTTCTTTCCTTTCTTTCTTTCTTACTCTCTCTTTGGCCCTGATACCTTTACCGGTGCTACCTAATGATCACACAAAGTGCCGAGGTATCAGGCCAGGTGCGGCTTGTTCAGGCTGATTGCCTGACAACGGCGTTGTATAAATGGCCGCGCCTTTGCCTGTTCAGAACTCCGCGTGGTAGTCGCCACGGCTCTGACCCGCGTCACAACAAATACAGTATCTGCAGCAGCATAGTTTTAAAATAACATTTCATCTGCGTCTACTAACACATAGTTACAGTATATTTGACTAGCAGAAGTACCCGTCTGTGATGGGAAAAGTTTTTTTTTAGAAAGATTTAAAAGGTTAAAGCTAAAAATAAGCTGATCAGCTTTAATGTAAAATCAGTGATATCATTATTATTTCCCATCTTTATATACAGCAGAACTTTCTGCCTAACTTATTCACATAAACAAATAAAATTTTATGAGATTGAGTATCTTATGCCTTGTTTTATGCCAAGTTCTACCTCTTTCACCATCAGCCAGATACTACCCTGTTCGGTAGTTGGAAACTGAAGCGCAGATGAGAATCTTAGAAAACTAAGTTTTGCTCTTAAAATGACTAGTTAAAAAACACTTATACCACTGTAGCACTGTTAAATTCTGTCTAGCGGTTTCTAATCTGGAACATAACTGCTTCAAACTTCCCTCTAATCAACATTTTGATTTTATTTATGATGTAAGTTTAGGTAATTTCAGGTACTGTAAATACCAATATACTGTCAAAGTTTCATTAAATTCTGTCCAGCCAGTTTTGAGTGATGCTGTGACAAAACTTGGCTGGACAGATATACAGACATACAGACAGACGTTTAATTTTCTAAGACTGGTTTGGCAACTCCAGTGTATTAAACATAATGATATTATTTAAATAGCGAGTTCTCACCGATGTTATTTTATAGATAAACATAAATGTTGGGAGAAAAAATCAATTATTATATTATAAGTTTCCCATGTTAAGTCTGCCAATGTAAAAAACTTAATAATTTTCAAGCCTTATTTGATTCATTATGACTCTTTAGGTAGATCAAGAATTGTCATTAGAAATCATTTATAATTTACAATTTATTGTAATTTATCTGATTGTCCGAACCTTTTGGCTAACGCTAAGCAACCATGGACTCCTATGAGCACCAACAGCTAACTATCGGCTACAAAGCAGAGGAATGAAATAAAATGATATCCAAGCACTACCATCTCACAGTTTAAAATGTCTGGAATGCCATTAGGAAAGGGCACTTAAGGGGGATTTTGGACGCTGAGGCAAGATCTGGAAGATAAAGAAAACTCTCAAATAGAGCTGCCCACATGCTGGCCAGGCTGGCGAAGCAAAATCTGGCAAATATTCCAGGAAGGAGTTCCTGTACGATTTTGCTGATACAGGAGTAGTAATGCACCATTCTCCTTTGAAACCTCGCTTGCACGAATGTGATCTGCATGGAAGAGTCATCAGATTATAGTTTGTAGAAGCAAATGTGATGCACTGAGTCAAAAAAAAAACTGAAGCTGAAAAGATCATCGCTTATTCAACATGACAGTGATGTATAACATACCCACTATGACCTACTTCAAGAAACAGTAACTGAAGCATTTAAATTTTTATTTCAATTAGAGCAATAACGATGGAAACAAAAGTGAAAAAAAAAAGGCTTGTTCTTTAAACATGAATCGTTCAACGATCAGCAGGGTTCGAAAGAAAAACGACAAGATCATAACATATGTCAGTTTTATATTGTGTATGTTGGATTCTTGATTTGTCATATGGTGTTGTTTAGCTTTTTATAACGTCACGTCTAACAGTAGTTTGGGCTGCAAGGTTTATAATAATGTGCCTTAATAATTAACTATTAACGATTATAAATGCATAAAATCATATGTAAGCCTTTAAAATGTGTATGTGTGAGCTACTGTAGATAAAACTCTATAGGAACAGTGTCGGCTGAATGATGCTAGAGTATTCTTTTAAACTTTTATAGCTGGGACTTTGGAAAAGTTGTTGCGCGTAAAGTGAAGCCATCATGGTATCCAAGTGGTGAATGAGACAAGCAGAGAAAAGCTTTCATCCGAGTCCTTTAAAAAATTTGCTCCCTCTGAGTGTTTCAGCTAGAGAATACATGACCTAGATTTCTGAGCATGCTCCTCAGACTGGCCTTCATGCCCCTACACAGCTCTGATGTATCAGCTCAGATGATCGTTGATAAAGAAGGCATCATTAGCATTTTATCTCTTTAATTAAAGTGCAGAGGGAAAGAATGAGGACGTTGTGGTACTGTACTTTTGATGTGAAATGATTTTTGATAATGATGTATTTCAAGACATAAAGCTAGTTTACACTGTGCTTAAATCTTACTAGTTATTAAAGTGTTATATTGAATACACTGGAAACTCATCGACTGCAAATATAGAGACAAGTTCCTTAATATATCTTGCCATGTAATATAGTATACTACCTTTTGTGTGTGTGTGTGTGTGTGTGTGTGTGTGTGTGTGTGTGTGTGTGTGTGTGTGTGTGTGTGTGAGTGAGAGAGAGAGAGAGAGAGAGAGAGAGAGAGAGAGAGCAAGCTTAATTATTTAATGCTGTTTTAATATTCCCAGCACAAGAAGGGAACAGACTGTCCTCTCCAGAATTCCAACACAAAATCTAATCACAGAGTTTATTTTAAGCAATCGCACTCTAATATGAGAGACGGCTGTTGATATTCAGTAGTCATTCCTGAAACTGCCTGACCTTTTTCATCTAGCTGGACAACCGTCTACTAATTCAAATATTTTTGAAAAGTCAGTATTATTTAAAGAGCATGCCAAGAAAATATATGATTAAAAGTCATGCAAAGTAACTCTGATTTATTTTTTTTGGTTGCAATAAATACAAGTTAAATATATATATATATATATATATATATATATATATATATATATATATATATATATATATATTCAATTATTTGTTACATATAACTTACAGCACAGAGAATTTTTTTTTTTTGTTGCATATCCTAGTTAGGATGCTGGGGGCAGAGCACAGGGTCAGCCACGTTACAGCGCCCCCTGGAGCAGATAGGGTTTAGGGCAACAGCGGCAACTTAGTGGCATTGGGGTTTAAACCCCCAACCTTCTAATCAGTAACCCAGAGGCTTAAACATTTGAGGCACATGTTGATCTAATGTACAGTACTGTAGCATCTATGTAGCTCATAAAACTCAATTTTTGTTTTTCTGTTTTTTAAATAAACATATATAGGGACTGAATTTCATTTCATTTTAACAGACTATATAAGACATTAATTAAAAGTGAGTATCATAGGCAAAGAAATAGCAGAGATATAGATGATCAAATGTTATTTGGTTGTCTTCGGTTGTTCCTATGACCTAAACAATATGTTAATTTTGAGAGTTCTACATTTTTGCAATGTCATTCGCATATTTCGGTTATTGTAAGATTTACACATTATAAAAGTAATGATAATTTTCGTCCTACCTGACATTTCAGAAAAACGCAAATGCACTGTTCAATTTCTGAAGACTCCCTGTTAACACACAGTGGCAAGGCTTTCATATGAGCACGTATACATTTGTTAATCGCCATTGACCTATGCTGTGTTGCTGGCACGATCTGTGCCGAGTACGTTATTAAGCAAGGACATACACAAAATGAAGCTACACAGAATATCGGCAAGGCTAAGATTGAACAACAGTTTAATGAACAAGAAATCATTATTGAGTAACCCATATTTGGCGTCAGGGTGGTCGACTCACACCTTCAGGGTCGAGATTTTAAACTGTGAGCATGGAGTTTGCATGATCTCCCTGTACTTGGCGGGTTTCCTCCGGCTGCTCCGCTTTCCTCCCCCAATCCAAAGACATGCAGGTTAGGCTAATTGGCGTTCCCAATATTTCCCATACAGTGTGAATGGATATGCTCCCCCAACCTCCCCCCAGCGCCCATGTACACAAGATAAAGCGGTATAGACGATGAGTTGAGTGAGTGAGTTAATTATAATTTAAAACCCATCATGGCAAATGTTTTTGTTTATTTTTTATTATTTTGAGGGAATTAGATCCTAGAAGAAGAACTAGCTTGCTGCTTGTTGAGCCCACATTGATTTGTACATTCCTGTTAAAGGTAAACCCCAGTGACTTAATTTGTTCCTTTTCATTTCATCTGACAAACATCCATATTTTTAAGTCAAATGTTATATATAGAAAATGCTCCATTTGGCATGTCGTTTGATGATGTCACTGATTTTACTTTAGCAATGGTTTCAGTTAACTATTGCTACACTTGGGATTTAATGTGCTGAACAGAAGATGTATCTTTAATAACCAATGTAGTTGGTTGACTAAGTACTTTTGACTGTTTGCCTCAAAAGCTATATTTCCACTGATAAATTCTCTCTCTCTCTCTCTCTCTCTCTCTCTCTTTCTCTGTGTGTATGTGTGTGTGTGTGTGTGTGTGTGTGTGTGTGTGTGTGTACCAGTGAAATTTCCTCTCCTGTCTTCCCCTATTAACAATTCATGCAGCAAATGCTTGTATTTTCCATTAAATATACTGTCTTGGAATGGTTGGTTCTTCATCAGTTCCCAGGTACAAATGAATGTGTTGGAAACCACTGGCTACAAAACATAACCAAAACTAGGCGATGCTGACTGTAGTTTAATATTCTTATCTGTACACTTCGAGGGAAGAACTGCTCATCACACTTTAAGTGTTCAGGATAAAAACTCCAATGTGTATTCCTTAAGCCACTTATTTTTCAAAGATGAAAACATCATGTACCACGGTGACTTCCTCTTCTTTAAATATCAACAATTATGAGACAATTTGTATCACCGTCTCTGCCCCTGTCCTCCGTAAACAAACTGTTGTACAGTATGCTTATTACAGAGTACTTCCATGTGCTATGCTATGTTGTAATGTGATGGAAAAAAAAATCAGAAGGGCTATGCATGCATTATTTCTGACTTTATGCAGCAGTTTCTTTTTGTCAGCCGAGAGGATTGGATTAAAATAAATGATGGGTGTATGCACAGTGAGATGTGGGATGCTTGACCTCCGCCTTGGCCGCCAGTCCTTGATGTGTGTTAGGGACTGAGTGTTGATCTGCTGTGGGGGGACTGACATTGAATAAAAAGGCATGGAACGATCAATAGCTTTCATCATCTTACAAAAGCAGGCATTATGTCTAGAGGAAGATGTTAATTAGATTCTGGGGGTGATTACTGTAACAGCTGTGAAATGATAAAACCATTGATTGTCAGCTATACTGAAGGAAGAAAATACCAATGGTTTCATCATGAAACGACCGAGCTGCTTTTATCTAATTGTTTGCTAGATGAGAAAGTGGTATCTTATTGCAGCCAAAAAAAGCAAATATAGGCTGTAATGGATTGTACAACAATACAAATTTTGTTCCATTGTTTAAAAAAAGTGTTTAATATATAAGCAGCTCTAAGCAAAAATATAGCATACTGTCTAGCACCATGGTTAAATAACCTTTTCTCTCTCTCTCTCTCTCTCTCTCTCTCTCTCTCTCTCTCTCTCTTTCTCTATACTGTATATATATATATATATATATATATATATATATATATATATATATATCTCATATCTTATGGTCCGAATTGTTCGTTTTTTTTTATCTATTGCACTGCATAGTGTCTATTTAAGTCACCGAACGACTAGGAGTAGAAGACCCATTGAGAAGAACCGTTCAATTCTGTTTCTTGCGTCTATGAGAGTCATGTGACAAAAGAACGTACGACTCAGACCAAAGACTTAAAGGTAACTACCTTTGCGATGCTTTGCACATGCACGCCCAGTAGAAAATGAACGAATCTATCTCCGAGACTATTCGTTCTTCTGAGTCAAGTTAAAGACTCATTCAAAAAGAAAGAATCGTTCATGAACGTCCCATCACTACTGCGAATGCTTGCCCCAACCGATTAGATCCGGCCAAAGTACACATAATCACACCACGTCTCAACTAGGACCCTCTAATTCCTGCGTTGGGGATCCCACACTACGACATATCCGATGGCACCATATTGGAGCGGCCCCTCATAACATGAGTTTATGATTTCAATTTTATTCATGTTTATGTGTGGCTGTAACCAACTTCTGTACATGATAATAAATAAATTTTTCATCAGTTAAAGATTGACACAACATTCTGATTTTGAGCAGTCACATTATACGTGCATGTGGTTCTGAGCAAGATGAGCCAAGAGGATATATTATGGCACTTCAAAGACAACGGGAAAAAGCACAGCCAAAGGGTGAGCATTGCAATTATGAGCTTGTGTGTCTAGCTACAGAACTCTATTCAAAACTCTCACTGCCTGGAGGAAGAGAAGATGCACCAGTGTCAGTTTTTTCCACAGGACTTTATGAGCAATTTGTTTTTCATGTACTTTAGTGTGTGCTTGCTGCAATAACTAGTTTCATCTTACAATGTACTGTAACTAATCTGCTAATTTAGCTGCCAAGTCAGAATTCTGATAGTAAAGCAATTACAGATTTTTGGCAGCACAGGTGACATGACTGCAAATCTCAAGCGAGCTTTGTATTGCATTTGCCGCCTTCATATCAGGGCTGATATAAACCTCTTTAACCACATGTAATGTAATTATCTTGTTTTTCAAATGTCCCCTAAAGCCTTATACACTGCTCTTGATCCTCCTGACAAAATCAACTTTTGCTCACTCTTGGATCACATAATGATATCGATCTATCTATTTATCTATCTATATACAGTATATAGACGAAACAACACTTCTTGTGAGTCATTGCCTGGTAAATGTTGTCCATTCATCCATCTTTGAACCTCTGTAGTCCAACTAGGGACAGTGCAGGCCGACTGTGGGTATCATTGTATTTATTCCAATTTTTCAACTGTGATCGAACCTTTAGTCAACATATTTGGGATTACGGCTATTTGGGAACACCAGTTGTTAAATCTTGTACATGAATGTATATAAATGTACTGTAAATGTGCCCAGTACAGTTGTGTGAATATACAGTATGTGTACATGTTACTCTTCCCGGATGCATTTGCTCTTCACATCCATCATTCCAGGACAAACTGCAGATCCACCATGACCACAATGAAGCAGTTATGAATGATGGATGAGCTTCAATGTGTAAATATAAAATTGAACATCTTCCAATATTCCAACATGATATGCAATGCATTGTGTCCACTTAGGACTGTGTGGTGTATAATACCCTAGTAAAATCCTTTCAGTTAATGCCTAATTGAAACTGGTACAAATCTGTTATAATCTATGACTGGCATGGATATTTGGAAAGCTCTGGGGTTTTTTTTTACTGACAGGAGGAGGTATGCATTGCCAAAACAGATGGTGACCTGTTCCGGGTGCAATGTGACAGCAGGACTTTATCTATTTATCTCTGATGAACTGTGCCATTCTCATATTTGATGCCCTGATGGGTTTTGACACAGCTGGGGATTGGCCTGTCATTAAAATAGAATGCAGCCAAGACCAGAATACGGAGTGACTGTTGTGTAAGATTCAATATATGGGTTTGCAAATGTATCCCGACAGAATCCAATTCAATTCAATGTTATTTTCATAACTCAAATGAGCAAGCAAGAAAAATAGACGACATCTTGAGAGCAACCATATTTAGAAGGGACACCAGACTGCAGGATTCTATGCATTATAGTAAACAGTTATGTACAGAAATGACTCAAAGCAACAAATTACAGTACCTTTGGTGTTTTACATTTATGTCATTTGGCTGACACCATTATCCAGAGCAATCTTATTATACAAATGAACTTGTTATTTATATGAGAGCCTTTCTCAAGGACTCAACAGTGGCAGCTTGGTGGTTTGAACATGGGTACGTCTGACCAATAATCCAATATCTTTACAGTTGAGCTACCCCTGCCCCAACAACACGATTGTTTTAAAGCAATTTTTCTACATTTTTAAAAAGGATAAGCAGCACTGGCAATTTTGGTAATTGATGATTGACAGTGCTCCCTCCTTTAAGAAAATGCAAAAGAACGTGGGTCATGGCAGCATTGGGAAGCCTTTAACATTCTAAATGGTGTACAGGTGTGGGAATATGTGTGATGTGTAGTGAAACAGAAGAGAACCATAAATTCATAAATGTTAATGGGATTTTGCGCAAATGAAATGTCTAACTAGGCAGAATATCTGGAGTGCTTATTGTCAGCTATACTGTAAGTAAAGCCTTTCACAGAGGCAAATGATTTTCTCCTAGCTATCCATTACTTTTGCAGCACACTGAACATAATTTCCCATAAGTGTCTTTTCTACCCACCAGAGAAAATGAGCAATAATATACGGTGCTATCAAAAAGTTTTCAAACCCTTTCAAGTTGTTCTCATTTTATTATGTTTCATGCACATCTTAAAATGGACTATTGCCCTGCATCAAGATTACTGAAATTGGGTTAAGAACTGTCTGATGCATTATTAACCTGGAAGGATAGTGTTAATACAAAAAAAAAAAAAGATCATGAAAGACCATAATCAGTGATCAATTATAAAATTCGTGGTGTTGCATTGTAAAAATTAACAGCAGAATTCACAGCTATGTTTAATAGTGAAATTGAGAGCATTTTCACACTCAAACTAGAGCTCAAAAGAGCTGTGTGGCCACAGGAAAACCACTTGTTAAAAAAGGCTTCATTTGCTAGGGAGCAGCATACAGATTGGACTTTGGAGCATTGGAGAAAGGTCATGTGAGCTAATGAGTCCAGAGTGGGCTGATCTTTATTCAATATTCTAAAGTGATAAAGTCTGCGTGAGAAGCAATGTGAATGAACTGATGCACCCATCATCCAGAGTGCCCATTGTAAAGATTCTGGAGGCACTGTTATGATCTGGGGTTGCTTCAGGTGGTCAGATCTGGTATATGCAATAAAATAAAGTCATGTACTGAATGACCAATTTTTCTGGATGGATTTTTTCTTCAATCTCCAATTGTTTTTCTTAACTTGTTGACTTAACTACTTAGGCTTGGGTGTTCTTCATATCTTTCATCTTTCATATGTTTCCCATGTGGATGTTGCTAGAACCTCAAATTTTGGATGAAAGTGGTCTTTTAAATAATATGCTCCTTATATTTTCCTGTAATATTTTTTTTTGCTGGAATACTAATGTTAATTTTATAATTTATACATATATATAAATAAATATAAAAATATAATGGGATCTAAATTTCTTCTGCTTCTTTGCATGTGAAAGCACACTGTACCCAAAACAAATTGCTGGTATGTTGCACATGATTAGGACTGATTAGGATTCTGATTTTGCTTTCCTAAAAAAAATTCACCAAAATAAAATGCGGCCTGCTGTGGTTATGTGCTGGGACAGAATAGACGTAGAGGATAATTTCATTTAGCCTTGCCAACAGACTGACAACAGCCAGTAGCTGCTTACTTACTTTCTAAGTGCATAAGATTTCTTGGCTTTTTAGACCATTTTATGGTAAATGTGAAAATATGTACTGTACCTAATTAGTTTTCATTTTATGATATTATACAGTAAATTGTGCTATACATGTTTCATATAGAAGCAAGGAGCAAGTCATAATGTTAAATCGTCCATCCTGTAACATTTGATGTGCAGATGATCACAGCAATTAATCAGTGGCATCAGCTGCCGTACATTTGAGCATGTACTTAGTAGCACATGTCCGCAGAATTGACTTGTCAACCCTGGTTGTACCTGATAAGCAGGCCAATAAGTGCAAATACAAAATAGATGTAGAGTCACTATCCACTTTAATAGAAACATCTGTGCATCAGCACAACCATGAAATTATCTAGTTAGTCAAACACTTGGCGGCAGCAGCAGCAGTAGCAGCACAGAGCAAAAATCATACAGATACAGGGCAAGAGATTCAGTGCACAGTATCAGATATATCAGACATCAGAATGGGGGAAAAATTAGATCTCTGTGACTTGCTATGGTTGTTGGTGCCAGATGGGTTGTTTTGAATACTTCAGAAATTGCTGTTCTCCTGGGAATTTCGCACGCAACGATTTTTTTATAGTTTACCCAAAATGGAGCGGAAAAAAAATCCTGTGAGCAGAGGACTTGCAGTCTGAAGCTGTGTGTTGATGAGAGTGAACAGAGGAGAATTACAGTGCCAAACTGGTTTAAGCTGACAGGAAGTCTGTATTAACTCAAATAAGCACTCTTTACAAGTGTGGTGAGGGGAATTCATCTGAGAATGCACAACACAACAAGACTTGAGGTGGATGATTACAACAACGGAAGATCACATTGAGGTTTGTTGTCTGCCATAGACACAAACGTACTAATCTAGATAATCCTATTGAAGCACATTCAACCATAGATTAAGACCCCCGAGAAGCCCCATAGAATGCCAGAGGAGATCTTTGCTTCCTGTGGCCATCAAACTTTATAACTGATCCCCTCTCTGTAGGGAGGAGAGCTAAAATAATGATAACCGTCTGGAAAATAAGCCGCACCTCTACAGTTTGTATGCCATAGTTCCTCATTATCGAGTGCAATATCAATTATGAATTAACAATATTAAGTACAATTTAAATGATCAATATCAATGATCAATATCATGTGCAATATCATGTGCAATATTATTCGACATTGTTGTTATGTAAAATTCTGCTATTTTTGTTGGTACTGGTTGTTGCATTCTAATTCTTTTTTCTCTTATGTCCACATTATGGATATTTTACTATGATTATACTTTATTTCTTATGCCCTTTCATTGTTTCTTACAGTATATTTTACTACTCTCCTTTCTCTTCCACCTACAGTATATCTGCCACAAGAATTTCCCCAGTTTTTATCTTATCATATCATAACTAGTGATTTTTTTCTAATCTTCTATCCAAATTATCCAGTTTGGCTGAGCCTGTGGCCATAATCGCCGACAGGAGTGGACTCCTCAATTGTCTTCTGCTCTACCTGGAAGTTTGTTGTTATACACATGGTGAGATGCTTTTCTGTTTCCCAGGTTAAAAAGAGTGTTTAATTGAGTTATTATATCTTTTCTGGCAGCTTGAACCAAGCTTCCTACTGTATGTCATCTCTTATCAACAAGGCTTTTCCATACTTAGAACTATTGCCCACTTTGCTTTTTTATTTTTTCATAGTACAATTTTGTTTGAGCTCTAGAGACAGCTGTGTGGGAAATATTCACACCAAATATCTATCACCAACAACCATATGACATTAAAGTCAAAGAGATCACTCTCACTCATTCACTCACTCACTCACTCACTCGTCGTATATACCACTTTATCCTGTATACAAGGATCATATCCCAGAAGACTTAGGGCACGAGGCGGGGCACACCCTGGACGAGTGCCTGTCCATCACAGGGAACACCAATTAGCCTAATCTGCATGTTTTTGGACTGTGGGAGGAAACCGGAGTACCCGGAGGAAACCCACCAAGCATGGTGGAGAACATGCAAACTCTGATCTATAGGACTCTGGAGGTGCAAGGCCACAGTGCTAACCACTACAGCACCGGTCCGCCTCACACAAATCACTCTTTTTAAAAAATGGGATGTTTGATGTAAAGCTTTTTTTTTCCTCCATTTTGCATGCTGCTGTTACATGACGGATTAGATAACTGCATGAATGTGCAGGTGTTTCTAATAAAGTGGACAGTGAATGTATATATTTGCAGCTATGAAGACATGTGGATGATAATTCTGGATGGTTTCTAAATAACAGTTCCATAATAGTATTCCAGTGCATTATGTCACTAACAACCATATGACATATCCCAAATATAATTCGGGATCTTTTTTTTTTTTTTTTTTTACTTTTTATTCAGCTTTTACAACTGTTATTTATCTCGGTCGCGCGCAGGGGCTCCGGTAAGTCACGTGCGTTTCCTCTGTGTAGACTGAGAGAGAGAGGGAGAGAGTGAGAGAGAGAGCGGAACGCTGTAGTGAGATGGGAGCGCGAGAGAATAAGCAGCTCCGCGCAGCATCACACCAGCTTCAGTCAGCAAGCGGTCGTGTGGTTAACTACTGCGCTTCGGCGTTTTCCGGGATCCAGAGCCTAGGTCTTGGAGACATACTGTAGCTGTTTTCGACATTGAGACCACGACAAAGCCACAACAGAACAAAGTAAGTCACTTTAAGCTACAAAACGACGAGTTTTGAAATGTTTGCGCTGGAGATGCGCGAGGCACAGTTGCGTGGCGCGCGCGCGCCGACGTGGAGGCTGTTAACCTACTGTACAGTGATACGTGACGCGTTCGCGCGTTATTACGTATAAATGAGACTGATTTAGTGGATTACAATACTGATTTTTTAAATAATTTAAAAGGATTATTGTGCAAGAACATTTAATAGTCTTTTTTTCACTTTAAAGATGGTTCAGATGATTATGTCTTTATGTCTTTATTTATTTATTGTTCTGTTAAAATGGTGAAAAGTGCACATTAGTTGTATATGTTCAGAAGTTATAGTATGTACTTTCAATCATGAAATACATTCTCTAACTTTAATGTTCAAGGTTGAAATGTAGCATTTTTTAAAGGCCAACTTCAAAGAAATGTCTTGTCACTATGATCATACATCAAAGTGAAACCATATACTTTTCATCGAAATATATTTTTTTCATGAAATACAAATCATGAAACAGTAATTGATTGTAATTAATTATATAAAGTAAGTACCAGTCACCTGGGACGATGTCATTGGTGTTACTGTTACACAAAAAGTGTTTTATTGTTAAATATATTTGACCATTTAAAATAGTTTTTGCATCAGAGCTCACTAGATGAAGAGCACTGGACAAATGCAAAAGGTGTGTCAGATGTCTCTTGTTATTTGTTTAGAGATGTCACGATTTATTTAACAATTTTATGTGAAGCTTTTAAGTCCGTCATTGACGTTACTCATTTTATAATTATAAGTATCACTAAATTGGACATTAAACCTGATTATAATAATCAATTGATTTTGACATAACTGAAATCATTTGGTCTTACACATGGAAGCCATTTTGCAAATAGTTATGATTTTCCTCTAAATTGTCATTGGTATTATGTCATTGGTGTTAACAGGAAGAGAAGTAACACCAGTTATTAAATGTAAACTAAATAAATATGCATTAAGCGCTACTTTTTGTGTATTGATGAATTTTAAATGTATTTAAAATTTTAAATCCTATTAAAGAAGTTCTAGATGTAAAAGAAGAAATACATTTAAGAAGATTTTATGACCCAAATTCCACCTTTTCTGTAGAATGACCCTGATTAAATTGACTGAGCAGGTCAAAAAGCTTAAAGGAAACTTCAAGCCATATCAACACACTAGATTACAAGTGTGTGAATTTAAAGCAACACACTACAGCTTGACTACGTAAAAGTTAATACAAAATAAATATCTTAGCAGTTAATTGAAACCTTTCCCATAAATAGGCATTGTTTAATCATTTTAACATTTAAAACATTTGCATACTGTACATAGAATCTAAGAATCTAGGCTTTTTGTTAATCTAGCTGGTATTTTTCACTGTAAAGACACTCGAACAAAAGACTTTTTACCTGACAGTTAGCTGGAAAACATGCCGTTGGAAATAAATATGTATGTTTGTATACATTTTATAAATTAGAATATAACATAAGCCCAATAAAAATAAACAATTCTGGGCAGTTTTCCACAAAGCGGCATACTGGCTTGGAGGTTAGCACTGTCATCTTACACCTCTAGTGTCTGGGTTCGATTCCCGCCTCGGGTCTGTGCTCATGGAGTTTGCATGTTCTCCCCGTGCTTGGTGGATTTCCTGTGGATACACTGGTTTCCTCACACAGTCCAAAGACATGCAGATTAGGCTAACTGGTGATGTGTGTCTGTGTGTGCCCTGCTATGGATTGGCACTCTGTCCAGGGTACCCTGCCTCATGCAATGTCTCCTAGGATAGGCTTCAGGCCCCCCTCTACCCTGTGCTACAGGATTAACAGTGAGTGAGTGGATGAATGAGAGATTCACACAATATTCTTTTAATTAGGGTCAGTATTGATTGCATTTCATTTCTGTATTTAAAATACAACATGATTTTAATGTTTCCACCCTCCACAAGATTTCCATACAAATACTCTAAAACATGGTGTTCTTTTTCAATCCTTGATCAAGTTTGAGATTGCTGTCTTCATGGGTGGATAAAAACAGTGAAATCGACACTTTTCTGCTGAGATTGGACATTTATATTTAAGCAGTTTAATTAATACTTAAAACTCAAGCAGCAGAGTTCTGTGCCAGCAACACAGCATATAGGTCAATGATGAAGCCCTAGCCAGTGTGTTAACGGAGAGGCTTCAGATGTCAAACTGTGCATTGGGGTTTTGGATATGTCAGGTAGGAGTTATTACCTTTTATAACATGTAAATTTTGGCACTACCGGGATATGGGAATGGTGTTGCAAAAATATAGAACTCTTTAAAATAACCATTCTATTTATTTATTTTTTGGTCATATAAACAACTGAAACAACCATAAAGACATTAAGTTCATCATCTTGCATATTTTATGCTGAAAAAGATTTCTATCACTCTATACTGCATAATCCTTAAATTTATTTATTTATTTATTTATTTTTAAACATCAAAAAATGCTTAAAATGCTTTGGGTTTTAAGAGCTGTAATAAGACATACAGTATTATAGTTGCAATTTATTCAAGAAGCTGAAAATACTTTTCTACTGTACCTGTAGTGTCTTGAATTTTTCCAGACTTATTTGAGAATCAAATTTGATATAAACCAAAATTAATTTTAAATTAATAACATACTTACAGTATAAATATCGCAAGATTAAGACTTTTGCATATAATTTAAACACAAAATGTACATTTTATTTCTGATCATTATTAGAATAGCTAGATAACATGTTAGAAGATGAACAGCCGTACATGACAGGTCTTCAATGGCTCACAAAATGCTGATGTAGCCCTGAGGAATTTAAGTCTAATGCAGTCTTGAATGAGACTTGCATTGTAGTGAAAAATCCTTTTGCCATTCATACACTTTTATTTAAAGTCACTTCCCAGACTCTGCCTTACATTAACCCTCGTTTTCAAATGTTAGTGTTTGGTCAGCTCTTTGTGTGCCAGTCAGCTCGAAGCCTTGATTGATATTCCACCTTTTCTCAAACACTGTACAAACTGCTATCATCGGCATTTAGTTTTTAAAAGAGAAATCATACATTCATCAGTCTGCCATTTTCACAATTACTACCATCTTACTAATAAGAGGAAGGAAAAATGACTGGATGTGCTTTAAGCAGGTGTGAGCTATTCTATGGGATCAAAGGCTACAGGAAATAACTGCGGCAGTTATCAGCTACAGACACTGACCATAGGCAATTGTTTAGAAACAGCTGATATTCAAAGTCAATTGTTTCATTTCACTCAAAGCCACATAGGCATGCTTCAGATGCAGGTGAAATGTCTGCTGTAGGGACATGTTTCAGCATAAGAAACACCAGACTTCTATATTTAAATATTTTTATACTAGCAGTATCTACACCCAGAACAGTAGACATCTTGCTGAAATCTTCAAAGAACATTTTCAGAAGGATGTTTTTTGTGCTATTGACATCAGGATGTCTCAGTTTGGAGAAACACTGTCACTGCTGTAAAGTTGCATTTCCATTGTTATGGTAAACAAAAGACAGACACCTGAATTTTACAGGATTTTCATTTGAGCAGCACTGGGAGATTAAGGTTACTGTATTTGAAGCTCAGACTCTTGATACTCTACACTAAATAGAATTGAGAAACAAATTTTTTCTTAACCAATAGTTGAACACGTTAATAATTAATAATCAATGAATCATTTATTAATATTAATAATAATAAGAAAAGACATTTTGTGCGTCAGAAAATTTTAGAGCCACAATCCCAAACTGGGACTTGTGATGACAGAACACACATCGGTGATGAGAATTTTAGCTGCAGTAAAATATTTGAATGGAGCAAAAGTTTTAAAGAAGGTTGTAAGTCTGTGAATGACAATCCCAGGTGAGGTGGCTTGGACCTCACTGCAGTCATTCCTGTGAACATTCAGCGAGTGCAATGCCTTATCCCTGAAAATTGTTGCTCACTTGCAGAATCATCTCTCTGTGGGAACTGAACACACACTTATTCATGAGCACCACTTGCCCATTACAAGAACTCGACTGGGAGTTATTGCTACATCCCCTACACAGTCTTGACCTTGCTCCAAGCCATTTTCACATGTTTGGACAATTACTGGAGTTCCTGGGAGGCCAGACGCTTTGGGAAAACTTTCTGCCTTGATGGTATCCAAGCACTAGTGAAATACTGGGACAAGTGCATTAGTGTAGCAGGGGATTATACAGAGACATAAAGGTAATTTTTTTCTTTTCTTCCGTACAATCAAAAGTCCCAGTTAGACCTGAACAACCCTTCAAAAATGTCCAATATTTCACACGCCTACAAGTTCAGCCTTTTGTTGTATTCAAGTCATTAGTTACATGTGCTACAACAAAACAAACATTATTGATTAATCGATTAAGGATTAATGGTTTACAATCCTAATACAAAGTAATACTACAGAATTCCATTTTATTTCTTATCATGAAATGGCCTGCTTATACACACTTCTGCTAATGTTAGTTAATTAAATTAGATAGCTAAACACTGATAAAGGTGCTTGACAAATGATAACATTTTTTTAAAAATAAGTGAATATATTTTGAAAAGTTGCCCTAACTGGGTGTAATGGATACAAACACTACATTTTGTACACACAATATAGAGCAAACATGTAGGCAGAATAGAAATGTTGAGTAAACATACTCATAACAGATAAAAAATAAAAATATGTATTAACTTTTTATTAGCTATAGCCCCTTAAGTATTTGTATGTATCTAACACAAAAACAGTTAAACAAAAAAGATATTGTATAAACCTTTTACATAAATTTTTTGTAAAAATTTTTTTTTTTCTTATTCAGTTATTGGCAAACATTTGGTGCCAATATGAATAACAGATGCAGAAACTCACAGGGCTATATCATATGTATGGCTAATTTCAGTTGTGCTGTCATTGTAATGTTGTTGTCTAGTAGATTTCTGGCCTTACACCTTCAGGGATTGGGTTCGATTCCCACTTCTGGCTGTGTACATGTTCTCCCTGTGCTTGGTGGGTTTCCTCCGTTTTCTTCTCACATTCCAAAGACACGCAGATTAGGCTAATTGGCGTTCCCAATTTGCCCATAGTATGTACTGTACCTTGCGATGGATTGGCACTCCAGATTGGTATCATGTCCTAAGTCTCCAGGGATAGGCTCCAGGGCACCTGCGACCCTGTATACAAGATACGCGAAGTAGATGATGAGTGAGTAAGTGAATAATATGCTTGCTTTCTTAAAACCTGTGGTTTTAAATTCCAATGAATTTTAAAAGCCTGGAAAATTCAGTATGGATCTATCTCTTGATGTCACACATGATGCAATGAAACCAAAAAATAAATTAATGTCATTGATTAAATGATAAACAAAGCTCGCTGCTTTAGATATCATGCAATGATAGTCAGATGGACAGAAAACCTTAGGAAAAATAAACTTTTTTTGATAAGGGCAGACTGAATGTGTTTTCTCTTTCCCGGCAGAATTAATTTTTTTTCTACTGCAGATTCAGATCAGTGACTTGCCCTCCAGGAAGCCAAAACGTCTGTTTGTAGTATGATGGTTTGCTGGTTTGATTGACAGAGTGACTGTACCGCCTCCACAGTTCCACCTTAGCTCCCGGCATTTGTCAGACGGCATTTGTAAGATTGCATTTTATAAAACATGCTTCGCGTCTATCATGGGAAAAAAAAACATTAGGGCTGGCCTCCAACTTGAGGTCCAATATAATAAATATATTAGGGCAGTTGAGGTTTGTAGTCATTTGGAAAATGCTAATCAAGCTGACAGTTTGTCAATGTTGCATAATCCTCTCTACACTAAAGCATAATGCAACGAATATGCAGGATGTTCTTCACATACACTCACTTGCCACTTCCATTCCCTATTCATGCAATTAACTAATCAGCCAATCATGTGGCAGCAGTGGTTTAAGCTGACAGAAAGGCTACGGCACTGCAAACAACTGGTCTTTACGACTGTGTTGAAAAGAAAATGAACTCAAAATGCACAACACAGCAAACCAGATTAGATGGGCTGCAGCAGCAGAAGATCACACCAGGTTCCTTTCCTGATAGCCAAGAGTAGGAATCTAAGGCTACAGTGGACACAGGCTCTTTGATACTGGATAGGTGCAGATTAGAAACACTTGATCTTTTTTTTTCAATATTCAGCTGTCATTTCTTGATGAATCTGCTTCCACTGTAGTTTCAGATTCTTGTTTCATAAGTGTTCCAAATGAAGTAGCTAGTGAGTTTTTTGGAGAAAGTACTGCATTGGTCCACTATACAGTACTGTGCAAAAGTCTTGATCCACCCCTCATTTCTTCATCACTCTCACTCACTCATCATCTATACCACTTAATTCTGTATTCAGTCCTGTAGCCTATCCCAGGAGACTTAGGGCACAAGGCAGGGTACACCCTAGACAGGGTGCCAATCCATTGCAGGGCACACACACATACATACATACACATACACACACTACGGCCAATTTGGGAATGCCAATTCAATTAACCCACGTGTCTTTGGGAGGAAGCCGGGTTACCCGGAGGAAACCCACCAAGCATGGGGAGAACATGCAAACTCCAAGCACACAAAGACGGGAATTGAACCTGGCAGGGAATCGAACCCGAACCCTGGAGCTGCAAGGCTAACCACTACACCACCGTTTCGCCAATGAATTCTTCAGATTAAATTAAATTAAATGAACAAGATAGGAGCAAATGTTTTACTGATACAGGATGCCAAATGCCTAAAGATATATTTAAAAAATTTATTCTTTATGTAACAACCTCAGCACCAACCTCATTTCTCCTCTTGTTTGCATTCAGCATTACCAGCATGCTAATCACCGGCCTGATCATCTGTCATCATCTCTACCTGTTTCTCACTGGTTCATGCCTTAAGTTCGATGGTTTTTTAAATTTTTATTATTATTTTTGAATGATATACAGTATTAGTCTCTGTGTGGCTTAACATTAGTCACTGTGAAGGCTGTACGTCCGTGAATGATGATCCCGGCTGAGGTCACTCAGAGCCCACTGCAGTCGTTCTTGTGAACATTTAGCGTGTGAAAGCTCTTTCCCTGGAGAATTGCTGAATAACTTGCAGGAGAGACACATCTGTCTGTGTGAACTGTACACTGTACAATGGAACTTGGCTAGGAGTTATTGCTACATCCCCATACAGTCCTAGCCTCGTTTTTTTGTGTGGCATAACAAACAAAGACCATTCCTCTGAAACACATTTATATTCTTTTGAGAAATTTTCCTCAAGAATACATTTAAAAAGACCGCCCAGTTCTTTGAATTATTGAGGGCTGAAATGAGGGGTGCTTCAAGACTTTTTCACAGTAATGTCACAGTTGGAAACAGAGTATCAATTTTATGTTCCCTTGAGTCAGCAAAGGAAAAAAAATCTTACAAAGATGTGTACAATGGGTTAATATAACAAAACTCCATTTAAGCGTAAAAAGGTTATCTTTACATCAAAGCCTGTACTGTATGTATTGTGTGTTGGCATGATGTATGTACTTGGATATGTTTAAGTGCCTTGATCCTGGGGCGTCTTTCATTTCTCTCCTCCTGTGCCCAAATGTATTGTGGTCAAATTGAATCAGTGGGGAGACTTGTTCTGTTCTCAGAGGTTGCAGCCTCTAGACATCAACATCGACCGCACTGACTCTTTAAAATACAGGAAGTTTTTCCAATATGGATTAAAGCTACACTTTGGCACTAAGCTGCATCGAACCGAGGTGCGTGTATGTGATTAAGCAAGATTACGTTATAGTGTTAATGCATCGTGTTATAGTGATAATGCATTATGGATTAGGGATTTAGCGACGGATTGTTTTCCATCTGTCTCTCAAGCTGTGAAAGCTGATTCAAATATTCCATTAAAAGAGGTTGTTAAGTAAATGTTTTAGAAATTTGGGTTATAGACTTATACCATAAACTGAATATCGAAAGTACACATTTGCCTTAAAGTATTCATTATTATTCAACATTACATATTGAACTAGGCAGAAATCGAAATGAAATAGAGGAAATTATGCATGTTTGTTTTTTTGGCTCATCCGTGCCACAGAATTTGGTAATATGAGCCTTTGTCTCAGAACATGAAGGCTTTCCAGTTGTTTATATTAATATCATTCACATCATAATTATTTATACCTTTTAAAAATGGCCAAGAAATTAGAATCTAGGCAAAATGTAATTACAAAATTTGGAAGCCATTTCTGTGGTCATGACCAGTGATAGATAATCAGAGGGTGTGAGGTGCAGTGCAGGATATGAAAAGTCCTTTGGCGTAAGTGTTGATCCTTTTTCAGCTGTGTAGGTAAGCATCAATGTTTTATATTTGTGGGGGCAGCTACAGGAAGGCTATGGAGAGCGTGAAAGGAATGGGGTTGCGTTGAAGATTTTAGGAAGATTGAAAACCAGTCATGCAGCTGCATTCTGGATCAGTTGCAAAGGTCGAATGCACGTAGATGCAGACCTTGTGCTAAAGGATAACCGATTGTCCATACTGTAGTTACCCCAAGGTTGCATGCAGGCACTGAAGGTGAGATCACAGAGATGTCCAGAGAGATGATAAAATCATGTCATGGCGATGAATCACCTGGGATGTACAAAGGTTAATTTTAGCTGGGATTACTTTTAAGCTCATGAGCCATCCAAGACGATATGTCTGCCAGACATGCAGAGGTCTGTGTGGAAACATGCACGACTGAGGGAGGAAAGGAGAGGGTGAGTTGAGTGTCGTCGACATAGCAGTGGTGTGAAAACCCTGACCTTACTAAGAGATTAAGTATAGAGGTAGAGTTTGTTTGTTTGTTAGGGAGCATAAAGATTGGTCTATGGAAAAAGTTCATGTGGTCTAATGAGTCCAGATTTACCCTATCCCAGATAGATGCGTGTGTCAGAATAAGAAGGGAAAACACATGCAACAATGTACCCAACCTGCATTGTGTCTACTGTCCAAGCCTCTGGAGGCTGTGTTATGATCTGGTTTACTTCAATTGGTCAGGTCTAGGCTGAGCAATGTTACTGTTCTGTATGTGGCAATAAACTGAAGTCAACTGACTACCTGAATGTACTGAATGACCAGGTTGTCCCATCAATGCATTTTTTTCCTGATGACACAGGCATATTACAGGACTCAGATTGTGAAAGTGTGGTTCTGGAAGGAATTCCAAGTAATCACTTTTCCATATGAATTTCCCACCACACCCACTGAAAGTGTTTGGAATGTGCTAGAGAAGACTTTGCAGAGTATTTCGACTCTCCTATCAATATAAGAAATTGGTCAAAATTAATTTAGCTTTGGACAGAAATAAATATTGTGCATTGCATAAGGATGTTGATACAATGCCGCTTAAATGGGAGCCACAATCACAACTAGAGGTGAAACACTGTGTAAAAATTAGTTTAATTGTTTTCATGGAAGCAGCACGGTGGTGTAGTGGTTAGCACTGTCGCCTTGCACCTCCAGGGTCCGGGTTCGATTCCTGGCCAGGTTCAATTACCGTCTCTGCGTGCGTGGAGTTTGAATGTTCTCCCTGTGCTTGGTGGGTTTCCTCTGGGTACTCTTGTTTCCTCCCACAGTCCATGCAGATTAGTCTAATTGGTGGTCCCAAATTGCCCATGTGTGTGCCCTGCTATGAATTGGCACCCTGTCCAGGGTGTACCCCGCCACGTGCCCTAAGTCTCTTGGGATAGGCTCCAGGCCCCCTGTGATCCTGAATACAGGATAAAGCGGTATGAAAGATAAGTGAGTGAGTGTTTTCAGGGAGGTTTGTGTACCAGCTAGTCTAGTCATACTGGAGATCTGGACCACGCCTGTGATATAAAGTCATGTTTCTATAGCTTGTGAAGAACAACAGCAAGACACTCTTGGGAATATTCCATTTCTTTTTGGAGACCATCACCAAGGATCACAAAAATTGATTAGTATTTGGTTTAGTTGGGAAGGACAAAATTTACAAAAGCAGCAGTAAAGACAGTCGTAAATATTGTTGTCTTGTTTCAACCCTTTAATCAGAGCCTGTTTAAATGTATATGGCATTTCTCCAAGTTTTTAAAAGCAGTGCTGCTTTTATTAACCTTAAGTAAATGAATCATAAATCTTCTTTGTGTTTTAACTCACACTTGAAACTAAGTGACCTTAGTTTCTGCATGCCAGATAAAGTCACACACAGTCTTGTTTCAAGATAAAGACAACACTTTCCAGAGTCACCTTTTGTCTCAGTATCAGACTAGTGAAGGTTATCTAAATGCGCAGGTTAGCAAACAAAACAGGAGCTTTTCTGACCTTCATGTTCAGCACAAGCTTGCAAATAGAGAAAAATGGTGTGACACTACACACTGTCTCACACACAAATCATACTCAGTAAGAGTAATAAAGTGTAGAATATCGCTTTTAATAACAGTTTTGGGTTTAGCAATACATTCAGCTCATCCAGGATGAGATGTCTGCCAGACATGCTGAGATCCGAGTGGAAACATGCACGTCTGAGGGAGGGAAGGAGGGGTTGAGTTGGAAGAGGTTTAAGTAACACTTTTCTCTAATAGCTTGGCATAACATTAATTATCAAAAATGAATTAATTAGCTTTAACTTCTGTGAACAAATAAATATATTTTTCATAATTTGGACAATTGGCAATGGTTCTTAAATACAATAGTTAATGTACCTGTATGTATACATCATTAACTAATTGTTTAATTGTGGTGATCAAATCATTATTTAGAATTTAAACATTAACATATGTTATAAGTAATTTCTAAGTTTTTAATTCAGTTGAGAATGTGAGCATGCACAATTATTGGGTCATTTAATAAATACTGTATAGGCAGTTTTTATTGTTATACAAGTTATTCAGACTGATTATTAAAGACACTTTATATACCTGTGTATTTCATGTATACTTATAAAACATTGTTATAGTACTGATTTTTTTTTTTTCATTTGCTGTAAATAGGGCTGGGTTTCATTAAAAAGGTTTCAATATTGGTACCAATACCAGGACATCAGTACTAGTTCCTGGATGATTGTTTAATTACTGTGCATAATAAATACTAACCTATTTAAGCCAGGGTAGTTTTTTTTTTTTTTTGGTTTTACCATAAAAATAGACCCATTTTACACAACTCAAGGTTGTGTGTTAACACTGTTATGCAAGTTCTCAATATCTCAGAAGAGCTAGCTCAAAGTTCACACATCAAAATCAATGAGTTCACCTTAAAACTTGATAATTTTAAATTTTGAACTAAGATTACAGTTCCAAAAGTCATCTAGGTCACATTTCTTTCTTTATTTTTTTTTCTTGTTTAAACAAGGTGCCATGTGTTTTACATCAGCTGAGGATTCTGATCCTCATTCCATCTCTAACTGGTCTGATTAAAGAGAGAGAGAGAGAGAGAGGTAATTTATTTTTAGCAATATTATAAATTGAATGAAGCCATTTCTGCTCACACACTAGGTTAATATCAATAAATAAAAATGTATAAAAGCTCAATCAATATCTAAGGTTACACAGGGATCACACTGGCAGTATACTGTACCTAGTACACCAATGTTAGTGTAAATTTTGTAAACTGCTGTGTACATGTTAGCCAAGTTACATCTACATCTAGGTATTTTGCAGACGCCCTTATCCAGAGAAACTTAAATGTTTTAATGTCATTATACAACTGAGCAGTTGAGGGAGGGTTAAGGGCGTTGCTCAAGGGCAACTTGGTTGCGGGATTTGAACCTGGGATCTTCCAAATCGTAATCCAATGCCTTAACCACTGAACTACACCTGTGCTGCAAGCTAGCCAATGCTGAACATTACCTGCTAAAATCGCAGCACCATCCTCATTAATATCATAATATAATAGATGAGAGGAATCCGGTGGTGGACGTTTTGAAGGAAGCTTTATAATGCTAGGTAGACTTGAATGATGAGAGGAAGATATGAAATGAGATATCAAGAGTTTATTGTCAGCTTTGGCAGACAGTGAATTTGTATGTCTGACTGTTATCTGTAAGCTGTCACAGATAACTGGCCCATATACGATGCACATGAGATCTGATGAGGAAAGAAAAGGAAAGCATATGATAACAGTATTTGTTACCAATAACTGCAAGATAACAGTATTTGTATGAAGCACAAATTCAGACTTTAAAAGCAAATGTCTTTCATTCTTTCTGGATGGAATAAGGTACAAAGCCGACTGTGTACCCTCTCACCATCTTAGAATAAACAGAACCAATTGAATTAAACACAATGGGCTTGAACTACAATGGCCTAAATTAGGAATAACTTATTATTAACATAATATTTTGGTTTCAATTAGGACATAATATTAGGCTGTTCAATTGCATTTACTATATAGTAACAGTAAGCTTAGCTTGTACATTGTGATCAATTCTCAACCGATGAACCCTATGCACATTGCTACAAAGAAGACCTCCCTCTGTGGCCATTTGTAGGATCCCATTCAGGCATCTCCGTGCCTGAACAGAAAACTTGGGTATATTAGATATAGGTATTTCATATTGTCACGGGTACTGTTTGAGGGACGAAAGAAAGGCATAATGGCAGAGGTGATGTGAACAAAAGTATTTTAATGAGAGACAAAACAAGGCACCAAAGGAACAGACATGAACTTAAACCAGGGATAAACTAAACCAGGAGCTACACAGACTGGGGGTTACAAACAGACGGAGAGATAGACAAAGGCCAGGAGACAGACAAAGGCTAGGAGAACACACGGAGCCAGAAGAACACACAGAACCAAGGAGAACAGAGAACTGGGAGAACACAGAGAACTGGGAGAACACAGAGCTGAACAACAAACCAGAACAAACAGTAACCCTAAATGAACAGATGCACAAGACAAGACTTAAGTCAACTCAAGAACATTTATAACCAAACTAATGAGCAACCTCGGTTCAGGTGAGCGGCACATCACCTGACCGAGGTGTATTTTGGGGAATCGAGTCCAACATAAACTACAAATGAAAACAAAAGAAAACAAAATGGAGTCTGTGGGCACTTTGGTGCCCTCTAGTGGTATCCCCTGACATTACCCCCCTCCCCACGGCGCGACAACGGAGCGCCCAACGGAGGTCCAGGACAGCCCCCCCAAGGTCCTATGTCGGCTCTGCCGACCGTGAGGCTGCAACACCCATCCCTTGTGCGAGGTGGAAGGGTGGGTAAGGGTGGGTTGCCACTGAGGTCGGGCGGCGGAGGAAGCACGGCGTCCTTGAGCCTGTGCGGAGGCGGCAGGAGCACGGCTGTCCTCCTCGCTGCAGGGCGGCGGAGGCAGCTCGCTGTCCTCCTCGCTGCAGGGCGGCGGAGGAGTTGGCTCATGCCTTTCGGGGAACTCTGGAGGGTCTGGGCCTCCACTGAGGCTGGCTGGAGGGTCTGGGCCTCCACTGAGGCTGGCTGGAGGGTCTGGGCCTCCACTGAGGCTGGCTGGAGACTGGGTGCTGGCCTTGACGTCAGCTGCCTCTTTGTTGACCTTGGCCAGCTGTTCCTGCACCAATGCCCCCAGCTCCAGCAGGGTTTGCATTTGACCCTGATCTCCCGTCAAGCGACAAATGTTTATCTGCTGGATCAGCACCCCGGCTAGTTGGTGGAGCTCCAGCCTCCGCCGTTGAAGGTCCACGTGATCAACCCTCTGAACACCAGCAGACACATGTTCGCCCTCTCCAGCTTCTCTCTGAGGCGCTCCACCGGCAGTCACTCCGGCGCGCCCCAAGTTGTTCCACCGGATGGCAAGCCGACTCCCCAAGAAGGTCGCTTGCCTCGGCATCACAGTCACAGCCCCCCCAAAAAAAATTTCCCGGGGAGGCTCCTCTGCTATACCATTTTTTGGGTCTTGCATTCTGTCACGGGTACTGTTTGAGGGACGAAAGAAAGGCATAATGGCAGAGGTGAATATTTTAATGAGAGAAAAAACAAGGCACCAAAGGAACAGACATGAACTTAAACCAGGGATAAACTAAACCAGGAGCTACACAGACTGGGGGTTACAAACAGATGGAGAGACAGACAGGCTAGGAGACAGACAAAGGCCAGGAGACAGACAAAGGCTAGGAGAACACGGAGCCAGGAGAACACACAGAACTAGAAGAACACACAGAACTAGGAGAACACACAGAACTAGGAGAACACACAGAACTGGAAGAACACAGAGAACTGGGAGAACACAGAGCTGAACAACAAACCAGAACAAACAGTAACCCTAAACGAACAGATGCAAGAAAAGACTTAACTCAACTCAAGAACATTTATAACCAAACTAATGAGCAAACCCGGTTCAGGTGAGCGCCACATCACCTGACCGAGGTGCATTCTGGGGAATCGAGTCCAACATAAACTACAAATGAAAACAAAAGAAAACAAAATGGAGTCTGTGGGCACTTTGGCGCCCTCTAGTGGTATCCCCTGACACATATACCTATATTATAGGTGAATAACTGATGCCTCCTATGGTTCTTTGTGCATTTAAGTTTATGTAAAAAAATATATATGTTAAAACTTTCCCAGGAGACACCCTGGACAGGGTGCCAATTCATGACAGGGCACACACACACATACAGGAATCTTCAGCATTCTTCACATCCTTTTTTGTGCCCGAGTTCATTTTTAAACCTGAACTAGTATTTTAGAGCTCTTTTACAAATTAAGGAATATATTGTAAAACACTTATATAAACATGAACAACTACATAACCTGTTAACAATGTACTAATAACGGCGCCCGTTGGAGCCCGACCATTAGATTCATTAGAGACCAATTTTTGAGAAAATCTACCATGCTGCTGTAACATGACTAGCCTGAGGGCTGCTGTTAATTGGCTGTGGTAGGTCTAGTGGGACCGGACTTGTCAGGAAGTCCTGAAACCTCTGTGTGACTCCGATTACCTGCCTGTCTGACACAGCAGCTTTCATGGTTATGGTGTGTTAGTTTTGTGGTAAGTCCAGGTTCTGCTTGTTATTAGAGGTCTGCAATGATATCTTTCTGCTCTTTCAGGAAAGCTAGGTAGGAGCTGTGCAATTTATTAGATTTTGCAATTGAATGAATCTTTTGTTGGTCGACTCCTTAAATTTAATTGACGAGTCAGTTTCTGATTTAGAATTGACTAGTGTACCATAGCTTTTGTGGAAACAAACATCTGGATCTTCTGCAAATACTCGCGTTTTGCGAGAGTATCGCTTCTTCTTCTTTTGAGTTTGTGCATGGTTAATGAAATACTGCCACATATTATGCTGTAATGTTTAACAGAAGGTGATCATCGCTTTGTACAGGACAAAACATTTAAAAGTTCAACAGAACAAGTTTTAATGCATGTTTGTAATATACTTTTTAAATACTTTTTAAACTGTAGGAAATACAGCTGTTTGCGATAAATCAGCTAACAATGATTAACGCTTTTGATTTTAAAAATAACAATGTCCTAAAAATTTAATCAAATGAAATAAACAATCTGTCTATGAGCCACAGCTCTACTAGGAAGAACAGATGTTCTTATAACATATAATGCCTGAAATATATTAATAATTCACACTAAGTATTCCTGAACTAATATCAATGAAACAACCTTAAACAATAACAAAACATCAGCATTACATACTCAATGTCAGATCAGTTATGATGCATGACAAACTAAATTTTCTGATGTTTGTTTTTGTTTAAATCACTGCAAAACTTCATGAATAATTCTTTGCAAGCTAAACCATTTAAGGTAAAAGCTGGTGCAACATGATCCATCTGTTGTCTGTCAGAGTGCTCTGTAGAGAACAGAATGAATTTAAACACATTTTTGTTGCGCTGCCAGTAGTAAGTGTGAGTATTGATAGCACTCGTCCCACACTTTAGATAAGTGGAACAGCTTGAAAGGTCTCTTTGCCTTACAATTTCATTTAAATTGTTTGTGGACATTTTTTTTTCCTTTGAAAAGGATAAGCCATGAAAAATTAATACAGGAAAGTATTTATTATTAATAAATTTGTATCAGATTTGTCCAAATGTACCGCATAATTTCCACTGAAAACAAGATTACACGTTTATAAATTTGTCTGGCATTGGAGATAATCTCGTTTTCTCTTTTCAGGACTATAATGTAAGGCCCTCAAATGTATTTGTGTGCCTTATGAAAGACACTGGAACAATAGGTTTCTTACACAGAAGAACATATGAAGGTCATTAATAATCAATCATAGCATTCCAACAATTCATTGCAGATTAAACATTGCCGAAGTGCAGCTGAGTGCAACATTTTCTATTGCAAGCATATTGGAGTTGGGATTAACTCGGCATATCGATATTTATTTGTTTAAATCCAAAGATTAACATTTTAGTAAAACCTACTACATCATTGAAATATTTGTACTGTACAGTATTGTTCTGTAAAACACAGATCTCTTTAGAATAAGGATGTCCTTGTTTGTCCATGTCTGCTTATTCATTACAATGTGTGGGTGGACATAAGGATATATTTAAGCGAACTACATTCTCCAGTGTCCCCTTTTCTTGCCATTAGATTTCTTTGTAAATATACAATGCTATTGTTAAAATTGATTCCCTGAATTAGAGCTAGCCCAAAGCTGTTCTCCATATGACGATGTGTCCTCTTATACACTTCTCACTGGGTCTGATAAATAGGTCTGTTTCCTTTGTGATTAGAGGGTTAAACATGCCTATTATTGTGGTTTTGTTTACAAAATCTTTACCCGTATGGTTAAGGTGATGATTTAGTGATTAGACATGTGACGTAACCGTCGAGACAGCCAGAAAATAACAGATGAAGAGCAGTGTGATGGTCTCCCATTGCGTGGTTTGTCCCTCAATGCTGGTTTCCCCTTCTTTAAACTTCTTTAATTGTACATCGCTGTACAATCAATGGTATCATCTCTGTCAGTGGTATCATCACTGTAAATATTCTGCACCATCAACTGTGACGAAGAGGATTTCCAAAGAAGATTCGACAGATTGGTTCAGTGATTGTGCAAATGTCTTGTGCAAATGTGTTGAGTAGTACATTTGTTAAGAGGACGGGTTATTCTACTAATGTGCAGTTTGAATGTCACCTGTCATTTAATTAAAAGGTTCTTCCCACTTGCATTATTTCTAGCCCTCTTATTACAGTATATACTGATAATATTAAGTATATTGTAATCCTTTATAATATTGATATAAATGGGGGAACAGTTAAAAATAATGGCTGAACAGAATAGCTTTCTTGTTTTTATAAGACTAAGTATGTTAATTCAATGGTGTAAATGTGTTAAAGAAGGCTGTACGTCTGTAAATAATGGTCCCAGCCGAGGTGGCTTGGAGCCTACTGCAGTCATTCCAGTAAACATTCAACAAGTGAAATGCTCTCAGAGGGGGAAGAAATTTATAAATTTGTGGATTGATCATCAATGGGATTCTGTCCAGTGCACCACTTTCATATTACAGGAACTTAGCTTTGGAGTTATTGCCAAATTCCCTGTACAGTCCTGATCTCTTGAAACTTTCTACAGTGAAACACTGAGATAAGTGCATTAATGTAACAGGGAATTATATAGAGACATAAAGGTAGTTTTAACTCTCATAAGTCCATAAATGTTCAGCTCCGAGTTGAATTAAATACTGTTAATGCTTGTATGTTGAGGACTTCTCTATGTTTTGTGGTGAGACTGCTCTATTACTGGGAATCATTTACATCATGACATGCCCAAAAGCTCCAAATCACAATGACTTCTTCAAATACTGTATATAGGTTATACAGTATATACTGTAGGTTACACATCCACATCTACAAACATTCTTTAAAAACAGTAAGCTTCAATGACCAATGCAATCAAGGCACAGGGCATGGAAGTCTGTTTAGGTGTATAAATTCTACATATATATTTTTTATTAAAATATTTTTGCTCACAGGTAGATTTTGAGTTACCTTTGGGTACTTCATTTAAGCACAAGATTTAGATTATTCAGTCAGGACATATTAGGGAGTAAATAGGTAATAAATACCCAAACAAATGCAATATATTTGGGTGTCATGGTAAATTGTCCAAATACTTTGGTAATGTAGTGCACTGTATAGTAAGAATACCCTATATACTAATCAGCTGTTAAGCCAAATTTTGTGTAGGTTCCTTTTGTTGTACCTTTTGGTGCAGCTCTGCCCCCTCGAGGCATGACCTCTGGGGTGTACTGTGGTGACTGGGTCCATAGCAGTGCATCCTTTGCATGCTGTTGGTTGGAGAATGGTTCCTTCATCAATCAAGCTTGTTTGCTCTGTGTATTCCATGGGGAATTTGGAGACCTGGTCAACAGCCTTGAACTCTTTGCTTGCTAAGATCCATACAAGCTGGGTGTGATGTTGGGACCTTTCCATCGTGGCCAGCGTTATATTTTTTCAGCAATTTGTGCTACATTTGCTTTTCTATGGTATCAGACTGGGCCGGCTAGCCTTTGGTCTCCACAGCCATAAATGTGCCTTGGGTGCCCATGGTCCATCACCAGTTTACTGATATACATCAGGCTCGATAGGGAGCGTGGTGGATCCAAGTGCTGATGCTGGGAGTCGATACGAATTGAAGTGGTGTTTTGGAGTGCTTGTGACTGGCCGGTGGCGTGAATTGCGTGCTGCGGTGTGAGCAGGAAGGGCTTCGCTGGAATGCGGAAGCACAGAGTACCGGCGGTGTGTCTGACGCCTGCCTTGTGGGAATGCAAATGTGCGCAGAGCCGGCATGTAACCCGAGATGTATGTCGGCGCGAGAAGCCTGAGTCGTGAAGTGAAGCCAGAGTGCGCCGAGCCGGCTTGGGGAAGCCAGCGTAAGCTCGGCGAGGAGTCAAAAAACAGGCGAGGTTCGAAGCCGGAGTGACGAGAGAAAGTCCGTGATCCAAATTCGTGGTCGGTGGCAGGTAAGCGGTCGGTAACGGGAAATATCCAAACAGCAATAATCCAAAACGAAAGGCAAAGACGTGGTCAGAAAAACAAAGCAAAGGTCGATAATAGGCAGGCTGAGATGAGAGATAACACTGGTAAACTGAGGCTGGTAAGGCACACAATAAACTGGTGACGTGGTGGTGTCAGAGCGTGGCTTAAATAGGTATGAGAAGTAATAAGTGATGGTGTGGAGATTGGAAGGTGAGGCGGCTTTCTGCATCGAAAGGAGTGATTGGGAGCATGGAACAGGAGTGATCAGGTGATCATGGCAGGTACTTACGGTGCACAAAAGCTGATTATGGGCCCACTGCCATGTCCTTTTGCAGCAACGGACAAAGGGCGACATGCCTGTGGAAGAAGTTGGAAGTGAGTTGTGGGCATACTCGACCCAGGGAAGGAAGCGGTTCCAAGAGGATGGGTCCCGAGAAGCCATGCACCTTAGGGACTTTTCTAGTTCCTGGTTCATTCATTCAGTCTGGCCGTTCGTTTGAGGGTGAAATCCAAATGAGAGGCTGGGGGTGGCGCTGATGAGGTAACAAAATACCTTCCAGAACTGGGCCGAGAATTGGGGGCCCCTGTCCGAAACAATGTCGACGGGGAGTCTGTGAAGTCGGAAGACATGGTTGACCAGGAGCTCAGCCGTTTTTTTGGCAGACGGAAGCTTGGGTAGTGGGATGAAGTGAGCTGACTTGGAGAAACAATCCACAATGGTCAAGATGCACGTATTATTCTGGGATGGTGGTAGTCCGGTGACAAAATCAATGGAGTTGTGAGACCAGGCGTGGTGAGGGATGGGGAGGGGTCTAAGTAAACTCTCCCTCATGTTGGAGTGTTTCTGGCGAGGGCGTGTCTTGGGAGGATGAGAACTGTCGGGAGAGGGTGTTGGGCTGGTAAACTGAAAACGAGAGAAAAACAGTGACCATCGTGCCCGAAGTGAGTTTAGTCTCTTCGCCGTCTTTAGGTACTCAAGGTTTCGATGGTCTGTCCAAATGAGGAAAGGATGTTCCGCTCCCTGCAACCAAAGTCGCCATTCCTCAAGTGCTAGCTTGACCCAGTTCACGGTCTCCAATGCCATAATTTCGTTCAGAGGGTGTGAGCCGGCAGGAGAAAAAGGAGCAAGGGTGAAGACTATTGTCCTCTGGGAGGACAGCTCCTACGCCGATCTCCGATGCGTATACCTCCATGCGTATACCTCCATCAGGAAAGATGAGGATGAGTGCCATGGTGAAGCAACGCTTGAGTTCCTTGAAGGCCTCCTCGGCCAGTGAGTTCCATCGGAATGGGGTTTTGGAAGAGGTGATTGCCATAAGCGGAGCCGCCACTGTGCTATAACTTCAAATGAAGTGACAATAAAAGTTGGCGAACCCCAGGAACCATTGAAGTTCACACCTTGAAGAGGGTGCTGGCCAGTCACTGACAGCTTTGACCTTGGTGGGGTCCATCTGGATGCCTGCAGGGGAGATGGAGTAACTCAAAAAGGAGGTGGAGGTACAGTGGAACTCACATTTTTCTGCCTTGATGTAAACCTTGTTTTCCAACATCCGTTGCAGGACCTAGCACACAGTGTTTGTGTTTCTTTACAGAACGTGAGAAAATGAGGATATCATCCAGATAAGCGAAGGCAAAAACATTGAGGAAATCCCTAAGGACATCATTAATGAGGGCCTGGAACACGGCTGGTGCATTGGTCAGGCCGAATGGGACTACTAGATATTCATAATGTCCAGTGGGGGTGTTAAAAGCATCTCCCTCCTGTATTCTGACAAGGCGGTAGGCAGTCCTTAAATCAAGCTTGGTGAATACACGGGCATCCTGAAGAAGTTCGAAGGCGGAAGACATCAGCGCGAGGGGGTAGCGGTTCTTTATGGTGATCTCATTCAAGCCTCTGTAATCAATACAAGGTCTGAGGGACTTGTCTCTCTTTTCTACAAAGAAGAACCTGCTCCCGCTGGTGAAGATGATGGACGGATAATACCTGCTGCGAGTGATTAATTAATGTAATGTTCCATGGCCTCTCTCTCTGGGCGAGAGAGGGAGTAAAGTCGTCCCTTGGGTGGAGAGGTGCCGGGAAGCAGGTCAATGGCACAGTCATAGGGCCGGTGAGCTGGTAAGGAGATAGCCCGTGACATACTGAACACTTGCCGTAAATCGTGGTATTCAGTGGGAAGCTTGGTTAAGTCAGGGATCTCCTCTCGTGGTGCGGCCCATGGGGGCTGAGTGTAGATATGAGGAGAGGCAGGCAGGGCTGCAAACATGGATGCTCCTTTTAACCCAATCAATGTGGGGGTTATGTAGTCTTAGCCATGGGAGCCCCAGAACAATGCTTGCATGAGCATTTTGAACGTTTAGGAAAGTGATGGTTTCGATGTGATTTCCTGAAAACTGTAGGGTAATGGAAGTGGTGCGATGGGTAAAGGGAGTAAGTCTGCTACTATCAAGGAACTGAACAGTAAAAGGTTGGTGTGAGAGGGATTTGGACGTCGGAGACAGTAGAGGAGGAAATTAGGTTCTGGTAAGCTCCGGAGGCCACTAATGCATGAGTGGCGTAAGACCGATCACCATGGGTTAAGGACATGATATATAACCTTATATAATCAATATATAATTACAGTGAAACCTCGGATTGTGAGTAACGTGGTTTACGAGTGTTCCGCAAACCGAGCAAAGATTTGAAAGAAATTTTTAATCGGAAACCGAGCAAGTATTAGTTTACGAGCGCCGAGTATCATGTATCACGCATGCGACTCTTATTTTGACACCGAGCGGCAAGCGATCAGAACTGAGCCAATGATTTTTCTCTCTCTTGCACTGCGGGAATTATGGGTAATCGTCTCCCCTGCTGCGTCTTACTGTTCGTCTCTTACTGGTATAATCAACATTTCCCTCTCGGTTCTGTGTGCGCGCGCGCGTAATTTGACATCGACATCAACATCGACACACACACACACACACACACACACACACACACACACACACACACACACACACACACTCTCTCTCTCTCTCTCTCCCCGGCTGCACACACACGTTTTATTTACACAGAAAACTCAGCTCTGTCGCGATTCTTTTCAAAGGTAAGGTGCTGGTTCATTTGTTATTTTTTATTTTTTACTTCACAGCAGTGCTTCCGTTAGTATGCGCTCACGCGAGTATCATTAGAGAGATTTCTTTTTGTGCCGTTAAAACAGTGTTTGCATTGTGTATGATAGTTGTGAAACTTAAAAAGTGAGGTGTGGCGAGGGAGGAGGTTTTTACTGTATAAGACGATGCTGAGGGCTAATTCCACACATGCACACACACACACACACATACAAATACACGGTGCCTGCGCGCACAAACGGAAACACTTATCTGTCTGGATTTATTTTTACTTTTTTTAAATGTTAAGTTCAGGTTAATTTGTTTTATTTTTACTTTATATATTCTATTAATTATTTTTATGTATTTATTGTTTAGAACGAATAATTTGAGTTTTCATTATTTCTTATGGAAAAATTCTATTTGGTTTACGAGTGTTTTTGGAATACGAGCCCGCTTCCGGAACGAATTATGCTTGTAATTCAAGGTTCGACTGTATATATAATTGATGATAGCAAATGTTTGCCAATTCATCTGGCAGTGGTATTAGTGTCTTGACTGATTGGTGTATATACATCATAAATCATGACTAATTTATCAAGTGATGCAGATAGTTTTTTCTATTACTATCTGATAGTGCAATCTCTTCTGTGCAATAAATATTATTTTGCATCTGAAGTACATGACACTGAATGAGCCCGCACTAGACTCTCTATTACACTGAAATATGATGCTAAATATTTTTTTCTGAAAGGATAAAATACATTCACTAAAAAAACTTGATATCCAATAAACTCTTAAGCTGCTCCCATATTAAGACATTCATTAAATACATTTGCAATCATAGCCAGTAATCATTTATCAGGTTTGGCATTCTGAAATAACTTGCAGGATATTGCCTCCAAATCCACTTATTATGTCGACCACATAAATGTGACCTGTCTAAATGTGTTAAAGTTTATTTGGAGTTAATATTTTGTGAATTTATTAGGGTGAAACATTCTTTATGCCCGCAGAACACTTATTTTTGCACTGTCTGCTTCCTAACCCTGTCCAGCTATCTTATAGTACATTTTTTTTGGCAATTTTATCTATTAAATTTTATCTATTTTATTGATTAGTTTTTATTGCTCTACAGCTTACATTGTGATATCTTGTACATTTAGAAAGTAACATTCTTATGTTGCTGGTTTCATTCTGCTTAACAATGCGAACAGTTTTGCTTAGCTTTTTCACAATAGCACATTTGGTTCCTTTGTCACAATGCCCTGTATAGTGCTGTGTTCTGTGTAGTTATTTCCATATTTATTGTATTTGTATGTCTTACTCTGTTCCACATTGGCACTTTATGTCATGCTCCTGTATTACTATATGTTGCACCTTTATTTTCATTGTATGCAACTTTGTGGATGAGACGCCAATAGAAGTCTAGTTGATTTGACTTGATGTACACCAGTAATTACAGCAGCTGGTTGCTCCCTCCAGTAGGAAAATATTTTTCCTAATGATTTTCTTTGATAAAATGCATTATGACTTATTTACAGGAAAGTGAGTATTATTAAATGTTTTCTGTTATTATAATGCTTTCTTATGTTTTCGGTTTGTGGTGAGTATTAGAATACAGTATATCCATAATTATATTAAGCATGAGGAGAGATCCCGCAGACATGTACAGTAGAGGCAATTCTGCAGTGTGGAATATTACTAAAGAGAAACAGGCAATATAGATTTAATAATTTAAAACATATTAATCAACACTTTCTCTCACTCATTCTCTATACTGATTATCCAGTTCAGTGTTGAGGGATTTCTGGAGTCTATGTCAGGGGACTCAAGATAAGCTATACCCTGGATGGGATGCCAGTCCCCATGAGGCACTATTACATGTCAAAATCGTGCACACATTCACATACTCACACACAAACAACAGGTAATTGGAAAATACCATTTAGCCTGATCTGCATTTCTTTTGACTTTGGGTGGAAACCGGAGTACCCAGAGGAAACACACCAAGCACAAGGAGAACTTGCCAACACCATGCACACAGACCCGAGGGGAGAATCAAACCCATGACGCTGGATGTGCAAAAAATAAATAAGTAAATAAGAAGTAAAATGAATATGATTTACTATATGCCAATCAGTATTGCTAATATAGAAATAGTCTTGAACCATCATGATCCATGAATCAAATACTCACTGTACAAGGTAATCAAGGGAGCATAAATTAAATCTAGGACGCGGTGTACTGCAGAGTGTGGCATAAGGAGATAAATACTGTAGGTAGCATACTGTATTAAAAGAAACAAATATGAATAAATCATCAAGCTGGCTTATCTATCTTACAGATATTCAATTGAAACAGTGTAATGTAAGAACTGACCAAATATTACTAGTGCCATAATGAGAACAAAAAAACTCCAAGATATATAAGAAGAATAGAAGAATAAAAATAAAGCATATATGTCATAAGTAATAATAAATAATAAACACATAAATTAATAATACTAGTACTATTAAGTGAAATGCAGTACAACCTTGATGTGAAATTGTATGTGTGACAAAGTGTATGTAATACGAACGTTACGAGGCGTTGGGTCTGAAGATACATCAGAGATGTGATCAGCAGGAATCTCTAAGCAGAGGTGTGGTCGACAGAGCGGAAGTGTGAGTTCAAAAGCCGTGAGATCCGTCAGCGAGGTTGTCGAGCCAAAACGTGAAGCAGAGCCATAGTCGAGGAAGCGAAAGCGAGAGCTCAAAGCCGTTAAACCAGAGGCGAAGCGATAAATCTAAATCTTGAGACAAGATTTTAGCAGATGAGCAAAGCAAGCTGTCTATATGCGCTCACCATAAAAACCACTGATCCCTGCAACTTTCTTCAAGGATATACAGTATATTTTTTCAATATCTCTGTTCAAACATAATGAGCTTATTTTTAATGACAGGACCATGGTTATCAATTTTCTTCTATTATTTGTGATTTGGAAATTAAGGGAAACTGTTTGTTGGTTGAGTGGGGAACTCAAAAAACCAACCAACCAACCAACCAACCAACCAGTTAACCAAAAAACTAAATTATAACAACAAAAAACACATTGGACCACATGCAGAAAATTGGTTCAAGGACTCCTGCAGATTTGTCACAAAATTTGCATAGACCTAAGCAAATGACATTTCAAATGTTGCTTTGCCACAGTGCTGCTTTTTCAAGCTGTCACTTTCCTCTTGCTGCTGTTCTTGAAATTGAATGTTCTTGTCGTGCATGTTCATAGACAAGAAATGGTTGTCTATGGCTTTGTCACTTGCTAGTATGGGGTAAGACACGCATCCTTTATGGAGCCAGACTGTTACTACTGTACCATGCACAATGATTACTGGTTTCTTACTTGTTCAGACGTGTCTAATGTGACACCGCCTTGTTCTCTAAAGCAAAGCCCATTTGCAGAAAATGTCTTTAAAGTAGGCGGCCAATGTGCAAATGCCCCCATTGATATTTCAGAGTATTAACTAGCATAAACAAGGAAGAAGCACCTTGTCAAATGTAAAGACCTGGACACAATGCATCTGCTTACTTTAATTGTACATATCATCAAAATGATGTCATAATGTCTTCTGGATGTCTTCTTTTTTTAATCGTTGCTGTTAAGCACAGCTATAAGCTCAATTGCGTTTTATTTGAAAAAAAAAAAAGTTAATGATTCAGCTCTGTAGAAACAAGTAGTAAAAAATAATTTATATAATTCATGTATTAATTAAAAATCTTTGCATACGCAATTTGTATGTTTCATATTACTGCAAGGAACTTGACATATTAATATACAGAATATTCTAAAAGAGTTCAAACTTTTCTAATAACTATAAAACAGAAGTTTTTGCCATTATCATTTAATCACCGTAAGTCGGACATGCACACAGTGATGTCTCGTCGTGCATCTGCTGCTGAGAATTATCCCTTAGGTTTCACACAAACATATCTCGAAGCATCTTGCTCAACTCAAGCAGCAGGAGTCTGAAGCAAAACGGATGAAATTGTTTTTTAGCAGAGCAGTAGCCTCAGTACTAAATAATGATTAGTGTGGATGTGAATGTTTCTTGCAAGTACTGTACCAGTTGGAGTCTTTCTTTTCAGGAGGCACGAAAATAAGCAGAGCTTTAAAAGCTAGACGATTTCTCTTGGTTGGATCACCCATGTAATACTCAGTGGATTTTATGTGCCAGCCACATTAATGTTTCAAAAAAATATGGCAGACCAGGTATATAAAATTCTTTACTTACACCGGTCGAGATGACTAACCAACATTAGTGAATGGTTTGCATGTTCGCCCCCTGCTTGGTGGGTTTCCTCCGGGTATTCTGGTTTCCTCCCTCAGTCCAAAGATATGCAGATTAGACTAGATGGCCTTCCCAAAATTGCCCGTAGTTTGTGAATGAGGGCGAGAGTGCGTCTGTGTGTGCCCTGCGATGGATAAACACCCTGTCCAGGGTGTAGTGTCCTGGATTAGCCTCCAGGCCACCTGTAACCCTGAATACAGGATAAAGCAATATAGTCGATGAATGAGTGATAACTGAATACAGGTTGGAGATTTTTTTTTTTTACAGCACTGCAGTGAGACTAGTATTAGTCAGTTTGCTAAACATATCAGATGCCTATCCAGTGACCCAGCATAACTATTTTTAATTAGATACTTAGGATGCTATCATGGTTTTATAACTTCATCACAATTCCATTGGTTTTGATTTGTTTCAATAACATTAATAGCTCTCCTACTACACTACACTGAAATAGGTCAAGATAGAGTCTCAGCCTCTTTCGGTCTTTTTAATGCATGTATAAAAAATGTAGGTGTCAATCATATCACTGACTGACAGCTAGCAGCACCTACATGTCATTAGAATGCTGAGATGGAATAAATTAAAGTCAGGCCATTGCTGTACCCGTTGTGTAGAGCTGCCACAGAAGTCTTGAATGACCACTCCCAGTTAAATAATGTTACTGGATAAAATGCTGTCATGATACCGTGTAGCTGGGTATGCTTAGTTTTCCTTTTATACTATATACCATAACTTACCACAGGCAAAAAGTGCATACTACTCAATTTCAAGCGAGGTGAAATAATATGGTGCATAAGTAAAAAAAAAAAAAAAAAACTTAAACACATAAGCTACAGTACCATAAAAAAACGGATCAAGGATTAAAAAGAAAAAATGTAATGTTGATGATCATGTTTCATTGCAAACAGTTTAGTTTGAATAGCTACATGTATTTACCATAATTTAAAGAGTTAGAAATAGTGGCATGTTTTACTGTGATGCATATTATTTTCGAATGTTGGTCTTTTTACCCACTTAGCAGAATTTAACTTGCTATTGTAGATGAGGAAGTTGTCACATGACTAAAATTGCAGAATAGTTATTTATATAATTGTATGAATAAATGGAGACTGGGAGAGTTTTGTGAAAATTTTGCTCGCTCTTCCTGTTCCTAGCGTGTTCCCTTTTCCATTGAACTGATTCTTCATATCAGCTATGGAGCTTTGTGTATAGAGGGTAGTCCAAAAAATATGTAAACTCGCTTAACTTGGCTTTCCACTGACTTAAAATTTCATCGTTTTTAATGGCTCCCGGATGTACAGTACGCGCACCTTGGCCGGTGTTCAGTTCGGCTTGGTTCATTCACTCATTAGCTGGAAATGCTTTGTATGTTGAGGTAAATTTCTTGCAAAATTTCAGTTCTTAAGGCGAAATGTCTTAAGGCTGGGCATTCTGAGGTACCACTGGATGTGAAACAAGGGAATCTACAATCTATGTAGTGCACTAACTATCTATTTTATGCCATTTGGGATTCAACCCTGGAACAGTTAATCAGCTATTAATTAGAAAGCTTGAAATGACTGTATTAGTTAATGTTACCTGCACATCATTTTATGAAGTTTAAAGCACAGCATATACCATAGCATAGACACTTCTGCAACAGAATCACTAAATGAGCTAAAACTATGGCTCTCAAACATCACCAAATCACTAGGAGGAATCACATATTTGTACCCTAAGGTAGTCACATTGTGATAAATCAAAACTCTGTAAATTAATATCCTTATTACCTTCGTCTGGAACACAGGCAAAGGGCAAATCTGCGGACAACTACATGGATTTATAGGCAGGCAGAGCAGCGGACCGCCGTGGTTGCTAGTGGGACCCCGCCGTGGGACCCGGCCATGTTGCCAATCAGAGTAAACGTGCTACACCTGGCCGGTATGTTATTTAAACCTCCAGAAACCAGCACACTATATGTGAATATTTAGAGAGCACCAGGTCTGGGAGCATTGTGCTGATATAGGAAAAGAGAAAGAAAAGAGAGAAGAGAAAACTGACCAGAAGAGATAAAGAGAAGAGAAAAGCGAAAACTGGAAAGAGAAGTGAAAAGAGAAAACTGAACAAAGAAGTGAAAAGATAAAGAAAACAGAAAACTGAGAAGAAGGATGAAAAGATTAAGAAAACTGAAAAGAGGCCTGAAAGATAAAGAAATAAATGTTTTTGGAAAAAATGAAACTAAAATGAAATATACATTTTTTTCTTTCCCAAGAAAAGGGGAGCATACAAAGTATATATATAGGTTTAGATGCACATGGCTTACAAGACACTCCCCTTTCTTTACAAAGTGGCGTAGAAGCGCCATTTCCTTAGCACTGCAAGGTGTTTGCCCTAACTGATGAACCCCCACCAAAGTACACATGATCATCCCACATTTCAACGCTCCCCGGTAATTCTTCACACACTCCCACACTTAACAACGTATTCGGTGGCGCCATATCCGATCGCCCCCTCATAACATCGTCATCCATTTTTTTTTCTCCTTTTAAATAAATGCGAAAATAATCAGCAGAACTGAAGCTATCATGAGGTAATCCGGTATGTAATCAGGTATTCGTTAGGTAATCTTTCTGTTATTAGGGCCCAAGCACTATGAAATCAGCCCTATGTCGTCATAGTGTGTGAAGGGCCCTCTTGTTTTCCTAAGGATTATTTATTTATTTATGGACTTTTCGGGGGTCTTAACATGCTCAAAAACTCATGAAACGTGGCAGACAGGTTGGAATCTGCTGCCATCAGGATGCCTGAGAGTCTCGTGGCCCGGGGCCCCCAGGGGCCCCCACACGAGATTTTGCTGCCTAGCTCATACACATTTTAACGTAGGCACACGAAACTCGGTACACATTTAGAGCTCATCGAGCCGAACAACGTTCGCACTGCATGTCCTGGGCTAAACTCAACAGGAGGCCGGTTATTTTGGGTCGTTCGCAAAAACGCACCTGATGGATTTTGATATACTCCTCCTAGGGAAATTATACAATCGCTACCAAACTGGGCCAAAGAGATCTAAAGACATTGAGGATGCAAAATTGTGGAGTGATTTTCGATATCTCAAACGGGTCAGCCGTGACTTGTACTGTATGAGATGCAGGCAGTCAGGGGGAACAGGGAATTTCTCCTCTTCCTCAGCTGTCTGTCAGAGAGTGCACTTCTCACGGTCACAACCCAGGATGGCATCTTGCCGAGGGCGGCACAGCATGTGCAGGGATGATATTATCGATAATGTACGATTGCTTTTCTATCACTTGTTTGCACTCGTTTTTCATGTCACTGAGTGGGTTTATTAACCTTGTTGGTGCCCTGATTTCTAGTTTGTGAGTGAGACAGGGGACTGACAGAGAAGTCTCTTACTCAGGAGTATGAGATGAGGAGGCAGGGGCGGTAGTGGACATCACCTCAGGCAGGCTGCGGGGGAAGCAGGAAAAAACACACATCTAACCCTGTTTATTTCATTCTTTAATTTTATGTGAAATCGTTAAGAATAATCTATAACCAGTAGGTTATATATATAACCTATATATAGGTATATTGCCATATATTAGGGTCACAGTTTAGAAAAAAAAAACTGAAAGAAAAGTAGAAACTGGCAAAATATAAAGGGATGTATCTGTTCTCTCTTTATTATATTAATTACGTGGGAAAATAGGCGAATATAACACTTGTGTTGACTTACTAGCTTACATAACATTAAATATAATTTAATAATTTTTTCCCAATTTCATGTTAGGAAAATTAATGCCAACGTTAAAGCTGTGCGATCTGGCAAATCAGTCTGCAATAACTGATAAATACACTGATTATTTTTACTACAAAACTTATGGTTAACTAACTGAGTAGCAAATATTGACCGTTTTTTTATTTTTATAATAACATATACAGTACATGCAACATTTACAAATATATTACAAGTCCAAAAGACTCAGAAAATAATATTCAAGGAATGTTCAAGTCAAACTGGGATTTGTGGCGAATTTTCTTATGAATGAAGGTGTAACCAACTACCAACCCTCTCCCCCTCTGTTCACCCTCTGCTCCCGTCACTCATTTCTGTTTCAGGAGTTGGCAACTCTAATTAAGGGTACTTCTGCCATCCACTGTTGTGATTGACGTCATACTGTAATAGTCAACTGTCAGAAAAATGTCTATAAGTTGATTTTTAAGGGAATATCAGGCTATGTGGTTAAACGTCTTTCATTACCGTTATCTTTATAAAAAGGGTAGAGCAAGCAAACTGTAGTGAGTTTGCGAAGAAGAATACTGAGCCATAATAACACACATCGTTGCCTGGTGGGATTATGAGAACAGCATTATGTACTGGCAGGTTGCAGCACATGTGTTGCCCTTGGGCATTGCTGTACTCTGTGTGGTATTGTTTTATGGACGCATTTCTACTTTTTCAATGAGCTCCTATCCTGATTACAACCATAAAGTACATAAGTGCTAAAAGATAAGTAAAATATATTTTGTGCAATAAATACCCAGTTGAGCGACAATGCTTAGCGCAACTCTGTGCTAGATTTCAAATCATAACAAACATTGTGAAATACTTTGTAAATAATTTATAATATTTCTTCAAAGGTTTTCACCGCTCTTTTGGAGTGCGATATAAATATTCTCGAATATATTGTACGCCAGGGCTTTATCTTTATAGCTCCTTCCAACCTCATTTCCTTTTTCTGAACAGCTTTTGGGACTTCTCAGTTGAAATTGTACCTGTAAATCTTTTCAGGATATTTCTTTCTGTTAAGACTGCTTTGTATTTTGAATTGATATGTTTTACATAAATAAAACAGAGGAACATTGGATTTTTTATCATCTAATAATTAATCCGAATTATAGTTGTCCAGGTATTACTTTTTCTCTCTTCTTCCTTTTGTTCATTTGCTCTTTTTCCCTTTATGGTACCAACAGCCTACAGAGCTTCAGGTGATATTAATGTCAACATCATTCTGTCAAAAACAGTAATTCATGCAAAATGCATACCGAAAATATCTACCATCATATTTTCTTCTGTTAGACTTTCAGTATCTCTCTCATTCTGACTTGAGTGCAGACTCATTTGCACTAGGTTGTTGGAGATGTGCTGGCAGGCCTGCTATGTGGAAGTGGAGGATGTCAGATATAGAGCATTAAATATTGAGTGATATTAGGTATTGCAGAGACTACATGAATACAGATGCTTGGTTCTCTAAGGGACGGAAGTTAGAAAACTAGGAAGTTTTGATTAGACTCATTTCAGCGTTTTTTAGACTCTTTATTTGGTGACCATGAATAATCTAGAACCTGTGGATTTACAACCAACAGTACTAATAAGGAAAAAATTAATAGAGTATATCGAGAACACTAATTTAGTTTGATTCTTTTTTTTCTTTTGATTTATTCTAAATATTTTACAGTGGAAATGCATTATCAATGTTGACAAAGCAGTTGAAAAATAATGATAATGATAGAATTATAAAAACAGATTCTGTTGTTTTGATTAAACTCCTGTCTAATCTAACACCAAAACCCCCCAGCCATGAGCATCTGTTAGGTTTTGTGGATCTGTCTGTGCAAAAGTTATCTATCTTATGTACATTTTAACAAGTGTATTCAGGAGAAGACATTCAAGAAGCAACCAGCCTCTAGTCAAATAGGCAAAGCTTTTTTTCAAGCAGATGTAAAAATATTCAGTATCGGCCACCTCATTCATCTTATACAGTACACTCCCTAGATACAATGTTCAGAAGACATTCTGATACTGAAGATGTCATATAATACTCAGTTTATCTCAGTGACCAGTAGAGTTGAGAGGAAAAATCAATGAAGATCCGTATCATGATTCTTTTGTATGGGAATTCACACTGGCTTCAAAATTGATTTTTGAAAATAGATTTTTAATTTATATACAGTGCGTTTGCATTTGATGTGGTGAAATGTCGATGTTCCTCTATAATTCGATTAGATTCAACTTCATGGTCATTGTGCAAAGCTAATTAAATGCTGTTTGCATTAAACCAGATGTGCATACTGTAAGTGCCTTATCTACAATAAATAACAATGAGGGTATGGGTCCATATGTACTGGGTAACAGTGATTTTACGTACAGAAGTTGCATTAGGTAATAAGGATATGGTATATGTGGTAATGTACAGTATAACTATGCACACATTGTGCTGTGTAAGGAAGATAACACACTCACCACAATATACATACTGTATGTAAATAAATGACTGTCTGTATGATACCGACATATAATCCTACAGGTAGCATGCTCTAAGCTATTCACACACTTGCAGGTGGCACAGCATCATGTGTGGAAGGACTGAATTATGTACTAAACTTGTTTAGAAATAGCAGTTTTGATGGATGACACACCAGAGAAATGTGCTTCTCCTCCACATTTTAAAAACTGAATGCATCACAGAACCTTGGCTTTCACAATTTAATTGGCAAACGGGAGAGGGATATGAGCTAGAGAAGTTCTGTCTAAAATAACTAACAAACTGGCCTATATTGGAAGAAAGCTAAACCTTTTGAACAAGATTCCTAGCACCTCTGATCAAGTAGAGTTTTAATTTAAATAAGATAATATTTAGAGGTATGATACATTTTTTTATACATGGTTCAGGGTTTTCAATTTACAACACAACCAGGGAAAAATAGCAATATTAGTGTATTTTTTTAAACAGTATAGCAATGGAATCGAATCGGCATCTAGGTATCATGAAAATATGAAATAAAGTGGTCCATAGTGCTTCCCATCCTTGTCAGTATTTAGCAGCTTCTCTGGTAAAATGTATTTAAATGCCTTCTATCTTTAAGTAATTCATGAAAATACGGATATTAGTACATCTGCATTGGAAATCTGTATGTCCTCACAACTGTGACCACTCCTCGTGTAAGAAAATGAAAGTATCGCTCTTGATGCCGCTTTTCTTTTAAAATGAAAGATTTGAGGATTATATTCATATTTCATGACTGATCATTGACAAATCATTGCAGTTTCACTGTTTTCCAATGGGTGGCAGTAGTGCACGAGTTTATCACTCTTAAATACTAACAGTAACTACAGAATGATATTACGCTCATTTGTAGTTGAAATGTTGTATTGTTTATGGGTCCTCACTGAGGTGCTGTTATTTGGACAGCTATGTTATCAGCTTGCACTTTCTATGTAGTCTGGTATTGATTGCAGGCCAGAGAGACAGAGCTCAGAGCTGCCTTGTGGTCATAGGTTGACATCCATCAGAGGCTTAGGCTCCATTAGAACCGTAATAGATCTTTACGGTTTGTTATTGCAATCAATATGCACACACACACACACACACACACACACACACACACACACACACACACACACACACACACACACACACAAAAAAAAATACTTAGCCCAGCATCTATCCAGCTCTAAACCACTTGCCAAGTCAACCTATTGATCCAGCTTAGACTAAAAAGCTTCATTACAGTAATACTAAAGGGAGACTGGTTGCAAGGTGAAAGATCATGTTACAAGTTGGAATGTGAATTTGATGTGATGGGTTTGCTATCAAATCAATAGAGATGCACTCACTGGCCAGTTTAATAGAAACATCTGCAGCTATAGCAAGCAATCGTGGCAGTGTTGCAATGCAATGCAAAAAAAGAGCATTTCCTAATCTGAACAGTTGAAGAATAGACAAAGACCAGGTGACATTTTTCCCCCCATTTTTAGCTGTCCAACTTTGGTGAGTGTGTGCTTGCTGTAGTCATAAGGTACTTGTTTGTGGCTGCTTTGAAACTGGATTTGATCTTTTGCTTTTGTATCCCTCAGCCTCAAGGTTTGATGTGTTATTCTTTCTGAGATGATTTTACTTATCTTGGTTGTAAGGAGTGGTTATTTAGGTTTCCTTAGCCTTCCTGTCACCTTGGACTAACCTGTCCATTTGCCTCTGACCATCTAATCATGAAGTATACTGATCTTTTGAATAACAGGTGTCATGCTTCTCAATCATTGTATACGATTGAATTACTGAGCCGTATACACCAGGCGGTTCTATAAATGTGGTTGATGAGTTTATGTCTCGTCATCCCACATGGATGGAAAAAACAATCCCAAGATAACTGGTACTTGCTTTTTGTGTAAATGTCAATGTTCCCTTGAAAGTGTGTCCATTGTTCCCTTTCTTCAAACGCCTTCCTGAACAGCTACTTGGTGCGCTCAGGTCAAATCATGCCTAGGGAATTACAAGGTCCTGGCATGCACGACAATCTTTGCAGAATATTTTTCTAGTAATTTTGCATATTTTGGATTGTTGTTTTGTTTCTGGGAGCCAAATAATTGTAACATGATTTTGACCTAGCATTCTTCTTGAGCTTTTCTTCCGTCCAAGTATGCCTAATGAAATCAGAGATGCATTGCAATTATGCCCAGCATGCATTAATAGGACAAATATGCATCCTCAGTCTGTGTTTGCATAATGTTCAGCCTGTTAAGTGAGTCCCAAATGTATCTTGAAGGACCGTAAAGCCCTTTTCATTCAGAGTGTTCTGGCGACCAGAGAGGTTCTGTGAGGAGCAGGTCTAAACACATAGACAGATAATGTACTCCATGTGTAATCCAATGTGTATATTAGGTCAATAAAAGCCTGCTGGCTGCCCTCAGAAACCATTCACTTACTTATCTGAACCAGCTCTCACTTCAGCGGTGCCGTGAATACTCAAAAAGACCATATCATATCATATATCCCTTCATCTCATATCACCCTTTGACTTCTACTTCTCACCCAATGTTTGACCCTGCTCCTAAATTCTAAAGCTGGCCCAACCTGGCTCTCTTCAATCAAGCGTCTGTGCTCTTCCTGGCCTTGGGCACGGTGCTCCTCATGGTGCAGTGTAAATATTATTATGTAATTAACCCAACTCCCTGAAGCATAGTTAAGAACCAAGCAACCTTTTACAGATGAACCCATAAACACCTGTTTCACTGTCTACTTTTACAATTTTTGCACATTAAACGTTATTACCCTTGTTAGAATATTTACTCTGTTCTGTCTCTGGTCTTGGAGAGACTATCACCAAGTATTTTGAGAACAGGTGTATATTCGTAGTCTTCCATCATAGAACACTTCATTTGCCTTTATTTTTATAACATGGAGAAGTCTGACTTTAGTCTGTGTGATATTCAAATAAAAATTCATACTTCCTTTAGGGTGATGAATGGCGATTGGCATTGGGAGTTAGAGCAGTACAATTTTCATCACAAGTGCTAATTGTCGCAAGACAGCTAAATTGTCAGTGAGGAAGATGGAGTCGATCCAGGAGATGCGCTCCGAATTTGACAGCACTATGATTTGTAGTATTTATCTTCACCAACCTGATTTCTGAGCATGTTCTTTAGCTGAAGTTGAGGTAGGCTGTGTAAAATTAAAACAATCTTCAAACTCTTTCAGTTTGCCTACAGCCGGTTTACGGGTTACTGGTCATTTTCATGCCAATCAGTTCCCAGCAAAGACAAGCATGAGCAAGCATGAGAGCGAATGTCATTGCGTTACTCAGATCTACCCAGACCTTGAATAAATCTTTTAGCCGTACTTTATGGATGCGTTACCATGATACACGTCATGTTGTTTATTGAACGCTTCACTAACATGGGTTATAATGTGATCGTCACAGGATGCTTTGCTGAATATATTATTGATGGTCACTCCTTCATAGCCTGTCCTTTATGCGTTAATTTATTGGGTCTTTTCCTAATAACTGATTGCAAGCACAATGATACCTTAGTATCTAAGTGTGCGGATTATGTAGGGATGTTGTAGGGAGCATTGGCTTTGCAAATACGTTTTAGTTTTAAATAAACTTTGAGCTTTGCTTTGAGCACCCCTGATACCACTCAGAGTAACAGTAATAACAGTACAAAGTTAAAGAAGCAGAGCAGAGTAATTTTCCCTGGCATTTGTGAAAAAGACGAACACTCGTTTGCACTTAATCCATAGCGACCTCCTGTTTGTATCTGCCTCTACTGTATATCGGTTTGGAACACATTATTTATTCGATCCAAATAATGACTTGTTTTATATTTACACGTTTAGTACCAATTTGTGCATGAAAGTCGTAGATTAATATGAGGGGCGTTCAAGTCAAACTGGGACTTGATTAAATGATTACATTTTTCATAAATGGAGCCGTGAAACCGTTTGATATTTACAGAAACCTTTGAGCAGAGTACACAGATGAGATTTTTTATCAACAGTAAAATATTTGAAAGGTGCAGACATTTTAAAGAAACATCATTCTAGGTTTTTATAGCTCACAGCCCACTGCAGTGAACCTTCAGCGAGTGGAACACCTGATCCTTGAAAATCGACGGATAACTTGTCACCAGCTTCCAGAATCAATCATTCACAAACACCTCTTGCGCATTACAGGAACTTGGCTGGAAGTTATTGCCACATCCCCATACAGTCCTGACCTCGCTTCAAGCGATTTTCACATGTTTGGGCCATTGGAATTCCTGGGAGGCCATTGTTACAGATGTGAAGCAGGCAGTTCCATCATGGCTCCGGCTGAAAAAAAAAACTTTAAACCTTGATTCCAGGCACTAGTGAAACACTGGAATAAGTGCATTAATATTGCAGAGAATTATACGGAGAAATAAAGGTATATTTTATTTACCTATTTTTAAGGTATAACAGAGTCAAATCCCGGTTTGACTTGAACCCCCTCGTACATTTTGTCTTTTTCTATTTTTTTATTTTTTATTCATACTGTTATAGAGTCTGTGCTAAAAGTTGTGGATGTTTTTCTTCTAGGTTTCCTAGCTCCCCTAGGTTTGTCTAAGATTAGTTTCTTTAGTGCCTTAAAGCTTCACCTCCCCATTGACCGGTCAGCTACATTGTGAGCTACCTGATGAATTTTAAATCCGATTGTTTAAGATAATTGGTAGCAAGTAATTAAAATAAATCCTTTTTGGCATTTATTGATGAGCTTTGAAGTTATGGATCGAGTCATAATGAAAATAAAAAACATATTGTTTGCAGATCAAAAAAGCACAATGTAAAATCATTATTTGGTCATGAGTTAGGATCAGTGGTCTTGGAATGTAGATCATGGTTTGCTTTACCACAGATGATTTAGTGCCACTGCAGCCAAAGACAGCTGACAACAAAAGTTCAGAATGGTTTAACTGAGCTCAGAGTGTGAACACTGCTAAAGTGCTCATCTGAAAGACACCAATAGGAGGATGTCCCGTAGAAGCATGAAATGTTTGAGCAGAAAATAATTTAAAATACAGAGTACCTCGTGATATTTGATGATTTTTAGGCACGTTTAGGCTCAGATGTTTGTGGGATCTGTGTAACGATGTCTACATATTCTGCTGCAGTTTACCTTGAGCTGTTGGTGATGCAGGCAACATACTGTAACTACCCACTGTGTATTTTCTTCCTAAGTGCACTATGGAGTGTTTTGTGCCGTTCTCCACCAGCAGGCTCCATTTAGGGTCTATGAAATGTGCTGCAGGTCTTGGCATTTATACAGGACCACATGTTTTGGTGGAATAAGAAAGTACAGTATAGCTGCTGCACATCTGAGAGAACCATATAGTAGTCATTCCTAACAGTATTTCAAAGCAAGTACTAAAAATGTTATGTTGTCTTGTTGTGTATGGCATGTTGTCTGTTAAGTGTGCGTATAAGAACACTGTTTCATTTTCTCGAGTGAATGTAAAATATTGAACTGTACTTGTGCACTATTGAGCATTCATGAATGGTTTGGGAATAGAGTAGGCAATCTCCATCTGAATGCCAAAACACCCCCCTCCATCCTCCACCTACCACCCAACCCAAAAGGCAGAAAGGAAGGCTTGTTCCTGAAAGCTTTCGTGACCTTGTGGAAGTCTGTCTGGCTGTCTGTCTGATAAAAGGTTAAAAAGCATGCCAGCGAGAAGCAAGCAGGATGTACTCTATCTTGTGTTTTTTTTTTTTTTTTTTTTTTTTGAGCAAACGTATTGGGCTGGTATTTTGGCAGGATGACATAATGAAATAGAAGGGAGCAAGAGAGAGAGAGAGAAAGAGATCTGCTGCAAATTGTAATTAACTTTATTAAGTCAATTCTAATAATTAAAATTAGGTGTGTTAAGCTAATTTGATGCCACAAAATATGACAAAGCTTATCACAGTCTGTTGTGGTACATTGTCTTAATTTAGCAAAGAATTTTTCATTTACGTACATGGTTATTGAACCACATGCCATGTTTACAATAATATTGAACAATTAAGAACCCATTTTAATAGCATTTACTGTACACTACCAGTCAAACTTCTGGACACACCTTCCATGGTCTTTCCTGGTTTTTATGCTTTTCTACATTGTAAAACAATGCTGATAGCATCCAAAATATGCGATTATCTCATTGGACAGTTGATGTTGAGATGTCTCTGCTACTTATGCTCTGTAAATCCTTCATAATCCTTCATTCACTTTGAGTTGCTCCGTTTGGTACTTGGTGATGTCTAAGGCTGGTAACTGTAAACGAACTTCTCTTATGCAGAAGAGGTAAGGTTTGATCTTGCTTTCTTGGGATGGATTTTATGAGGGCCAATTTCATCATGGTGCTTGATGGGTTTTGCAAATGCACTTGACAATACTGTTATTGCAAGAACTATTCCAGGACAGCTGACCTTAAAATAACAACTGACTGTTGTTGTTGTTACTTACAGTAATAACCTAATGGGATATGTGTTATTTCATAGTTTTGAAAAAATTCCAGTATTCTAGAATTTAGAAAGTAAATTCAAAATGAACACTCCATGAAACTGAAATATTCATGTTTATTATTATTATTATTATTATTATTATTATTATTATTAATGAATCCTTTATTAGATGGCTATTGTTATAAACTATTAATATATTTGAGAAAAGATGTGAGTGTTAAAATGCATTTAGTGTGCTTACCCAGGTACATTAGATGATGGCAAGCTTTTTAACTTAGTTCACAGGGTGTCTGGATCAATAGTTGCATTTAAGTGATTATTCTGCAAATTAAAATTTGTTGTTAGAATTAGTGTGAAACTTGACTTCCTTTTCCAGCAGCCATGTTTTCTAGTGTATAGTGGTGGGGATTCTCATTGGAACAGAAAAAGAAATATACACATAGGCCGAATAATATATATAGACCGAATCCACTTTGATTTTAAATCTGAATATGAAAAAAGATACAAATATTTTGTGCACTAAAGGGATACAGATGCATTGTGATCCAGTATGTGCCTAGTATTCAAGCATGTGCAGAGTAATCCCCCCTCCCCCCCCAAAAAAATCCTTTTTTAAAGTAACTTTTTTAAACTACTTTACAGCTCAGAGGTTAGCACTAATGCCTTTCACCGCCAGGGTTGGTGGTTCGAATCTGTGCTACAGTGCTTGCGTGTGTGGAGTTTACATGTTTGTGGGTTTCCTCTGGTTTTCCCCACAGTCCAAGGATGTATCTTTTGTAGGTTGCTTCATCTTTCCAGATTTTCTGTAGTATATGATTGTTTGTGTGCACCTCTGCCGTATGATGCGTTGGCACCCGATCCAAAGTGCCCTCTACCTTGTTGCCCTGGGACCCCCTACCAGACCCCTACAACCCTACACAGGATAAGTGAAAACGAATGCATGATTTCATAAATAACACAGATTATGAAATAATACACAGAATTACTTTCACTTTCCTCTGTTCCTGCTTGATTTATTGTAAATGGTAAGGAGTAAAGGGGAAATGACAGCCTACAGCTGGTGAGATCAGTGACTCAAGGACTTTGCTTAGCAAGGCAGTGACTGTAAAGGAGCGGACAATCCTCTGTTGCTGTGCTTGATCCTCCTTTTTGCTTGGCCAGCTGGTTTTTGAAGTAATTTGTTAATATATCACCTTTTCTCTTTCACCTCTGTTTTTCTCTAATTTCTGTTATTTGTCTTCTGTCTTGGTGTTAAGGTCACTAAAGGTAGCAATCACCTACATACAGGAATGGACATTTGCATTATTAACGAAGTTGAGTTTGCAGAGCTTCTCTAAACTTCCTTTTCAGTTTGCCTAAAAGAAGGGAAGCATGTTAAGTGATCACCTAATGCTTAGCAGGGGAAAGGGACTATACAAAGAGCGGTGGAGGGGAAGGCAGATGAGAGAGCCAGAGAGGGAGAGGGAGGGAGGGACGGAGAGAGTCAGGGGAGTGGAAGAGAAGGGGAATACACACACACACACACACACACACACACGTCCGCGTGTGCGCACGCACACACACACACACTCTCTTCAGTCCAGTGAGACAGACATCGTGCCTCCATCTCAGTGCATATCTCTATTAGCGTCTGTTTATCTCTAATGCTGAGCTCAGCCTACTTACCAAGATGCCTCAAAGAAAAAGGAGTTTTACTTTTGGAGCATATGGAGGGTAAGAAAAACAGCCATTTTTGTTTTCTCATTCACATGTTGTCAGTGTCTGTTCACACTTTCCGTATGCTCTGGGATATTCGGTAATAATGGCTGTCCCCTATCACTGTCCAGGGATTACCGACTATGCTGTGAGAAATACCATTCATGCCTAGCTTGGTTTACCATCAGATACAAGAAGACACTTGCACCAGACTTAATGTGTCATCAGTGGCAATCAAGGCATGTGCTCTAGCGCAGATCGTGCTGATTGGCTATCATGTAAGGCAGAATCTCTTTAAAACCAATTACAGCAGCTGGTATAACTGAGGTTGGATTAATTGTCAGTTGGTTCATTGTGAAGCTGTTTGCATCAGATACTGATTTCCAGACAGATCTGTTAACTGGTCAGGGAGCATAACACAATCACATGCTGTTTACCTTCACAGCCAGGCCATCTGGATCTGATTATGTCCCTTTAGAAATGCTTGTTAACTGACCAGAAGAAAGCACAGTAAAGTGGGATTAGAGATTGACACATGTACAGACAGCAGGAGACATTGACACACAAGTAGGCTCCAGGAGACCCTGAGCAAAATTCTTCCCGTCTGCTCATGTGTGGAGGAGTATCCCACTCGAGTCAACAGGTGCAAGGCAACCGATTGTGAATGCTGTCTCATCAAGGACAAGCACTATCTGTGCCTGTGCCTGTGGCTGGAATGCTGACGAGAGAACACCCACTGTCCCAATTGACTGTCCCTGAAAAAACACAAAATGTTACCGCATGTGAACGGGCAGCCCTTTGTTCTTTGAGGTTTTTTTGCTTCAGATGCCAGACATTCCTTTGGACAAAAGATCACCTTATTGATTTTCATGCCTTCTTTTTCAAAATGTTCTCTTTCGCCCTTCAATTGGTGTTTTGTTTTTTTTAATCCCAGTGGGTGATAATGTCTCCGTAAAATGTCATCTTGGAAAATGGCATGCTGTTATATACTATATACTCGGTGTCCAGCGTATGTGATGATGTGCAAGGTCTTGACTTTAAACGAGTTGCTGTCATCCGTTTAGAATCTGAAGTAAAACAGTGAAGAGACATTTATATTAAGGAACTTCCGACACTGAAGTGAACTCGCTGGCAGGCATTCATAAAAATTCTGAATGTCTGGATTCATTCATATATTAAAAGCACCTGCCAGTTTCTGTTTCATATGACCAGTCATGCCTCATTTCATGAACTTTTTTTGGAGCTCCATGAAATAAACCTCATGCTTAGGATTTGCCCCAGACCCAGAAATGTTCAACCCCATTTTCTTTCTCTCTCTCACTGTAGCATAACACGTAGACCAGACATACAGTCTGGGAACAAGCTGACTGGTTGACTCACACCAAGTCTTTGTCTGCTGTTGCTGCCACAATGGCAGTGGTAAAAAGCCCAGTGTGAACCCTTTTCAGGAACAGTCTTGCGGAAAACCACATTTGTTATATTTAATCTAGTGTAGCTCTACAGTCATTCTAAGAATGTATCACATGCTCTATTTACGTATTCCAAATGATTCTATTAAGGCGATGGGTTTATGGAAACCGTAATACAATGGTGCCTTGGCATACGAATTTAATCCATTCTGTAGGTGAATTCTTAAGGCATTTCCCCCTAGGAAATAATATAAGTGCAGATCATCTGTTCCATGCAAAAATATTACCAATATTAGCAATTCCAACACTATATTCATATTTTTACACATAAAACCAATCAAAACATTTAGAAAAGACATGTAAATGAAGTAAAATATTAAATAAATATACATTAAACCTTTCTTAACCTTAACCTCTTGGCTCCAGTTGCTTTAAAAACCAAATTAAAATTGGCTCTCTTTTCTTCTTGCTACCATCCTTGCTAACATTGTTGGGACCCTGGGTACTATGACTATGTTTCAGTTCGAAAATTCAAGGCGAAAATTTGTTAGGCGAGGTAACCACTGTACTTTCGTGAAGAACTGAACCAGTTGTCACTGGCAATTAAGTACAGCTACATATACTGTACTGTATGTGTCAGATTTTACTCTAGAAGGTCCTCCTATGAGTTCTCCTATTTTAGCCAGTCACCAAAAATGTTGGCACAATATACTGGGTAAGAAATGTAGTCAGAACTTAATTTTTTTTAATGGTATACAAGTTAGAGACTCCATCCAGGGTGTACCCTGCCTCATGCTCTAAGTCTCCTGAGATCTCCAGGACCCTGCAACCGTGTACAGTATATACAGTACTGTATGATAAAGTGGTATAGATTATGAGTGAATAAGTGAGTGCGTGGGTGAGCTAGAGCTTATGGCCAAGTCCTAGCCTTGCACCAGTAGACAATCATTTATTATCAGGATTCTTTATACAGTACCTGTAACTACTTCTGTAATCATAAAGATCTTTTTAATATACTTCATGTTGTTTGACTTCCCAAAAGAAAAATTATTGATAACCTCAGTAATCAGTGTCACACAGAGGAGGATGGGTTCTTTCTGAGTCTGGTTCTTCTCATGGTTTCTTCTTCACATCTACAGTATGCATACCTCTCCACTGTCACCTCTAACGCTCATTAAGGATCTAAATGAACATCTGGATTGATGCAAAACTGCTTTTTGACAAAGAAACATGCTTTAATCTTTTCACATTTGATTGAATTTCTTTTTTTTGTTGTTGTTAATTAATTTTCAGTTTATTAGGAAGTATTAGAACATCATTTATGTTGTTGTCTAGTGGCAGACAAAATATTATTTTGGGTTTGTAATTACTATCTAATCCTAGCAGAAGAAGTACAGCGGTGGTCAAAAATATTAAAATATTAAAACATACATTATGGTTACAGTTCTTTTTGTGTAATAAATGGGTGATTTCACTAATTAGTTTGATCCTATCTGGTGTAAGAGAATCAGCTGGATTAGTTAATGAAGGGAACAAATCTGTGGTTGGACTTTTACTTTCTGAAGCCAGAATGTTCACCTCTACGCAAAAATGGCTAACTAGGAACTCTCTAATGGATTGAGAACTTTTTAAAAAAACATTTTTATACGTGATCTACAGGAAGCAATCAAGAGACATGGATTAAGCAAGTGACTGAGTACTGCAAAGTCTTTTTGACTCTATATGCTCAGCCTGATCCAGAATTTTTGAAGAATAAAGGACTTCATACTAAATTATACTGTATATATTTTTTTATTATTGTGTAGCAATTTCATTACATAAGCTAACAAATTATTCTTCTTATTTTGATAGTCATTATTTGAAAATGTGAAAATGTCATTAAAACATTGAATTTCACTTTTGTCTCAATACTTTCAGCCACCACTGTATATAATTTGTTGTGGGAAGTAATATTGGGTAGCTTCTTGCAGCTTTTGTACTGATGTTACAATGGAATCCTGTGCATGATGAGGAGGTATTTTCTGTGTTTAAACTTGTTTGACCCGCGATTCCCTTATCTTACAAGAAAAGTTACCATCCATGCTGTATTTTTACTCAGATTTTAAAATGTCCGGTTAAACATCAGCACCTCAGTGGTAGGCTTAGCACCTGACATGTGGAAAGCATGGGTTTGTGTCCCAGCAACATTAGTATCGGTTCCATGCTGGAGGGATTGCATCTGGAAGGGCATCCACCATAACACCTTTGGCAAAATGTAGAAAAATGTCTGAATTTGATTATGTTCTGTAGCAACCCCTAATAAGAGCAGCAAGAAGAGCAACACTGAAATAGCTAGCAGACTAGCCAAGAAACTTCACTAGATAATATTAAGACTTTCACCACCAACACAAAGTCAGATAGCTGGAGTAGTTAGCTGCAACAGAAAATACCTTTAAACACACTTGTTAAAACAGATATGTAGTAGGACCATTTTGCTAGCCAGTCTTAAGGCTTACAACTATCACTAGTTAACCACAGAAAATACCTTCCATAACACTTCCAACTTGTTTTTGGCATGTAGTAGCTGGAATATGGTGTCAACATCTAATAAGTGGAAAATGCCAAAACAATTTAGACACGCAGTAAACACAAATTATATTAAAACTAAATAAGAATTTAATTGAAAAGAATTTTAAAGAATTGATATTTGTTCAAGATTTTTGCAAGGTTGAGTCAGTTTGAGCTGTAGTTGTGGCCCAATTACAGGAACAGTTTAAAAAAAAATTTTTTTTTTACATCTTTAATAGATTTACAGATAAAGAAAAAAGAGCGTGGGCCTAAGGAATTCTTGGAGGTGTGGCTACATTTCAGCTATTCTAAAAATGAAGACCTATTCATTCACTCAATGTTATCTGAGCGGCACAGGCACATGCACATGACGACATATTTTTCTTATGCTTTGGTGTGACAGGTGCCAATGAGTCTCAGGGACACTCGTCCTGTTGCACAACACGGCGTTAAAGGTCAGTGACGGGGTCAAACGCCAAGGCAGGCTGCTGGTCTAGTGTAACAGCATGAAATAAATCCTCGTCTGATGCAAAGCAGCATTTATTTATGTGGCTGTCATACTGCATTTATTCATCTGGCTGTCCTACTGTGAGGTCTAGGCTGCTCGCACTATGTGTTACTTGTGTTAGTACAGTGCAGCACACTGTGTCCACTGTACTGGCGTATGAGTATGTACATTCACATTTCTTCATGATCAGTAGCTTCATTCAGCAGGCCATATGAACCCTCAGGTCACTCTGCATATTATGGTCTAGTATTTGGAGAGGAAGTACATTTAATACCTCTTAATATTACTTAGCTACTTAGAGATGCATGCACCATTGGCACATCCATGTGTTTTTTTTTTTTTTAAGAATGTAAAAACAAAATACCCAGCAGAAGAACTTATATGATTAAGCTCAGTTTTGTTTTTAGAAATATAATATTTATGGTTGACTGATGTATGTAAACAGATGTTATATATATACAGGAAAAGCATGACATTTACACAAAATATCTTTTGGGATTTTTTCACTTTTTTCCCTAAAAATATAAACGTTATCATTCCGATCCAAACAGAACATCAAGGTTTAGCGTAAACATAAAATATTAACTTTTAATATGTCTCAGGTTTTTTTTAAAATTATTATGTGTACTTACCTTTTAATGTACCTACAGTACAATAACAAAAAATTGTTTAGTTTTGAATAGTGCTTCTAAATTTATAGTAATCATTTCAAAGTCAAAAGATTTTAAAGGTTTTCAGAATCTCTTGTTTGCCAGTTTGGACATAAAACATGATATTAATATATTTTCTGGGTTTTTTCATATACTGTACTGTACCTGATACAGTAAAGATTTTTAAAATGTTTGTGAACTTCTGACCATCCCACTTTTACATATTTTTATAAACATCCTATTCCAGATTTTGTCTCTCTTTGCTGTTATATTAACCTCCAATCTCTTGGAAAGGCTTTACCCTCTATTTTGGAGCATGACAAGTGCTTTTGGAGCACTTGGAGATTTTGTGCTCATCCAGACATATTTGATATTGTTATTGTTACTAATATAATAATGCCATGCTGCGCTCTGCTTTTCCCTTACGTTATCGTACTAGGCTCATTATTTCATGAAGCAATGATGCACCCATACAGCATTAACATTAACACGCTAGTAAAATGTTGTCAGCTTATGTTATGAATATGGCTAACAGAAGAGACTGTGGTATCCAGGATACAGGACTGTATTTAATTCATTACTGATTGAAAGAAGCTGTGTGATGTAGTAAGAAGCCAAAACAAGAATCAATAAATGTATTGTTTTTAAGCCCTGAAACTAGCAAGAGCAAGAACTTAATACAGACATTAAACTTGTGCTTCTTTTGGACAGATGAGCCAAAACAACTGAACATAACGTATTGCATTAGAGAGTAACAGATTTTGTATTAAAAGTTCTGTGTAAATAGCAATAGTTACTGTACTTGGAGATTAATCACTAGAGCAATTAGCTTTCACTGCATGGAGAATCTACAGTAGCTTTATATCAGTGTTAGTTTGCTAGTGTGTCTAGGTTAACTAAGACTTGGTTAATGGCTACAGCTAACAAGCTAATGATTGTCTTTATGTTCTTGTGCTTTTCATAGATGTCAGCAACCTCTGATAAATATGTTACAGTATGCTACAACCCACCAATATCCTGCAAACTAGTTACACAGATAAATTGATCTCAAATGAATTTGATATGGTTTCATATCAGATAGAATTCTCATGTACCTGTGGCTAGAATAGTAAGGGACAGGGGAGGGATGGCGGTACAGTGGGGGTGCCTTTTTTTTAATGGGTGATGGGGGACAATTGGTTTTATGCCTCCATTCACAAGACATTTCGCAAGTTTTCACCCAGTTTGACTTGATCCATCGCATGCATATGTACTGTATATATCAGTGTACTGTATATCAGCTGGTTGGGCTTATATGTGTTTCCATAAATAAAATACGAAACATTATGTTTACTACAAAACTTTAATGCAAATGAGTAGCAAATAATCACAATGTATCTATTAATGATTGAACATCTTTAAAGTCTGCTGTGTTTTGACTTTTGCTGTAATGTTTGCTCTTGTGCTGTGCCACCTCTTTTTTTTTCCCACAGTGTGTCTTAGTAGACTAAACTGTAATATTTCTTTCCCATAGATTTGGCTGGACTGAGTCTCAAAAATACGGAACAGGTCTAGCTTCCAAATAGTAGCTGGGTCTGCTAATGCTATAGGCAGGCTATCTCTGATCGGTGCTGTAAATAATGGCACACTGAGATTTTAAATCACAAACCCTTTATTGTTTTTACATTTATTGACTTCATTTTCCGTTGGAGAGATACCAACATTGCCAATAGGAAACCTTATCAGATAGAACTCTAACAGCATAGCAGCTAACAACTAACAGCGCCAAGCTTCAAATAGTACAAAGTTCAGCTCTTTGAACTGGATGTGGCAGCTCTCAATGCACAGTTTTCAGTGCTATGGTGCCATCTTTCGCAGTTTATTTGTTATGTGCTTTTTTCTTGGTTTAACGTCTTGTCTTCGTCCATGTACTCTCGTTAGTATTCTCTCTAGTGTTTGATGATTACTTTAACCTGCCCTAATTTTATTCGGGATGTCACACTCTACACTGGTGGTTATTGGAAACACATGGTGATTTCAGAATTTGCAAGTGTTTTTTGTCAATGTCCTTAGGTTTAAATGTGTTGATTTTTGGGGCAGTTGTATATGCTGTTTGCATCGTCTCTGTGTTAAGGTGGAGCGGTGTGACCTTTCATTGCCTTGCCTATCAGCGGCTACACACAGGGGTCATAATTCTCTTTGTACAGAAACCAAACAGTATCCTGACTGAGCACTAGCAATTACGTAATTAATTTGTTTGTGCTAATTGAAAATGCCAGATTAGTCCATTTTTGTTGCACTGGTAGAGCGGACTTCCACTGCACTGTGAAAAGGGATAAATGAAACACTACTGGATTGCTGGCTATTTATAAGCAAATCCATACACCATAATGTGATATCCATCATGTAGAGCAGAACTGACTTCAAGAATCAAGTGATCTTTTTTGATGAGCTTTTTATTGCAATTGTAATTTTAAGCTGGCTGTATTTTTAAGCGATCTTGTTTATATTAGATGATGCTGATACAGAACTTTCATTATTAACAGAAAAGAAACTGATCAAAGAGAAGCAAGATGTCTCTTCCTCTTTTTTATTTACTTTCGTTCATCTTTTTTTTTTTTTTAGATTTCATGTGAAATTCCCTTTGTGTGTTTGTTTCTCCGGCTCTAAGATTCTTTCCATACATCACATACTGACCCTGAGATGTGTAGCAATGATCTCATCTTAATATGAGTAGCACTTTTGAACATATATCATTAGTATTTCTTGATAACTTTCTAGAGAACATAATTTGCGTAGCAGAGAAAAAAAGGCATCGTAGCAGAAAATTGTCATTTGTAGTGGATTAACTGATCCAGTATTTTGTGTAAGGCACTTGACATGCAGCTGACACTCTTAACATTTTACATGGTCTTACTTATCTATGCTGTGTTTATGCTGACAAAGAATGGCTTCTTACCCACAGACCAAAACTGACTCGTTTTCACCATAGGAAGTTTTGTTGTTTGTTCATTTGTTTTACACGTCAATAACATTCTAAAACAAAATAATTTTTGTAGATTATTCTTAGTTTTTCTTTTGTTGGACATACAGTAAAATGTTATAGAGCTTTTCTTGTTTGTCTTGTGTTTTTTTTTTTTTTTTTTTGCAGCCTGTACAACCCTGTGGTGAATATGTGGTAAAACACAATACATTCTCTACTATATTAAGTTTGAAAAACTATCGCAAGTGTCACAAGTCAAGTTATATATTTTAATCCGTCCCGGAGGCAGGTTTCTTAAGGTGAAATTTCGTATGGCAAAACCCATTTTCCCACAGGAAATCATGTAAATGCACACTACATTCATATTTTGGCATATAAAAAGGATCAAAACATTTAGAAAAAAACAAGAACATAAAGTAAAATATTACATAAATAGACTTTAAACCTTATTTAACCTATTGGCTCCAGTTGCTTTAAAAAACAAACTAAAAGTGCCTCTCTTTTCTTCTTGCTACCATCCTTGCTAACAAAAACAAAACAAAAAATATATATATGTAAACTCACTTCATTTAGGTTTTCACTGGTTTGGCTTGGTACAGTCACTTGTATGCCGAAAATACTTTGTATGCTGAGACAAATTTCTTGCAAAATTCCAGTTCTTAAGGTAATAATTCACGATGTAGGGTGTTTGTAATGTATGCGGAGTTCCCACTTTATTGTGCTATAATGTAGGAGATACAGTAATAGAAACTATTTTGTCACAAAGATATTCCACCGAATATAAACATAATTGGATAAAAAAAAGCATGACATATAGCAAATAATATATTAACAGATTGCTGTGGTATAAGGGAAATAAAAGATTAAGCCTTACATAGACTGGCCAGTTTAATGGACAATTTCTAAAATGTCTCTTTATTTATCTAGCATGATTTTGTGGAAATATTAATCCAGGTTAGAAAGCTACATGGAACCATGAACAGAGTTTAATGGTTTCAGGCAAGCGGTCATCTATCTAACTAGATAGCTAACTTACTAACACAAGACTTTTTCATCCAACGTTCAAACGTTCTAGTACAGTATACCTGATGTACTCCTACACCAGGCAAGTCAGCTTTGTCAACGTTGAGGTTAAAAACAATTTTCTGACCGGAATAAAGCCCTTACTCAAAATAAATGGCCGAATTAACAATATTTTTATCTAAATTCCCAATTAAAGTGGTAAAACTACTTTTATGCACATTTTCTTTGTAGACTTTGCATGACAGCTATAATCTTTTCATCCTCAGATGTCAAGCTGGCAAATCCAGATCCTTATTTGTTCTATTTCTCTGCATGATATTAAAGCTTGATGCTTAGTGTATTTAATTAATGTCAGTGCAGAAGCCAAGTAGGGCACTCCCTTCCTCAATGGCTCTATTACTGTATGTAGACACAAAGCACTTGCTCCACTGGCCCAGATAAACCAGGTTAAAGGGTTCTCTGTAGATTATACATCACTGCCCAGGCCATATGCCACTGGGCAATAATGGCCATTTAATCTGAAGTCTCTACTAATAGGGGAAGTGGAGCATTGCAAGTAGTAGTTAATGCTAGGCTCTATTTATAAAATCATGGACAGGAGTAAAATTGAAAAACATGGGAAAATGTGAATTTGCTATGCCTATTCTGCTTTTGCTATAAGCCTGCTCATAACTGTGGTAGTGTTAAATAATGCTCCAGTACAAAAATATAATAAGTGAGTACACTGTCACTCTTATGAAGTGATCACAATGATGGCGAACTGAGCATCTTTCACAAGAAATGATGGCTAAGAAATCTGTGAAACATCAAGTGGAGGGACTACAGCAAGTAGCCAGATAAAACATCTAACAGTGGGCGTTCATTGTTACTACATATCAAGAACCAACTCTGCAGCATACCTGAGTGATGAGAAGAAATATGCTCAGAGGATGTTAGATGAAAAATAAAATAATAGTCTATTGCACAATCTGTTGTTCTTGACATCATTTCGGTATCAGTATGTCAGATCTGTCACGGACAATTCACTACCATTCTACCTGAGGACACACCCTAGTGAATTTTTAACTTGTTCCTCTAGAGCATGCTCTGACAAACAATAAAGCAGCTGGACACTCTTGATAATGACAGAGCCATCTTTTGTCACTCAGGTATTTTCTGAACTGTTGTTTTTCTGATTGCTGGCTACTGTATGTATGACCCTTTGTTTTGTTTTGTTTTTTTACCATGATTTACACTTTGTCTTTTGAATTGTTCTACATTAAATTTCAGTTACTGTATGTATGACCTGGATTTGCCCGTTGTCTTAATATTTGGATTTTGGACTTTGTTTGTAATAAATCTCATGCATGTATATCGTAACTATCCTCCTGAGTGCCCTTTGTTACAATGGGCTTGCCAAGTAACATGGATTAAGCAGGGGTCTGTGACCTCTTTTATCCTAAGGCCAATTGATGGCAATGTATCCACAACTTTAGCAAATCTGCTTCTACGAACAGAATGGTTAATCAAAAAATAAATCCTGATACAGTCTTGGGCTTTCATGTTGAACCATTTGTCATTACCCATTCAGTCTGTGCTGAGTCTCGCCATTAAAATATCAATTACCAACATACCAGTCTTCTTGAACCTTGAACCATCCCACGACACATTGGTATTTTATCACAGGCATCCCAATTCCCCGAGATAATAATGCAATTTTGACCATAATTCTGTTATTTATTTATTTTTTTTACATACAATTAACCACACCATACCAGACCACTAGAGGGCACCGTGCCCTAAATTGTGAACACATTTCCTTACTGGTCAGGCTTATATCCTACCATGACATTGGAAAGGCATAATAATTGTAAGATCCTGTCATTTGCTAATCATCCCAGTCAATTTGGAACTGATAGTTGTCTTCATTGAGCTTTGTGTATGGCCATGTCTTACATTTTTGGCTGCCCTTATTCTGGATTAGTTCCGTTCGTCTGTGTTTTTGGTCTCATCTGTCTTTGTGACGATGATTTTGGATCTTAGTTTTTGATTCGATTTCATTGAACCTCTATTGTGTATAACCTACTGTAGATCTCAATGTTTTTAGTATTTGGATCTTGACAAGTTCCCTTAGTTACTCAGTAGTTTGACGAGTATCAAGAAACCTTTTAATGTGTAACAATTTGTATTGATGTATTATCCATTTTCTGATTATGTCTAGTTACAGTATATTTGAAGCTGTAGAACCAACATTTCATAGTGATTTACTGGAAAACTGTCTTCCATTGCATCTTCAGTAAACTTTCAAAGAAGCATGTTGCCCTTCAAAATCATTCAATTGAAATTTCAGACCTACTGTAGGGTGATAATGTATTTTATTTAGACGGAGACAGTGAACCAGCCAGATTAAACATGATTGAAGCGCCACTCTATATTTTTAGAGATGGGTGAGTGTTACTTTAGAGTAACAAACCAAGTTGTTTAACTAGAGCCTGCCAATGTCAATCACTCTCACATGGCAACTCTCACATGGCAACATAACCAAACCTTGCTTTGGATCCAGAGCCTGTGAAACACTGGGTGGGAGCAGGGAATAGAAGGCATTATTGCAAAGGACCATGCGAGTTAACACACTTCACACCTACTTGTAGGGGCAATTTGTAGCTCATTAGGAGGTAAGAGGAAACCTCTGAGGAGCCCATGTAAAGAGGGGAAAAACATGTACACTACACAGCTGGTTGAAAGGAGTGACCCTACAATTATACATTACAGAGATCGAGTATGGATTATTGTAACATAGTGATTGCATGTAAAAAAAAAAGTATGGCATCTTTTATTTTTGGTAAATATTTTCATATCTAATTTTCAATTTGATACTAATGTTAAAGTTAAATACTGGCTTGGTGGTTAGTTGGTTGGTTGGAAATCGAGTGTCCACTGTCAACGTGCAATCTCAAAAGCCTGTTAACCAAGCAAATAGACAAGTTCACAACCCATGTTTATTTTAAGGTAAAACAAAAAGTCTCAGGTTTCTACTCATCATAAGCATCTATGATTCTGTGATTATAAGCATACAAAAAAATCTAGGTGTATAAACTCTGAAGTGACACTAGATCCAATGTGCCCAACCATTGTTAGTTAAACTACAGTACTGGGTTTGTTTTCCTGGGTTTGTTTGTCTCATGAAACACAGGCTAAATATCTTTGTAATCCCCCAAGGTCTCCATAATATCCTGAACCTGTGCACTACATACCACCTGCCCTGCACATTCTAGTGTTTCCTCAGATCCTAGCACATACTGTAATTAAGAGCTAATTCTGAGTTGAAGTGAGTGTGATAGAGAAGGAAAACCAGTGAAAAGTAACCAGGGTAGGGAAACCTTTCTCTACCTGAAAAGAATTTTATAGCTTTCAGTTAGGATTAATTGTCATGGTGCTTTTATATCAAATATGCCGTACTCACACACTGCTGTGCAAAGCTCTCTAGTCTTAAGCAGATTACACCATATCCCATTATAGATTTAGCCCTGCTTTACTGTTATGATAACCTCAGATCTTCTTCTTGGAAGGTTTGTCATTAGTTTTTGGAATGTTGCCGAGGGGATTTGAATCTATTCAAGCACAGAACCGTTAGCGAGGTTATGCACTGATGTCAGGTGAGAAGCATTGGCCATGCAGTTAATCTTCCATATTATCTCAATGCTGTTAAACGGGATTGGCAATGGAGTTCAGGGGAGAACACTTTTCAAACCAGCCCTGAGATGTCATCACGGATTTCACTTTGTTCACAGGGGTCATTGGCAATGTTGGAACAGATTTAGACTAAGCTTTAGTTTCAATAAAGGGCATACAAGACATTCTAGGCAATAGCGTGCCTCCAGGTTTATGGCAAAAACTTGTGAAAGGGACACATATAGGGTTCAGACTTCCATATACTATGGAATATATTATATAGAGCTACTGTATATAGACTTTTTTGAAGCTTTGAAATGCCCATGCCTTTATTTTGGAACACTTACTGTACAGCATCTTCATATTTATGTTTGACAGCAAAATGCCATAAAGCAAGAGCATCACAACCTGACAATATTTTATGCATGTTTTGTTTGAGTCAGAAGGGGTTTTAAAGAGCACAATTGGTAATATATCATGTCAACATTGTTTGAATTATATCAGTGTGATATTTTGCAATGAAGTTGTGTTTGTGGTAATTTAGGTGTGTGATTTCATATCAATAATATGTGGGTTGAGATTTAATAATTGATTGTGTTTTTCTAGTGAGGCAAACAGTGGGAGCAAATTAGATAGAGATAAAATGTTTTACTGCCCACAAAACCTTTTGAATTAAGATTATTAATGATCATCCTTCTCTATCCGTTTTAGTTTCACTTCAGCACATGACAACAGCTGCCTTTCATAGTACAGTTACCTGATTTATTGCGTTCAACTTATATTTCTTGTACATAAATCATTTGTTTGTCTTGTAAGGGTTTCGTAACGTAGTTTCTTTTCATAATTTCTTATATAAAATATTTTAAATATTATTATAAGCCCACAATGGCTCTCAAATGCAGCAAAACTAGTGCAAGTTGATAGCAGGAGAAAGAGGGAAAAAGAGATGTACCAATTGGGAAGTGAAACAGAAGGTTTACCACAGCGCTTGCACTACAGAATCCCACATAACTTTGTTAAGTACAAGAGGCGTTCAAGTCTTTCCAGGACTTTTGATTGCGCAAAATAACAAAACACATGAGAGTAAAAACTACCTCTATTTCTCTATATAATCCCATGCTACACTATCCGCTTTTATCTTGGATACCGTCAAGGTAGAAAGTTTTCTCTTTACACTGGAGCCATGATCAGACTATCTGCTTTACGTCTGAATCGCTAGCCACCCAGGAAATCCTTTAATGGATCCTCATACTGTACATGGACGTACGGCCTTCTTTAAAACATTCACACCATTCAAATGTTTTACTGCAGCTAAGTGTCTCATCATTGTACTGTGTCTGAAGTACTGAGCCATACTGAAGTCTTCTGTAAATGTCTTACACTTTCATTTATGAGAAATTTCATCACAAGTAATGGATTAATTTAAATGTCCCTACTGTAACATGGTGTTCGCACAATATCCATATCACATAATGTTTCACAGTTTCACAGATGTTTCACATATCTGCAATTTATTATTATTTATTTATTTATTATATATATATAGGTGACAGCAGTGCCGTGTAAATGTCCTTTTTCTTGGCTTTAACATTTTCCACAAATCCTTTGAACCATTTATTTCACTCTTGGCGGACATTGTGTTGCCCTGCTGGCAGGCTTGCTACATTGATCACATGACAGAGTGGATGGCCTGCTTGAAAATGGGGTCACGGCAGCCATAAAAAAGACATAAAAAGACAGCCATATAGCAATTTTAAAATGTTTTGTCATAGGCACCCTTGAGTGTCAGAGAAATATAATTTGCCCAAATTACTAAAAGTCTGAAAGTGGGATTTTCCACATTCTGCTGTGAAACTGTTCACTGCTTGTGGACTTTAAACACCTGTTGTGTTTCTGTAGCCTAGAGCTATGCAGGTTCAGTAAGAGCAGAGTGTGAAGGTTTAATTAGCAGAGTAATAGCACAGTTGTGCTTAAAATGTTGCAATGCACACAACATTATGGATGATGTATCAGAGTTCAAAAGAGGACAACTTGTTGGTGCGCGTCTCACTGGCGCATCTGTGACCAAGACAGCAAGTCTTTGTGATGTATCAAGAGCCATGGTAAGCCAGGATAATGTCAGCATATCACCAAGAAGGAAAAACCACATTCAACAAGAGTAACTGTGGACGCAAGAGGAAGCTTTCTGAAATGGATGTCTGGGTGCTAACCCGGATTATATCCAAAAAACATAAAACCACACCTGCCCAACTCACTGCAGAATTAAATGTGCACCTCAACTCTCCTCTTTCCACCAAAACTGTTCGTCGGGAGCTCCACAGGGTCAATGTACATGGCCGGTCTGCTATAGTCAAACCTTTGGTCACTCGTGCCAAACGTCGGTTTCAATGGTGCCAGCAGTGAAAATCTTGGTCTGTGGACAATTTGAAACATGTATTGTTCTCTGACGAGTCCACCTTCACTGTCTTTCCCACATCCGGGAGAGTTACGGTGTGGAGAAGCCCCAAAGAAGTGTACCACCCAGACTGTTGCATGCCCAGAGTGAAGCATGGCATTCCCTAGGCCCAATACTTGTGCTAGACAGGCTCGTCACTGCCAAAGACTACCGAACCATTCTGGAGGACCGTGTGCACCCAATGGTTCAAACATCGTATCCTGAAGGCGGTCCCGTGTATCAGGATGATAATGCACCAACACACACAGCAAGATGTTGACAGAGTGGTTTGATGAACATGAAAGTGAAGTTGAACATCTTCCATGGCCTGCACAGTCACCAGATCTAAATATTATTGAGCCACTTTGGGGTGTTTTGGAGGCGCAAGTCAGTAAAACGTTTTCCTCCATCAGCATCACGCAGTGACCTGGCCACTATTCTGCAAGAAGAATGGATCAAAATCTCTCTGGCCACTGTGCAGGACTTGTAACTGTCATTCCCAAGACGAATTGATGCCGTATTGGCCACAAAAGGAGGCCCTACACCATACTAATGAATTATTGTGGTCTAAAACCAGGCGTTTCAGTTTCATTGTCCAACCCCTGTATACTGTATATATACCACAAAGTAGTGGGACAGATGACTGTGTGTGTTTACAAAGAAATGTTAATTATGTAGTAGATATATTGTAAATAGATATACAATTTCCTAAAAAGTGTTTTTCCCCTTATATAGAATATAGAGACTATTGGGACACCTTGTAGATATACTTTTTCACATCCAATCTATGACTTATTAAACATAATAGGATAGAATGGCAATATTTCTCTATGAGCTCTACAAAGGAAAGCAATATCCTCTTAGCAAATCATTCTGTATGTGTAGTTCACTCAAACAGCACTCAGTAAATGGCAGATACGACAGCTAAAGGTTTGATTACATGTTTTTAATCTCTGACTGTGCTGTGTCTAACAGTTAACAAATACTGCATACACCATTATAATGTCAGGGTTTGAGTATCTTACCATACATCTTACCTACATAGCCGTGAAGTTGCTGTAGATCAGCATCAATCAGGATGCCCGATATATTGTTCTGTAATCATCACTGCAATGTTGGCTTGGGAAGTTATTTGCACATACATCTACAAATACTATATTTGATGTTAGCATCTTAATTGAAGTAGTGATTTACAGCATTTTATGGTGGCTCGAAAGTGTAAAACACATTTACTGTACACCCACATGTTTATACACTTGAGTTTAATTTGAGTCATAGTGTATTATATCAAATATGTGTATCACTAACATTTGAGTCTAAACTCAAAATCACTACAGCAAGTTCATAAAGACAGCAACAAGGAAACAAAACCAGAATTTTGGAATCATGATGACAAAACCAAAAACCCCAGTAGCAAATTTGAAAAAGCAGCAGCCGAACCAAAAATACAACATCGTGTTCGGGAACACAACAGCGTTACCACCAAATGGAAAGAGGAAGTCCTTATTGAATGTACTGTACAGTACATTCTTATTGCTGATTGCCTAGAGGGTAGAGAAAAACATAAACTTTAAAGTATACTGCTGCTTTTATTTATTCTTTGTACTGTATGGACGAATAGGACACTGAAAACTTGTCTGAACAAAGTTATTATTTAAAATAATAGTAAATCTTTAAAGCATGTTTTTTTTTTATACTAAACTGAACTAACAAGTTATTATAAGAAAAAGTGTAACATTAACTTAGTTTTGCGTTGTGGTTCTTAATTTGCTATCTCGTGATGCTTTGCATTGTTAAAGTGTTTCATGGTGGCATAGTGGTATAGTGTTTGAGGGTTTGAATGCCGCTTTCAGGTCTGTGTGTGTGATGTTTACATGTTCTCCCTGTGCATAGTGGGTTCCCTCCAGGTACTTGGAGTTTCCTCCCACGGTACAGACATATGCAGCGTTGACTAATTGGCATTTGCAAATTCCCTGTACCGAGTGTGTGTGTGTGTGTGTGTGTGTGTATATACAGTATATATCTCCCAAGTGCTGTTAAAGGATGAGTGATAGATGGAGTTGTGCAGATACTTCGATTTGTAAAAGAGCATAAAGATGACAGAAATCAATGGAAAGTGAAGCGCCAACGCACCAGCGGGAATATGTCCATGGATGTGAAATCATTTAAAAAATGTGTTTTGTGTGTGTGTGTGTGTGTGTATGTATATATATATATATATATATATATATATATATATAAAATAAAATGCGTGTATGTATGTCTGTGTATGTATATACACTGTGATGCACTCTGCAATACCAATATATGTTTCTTTAGAGCCATGGTACAAACTGCATTCTTCATTCCCAAGCATAATCTTACTCCATCTGGTGTTATTGTTATAGAGACAAGTGAATTTAATTACCGTTGCTGAATTCTGTAAATGTTCCAGTTCTCTTTAAAAGCCATCAGGGATCTGATTCTTCAATACATAAATGGATTAATGTCATGTTTTCAGAGCTGAGCTATCAGGCTGTTAGATGACTTTAGCTGTTGACCTTAGCTGCCTCTGCAAAGAATCAATAAGACTAAAGCAAACACAACGTCTTTTTAAACACCGTACTGTAGACACGAGTTGTCAAGAACCTCACTGTCTCTTGAACGTTGCAGCTTGTAACATGTTGTACCGTTCATCAGAAATAGTAAGGTCTGAAAGGTAACCTCTACCAACGGATGACACATCATTAGCTGTTTTTGCTTCCTTCAAGTGCCTCAGTGTTTTCTGTTTGTGTTCACAAAATCATGTACTGTACTGTACATCAGAAGTAGACTCTACGCTTTAGTGCCTCGGCCTCTGAGGGACCTTCACTAGTTCTGTAGCAGCCCAACAAATAACCTGATGCAAAGCAAGATGTGGTTCGAGTCGTATTCTTGAACTCTGTGGACCATGGCACTGTCAAAAGAGGATCAACACTACTGTCATTCAATGTCATATAGCATTGGGTACTGCTGAGAAAGCTTAGTAAAATTTCCACTAAAAGATATGGGACATGGAAGAGCAATAAATATGTTGACCTGACCAGATCTTCAGTCTGTGTGGACCCACAAAAAATATTCATTCATGAAATAACATTCACTGCTGTTTATCCTTTTTTGGCAAGCTAGCAAATCAGATTTTCCCCCTAACGTGACCTTTCATCTTTTGAAGTTTTATAAAAAAAAATTAAACTAAAAAAAGATTATACTGTACAAATGACATTCAAGTCAAACCAGGATTTGCAGAATAGCAGAACACGGTTATGAGAGTTAGAACTAACTTTATTTCTCTATATACTCACCTGCCACACTAATGCACTCATCCCAATGTTTCGCTAGTGATTGGATACCATCAAGGTTGAAAGTTTTCTCAGGACACCAGAGTCATGATCGTACTGCCGGCTTCACATCTTACACTCTCTGAATGTTCATGGGAATGACTGCAGTGGGCTCTGAGCCACATCAGCTGGGATAGTGATTTAAGGATGTAAGGCCTTCTTTAAAACATTTTTCCACCATTCAGATGTTTTAGTGCAGTTAAGAGTCTCATCACCGTAGTCTTCTGTAAATGTCAATCAGGTTTATGCCTATTTTCATAAGAAATTTCATCACAAGTCCCGGATTTACTTGAACGCCCCTTATAATATGTGATGTTAAATTTTTTTCCCTAGGCCAACAGGAAAACGTGTTGCCTGCCAGTTTTAGTTATGCGTTTTTTGGATGTTTGGTTTGCCAACATTCTACAGTATGCACATTCTATGCAAAACTCGTGACTGCAATCTGCACTTTAGTTCTTCTGTATAAATCCCACCTCTATGTCTAAAAAGGCAACAGAGCGGTTGTCAGATGGTGATGGATGAATCCATTGAATATTCAGACTAATTCAGGACAGAAACATAAGTACAAGGACTAGATTTCCAGAGCAGCCCACTCTCCGGCTTGCCTAGGGACAGGGGACTGTCTGTTGGAAGCGAAAAAGAGCACAGGAGAAGAGAGACCGCTTAGCAGCAGCAGTGATGAATTATTGAGCAGCTGGGTAAGTTTCATTGACATGCATTACAACTGTGCTTATATTTCTATAAGAAAAGCCTCTTTTAAAGGATTGTTGGATAATACAAAGCTGGATTTACTGTTGAGTTTAATCAAAGGTCTTGCTTTTTTGCTGTCCAGTGTTTTTCCAAAGCCACACTAGTTCTCTGACAGGCGTGTCGCAGCCGTTCTTCGTTGAACGTAGGCAGTAGTACGCAGCGTCATCATTAACTCTTACACGATACTTGGAATGTGTCGCAGGTCGATCCTTGCAGATCTTTCAGTAGGCAGCATCATCACCAACTTATATCATGCTGTGGGTGTGTCACAGGCATTCCTCATGGAATGTAACAGTAGGTCGCGTCATCTATTGTGGTAACGTGTTTCTGCAGTGGGCGTTGATTGTGTGTTTGAACACACTTATGACAGGGCTGCCGAAACGTTGGAGCAGCCTGAGGAGCGGCAGCGAGTTGATCGCAGGTGATAGCACGCAGGCGTCAGAAGCTGCACACGGGCAGAGCTGCGGATAACCTCTAGTATGTGTACTGTATAAGGAAGCTTTGTCGGTCTCTTTAAAGGATTGTTGCCGAATACAGGGCTCTAATTTCTGTTGCTCTTGCTTATTGCTGTCCAGTGTTTTTCCACCATAAGCCTGACCAGAAAAAAGCAGTTACTAAAGTGATATGAATAAATGAATGAAATTTGGCTGTAAAACAAGCCTGGCACTACTTGTCAGATGATCACTGCATTATTTATTTAATTCAGCCTAAGTGTGGACCACCATCATTTGTTGTATAATAATACCGCGAGGATAATTCGATTTTTCTGTCAGATTTGAGGGCTTAGGTGCCTTCAAATCTTTGATTAACCATTTCTCATAATAAACCTATTCAAACAGCGTAATGTCTCTGAATGTTTAAACAGTTTTAAGCAGCAGACTTGCCATTTTGCTTTGACTAACAATAACATGCTATTTAAAATGAAAGAAAAAAAAATCCAACCACACATTTAAACATTTTTTTTTTTTTACACCTATTATGTCTTTGGAGTGCCGTGATGTTTGTAGTCAAATCTTGCACCACAGCTCCATCTACTGGCTTCAAAAGCAACTTCTCTCATAAGGGACAGATGAGCGTCAACAGAATATGATTTATTCACAATAGCAGCTGTGGCTTGGGCTGTACATGCTCTGGTTTTTATGATGTCCTTATGCTGCTGCGATGTTTATGTAACACACAGATTCAGGTTGCATTTGTAATCATATAACTCTACGACAAGATTCAAACCGAAAAGGGAAAAAATTATCACGAGGGGAAGAGCAGCTGCACACATCAGTTATCCATGATAAGTGATACCCACAGCTCATTAGCAACTATATTAAAAGATTTAAATACTTCAAAAAGTGAGCCAGAGGTATGAACGAGGGCATGTCTTTCAGGCAAGACGGGCTAGTGGGAATCCTGCTACTCTTTTGAAACACTAATTAGGAAAGCTGTCCCTGTGCTTAGGGGCTGAGGGAGTGGGTGGGTACCCAATTCAAGCACTAGCAAGCCGAACACCACCGTGTGTACAGTCAAATTACTTTTCACCAATAATTAATCCATACGTTTTACAGACAGCAACACACAGAGACATCAGGAGTGCATCTGTCCCAGTTTTGACACATGCTCTCCTCGTCTCACACTAGCAGTTCAAGATGATAGTACCCTTGTGACAGTAGCTATAGTATAAAGTAAAGTCAGACAGAAAAGTTTTAGTACCAGCCAGAAATGCCGTTCATCAGTGTCAAACTGGACACAACATATTTTCCGATCCAGTGAACTGACGGAATAAGATGTGCTGCATTCTGGATACAGCCAACATTTGCACAGGTGTGATGTGGCAGCCCGGGCGCCAAAGATATTCAGCACAATGGCTCAATCTCAAGTGTGATATTGCTTTTATCCTACAGTTCCATAAACACCATTTATTATTAACAGATTCTTTTTAAAAGCTGAGGAGAAAAAAATCATAGTGGTAGTAAAATTTACAAAATTACCTTTACATTTCCTCTTCAGAATATCAGCTAATCAGTTTCTGTGATTGAATCCCAAATTGCTTTACTGTAGATGGAACGCTAATGTGCTGTGCAGGGTGTAAAATCCCTTGTATCACACACCAAGTAGTGCCCTTGATCAGTGGTTAGATTTAGTGTTGTGTTAGAAGCTAGTTAGCTTTGTAGCACATGTTAGCCATGAAAACAACACAAATGGTTCAGATGCCATTCTAAACAACTTAAACACAATTATTAAGGGGACAAAGTGTTGTTTAAGTTGACAGTGTTATCAGATGTGTTTCATGCAGAACATGCTTCCATGACTGGTTTTAAATGGTGCTGACCTACTTTAACCCATTCTGGTGACCAAAAGCCTAATTAATGATTTTTTGAATAATTGTGACGACTAGTGATACAGTACATATACCTACCTGATCAGCTTTAATGTAATCACATCGTCTGAGTGATGTTATTCTCTATATCAGCACTCCTGGAATGTCATCCAATCAGATTACTTGGTCATAACTAACTGTTGTATGATATATATAATATAGTTAGCGATCTAGAAAAACAAGGACTTCATTTATACTATTCATCATGCTCATCATGTTCACAGTGGTTTTTCAAGAGTATGTTCTCATTCAGAAGGACAGATGAAAAGGTGACGCAGTGGTTAGGACTGTTGGATTAGGGGACCATATCTTGTCTCCTAACTGTGTGTGTGGAGTTGGATGATCTCCCTGTGCTTAGTGGCTTTCCCCTCCAACAGCACAAAGACAGTCTGGTGTAGTGTTATGTAGTTGTAGTGTATGACTAAACGTGTGAATGTGTGTGGCAAGCACATTGCCTACTTGGCTCTTTGGATGAGGCTTCAGGCCCTTTACGTGTTATGGAAAATGAATGAATTGAGTAGATGTGGCGTTTGAACAAATGTGTCATCAAGAAGTGTGGTTTAGCATGTTGCTGTGATATGCAGCCAGATCATTCTTAATAAGAACCGATGTATGTTTTTCCCATAGTGTTTTGGTCCTCTCTCACCCTCATCCCCACCCTATTTCACTGGTATGTTACCTGATTGTAATAACCCTTTTTCTTTCTCCCCTGATTACATAGTATATAAATATCCTAGTGTTTTTTGTAGCAGTACTGTATTAGGTATACTTGTGCAGTTCCTGTCATTACAGTAGATTCCACAGCCTTGGGTTTTGTATACTGTAGTATTTCCTAGCTTAATATTTGTAGCATGGCATATAAAATCAGTTATTAAGTTGCATGGTTAGTTTTGTTCTGTTAGTTTCGTATGTCCAATAGTATGCAGTACAGTAGATTAAATGCCTAAAATTTTCATTTTTGGCAAAAAATTAGTTGGTAAATACATTTTCCTCCAGATCCTTCAACAGAATTGAGAAAAATTGTAATTATAACATTTTATTAAAGCACTTTAATGAACACTATCCAAGCTTACTCCAGTTATGATTTAAAAACCCTGCATTTATTCACTATAAATCCGCACTGAAGTTATTTTTAGGTCAAGCAGGGGAATCCTGGGGGCTTCTATCAAATATTACCGTGAGCATCCACACTTGCACAATATCTTTTCTTATCATACAGTACACTGCAACTAAAGTTGTGTGAAGCAAAAAGAAGTGAAAGTAATCCAAAAGTGAGAATGACATTTTATTTAATGACATAACGTAGGTCATTCAAATTAGAATAGCTCTTCTGCTATACAAAGGTGCTAATCAACATGGTCTCCATCACAAGCGATGCATTTTCACTCAACTCTGCTTCGTCCCCAACTCTCAGATCCTCTTTGAAAATCCCCTTTGTTGCAGTTGATGGTCTCCCACTGCATTCAGTGCCTTCAGTGCTGGTTTCCCCTTCCTCTTCATTCATCTGTGCATCCATCTGTGCACATTGCTTCTATACGTTTTCTTTCTTTGACATGAAACTATACCTCAGCTTCCCTTAAAGAACAGTTTCATTAGATGAAATTATGCAACCTATGTGCATTTTGACCTTTTAAAACAATAAATATGAAACCTACTCTCTGCAACTGAATTTTTTTTTGTTGTTTCAGAGTTGACAAGACATTCTCCAGAGCTCGAAGCTTATGGTGAGTATTTAAACTTCTTAACCACTTTATTTGCAATGAATTTGTTCGCACTTACTGGGAGAGAATGGCATTGTGCATCTGTCTGTGGATTAGTCTAAGTTCAGTAGCAAAGCTTGCATTTAAATAAATCAGTGTTTCCATGATATAAAAATAAGCCTTGTGATGATAATGAATTAGAGCACTTTTGGCATCTTATGACACAAAATATAGTCCACTTAAATAAAAAAAATTCAGGTTTTAGCTCAAATCACATGATTTATGCATTGTTTGACTTGTACTGTATGCATGACTGGTGTACACTGATCAGCTAACACCACCACATATTTACCAGTATACTAGTAAACAGGTTCATGCTCATCTATGCTTGTGGGGAGCAAATACCAGCCCATCTGGTCCAATCCCACAGAAAAGACAATTACTTTATAATTAATATAAAGTAAAAATAAAATAAAAGAACCTGCACTTTACGTTTGACAAGAACCGTGACTAGTGTTAGACGAGAGAAGAAGCAGGAGGAGGGGGCTACTGTGTAGGACAGCGTTTACACACACTCGCGCATGCGTGTACGCGCACACACACACATACACACACACACACTAACAGAATCACTCCTCTATGACAGAGTCTGTCTGGTTACTTGTTTTACTTCTTTTTGTGTGACTTTAACAGGGAACCTCTCTAATGACACTTGCTTTTGCCTCCTTTTGAGAATTTCGCGTAAATGTAATGTTGCATTGTTTTCAATTGTTGCAGCCTTTTCAGCTTCTTTTTTTTCACGAGACATTCAATAGACTTGGACACAAAAAAAATGCTTTACCAGCATGCGCATGCACACACGCGGTCACAATGTAATAGTAAACAGTACACACGTGCACGGATGTTGACTATACGAGTGATGCACGCGCACAGAGACCGAGCATGGAAGACAATTACCCACAATCCCACAGCGTGAGAGAGAGAAACGAACCGTTTGCTTAGTTGTGCTCATGCGACGCTTGGCAGACAAAGTGTATACGTACTACTTGTATAACAAGACCTCGCTCGTTTATCAGGCTAAAATTTTGTAGAAAAATTTCGCTCAACTTGTAAAACACTTCCAGACCAAGTTGCTCGAGATCCAGGTTCCACTGTAGTTTTCTTCTGTAGAGCAATTTCAGAGTTCTCATATATACAGAAAATGTATACAATATTTAAATGCTGTCCAAGTATTCATTTGAAATGGTGTAACTAATTTTATTTTAATTCATAATTTAGTCAGCACAAGAAATATTGCATTCATGGTTGTTGCCATTATACATGATTATATCATTATATTGTACTACACTATTATTGTTGCTTGTTTTGTTTTCAAATAGTTGTTTGATTTAAAACAATGATTCACATCATCTAAACATGAAAGTCAAATGTAAAATACTGCGGTTCCAACAAACAGTTCCCCTGAGTCAATATCATGCAATATCCCAATATCCTGTCATGCAATCTACTGTACAGTATCAGTTCTAGTCCGTTATTGTTTCTATAGGAACAACTCATTCAGAAGGACATACTTACTACTTACTTGGATATGCTACATATTTTAAGGCTATTAATAAATAACTTTTTTAATATGTTATTTAAAGAACATATTTAGCACTTAAATTTATGAAAGGAGTCTTCAGTGTCAATACTTTAGAATGACAGAAACATTTTAAGGAGAGACGACTGTAGGACTGGTCCTGTTTACTCTATAAAATGGCAAGTTTTTTTTTTTTTTAACCTTCCAATTTTACAAAAGACTAAAAGCTAGTGGTTGTGTGTGAATGGCTGTGTATACTTGTTGTAACCTAAGTGAGAACACTGACTAACTTGTATCACAGACAGTATTTGTGAAGTAGCAAATCGTCTCGGGTTACTTGGCTGTAATCCTGTTCCCTGATAAAGGAGGAACAAGATGCTGCGTGAAAACGCTATGGGAACATTTTTTTGTTCTCCGGTTGTGAAGCCTGTGCATGTCAAAACCGCCAAATACCTCGGCTTATAACCTCTGCCAGGCATGACGTCACCGAATAAGGTGCACCTGCAGGTTATAAATAGGAGTGAACTGGAAACATCATCAGGTCAATTTTGTCCGAAGGACGTCCAGGCACGCCAGCAGTGCGGCATCGGAACGCAGCATCTCGTTCCCGCTTTATCAGGGAACAGATTTACAGCCAAGTAACCCGAGACGTTCCCTTTCAAAACCTACACTCGATGCTGCGTGAAAACGCTATGGGAACGAGAATACCAACGTCGCCGCACTGCAAGTGTCTGGACCCCCAGGTTGTGTAGCGTCTGCGCACAAATCCGAGGAGGTCTCAGACCTAGCGCTGGGATGCTGACTCAAGGATCCGCGAACCCGGAGTAGCATTGACATCCAGACTATAAAATCTAACAAACGTGTGTGGAGAGGACCAGCCTGCCGCATCACACACCTGCTGCAGGGGGACGCCTCTTGCCAAGGCAATCGATGAGGCAATCCCCCTGGTTGAATGAGCCCTGATTCACAGAGGCAAAGTGTGACCACGCGCCTCATAGGCTAGGGCAATAGCATCTCTCACCCAGTGTGACAGAGTCTGTCTAGTCGCAGCCGCCCCCCGGTTGCGACCCCCGTGGCAAATAAAGAGCTGCTCTGACTTACGCCACTGGCTAGTGCGGTGGACGTAAATCCGAAGAGCACGTACTGGACACAGTAAGTGAAGTCTTTCCTGCTCCGGAGCTGTGAAAGGCGGAGGACAGAAGGCTTCGAGAAGAACTGGGTGCATGGTCGAGAATGGAACCTTGGGAAGATAGTTCGGGTGAGGATGCAGAATAGCTTTGACTAGCCCAGGGGCAAAGTCTAGGCAGGATGGGGAGACTGACAGAGGCTACAGATCCCCAATCCTCTTCAAAGAAGTAATAGCCATAAGAAAAACCATCTTAAGAGACAGAAGCCTGACAGGCGCTGACTCTAGTGGTTCGAAAGGGGTGTCAGCCAGGCCTTCGAGTACGATAGCTAAGTCCCATGAAGGGACCGTCGCTCTAGTGGGCGGCTTCAATCGTTTAGCTCCACGAATAAAACGGGCAACTAAATGGTGCTTCCCCACAGAAACCCCATTGGTCAGAGCGTGACAAGCCGAAATAGCGGCTACGTACGTTCTGAGAGTACTAGGGCATAAGCCCGAGGACAACTTTTCTTGCAGAAACTCCTGCACTGAAACAATCTGGCAGTGAACTGGGTCTACATGTCTTGCCATGCACCAATTTTCAAATACACTCCATTTGAGGGCATAAGTTCTTCTAGTGGAGGGAGCCCTGGCACTTAAAATGGTTTCAATTACGCTGGCTGAAAGCCCAGCATGTCTCAGTTGGTCCCCTTCAGGGGCCAAATGTGAAGGTTCCAGAGCACGGGCCGGGGATGAAGTATTGTCCCCTGCGCCTGAGACAGAAGATCCCTCCTCACTGGAATCACCCAGGGTGAGCCGTCGAGGACAGATCTTAGATCCGAGAACCACACTCTGGTCGGCCAATGGGGCGCTATCAATAAGAGGCGCAAACCTTGTTGACGGACCCTCGCCAGGACTCCTGGGAGCAGAACTATGGGTGGAAACGCATAAAGGCGTAATCTGGGCCACGTGTGGGCCATTGCGTCCAGACCCAGGGGAGCTGGAGGAGTCAGAGAGTAGTAAAGGGGGCATTGAGCTGTCTCTTGTGAGGTAAAGAGGTCCACCTCTGCTACGTAAAATCTTTCCCAGATTTGACTGACTACTTCGGGGTGGAGTTTCCATTCCCCATGTTTTACAGCTTGTCTGGATAGCAAGTCTGCTCCTACATTTCATATGCCCTGGAATGTAAATTGCCCTGAGGGACAGGAACTTGTCCTGTGCCCAAAGCAGAACCTGGTGCGCTAGCTTGTTCAAGCGGCGCGAGCGCAGTCCACCGATTTATGGCGATCTCGTACAGGTGATTTATGTACGAGACAACCGCAGTGCTGTCCACTCGCACTAGGACATGGTAACCTCTCAACTGCTGGAGGAAGTGTTTCAGGGCCAGAAACAGAGCCATCATTTCGAGGCAATTGATGTGCCACGCGAGAAGATGACCTCTCCAGCTCCCTTGTGCTGGACGGCCATCCAAGACCGCACCCCAGCCCGTGAGGGAAGCGTCTGTCGTTAGCATCTCGCAACGACAAGACGGACCTAGAGTGGGACCCAAAGTCAGAAACCGGGGTCTGAACCACATAGAAAGGGTACGAAGCCCCCGGCGCGTAACCCTTATTAGCCTCTGGGGGTTGGCCCTTGAATGAAACCCCCTGGCTCTTAGCCACAGCTGAAATGCTCTCATGTGCAGAAGGCCCAAAGGTATCACCGTGGACACAGCTGCCATGAGGCCTAAAGATTTCTGAAAGTGATGAACAGTGACCTTCTGGCCTAGCTTGATTTCCTTCAGAGTGTTGAGAATGGATTCGACACGAGCAGGAGACAGCTGTGCCCGCATTGTGATCGAATCCCATGTGACACCCAAATATGTTGTCCTCTGAACAGGAAGGAGAACGCTCTTTGTGGCGTTGAGTCTCAATCCTAAAGAATGAAGATGGGCTAGGACGACATCCCGATGTCGAAGCGCTAGCTCCTGAGACTGGGCCAGAATCAGCCAGTCATCTATGTAATTCAAAATACAGATGCCCTGGAGTCGTAAAGGAGCCAGAGCCGCATCCATGCATTTTGTATATGTGCGGGGTGACAGAGCTAGGCCAAAAGGAAGGACTCGATACTGGTAAGATTCGCCCCCGAAAGCGAACCTCAGGAACTTCCTGTGCTGTGGCAATATTTCTATATGGAAATATGCGTCATTGAGATTGACTGTCACAAACCAATCCTCTGGTTGGATTTGAGAAACAATCATTTTGACAGTCAACATTTTGAATCTGGATTTCCTGAGATAGCGATTCAAGCCGCAAAGATCCAAGATCGGACGCAACCCCCCCACCCCCCCCCTCTCTTGGGCACCAAAAAGTACCAACTGTAGTAGCCCGACTCTCTGTCTGGGAGGGGAACATGTTCTATGGCCCCTTTGCCCAGCAGAGTCTGTAACTCCTGGGCCAGCAGATGTGCTCGGTCCGGTTTCACGGAAGTGGAGACCACGCCGTTGAAACGTGGAGGACGATGTGCAAACTGAATCCTGTAGCCTGTGGCTACAGTCCTTTGTACCCAAGTAGATACGCCTGGCAGTAGTTTCCACGCTGCCAGCTTCTCCGAAAGGGGCACGAGCTTTGACACTTCGGCTGGATGGGGGGGTGTTAGGTGTTGGGTATCCTGAAGTGTGGCACCCCCACGGCCCCGGGCGCATGAGCCTCAGGGCTTCCTCTTCCATCTTTGATTCCGTCGCAGATTGAGAAGAGCGGCGAGCCCCACTCCAGTCTTTACGAGTCACCTGGCTGGTCACCCTCTCCTTCTGCACCTCACGCCTGATAGGGGCCAGACCTGGCCGGGGCCGGGTGGCCGACGGTCCCGGTTCTTGAGCACGGCGGGGAAGGAACCTCCCAAAGGCCTGTTCATATAGCTTCGCCTCCCGAAACCTAGTGGCGACGGAATTAGTAGCCAAAGAGGCCGGAAGGTGAGACGGGGGCATCAAGGAGGACAGCACGATCCTTATCCTTGATGCCCGTGAGGTTCAGCCACAGATGCCTTTCCGTGGATACCATGGCAGCCATAGAACGGCCCACAGCACGGGCCGTCTGCTTGGTTGCACGGAGAGACAGGTCTGTGGCTCGGCGCAGCTCTGCAAACGCCCTGTCATCAATAACCCCGCCGGTCCTCAGGTCCTTCAGCAGGTCAGCCTTGTAGGCCTGCAAAACCGCCATGGTGTGCAGTGAAGCACCAGCCTGACCTGCTGCCTTAACAGCTTTCCCCACCAAAGCAGATGTCAATCTAAACGGCTTGGAGGGGAGAGTAGGCTTTTTCAGGGAGGATGATGTCCCAGGAGAGAGATAGCCCGCAAGCGTCTCTTCTATCTGGGGCATCATCATATAACCGCATGCTTGGCACAAAAACACGCGATGAATACGGCTTGCTCCATGAAAGAGTTAATTCATCATGGAGGTCACCAAAGAAGGGGAGAGAGAGATGTTGAGGTTCCCCCCCCCGACCACCCGACAGAAACCTGTCGTCCAATCTCGAACGCTTGGGGGAATCTCGCTTCTGCGGCCAGTCGATATGCAATCGCTCGACCGCACGCGTTATAACCTCTAATAATTCCTCATAAGCTCTGTCAGCACTGAAGGAGCGTTGTGAGGAGGCTACTTCCATGGAAGTGAGAGAGGAGGATTCTTCCGCTACTTCACAAGAAGCGCCGGAGCGGGCTTGCGAAGCGGAAGCTAAGACTTCCTGATCCGGAGAGAGCGCGAGAGAAAGGGGAAATTCCGTCTCGTGCGCGTCTGCCAGATCAGCACGTGAGCCCCAGGAATGCGCCGCGGCTCGTGGTTTCTCTTTAAAGAAAGCGAGCTGCGCGCAAAGCACCTAAATAGGGAGAAGATCACAGTACTCACAGTCTCCCTGAAGCCCGAGGCGAGCGTGTTCTTCCCCCAAGCACTCGAGACAAAATTCATGAAGATCGCCCTCCGAAAGAGATCTATCGCACGGAGGCACGCATCTCTTAAGCAACTCCGCCATATCGGTGAGTTAATGCTGTCATTTTCCTTTTTTTTGCTTTTGTTATGGCTTGCACATGCACACGCAAACACAAAGTGGTCCTGAAGACAAAAAGATGTGAGGATGATCTGAGGATGTTTCCAGTTCACTCCTATTTATAACCTGCAGGTGCACCTTATTCGGTGACGTCATGCCTGGCAGAGGTTATAAGCCGAGGTATTCGGCGGTTTTGACATGCACAGGCTTCACAACCGGAGTACAAAGAGATGTTCCCATAGCGTTTTCACGCAGCATCGAGTGTAGCTTTTGAAAGGGAACATTGTAAAGTAAGAGACGTAATGCACTTTTGGGGTGTATTAATGTTCTAGAGATAAGTGATGTACAAAAGCGATGCCAAGTAGAAGTAAGGTGGTGTTTCACTGGGATATCTGAAACGGACAAGGAGCGTCTACTGTATGTTGCAAAGAATTAGCTGGTTTACTATGTACAGTATCAGCCAGGCCAGTTATAAGGCCAGGCTACCGCACTTCTGTTTTAATTAAGAAAGGGTTTTTCTTTTTTTTAACTACAATTAAGAATACAAGAAACAAGCAAAACAATACAAGATAATACACTGTATATATGTACACAAATTCACGACTTCTCTTTTTCTCTCTCCCCCTCTTTTAAACTGACACGTCTGCCAAAAGGGTTGCAAAGACCAGGTCAGGGGTTCTAGACCACTTGCCTAAAGTGTGGGTCGTACAGTAAGGGTACATTTTTGTAATAAATTTTTTTAAATTCCAATAATTTAGTTCTATTTTTTTTTCTTCTAACCAGGATAATATTCTTTTATCTTTACCCTGTATGTACAGTATTAATCAGAGTTATGATTAAAGGTTTGGGTGGGCAGCAGAAGATTTTCACATTTCAAATTGTGCTGCAGTTTGGTGAATGTCTGTTCTAGACTGTCAACAAGAGCATACATTATCACTTGCGCACAATCAGGATGTACTCACATTAATATTTAGTTATTCTGTGGACATCCAATGTTCAAGGTTTTTATTTGTCAAAACCAAATGCAGACATACAGATCCATGAGATGTAATCACAAATCAATCAATCAATCAATCTCTTGTTTCCGATTTTGTGTGCATGCTGTTCCCAGTGAATGTTAATTTAATGTTAGCACTTCATACAATCACAAGAGCCTGGGTAGTATTCTGCAAGCAGAGATGCTGCTGTATCCTGAGCTATTTTACATGGTCCTGAGCATGTGCGAGCATAGCACTAGTGAGGCAGAGGCAGACAGAGAGTGCAGTCCCAGTCGGAGCGGAGACACTGCAGCCCCGCTGTCTGGTTGCCACAGTAACAGTAGACAGTTCTGCAGTGTTGGCAGGACAGAGCGGATGAGGTGCAAAGTAGGATGCATGCGTGAAAGTGTATGTGTGAGTTTGCGTGTGTGCATGCGTGCTCGCTCTGACAGGAAGCGTGTGAAGGCAGATGGACAGTGAGCTCATCCAGCCCTGAAGGTCAGCCTGCTAGAGCTTCTATCAGGTTTCTGTGGGACCGGGCACTGGCGTCTTTCCCTCTCTGACTCGCTCTAGCATCTAGCTGTCCTGGGAAACAGGAGTCTACCACAAACCACACACGACTCCTCCTCGTCGCACTGACCTTCTGCTTCGGAGAGGATACAGGGAGTACTACCTATATAGCGTACTTACACCAGTGGATTTCATTGTAGTTGTGGTTTGTCCGTATTATCGTGCTGTCACAGGATGACCTTTTTGCATGCAGAATGTGATGCCGATCATATCAATGTGCAATGTGTCTGATATGCAGGACCGATTCTGATTCAGTAGTTACATTAGGGCTAAACAATTCATAGGCCTTGATTTGAAAAGGTAGAATGCAGTTTTACAATATGCACTAATTCTGAAGTATGTTAATGTACAGCAGAACTTGATATGATGACCTTATATCTTAGATTTTCATGTGTTTGTTTGGAAGGCACTTTTGTCCAAATGAAAGAAGAATACAATCCAGATGTTTTTATTACAGTAGATAAACATTCCATAAAGAAGCAGACAGACAGGTCGAGCACTTCACTGTGGCTAAGGCCTTGCATCTCTCTGAGTGTATGTTGTAGAACAGATTAGTACTCAACTTTGTTAGTCTATTGGACTTGAGAAGAACAAAAAACTCTATAGGTCTGACAAGAGAGAACCAACATGCCATGCTCTCCGTTCCGAATTGGGAGGCCGAAAAAGTTCTGGTAAGTTTTGCATGCAGCAATGTCATGTAAATGTTGTGACATTTGAATTTGAATGGAAAGAATTTTGAACATATTATTTGATGTCTTGAGAAAGTGCTTATCAAAGGCAACAAAACATGAGAACTATTCAGCTGTTTCACGCAAGCAGAACAATAAAAAGAAATGTGTACTGTACAAGCTTATCAGTTAATCAATAGGATGAGTTATTCTTTCTTTACATACAGGTTCTAAAGTGTTATGTACTTTTCATTATCAAAAGCAAGCTAGCTTTGATCTAGTAAATTAATAACTGACTACCTAAGGCCTGCACTTACAGAGTCATTTCTCTTTGTGTCAGAGCAATGAGCAAGCTTTTATAATCAAGATTTTAACATTGCTTTCACTGTTTTAACTCATTCATTTATTTAAAGGTGACACATTTGACCCACATCATTACAGTACTTTCCATTTTTTGGCAAAAAGACTGTTAAAGTTATACAGAATATGATTCCACCCATGTTTATTATTACCAATATACAATTTGTTTATATAGTGAAACGCATGTTATTGAATTAGAGGGGGGGACAAGGGCTGATTATCTTTATTTTTATGTCATTTACAACAATCATATGTGACCTAAAGGCAGTAAAGGTGTTATTTAGGCAGACACCTTGAAAAGTGTTAACTGTGTTCTTAATTTGTGTTAAATGCTACAAAGGCACTTCTTAATTGAATCTTGTTCACTCACTCATTAAATCATCATCTATACCACTTTATCCTGTACAGGCAGGGCATGGAGTCTAACCCAGGAGACTTAGGGGGCGAGGCGGGGTACACCCTGGACAGGGTGCCAATCCATCTTAGGGCACACACATACACTATGGGCAATTTTGAGAAAGTCAGTCAGCATAATGTGCATGTATATGCATGGAAAGAACATGCAAACCCGATGCACACAGACCCAAGGTGGGAATCGAATCCAGACTCTGGTGGTGTAAGTGTTAACACTTACCGTGACGCCACTGTTGCATCGGTTATTTTAAAATAATTTTCTTGGAAGTTTATAGATAGAAACTCATCTTTACTAAAGATCACATCCAGAAATTAGTGACATATATTTTATAATTTTGTTTAGTCTGTTACATCTAGTTGCACAGTCAATAATCATGTAAATTGGGTATGGGAGTCTTATCATGGCCATTTGTAGGCCACGTTGTTTTACTGGAGAATGGAGTATAACTGCGATTCTGGAGCAGACATGACAGAAGGCTCCTGAATGCTGCAGTAAGAATTAAAGGCCAAACTTATGTGTTTTTTTTTCTGTTTTTATTCTATATAACATGCCACATAAAAAACACAGAAGTACAGTACCTGATACTACATACAACTGAATAACTACTAAAAAAAAAAACAGTCCAGAACAGTAGGCACAGTACAGGAAAGTGCAACACCAACCAGTGTGCAGTTCTATGGCGAATAGAATGCAAAATTATGTAATAGTCAATGATAGTAAATGTAGTAAGTGTAAATGTAACATTATAGTAACATTTACAGTAGGTGCTACAGGTGGTTGATATTTTCATTGATATTGGTTTGAGAACCAATATCAACCAATATCAATGCTGTGTTAACGTGCAAAATTTGCTTAGGGTTTGAATTATTGTTGCCGTGCATGGGTGTTTGGTGGCGGTGTCAGTCTAGTCCCTAAATAATGAGGAATCTGATGGCTTAGGGCAAGAAACAGCTACCCTGAATGCTTTACCTTTTAACAGCAGACAGGAGGATGAAGGGTTTGTGTCAGAAGTGCATGGGGACAACCTCAATGCTGGTGGGTTTGCGCATGCAGCGTACAGTCTAAATGTCTGTCAGAGGAAAGAGAGACCCCAATTATCTTCTCAGCTGTCTCCACTATCCACTACAGGGTCAGAGCAAATCCTAAACCAGGCAGTGTTACAGCTGCTTGTGGTTGCTCTGGATAGTCCCACTGTAGACTGTGGTAAGAATGGGGTGGGGGATGGGCTTTTTTTAGCCTTCGCAGAAATTGAAGATGCTGCTTGCCTTTCGTTGCTCAGGAGCTGGTGTTGAGGGACAAGCTTTGGTTCTCTGCCAGGTGAACAGCAAGAAATGCAGTGTTCTGTAGAACCTCCATAGAGAAACCATCGATGTTCAGCACAGAGTGATCCTTCTGTCGCCATGAACCATCTCTTTCATTTTTGTCTACATTCAGTGACAGGTTGTTGGCTCTGCACCTCCGCCCTTTATAATGACTCATTGTTCTTGCTGATGAGACCCATCACAGTCGTGTCGTCAGTGAACTTGATGATGTGACTCAAGTTGTGCTTTGCTGTCAGCAGGAGTGAACAGCAGTGGACTGAGCATACAGCCCTGGGGGCCTCATGTTCAGTGTGGAGATGCTGGAGATGCATCTTCTGGTCCAGACTGAGCTCTGCAAATCAGGAAACCAGGATCCAGTTGCAGAAGGAGGAGTGCAGGCCCAGTAGGCTCCTCTTTCCAATAAGTCGATAATGAATAATTGTGTGGAATACTGAAGTCTTAAAACCGCATTCAGATGCACCTGTATTTTTTATCCATGTGTAAAAGCAGGGTCAAGGTAATGACTTTGTCTATTGCGTGGATAATGTGTATACTCTGTCCCTGGGAGGTGTGATTTTGAATCCCGTGTCTGAAATAATTCTGTATAGCATTGTGTGGGCAGCTTTTTGAAAGTATCGAATGGATAACTGCAAGGCAGTATTAGCTCTCACCATCATGGATAAATGGCTAACAAGTGATAAGGGGCAAGTCAAACAGGGATTGTCAGCAATTAATTGGAAAATAAATATGGCAGAAAAAAAATTCTTTAGTTATGAGCAAACCAAAAGGGTTAAAGCCAGTTCAATTTGATTAATGATGGGAACAGTGCAGGAAGCATATTAATCTATGTTTGGGTGCCAGGTGCCCTACTCAAGACAATTCTTTTTTTAGTCAGACTTCCCACTAAACCCAGGCCTAGATTTTCCCCACTGTTTTGACATTGGAACAATATTTGTTTCAACCAAGAGCACTCCTAAATTGCTTCTCATTGTCAAGTTTGAATTGAAAAACAGTTTGGAAACAATAGTGAAGATGAATAAACAGGGAAAGTAATTATACTTCACAAAGACAGGATCAGACAGGATAATAAATGCAGTGGTTCATGACTAAAGAGCAAACGCAAAGCTTTTTTTCCCCCCTGGTGGTAATAAATTGTTGCAAACTGTGAATAGGTTTGGACGTTTAAAGTGAATTTGAATGTGTTTTTCTTAACTAAAGGAATTGTAGTATAAATTAATTACCAATGTAATCTAGTATGTAAGTCTTATTGGATTTTTATGCATTTCATGTGAGGGTTTTTAGTATTACTTTTATTTTCTCTCTTAGTAATTATAGTGGTCACCCGTAACATTAAAAACCAACAGGGTTTTTTGGGTTCCCTTTGGGCTCTGGCCTCTTGGCGCATAGGGTGTGGCACCACGGCATTGGCAGAAGATTTATTGGGTGCTGTGGGTTGTGAGGTGGGGGCTTTGTGCATCGGACTGAGTACAGAGGCATGGTCTGCGGCCCGGGCATGGCATGCTGTGTTGCTGGATGTCCTGATGTCTTTCTGTTATGGTCAGCATAAACCTCTTTGACTTGGTTTGTGCTGCATTGGCTTTTCTGTGGTATTGGACCAGACAGGCTGGCCTTTGGTCCCCGTGGGCATGATCATGTCACCAGTTTGCTGGTGTATAGCTGGTGATCAGTGATGCCCAGGTCATCTGGCAGTGGTTTTAATTTTATGGCTGATCAGTCTATGTCCTATATTCAGTACACAGTTGAACACAATTATCAGTATGAACTCTATGGTGAGGTTTGCTAGGAAACATTTGTCTCCACCACTAATTCCCTTCTGTTGCTAATCTCAGTCATGTTGTATCTACAGTATAACCCTGATATCTAGAGTTCTTCTCCAGTCTAAGAGGGCATAGATGTACAATGATGCTGCTTCACACTTTTGGTCTCCGTTGTTGTCTGGCAGAGGGGGGGCTGTCGTTAATATTTGAACTATGACTAACCTGTAATCATGAAATGGCTGTGACATTCGGAAGTGATATTTGAAAGCAATCAAGTGCCTCTGTTGTCGCTGTATTGCTTCAGCTGACATCAAAGCGACATGGCCTGCTTTGATTCTGCTCTGGACGCTTGCTCTCATGCTTAGCTTGCACTGCCGTGAGTGATACTGCTTGGTGATTACCACTTAAAAAGACGATGGCTCATCATGAAGTGCAGGTGATTCTTTGAACTGAACCATTGCTGTTTTAATTTATTTATTCATACATCATTTAATATTTAAGTCTAGTTTTCAATATAGCAAAAACAAGCAATGTGTACTATATATTGACATACTGTATATATTGTACTATATATTGACATTTACAGGACATTTACTGAGGAAACATCAAAGGCATCAAAGATATCAATAAAATTTTATAATGTGCACACCAACATGAGCGTTTTCCTTTATGGGTTTCAGGTAGAGTATTTTTAAACATGTGCATTTCCTCTTGACAGATATTTACTGTGTATAAGATTATCTGAATTTAGCTCTGGATTTCTGTGATTGTGAACTAGGATCATATCATGATTTAAACATCTAAACAATATTATACTGCCATGACATCTGACACTTACTTACTTAAATACTATTATGTAACCAGACCTGACAAATGTTACTGTACTGCATGCATTGTGCATAGATGCCTGCAGTTTAGCATGAAAGTACATTATCTTTTTATTCAAGTATACACTAAGAGAGTCTTTTTCTCTCCAATAAAACTTAAGGTCAGGCAATTAGCATTAGGGATGTTCACATTACATAAGAATACACTCATTCAGGAACATCTGCACATTCCTGCCTGCGGTAATGTAATCTGCCAGTCATGTGACAGGAAAACAATGGAAAAAAATATCATGCAGATGCAGGTTAAGAGCATTGGTAAATTTTCATATGAAACATTAGGATGGGGAAAAGTGGGATTTTCGTGACCTAGATTGTGCCATGGTTGTTAGTAGCAGATGGCCCGGTTTGAACTTTTCAGATTTTGAATTCCAGAGAGTGTTGATCTCCTGGGATCTTCACACACTACAGTCGATGGTGTTTACAAAGAATTGCGGAAAAAAAAAGCAGTAAGTGAGTAAGAATTCTGTAGGAGGAAATGTCTTGGTGATAAGAGGAAAATGTATAGACTAGTTTATACTGCCAGAAAGTGATACATGTAAGCATTACCACAATACTTAGCATGTACTGTAACTCAAACCTTGGCGTAAATGTGCTACAATAGTACAAGACTTGTTTTTTTAAATCTTAAACTGTTTGGGAGAGAAAAAATATAATATGATAATGTTATTATTATATGATATACGCTATTATTGCCAAACGTATTTGCTCGTCTGCATTCACATGCATATGGACTTGAGTTACATCTGATTCTTAATCCATAAGGTTTAATATGATTCACAGCTATAACAGCTTCAACTCTTCTGGGAAGGCTTTCCACAAGGTTTAGGAGTGTGTTTATGGGTATTTTTGACCATTCTTCCAGAAGCGCATTTGTGAGGTCAGACACTGATGTTGGATGAGAAGGCCTGGCTCGCAGTATCCACTCTAATTCATCCCAAAGCTGTTCTATCGGGTTGAGGTCAGGACTCTGTGCAGGCCAGTCAAGTTCTTCCACACCAAACTCGCTCATTCATGTCTTTATGGACCTCGCTTTGTACACTAGTGCACAGTCATGTTGGAACAGAAATTGTTCCCACAAAGTTGGGAGCATGAAATTGTCCAAAATGTCTTGGTATGCTGAAGCATTAGTTCCTTTCACTGGAACTAAGGGGCCGAGCCCAAATCCTAAAAAATAATTGAACTTTAATCGGCACAATGCAGTCAGACAAGTGTTGTTCTCCTGCCTACCGCCAAATCCAGACTCCTCCATCTGATTGCCAGACAGAGAAGCGTGATTCATCACTCCTGAAAACACGTCTTCACTGCTGTAGAGTCCAGTGGCGGCGCGCTTTACACCACTGCATCCGATGCTTTGCATTGCACTTGGTGATGTAAGGCTTGGATTCAGCTGCTCGGCCATAGAAAACCATTTAATGATCTGCCATAAATTCTGCCTTAATGTACAGTATTAAAAAAAAACATAATTATGTAATAATTTGAAAAGTGAATCCCTAGTTGTATATTTGTGCTTTGATGATGGTGATAATGATTGTGTTTATGAAATGAGAAAATTATCATTCAAGCCCACTGAAATATAGCAATACATAAAAGGTTGCATGACTATTATTTTACTAGATCCCTGAGTAAATTAAGAAAAAGTAGTTGAGGATTGATTTAAAACATTCCAGATAAAAGGCAGCTAATAATACTTCATTTAAAAGCTAGACGACACATTGAATTTCCCCATATATTTTAGTATTCACAGTTAATGATAATTTTTAAAAATATTTTTACTTTTTTTTAAAAATATTGCACTGATTTATCATATAGCATAAATTACGCATGTACCACTTCTTAAAACACAATTGTGTAGCCTAACTGAAGGCAAAGTGGCTTTCTAGACAAAACCTGATTCAGAAAACTGAGAGCAAACTGCACAGACTCTCATTAACAAAGCTCTGCTCATAGTTCAGTGACTGGCTATGCTCGGAGTGAGGGTGCTTTGTCCACAGCAGCGTCTGGATGGTTTTTGTTTAATGGCCTGTTGTTGAACCATCATGGTTCACTCCAGCCTCATTAGCATCAAAAAATGTGTCTGGCTCATCGAGGGTCAGCTGTCATGAGCCACTCAAAATTAGTTGCTCTGGATGGCTACTGTAGACTTGGACTTGGTGAAATTCTTATGAATGAAAGTGTAAAACTGATTGACATTTACAGAAGACTTCAAGCATGGTACGATCATGTGACTCTTAGCTGCAGATCCCAGCGAAGGTGGCTCATAGTCTTGAATGCAGTTGTTCCCATTCAGCGAGTAGAATGCCTGATCCTTGATTTCCACATGTCTAGATTCTTAAAGGAGTTCCTGGGAGGCCAGTGTTTCAGATGTTTAGTAGGTAGTCCGATCATGGCTCCAGCATACTGAGAAAACTTTGATGGTATTGAAGGCCTAGTAAAATGCTGGGATAAGTGCATTAGTGTAGCAGGGGATTATATAGAGAAATTAAGTTTTTTTTTTTTTTTACTCTCATAACTGTGTTCACCTGGAGTTCAAATCCCAGCACCACCAAGTTGCCACTGTTGGGCCCTTAACCCTCAATTACTCAGATGTATAATGAGATAAAATATAAGGGCATCTGCCAAATGCCATAAAAGTAAATATAAATGTGTTCTGTTATTCTGAAGAATCAAAAGTCCCAGTTTGACTTGAATGCCCCTTGTACAGTATGTTAGTCCATTAATGGACTAACAGCTCAAACCATACCTGAGATCACTGAGGAAATTTTTTAATAAGACAGAGTGAGCCATTAAGATAGAAATCTGGTGTTCCAGATGGCCATTAGGGGAGGCAGTAGAGTCTAACTGACTAAAGAACTCCAGCTGTTGTTGTTACCTCTTGCAATTTATGTCTCTGACGTTTGGATAAAACTTTGGTAAGGAATTTATTGATGGTTATAATTTTTGGGGGCGGGGATAAGTGAACCCAAATGGACTTAAAATGGACATAAAAAAACTAACTGGGGTGGAAGATGTTTACTGTACCTGTAGACCACATATACTGTACTGTACGAGTTTAAACGCTGAAGCGACTGCTATCCGCAGTGTTCAGTATCCATAGCTTTCTACTGAGATGAACTTTAGTTCATTAATGTCTTGGACAGATGTCCCAAATGTATTATTGCGTTTCAGATAGAGCTTGGATGCCTGCGGTCATGTGTCCTCTAGCAAGAAGACATTTGGTACTGTGCTTCTCAAGCTGACTTCTTTTCACCCCTAGGAACAAGCAATGTCCAGATTATTTAGGACATAATATAAAAATTCAGGCAATATGTAAAATTTTTACTAGTTTGTAGAATTCTTTATTTTCTCGTTAAATATTAGTTATTACTTTAGGTATGTCTAGAGCAGAAAAAAAACATATGCTTATACTCAAATCTGCCAGTTGGATAAAACTGTAAGTAATTCAAGCCAAGGAATTTGATGTTTGTGTTGTTGTTCTTTTAGCATCTCCCATTAGGGGTCACCACAAATGTCACATTTGTTTTTACCTTGGATGCTCTTCCTGATGCAACTCTCCGATTTTTTTTCTCCAGGCTTGGGGCTAGCACTAAGGGTGCCATGCAACCCCACTGGCTGGGTAGTGAACCTGGGCTTGTGTTTGAAAGAATGCATCTAATTTCCGCTGTCACATCCAGCTTCAAAGGATATGCAAGGGATAAAACATGACAGGTTGTGTTGCTATAGGAAAATAATCCATGCTGGGGTGGCGTTATATGGGCCGACATGAAGCAGAGTTACTGTTAACACCCAGAAGTAGATTATTACTCTAAGAGCTCTGTTTTTCCCATTATTTACAGTACCATTGCACTTTATTATTCCTGAACTCCTACAGTACATTAGTGAAGCATTAAATTTTTTGAAGGCAAGTCATTGTAACATTTCAAAATAGTAACACAAAAATGTACTTGCATAGTTAGAATGATATAATAAATATTAATTTGAAATACTTTAGTAAAATATGAGAAGATATGAGGAGTAAATATGAGACATTTTTTTTCCAACCTCAAATGTAAATGAAGTGAGCCCATATGTGGTCACAACCCAAACTATGAGATAAATTAGGTAGCAAGTGAACACTGAACAGTCAGTCTTTTGACATCGAACACTTCTAAAACTGACTGTCAATATTATATATCTCATTAAGTAGCAAGTGAACAGGAAGCATAAGGAACTTATGAAAAGTGCTGAATTGTGATGCCAAAACGACTGCATCAGAGCATCTACAAAACAGCAGGATTTGTGCAGTGTTTATGGCATGCAGGGGTGAGAACCAGTCAAAAAGGAAGGACAACCAGTGTACTATTGACAGGGTCATGTGCTCCCAATGCTTACTGATGCATATGGTAGAGGAAAGGCTAGCTGATCTGGTCCAATCCCACAGAGATACTGTACCACAAATGTTTGTCTGATATGATAGAAAGGATTCAGAATAAACAACCGCAAGTTGACGCACATGAGACTGAGTAGCCACAGACCGATCGGAGTGCCCATCCTGACCGCTGTCTAGAGTAGTGATGTGAGCATCAGAATGGGACCATGGAAAGATGGAATAATGTGGCCTGGTCTGATGATGTGCAAAATGTGGATGCAGATGTGTGTGTGCATTGCTTACCTGGGGAAGAGATTGCACTAGTATAGGGGACATCACAATAATTTGCAGGAGCACAACATTGATTAGCTGTAATACTGTTGTGTTTAAGAAGGTCCTCACAATGACGGATAGTAGGACTGCATGTGTGTGTGTGTATGTGTGTGCGCGACTTTATTTGGTTTGAAGAGTTTAACAGAGGGAGCAGAGAGCTGTCATACTCAATCAGCTCCGACTGTCTGCGTGTGTCACCTACATGCCACAATCTGACTAAATATAGCAATGAAGTGACAGCCTAGTGTCTAACTCTTAGATACTACACATCCAAACATGAACCCTTCCCGATCGCAGAGCCATAAGCGCATGTAGAAAAGCATGACGCTTAAATCAGGTCTGACGAAGCAGCAATAAATAGTAACTCCATTTAAATCTTTGTGTTTTATCTGTTTTTTTCCTCGTACCGCTGATATATACAGTACAGTAGTGCTTTTATAGATTCCCCCCGGGATTGATTAAAAAAAAAATTATTTTATCTTATCTTTTACATTAGAAGGGATTAAAGTACCTGTGGCTCGGTTATGATTGCTCTGTCAGTGAACTGCATGGAACCAACCTACATAATAAATCATTTCATTACACACACATACACACAACATAGATACATTCCTCACAGTTACTAGCCAAACAAATCTATACATTTTCTAATGATTTCCATTAGTGTTGCGCAGTAATAAGTGGGCTGTTTATCAGAGTGTGTGCGTGTGTGTGGCCAACCAGATGCTACATTATTTGTTAATGCAAATAAAAATTGAATGTCAGTGCCAGCACCTTAAACAAGGAATAATAGAGGTCAAAATTATTTCTCTCATTAGACTTGTCGCATATTTATACATATTTTGTGATTTTTTTTTTTTTGACTTGATTATTTACTATATTGTAAGGATATCAGTATTAATAACGTAATTACAGCAAATTTACCAGGGTTACAGGAATACTTCAGCCTGTTTGAGCCTAAGGTCTATTCACCGTATTTGTCACATGGACCAAACTTTAACTTTATTCGTAAAAGGATAGAAAAGCTCTTTTCTCAAAATTCACTTATTATGCAAACCTTAGAGCAGTTGTTAAATTCTACCCTTCCTTCTCATGCGCGGTGTGTATCAAATAATTCTGATCATTTATTAAATAATAGGATTGATTATATAATTTATAAAAACATTATATTAAATTCTCAGTTCTGATTGGTTAGAAAGTATTTTCTTTCTTCGTGATCAGTTTTCTATGACAGATGGTTTAAGATTTGCAGGCCATAAGGCATGTCACAGGTTTGTGTTAATACAGTGGAATTTCACCATACAAATTTCATCCATTCAAGAGGTGAGTTTGTAACTCGAATTTTGTATAGCAAAACACTTTTCGTGAGTACTCACCTATTCAGGTTGCTTCCTTGATTGAGTGTGTGTTGCTAGAACGCGGGTTTATTTTTGTAAGAGAGTTCTAAGAGTAAACGCGGGGTTATCCTGCCTGCTCGCGCTGCTTCCGTGTTTGGGTTTACCGTCCACGCAACACAGGCTAACTGCTAAGGCTGCTGTGTTCGTCCCTCGGTTGCTCGTGACAGAATGACTGAGCCTGAGGCAGTAAACCCAGCGGAGTTTGCTCGCCTCTGCGCTGTGGTTGACCAGCATGCCGAGCTGATCAATGAGCTCCGTGGTGAAGTCGTGTCTCTCCGAAAGGAGCTCCAAGACGTCGTGGTTTTGCGCTGCGAGGTGGCGGAGCTGCAGCAGGAGAACGCGACCCTCCGCGAGGCGGCTGTTCAGTCGGCTGTTGCCACGTCCCCCGCACCGGCGGCCCCCTCCCCCCCCCCCCCCCCCCCCCTTCTGACATTTTCATTGCTTTACCAGATAAGTGGGATGGCACAGATGGGAAGTGCAGTGTGTTTTTAACAGCATTAGATCTTGTGTTTGAGTTCAATTCCACCAGGTACTCCACAGACCGACTGCGCGTTGCACTTCTCGTCTCATTGCTATCCGGGCAGGCAGCTGAGTGGTTGACACGGGAGCCGGGGAACCCATGCAACTAGGACGCGCCTCCTTGAACCCTGCAGAGCGAGAACGACGTTTCAGGGAGGGACTCTGCTCTAGGGAGTCCAAGGCCCCCGATGTCGACACCAACGCCATATCGGGACCAGGCTGAGGTCTTTTGTAAAAGACGTGCTAACCACCTTCCTCCGCATCGCCCCTACGACCTGGCAATTGAGATCCAGCCAGGCTCCACTTCACCCCGCGGCCATCTATACTCTCTCTCTTCCACCGAGATGCGGGCGATGGAGGAGTATGTGTCCTCCGCTCTCCATCAGGGTACCATCCGACCCTCTTCCTCGAGGGCTGCCGCGGGGTTTTTCTTCGTAAAGAAGAGTTCGGGCGAATTACGTCCATGTGTCGACTACCGGGGGTTAAACATCATCACCCTAAAAAACCGACACCCGCTGCCGCTTACCAACTCAGCCCTGGACGCCCTGGTTATCCTGCCTGCTCGCGCTGCTTCCGCGTTTGGGTTTACCGTCCACGCAACACGGGCTAACTGCTAAGGCTGCTGTGTTCGTCCCTCGGTTGCTCGTGACAATAATCTGTTCAAATATTACCAAACGTTCCACATTTCTAACAGTTTAATCAGTAATTGCATATGAAAACAATCAAATCATTTAGAAAAGACATATTAATGAAGTAAAATACAAAATAAACAAATTATGATTGTGATTTTATTATTTTTTTTGCCATATCCAAAATCCAGCCAAAATCTTTGTTCGTAAATCGTAAATTCACTAGCCTGGGCGTTCATATGGCCATGGTCCACTGTATGCTCTTTCTAATATTTTCCTAATTATATAGTTTAACAACTTATTATATAACACCTTACAAAGAGATTTGTATAAGAATGGTTCCTATAAACAGACAAAAAAAATGCAGCTGTGAGTTGTCTGGTCTTACTAACCTCAGAAGACATTCATCTTCTATACTGATCATCCTGGACAGGGTCACAGGAGGCCTGGAGCCTATTCCAGGAGACTTAGGGCATGAGGCAGGATACACCCTGGACAGGGTGACAATCTATCACAAAAAACACACGCACGCGCACACACACACTCAGTTTGGAACATGCAAGCTCCACACATACAGACCCAGAGCGGGAATCGAAACCTGGAGGTGCGAGGCCACAGTGCTAACCACTACGCCACTGTGCCGCCTTCAGTAGACTTTCCATATCTTTAAACCTAACTATAAAGATACCACAATGTTTTTTAATGAATATAAACTGTTTGCTTGGCACATTGCTGGGGTATAAAATTAAGATTTAATTATTAGTCCCGTATTTATTTTTACATATGCCGTATGCAACATGACTGAACAACATTGTATTGTACGAGTATGTACAAAACATTTACATTTGCATTTCAAATGTAAAGCATTTGATATGCACGTTATACTATATGGCTAAAAAGCGTCAGAAGATCAGTAGAAAAAAGAGGATAATATGGAAACAACTGTTTATAGCTGCTATGATCTAAATGTTAATATGAACTAGTCTTACTGACATGTATGTGATAAATAGCATAATACGTCATTCACTATTACGAGTGAGAATAACCAGGGACCGACCAGTGCGATATTATCACGATACTGTACATAGCTGCAGATTCCATTTGTATTGCGATTCTATTAGCATCGCTATTGTATAAATATTCCAAGTTGTTATAAACCTTTTTTTTTTATTTTTTTATTTTATTACAATTCTAACAAACGTAGTAAATAAGGATAATCTGCTGCCTGTCAGTATGTGAATAGTTTACAGCACTGCCTGTAGGATTACCTGACATGCAAACGTATACATAAATAAAATAAAAAAATAATAATAAAAAGGTCAGTGTGGCAACACATGAATTGCCATACAAAAGAATCACAATAAGTAACCAAATCAGTTTTCCCCTATCTCTATTCACTAATAAATTAAAGATTGCAATTGGTAAACCGCTGTAGAATAAGAGTAATAAAAGAGTCCCAAATATGGCATTAGAGGAAAAGAATCTATTTTGGGGTGGTAATGGCCCTCAACGTCGCTTACACCACTCTGTTGTTGATTACACTCTCATCGTGTTTTATTCAAACTCTTTAAGTTTAATAGGAAAGAATTAATGTTAAGATAGTGCTCATAGCTATACTGACAAAGGTAAGGCTGGTTGTGAGTAATGAAAGGATGAGGGTGGTCCTCAAACCCTCATGGCTGAGGTGTGAGTGGAGTGCTTTAAATGATGCCCTTTGGCTCATTGTTCAACATCCATTATTTCTTTCCCGCAGCTCTGTGCACTGTGTCATACAGTCAACAGTGAACGAGAGAGGGTGCTTGAGTATGTGTGTGTGAGTGTGGGTGCTTAAATCTGTGTGTGTGAAATTAAAGTGTAAATTCTGTTTATTGAGATTATAAAAACAAGTAGGTAGTTAGATATGTTGTATATAATATGCATGTTACATAAGTCCAATTATCTGAAATGTTAAAAAATAAATATATAGCTTGGGGCAAGGTGAGGCTTTATAGAAGTGTCTCTCTTTCTCTCTCTCTCTCTCTCTCTCTCTCTCTCTCTCTCTCTCTCTCTCTCATTCTCTCTCTGTTTGTGTTTGTGTTACGGCTTTAATTCATGTTCCAGAGAGCAGACCTCCATACTCTCATGTTGTCATTTATTTAGCTGACCTTTCTGCTAGAGGAAATGGTTGTGACATTTGGAAGCAGCAAAGAAAGGTAGCAAGGTAATATAGAGTCCTGACAACCTGTAGGAAACCGTGATGTTGTCAGTCTGTCTTATTCAGGATTTTACTTTCAGCCACTAGCATTGATGATATTCACAGTCATTCTTTTAATTGAAAACTTTCAATATTCTGCTAAAAGAAGCATGAAGTATGGGTCTAGAATTATGGTGGTGAGATAATACCTCTCCTTAATGAATGTGTGATGTAGGGAAAAGGAAATGGCAAGTTGGTATGATTAGTAAGCAGAGTGTTCAACCTGTGATAAGCAGATCACCGTTGAGGTTGGCACAATCAGATTAGAGAAAGATTAGGGAGAAATGCACGAAGCATTGTTCACATTCAAGCCTGCATAGGTTATGTAAATCGGGGGGATTAAAAGTGACATTTTCACAAAACAATCCCTGTCTGTTACATTTCGAAGTCAAACTATTAGATATTTGACATTTTAATGCACAGTGCTGTTAAACGTACCTACAGACCCAGCCATTCTGCCATTGTTGTGATTATTGTCATTATCTTTTTCTCAGATTGAAAAGATATGACCTTATATTTGAATACAGTCTGTACTAATCTTGAAAAGCCAGAAAACTGGTACGCACAGAAAACCTGGTTTTAAATGCTATATGGGAGGTTTTTAAAATTCAAAACCTTTCCTTACACATAAGAATTTACATACAGAAAATTATATGGGCATAGTGTCATATGTACCGATCAGCCAAAACATTAACACTGTAAACCATTAACCCATCATTAATTAAATACCAGCAAACTGGTACAGTAACAGGATCATGGTACCCAAGTGTCAGCCATGCTCGTGGGCACCAAGGGAGCCAGCTCGTCTGGTCGATCCCACAGAAAAGCCAGTGCAGCACAGATCACCAAAAACATCACTGCTGGCGACAATAGAAAGGCGTCAGAACAGGAATTGCAACCAAAGGGCCCACAGGCAAAGAGCCCAAGACCTCCAAAAACCCACGTTCCCATGGGAACCAAAGAGGATCCAAAGAGGCCCCACATTGTGTTGCCACGCACCACAGCTAACCAGAAGAGGTCTTGTAGAGTCATGCTCCAAAGTGCCCTAGCTGCCCAGGTGGCACAAGGGGAACCCACACAATAGTGGGCATAATGTTTTTCATTGTAACGTTATAGCTGATTGGTGTATGACGATACTGTCCCCATTATGTATGTTTGGTATTATACCAGGAAATGCATAGTATTCATTTCTAGAGATAAGCACAAAAAGTTTCCAATCAGGAATATAAAGCAAACATAATCCAGACTTAAGGTTGACCAAAGTCATTATTCACAGCACATTTATCAAAGTACATACATTTTCATTGCTATCTAATTACAAAGAGGGACGAAGGGTTGAGTTAAGGTCATATGTTTTTTGTTTTTTGTTTTTTTTTGCCCAGTTAATACACAATTTCTACTTATCTCTATACTTTTTTCTCTCTAAGTACTGGAGTGGTTCATTTAGGTTTGCTCTCTCTCTGAGAGTTGGCAGTCAGATGAACTCCCACAGTGCGGTAAGTATTGGTTCAGTCTGGCTCACATTGGAAGCCTCTCTGCATGACGTTGGTTCTTATACATGCACATTACTGTGGGCCAAAGCAGAAGGGGAACTGCACTTAGGAAAGAATAATGAGGGGGAATGTTTTGGGTGTTCATGTCTTTGGTCCTTTTAGTAAGACCATCCTGTAATGTTTTGTGCACACCAGATTTTTTGACATTAAGAATGCATCAGTACAGATTCCACGATTTGGTATCAGACTGTTCCCATGCTGTTTTACTTGTTCTGTTCTATTTGTACAGTATTTGTAAAAAAAATTAAAAAAAATCTCTGAAAAATGTAATATTACCTTTCTGCCAAATCCCAATGCAATTATGTCACCTGACCAGAGCATTCACTTGTGTCCTTGCCTCAGATATGTTCCACTATCTTTTCCAAGACAGATCACTGCTTAACATGTAAATGAGGCGGCAGCAGCTATACAATTCCTGCCCTGCAATAAAAAGAACAAATTGCTTTGTTGATTAAGATAATAGCTAAAAATGCCTGGCCTTCAGACTGACATGTGAGCAGCTAAAGGTTGCATTTCTACAGTATGTTAGTTATTCAGCTGCTGCAACCTGACAAAAAGAATACATTCATATAATAGATTGATATTTTCTGCCAAATTTTAAACATTTAAAAATTTGTGCCATCGCCATTGTGGTTGATCACTTTTTGATTCGTTTTTAGGTCTATTTTCATTAAACCAAATAAAACCCTGGTCTTGTTAGACTGAACATAACTGCATTTACAGAGTGGCCACTGAGTGGACAGACTTTACTAGAAGGTCTTTGCGTAAAATCAATAGTAGGAGGTAATTAAGTATACAAACAGACTGACTGCACCTGAGCACTTTCCAGCTGGACATCCACTACATTGAACTGTCTGTCAAAATTCTCTATACTGTCATTGTGGGTTAGTCCCACAGTCAGCTCACACCAGTTAAAGGCTCTGATATTATATTTTTAAAGGTTTAAAAAGTTTTTAACATTTTTGTCTGATAATCAAGATGTACACTGCATGGCTAAAAAAAAATAATAATTCAGCCACCTTTTGCTTTGATTACACAGTTCATGTGTAAAAATGATTCCTTATGCTCTCAGAGCCACTGTTTCATACTTCACAAAAGACTCCATTGGTGTGATAACCCCATCATTCATAACACTGATTTCTGACTTGTACCGTGGGCACTATGCATGATGGGTGCATCACTTAATGTGCTTCCCTTCTTACCCTGACACACCCATTGTTCTGGCATAAGGTCAATCTGGACTCATCAGACCACATGACCCTTTTAAATTGCTCTGAAGTCCAGTCTTTATGCTCCCTAGCAAATTTAAGTCTTTTTTTCTGATTAGTCCAACTAATAAATGCATTTCTTAAGCCCACATGTCACTCATATGTCAAGCATATGTGAAAAGCAAATGGAAATGCTCTTACTTTCACTATTAAACTGTAGTTTTATTGTTGATTTTTTACCATCAAGTGTTTAGTGATCTCTGTAAAAATGATTCCTTATGCTCTCTCTCTAAGAATGGAATGATCTCCATTCTTTTTTTTTTTTTTTAGTCTACAATTCCTTTACAAAATTGATGGGTCAGCACGTTCTTGGTTTTGATGTGTTCAAGGGTTCTTAACCCAGTTCCAGTAATTTCAAGTCTCCTTTTTTTTTTTGGATTTTTCCCCGATTTTCTCCCTAATTTAGTCGTGTCCAATTCCTCCCCGTCACTAGGGGGCTCCCACATTAAGGCTACTACTACCACTGAGCCGAAGGGCCGAAGACTATCACGTGTTTCCTCCGAACCACGTGACGCCAGCCGACCGCATCTTTTCGAACTGCTCGCTCGCGCACCTTTGGGGGCGGCGTAACACACTCGGAGGACAGCGCTATCCGCTGTAGAGCCGTGATTAATGTGGGAGCACTAAGTACCTCTCATCCCTCCCCTCTGAAATAAGTTCTAAGGGCAAAAAGAATAAGTTCTTTTTGCCCTTAGAAATAAGTTCAGAAATATATACTTACGATTCAATTATAAATAAAAGCTATAAAATGTCCTAATTTCTGCCTGATCCGAACAGCATAGGTGTATCAGTTAGCCTACAGAGCAAATGTATTTAAAAATACATAAAATATAGAAAAAAATAAAATAAAGGAAATGTATTATTATTTTTTTTAGTTTATTTATGATGATAAATAAAATTATATTATTATATATTATATAATATATTTAATTTATGAAAATTATATATCTGTAAAATAGTCACAATATTTTTTAAACAAAGCTTTAACAAAAAAAAAATCCAATAAAGTTTAATGGCATTTCTGGCTCAAGCCTACTTTTACAGTCACAACAAATCTGTTTATTATTATTATTATTATTATTATTATTATTATTATTATTATTATTATTATTATTTAATTAGGCAACAACTGCTTAGGATCTCCTTATATTGTTAAATTGAGGCTGCATTTCATTCTTTTTTTTTATTTTTGTCAGTGATACACAAAGCGAAATCCCATGAGACATGATGTTGATCCAAAAATATTTGTACATATTATTTGTACACAAGTAAACACAGTAATAAGCTGGTAAGCCAGGTAGGCTGGCACAGAATCAAACAGCCAGTAATTAAGCAGATTAAAGATTTCTGTACTTAAACGGTTAATGATGATCATATTTTCTCTCCTAGAAGAACGCTGTTAATTTTTGGGTTTCATTTTCATCCAAAACCTTGTTTTTTTTTTTTACACAATCATGAGTTTTGTATGGTGCGTTGTACTGTACTTACCCCTAGTGACTCTGTGCTCAGGGAAGCAGCAAATGAATGTAAGATTGAGGTTTTGGTGCTGTTCGTTTTTAATTTCCCTATTACAGTTAGCTAAGCTAGTTTAAAAAACTACACTGACCAGCAGAGCATGTTATTGCAATATGCATAGACAGGACACACATCAAGTCAGGTTTAATAACATTAATTAAAACTTGTTTTAATGTTCTTTCATCCAACTGGTGCTTTCACACAGTAGAAACCAGTTCATACAGTAATTCGTTAAGGCTTGTGTGTGGATATAAAATGGTAGAAATTCTCATCAGATGTTTTCTTAGTTTTCTTAACGTGCAGTCACAATGAGATTAAGGAGGCACTTTAGTTTATATGCCTAGTTTAGATTGTTACCACATATATCCTTCTGCCCATCTCAAACTAGTTGAAATGAATCGCAACAAAAGAAATCCAGCAATCTTTAACCAACTATACCGACATCGCTCCTTCTTTTCAAGTCGATGGTTGATGATTCATAGCATACAGCAAGCTACAGCTAATAATTAAGAGTTAATTATGTATATACTGAACATACAGTAGGTTGACGAGATTTAAAGCTACCTTAAAAGTGATAAACAATCCTTCAACCAAAAACGCTGCTCAAGTTTCCTGTGTTGGCATTTGGCTGCTATAACTAATTTACTGAGTTCATACTTGGCTGTTTGTATTCAAGTCAGTTACCAAACCTCACAGCTGTGTACTCACGGCGGTAACTAGCCCCAAGAACACTGAGTTCATGTCCTCAGTATATTTTGTAATGTTTTTGTTTTGTTTTTTTCCCTTTCTCTCCATGTAGAGAATTTTTTTGTAAAAAGTATTAAGAAAGTCCGTTCTAATTAGCCTAATTAATTCAGTGCAATAACAGTGCGTTCCTTCTGGTGTGTACAGTGTGTATTAAAAATAAAAACAAGTTAATGGATTTCTCTAACCGTTTGTGGGAACCCAATGACCATGTGAAATTTCTGAAACGCCCCAAACAACAATGATTTACAGAAACAATTTAATGTCATGAGATGCTATCACATGGAGGGACAGAAAAAAAATGGAGTTTAGAAAGTAAAGTTGCTGCTGTGCAACTGCTCCACAAGTAGGACAGCATTACATAACAATACCCTCCAACAAACTAGTAGATTTACCCAGTGAAATTGTAAGTGAAGCTGTAGACAGGATAACCTTGTTGCAGCTAACACACTGCCCAGACCAATGCCAACAGACTGAATTATTGGTATTTAGTGTGTGTTACAGACAAAGTACAAGAACAAAAACAAAAAAATCAATAATATTTTTCCATCTAAAATGAACATATTCTCCAGTTAGATGCTAAACGAATACATAAAAATAAAAAGTAAAAAAGTAAAAAAAAAAAATAATTAAGTACTTTTTTTGGTACATTTCTAAGCATATTAAAGTAAATAAAGTATTCGCTCATATGTTTTCACATGCATATGAACTTCACAAGTCTTTCCACAAGGTTTAGGAGTGTGTTCATGGGCATCTGTAAGGTCAGACACTGATATTCGACGAAAAGGCAAAGTCTATGTCATATGACTGTGCAGGCCAGTCAAGTTCTTTCACACCAAACTTGTTCATCCATGTCTTCATGTTCATTTATTTGGTTGAAACACGTGTGGGGTGGTTTTCCAGTGAAACTTCCAGTGAAAGGAACTCTTAGTGCTTCAGCATACCAAGACATTTTGTACAATTTCATGCTCCCAACTTTATAAGAACAGTTTAGGGATGGCTCCTTCCTGTTCCAACATGACTGTGCACCAGTGCACGAAGCAAGATCCATAAAGACATGAATGAGCGAGTTTGGTATGGAAGAAGTTGAGTGGAAGTTGAGTCCTGACGTCAACCCAATACAACACCGGGATGAATGAGTGGAGACTGCAATCCAGGCCTTCTTTTCCAATATCATTGTCTGACCCTCATTTTTCTGAAAAAAAAAAAAAAAATGGTGAAAATCTTTCATAAACACACTCCTAAAGATTGTGGAAAGCCTTCCCAGAAGAGTTGATGCTGTTATAGCTGCAGAGTGGGCAGTTATACATTATATTAAACTCTATGGATTACAAATATGATGTTACTTTTGGCAATATACAGTAGTGTAGTGTATATATGGGATTTAACCCCAGAAACACAGAAGTTAATTTAGCAGATATTCTAAAGCAATATAAAGAGAAAATTTCAAGACTTACAGGAATGCCCACCATATTTTATTCTCCTCAACCTTTGGCTACAGTAGTTAGTTCCTACCAGTCATGGAAGGATATGTGTTGGTGGAGCGAAATAAATGGTTTAATAAACAAACATCAACAACAAATGCATTAACATATATAGAATAATACTATATTCTATAAACATCCTTCAGGCGGGCATGTCCCCGAACCCCATTAAAGGAACTGTGACTGACTACCATGGTATTAAAAAAATTCTGGCTATTGCTCTGGATGCACTGACTTATGGACTGTAAGAATAGAATTGTTGAAAGTTTGCATACAGATGTTTAAATGATTCACCCAAACACACACACACACACAGGACATGAAATGAGCTGGATCCATTGAAGCAGTTCTCCAGTTGTCACTGTGTATTAAACGGGAATCAGACTGGCGATGTAATGGTTAGAGCTAAACTGATTACAGAACGTTTGTAACTACATGATGTAAACCTTGAGGGGGAGAAGTTGGAAAGAGTGATCGAGAAAAAGAGGGCTCAGGGGATGAGTGAAATACGGGGATTTACCAAGTCCTCAGTGGGCTGGTAAAGTAATGTCCAAGGACATGTAGGAAGAGCTTCTGTTCTAGGAAAAGAGTATGGGCGTTTTTTAATGTACCACCATGTTCTATGAAGCAGTGTTTCATAGTTATGTCATAATGTTTTTTATTCATATACTCTGAGGCAGAATCCTTTAATGTTACAGTATAAGGAGAAAAGTTGTGGTTGCCTGAAAGTCACAAACTGTTGCCACAAAGTCAGAAGCGCTCAATTGTGTGGAATGTCTTGTACGCGGTGTACAGTTTTCCTTCACCAGAACTTAGACACCTAGTCCAACCCTGTTCCAGTTTCACAATGTCTGTATAATGTTTGTATAAATACACTTTAACAAGGATGGATTGGAAGAATTTGAGTGTCTTGCAAAGGGCTCTGACCCTGACCCCGTTGAAGATCTTTGGGATGATTTTGAATGTGGCTGCACCCCTGGCCTCCTCATTGCCATCAGTACTTGGCCTTACTAGTGTTCTTGTGACTGAAAGGGGCGGAAGGGATTCTTCCACAGCTGCACTTCAAATTTAATGAAAAAAATTCCCAGGAGTGTGGATGTTATTATTACAGCAGAAGAGGGATTCAATCTGTAATGGGATTTTTTCTTTTCTTTTCTTTTCTTTTTAATCACACACATATAGGTGTGAGGGTTAGGTTTTCACAAACCTTTGGGCAAATAATGTCGATTGAGAACTATTTTGAAGCATTCACCAAACTGAGGTGTTTAAGAAGGCTCATGCTAGCATTCTGTGCAGCAAGATTTAGACCATCAGTCCCAACTAGACTTAATTCAACAGGACACTTACAAGAGACATTTTCATTTTTTGCTGTGTTTGGCCATGTAGAATAAAGCCATTAGCTTTTGTGGCCATGTCCTTGTTACTTACTGTCCATTTGTGAAGAAAAAAAAAATCAAAGGCTTTGCTAGGCACTTAGCCACTAGTCCTTGGACTTTATGTACTCTCAGTGTTGAAAGGTGCTAAGCTGTTCTCTGGCTTTGTGGCCTCCATTAGAGCAAGTTTGCATTGGCATTGGAAACGTGATAGCTCAGACATTCTGTCCTTTGACTAGTGACAAAGATGACACTTACAGAGCACATTTTTCATGAATGTTGCTTTCAAGGGAGAGTTTGTTTGTTTGTTTTGTTGGTTTCTTTTTCAGTTCTCTCTTAAATTAAAATTGAGGTTCATATTCACCGATCAGCCAACACCATTGCCAGGTTAATTAAATGACTTTGATCATCAACTTTACACCAGTAAACTGGTGGCAGTATCATGGGAACCCAAGTCTCACACTTGCCCATTGGGACCAAATACAAGTCTGTTTGGTCTGAACCCACAGAAAAGCCAACACAGAACAAATCTATCTCTGGAAAAAATTTATGCTGGCTACTATAGAAAGACACCAGAACACCTAGTGCACTATAGCTCACCACGCATGGAGCCCAGCAGACAATGAGCCCAAGCTGCCAATCCAGCCTTCAAACTACCCAGAGCCTGATACGATCGAGCACCCATGGGATGCACCATGAAGTCTGATTCATATGGGCCTCACTCCGCAACCTGCAACACACAAATTAAGCTCAGTGGGACTGCAGAAGCTTCATATTCTGAGCTTTGGAATACATTTTCACATGGAATGTATGTTATGGAATTTGATTTTGATTACTTATGTTGTACTGATTTACAGGTGAGAAACTTCATGATCCAGCAGGAAAATTTGACCGATTTACTATACTTTTGATGTAAGACTTGAAAGAACCCAAAGTATCCCTTTTAAGACACTGCTGTAAGTAGTTGGAGAGATCATTATGATCATTTGATGGCTAGAGATTTGAAGTGATTTTGATTACATGGTTTGTTTTTAAGGAGGTCATTACTAAAATCACACCACATTTCTACAGAACTCAGACTTTTCCTAAATGAAGGTCATTGCATTAGCACTTAACTCAACAGGGGCCGAAATAAAACCTGTTTTTAAAGGTGCACAGAGAAGTTCTGGCCTTTAGGATTTTACAGAGTTTTATAAATATTTCTCATTTTCCTATCCTACTTGGTTTTAAAATTTTTATTTTATTGTAGAAGTTTAAAAAACCTCAACCGTGTTGTCTGTTTAGTTTCTGTTATTGTGAAGTTGTACGAATTGTTCAATCAGCATGGGGCTCACATATCTCCTCTTTCTCTTCTTCCTGTACTGTTTATCAGCAACTAAACACAGAGTCATGATACTCTACATACAGAAACCCAACAGTGTGCTGAATAATATTAGAACTGAAATGTGACAGTAAAATCAGTGAAATGTTTGATTAGTGAAATGTTTGAAAAGTCGATTTCCTTTCCTCCGTCTGCATGGAACTTTAAGTGTACTTTAAGAAATGTTGAAGCTCAGATTGGTGGTACTTTTGCCAGAAAAAATTACTTTACCTCCTTTTTTGAGTTTTTCAAGCTTTATTTACAGTAGGTAACCACAAGGGGGAAATGGGTTGCCTGCACAGTTTTCTCAGACTCAGTGATAATTCTTGTGGGGAATTCCCCAACCAAATTCTAAGGCAGTTCAACGCAGTTTATTTTAAACCTGGCATTTTTGCACATATTTTAATCAGGTCAAGATTCAGCAAAAGGAGAACTGTGACTCATACATCTTTTGTATACATCATTGTTAAAATGTAAGGAACCTAGATCAATAGGATTTCTCCGTATGTCCCGTAAAAGTCTTAAAAGCAAATGCAAGTGCAAGCAGCATTTAAGTCTCCTGCCAATGCCTGATATTTCAGAGTCAGAATTACAGAAGTGCGTCACTTTTAAATACGAATTCGCAAACGAATCCGTGTTTCAAATTCAACACCAATTACTTTACACTCATGAGATAGATGCCTACGCCAGGATATATTTTTTTAGATTCCACAATGGTGTCCAAATTAATAATTCCTAGCTAGTCTGATATCTAGTTCCGGACTGAAAGATAAGGCTAAACAGTGGTAGCCATTGTAATGTAATACAATATAATTAGGTAGGAAGCTAATTAAGCACTTTAATTCACACTAATAGAATTTGTTCCCAGGGAGGGGACAAGTGTGTAGTCAGAGTTCTTATTCATTCCTGACAAATTTTCCAAAGTAGCACAAGAAAATAAAATCTCACAAAAAATTAACCAAGTCATTAGGAAGTGTATCAGCCAAGAGCTGAGGTGTTCTGTACAGCCATGTGTTCATCCATGCATTGTCTATAGTGCTGATCCTGTGTAGGTTTGGGGCGCATGGAGCCCATCCCATGGAACATTGTCAATTGTCATTTAAAAATCGTCATTCGAGAGTTCTAAATTGGTTATCAAATAAAACATTTATTTGTAACGTTCACAACCATACATAGAATGATATACCGTGAAATACATAAACAACTATTCATGCGCTAGAATAAGAAGATTATTCTGCGAAAAAAGAAAACATACACTGAGAACTAAATTGTAAAACTTAAAATCTGCTAAATAGCTGTTACTTTTAGCAGACTAATAGCCTGGACATAGAACCTGCTTGTTCTACAGTAAATGCCTCGGCCACTGATTTGTTTAACCCTGATATATACTGTAGATGCAGAGATGCCAGGCGTCTATAAATGGAAGTGTTGAACAGCTTATTTATTTATTTATTTACTGTATTTCATATTTATAAGGCATGGGCAGATCAGTGCTCTAGTTCACATTATATAGTTCTAATCTCGTGATCAGAAGATTGTGATTTCAAATCTCAGGACTGACAGACAGCCAGTGAGGAGCTCATCTAGTAATATGAAAGTCATGTTGTTGCACTTTACCCAGGGTGTGTGTTGAGATCTGACACTTATTTCAGTGAGTACTAACACATGCATTCTATGACATGTGCGGCCTAGCTTTCTAAAGCTCATGCAAAAGTGCAGGTATAAAGTTAACTCCCCCGTTCTGTATCCACGAGCTCATAGACACTCATGATCGGCTAGCCCTCATTGACAGAGGAGAGAGAAATTCCCTTATAAATACGCCGAAAGCAGGAGCACTTACCACTGGTCATAAAAGGCATTGGCAGCACTGGGATTGATTTTCTAAGGAGCGTTTTCAATAATCATTTCGGAGTGGGAATAAATATGAATGTAGGACATCTAACACACAGTATTCAGATCAGGGATTAGAGGTGAATGCACCATGCCTCTTACTTGCTTTTGGGATTAATGCTTATTAATCCTATGTTATCTGCACTGTAGAAATCCAGCTCGACCTCGCTCCCGTGGACTGAATATTGATTGCCGTGGCTTGTTTTGCCTTAAAAAGGTCAGGAAGGGGTACATGGGCTTTTTCCACTCTCGGAGCTCACTCTTGGGCAGGGCATCATTTGCAAGCCAAAAAAATCTCTTTGTGTAGCTTACTGACCTCAGCTTCCATTTGTTTTTACGTAGGTCAGCTAAGTTCTGAACTCAAAAGGGTAAAGGAACAAGCTGCTCTAATGTATGCTACATGTAAATATATATACTGTAGATATGAGAATAATGTTTGTTTCAATGAGATCACACTCATCACTAGTCAACTTCACTGTTTCCAAGGTTTCCTGTTTATCCTAAAAGGACAAGTTGAACCTTAGAGAAGAAAATGTATGGATGTAGTAGACATAAACAGGCATACAGTAGCCTTATGGGAGTCTGAACGGCAGACAGGTATATTAAGAAACAGAGTTGTTTAGGAGCGAGATTTATTTTCATTACTGATTTCAGTTACCTAAGCAACAGTCGCTGATAGGGAGGGACGTTTAATTATGGCAGAGCATAATTAAATGCAAAGTACGGCTGCATCAAACAGCTTGGATGGGCAGCGCTCAGTCTCTCAGCAGCATTCTGAGAGAAAGAGAGAGAGAGAGAGAGAGGGAAGGCGAGAGCAAGGGAGGCAGGAGGAGGAGCTAGCAGTGGAGTGGAAGAAAGGAAAGAGGGGAGGGGGTGTAGTGAAGGGAGGATGAGCACAGAGCCGCTAGCAGGTGTGTGGCAGAGTTGAAAGCAGCACCAGAGATTGCACTGCCTTGGCTGGGGAAAGACACAACGACTGCAACTGCTGCCACACAGTGAGTAACTTCTTCATCTCATCTGCTGAGCTTTAATACGCGCTGCACTGCGATGATGCGTGGTTGGATGATATAACTGTATATGTTGTTTGGGTGAGATTGTAAATTTCAGTTGCAGGGTAACGAAGCTTAAAGAGAAGCAATGCCGAGATTGTTACAAAGCTTGTTCTTCAGCATTATTATCTGGTACTGACAGCTGTTGCAGGGTTTAATGCAGTACAGGCTGAGATCACACGCATGAGTCTGGAGCATGATGTGTAACCAGATAGCTCTCGCACTCCTAACCCTATGTGGCACCCAGTGACCTTGCACGGTTCAGTTTAATTCAGTATTTTTTATACCGTCAACACTGGCATTGCTTTTACACATACACACACACGCACACACACACGCACGCACAAACACACATCCCTATATAGAAGGAGGCTGGCAGATTTTCCATAGCAGCAGTATTACTCGTATCCAGTGGGACAGACAGATCGGTGAGCAATAACAAGGATCTGTTCACGCCTCATTATCTGTAATTAAGTGCTCGGATAATGACGTGCTATATCGGAGTTTCTGTCAGACTTGGACTCAGAGAAGTGTTATTTTAGGACTTTCAGACGCCCCGAGGTGCAGCTCCCAACCTTCTTTACCTTCTAACTCCAGATTTGCAGTCTGCATCACGCTCACTTCCAGACAAATTTGGTTGAAAAAGAAAAAAAAAAAAAGATCATGAGCGAGGGATGCATCGCATTTGAAATGTGACTCACTGTGCCTGTCTCATTCTCATTCTGCTGTGGAGAGCTTTTAATATCTCATTTGCTCTCAGTCGAAGTCTCTTCCGGAAAGCTGAGTTTGTCTGCTCGGAGGAAAATGAGAGAAAGCGCGTGGGAGCGATTATTTATTTGGATCCGCAATCGAAAAAGAACAGAGAGTATCGTAGCGGGTCTTGCACTCTCTTAGCAAAGGTAATTTGCTATCAGAACTCATTTAACTGAAATATTCTAGACGGAGCAAAGAAGCATTCAGTCCAACAGGCTGCTGTCAGTCTAAAGGCGTCCCCCAGGCATGCAGCTCAGTATAAGTTCTATTTCATAGATTGATTTTTCCATAATGCATACTTATTGTGCGACAAAATGAAAGGTTCACATTGCAGAATGTATCTAGAGTATATATTTAAATTTTGTTGTGGTCATCATACATGAAAAGATCCAGTCAGATCACACAGTTGTGCTGTTTATACTCTTTAATGTGATCTTGATTAAAACGTCAAATCCGTGACAGTGTTATTATTGTACGTCCTTGTGGTCTCTGTGTGGTAATTGCACTATAATTACAATGTACAGAATAATTCCTGTTTCTTTTAAGTCAACAGCTGAACCATCATCTCCAGAATCGACTCCTCCACGTTCTATTAATATGATTGTACATTTGGTCAGTCAAACCACTTGATAAAAATAAAGCAGGCTTTTGTTCTCTTAATATACACTGCACTTAAGGAACAGCACTGAGTCACATACGGGTGTGCCACTTACAAGTTGTGAATTCTAGCTAAAGGTCTTTTGGACTCCCAGGAGGAAGGGAATATCAGGATTATTTATTCAAGTCCTAATTAAATTGGTGTAGATTATTAGCTCCTGATTAGCCGAGCTCTGATTATTGGCTTGCCTTCTGAAAAGGATTTATTGGGGCAAAAACAAAAATAAAAAACAGAAAGCTGCTTGATTGTTCTTCGGTTCATTATTAGCTTTATTATTGACTATACCGTATGGGTTTTTATTAACTATAAATAAAAACTCATTCGTACATGTTACATATTTAAGAATGATGTTATTTTTGGGCCTCCGAGTGGCGCAGTGGTTAAAGCGCTCGCCCTATCATCCGGAGATCGCTAGTTCGAATCCCGGGTGGTGCTGTAACCTCTCGCAGCCGGAGGTCTAGAGAGAGCTGATTGGCCGAGCCTCATTGATTGATTGAGTCTCAGAGGGGAGGGACGAGAGGTACTTAGTGCTCCTACATTAATCACGGCTCTACAGCCACTCAGGGGCGTCTGTGAGCTCGCGCAACGGAGGGAGTGGATAGCGCTGTCCTCCGAGTGTGTTACGCCGCCCCCCAACGGTGCGCGAGCGAGCAGTTCGAAAAGATGCGGTCGGCTGGCGTCACGTGGTTCGGAGGAAACACGTGATAGTCTTCGGCCCTCCCGGCTGAGTGGTAGTAGTAGCCTTAATGTGGGAGCCCCCTAGTGACGGGGAGGAATTGGACACGACTAAATTAGGGAGAAAATCGGGGAAAAATCCAAAAAAAAAAAAAAAGAATGATGTTATTTTTAGGAAACGCTTCATCTGATATTGATGCCGGTTTAGAAAAGTGTATTAATCATTCAAGAGCATTTCGAATTTTATTGGCAGAGGATGCTGACATGTTCACCACAAGGGAATTTGTCATTTAGTAACACCTGTTTACTGCCTGGAGCAGTCATAATATATGCACGCCTTCAATTAGGGAGGCATGACAGACTGGGAGGCCTGATCCCCTCACGTTTCCATCTCTTTGGCTGTGCTTATAGACGCTGCTGTACACTGTTGATTGTGATAATGTGTGTTTTAAACAATGTTGCATGCTTTTTCTGAGTGAAGCCTATTGTCAGAGCGCACAGACTTAAAAATATTGAATATGAATTTTTAACAATGATTTTTTTAAAATGAAATTGCAAGGGATTTTTTTTTTTTGCCTTAAAATTTTTTAATAAAAATTCAGGAAATCTCCTAACAGGCAAAAATGGGTGATATATAGAGATTTATAAAGGACATGCTGTATAAAACAAACAGTACGACAATTTATACAGTTGATCCTAATTCCTCTAATCCATTTTAACTTCAAGCAACTCTAATCTTCACTGCAATCGGACACCGCTTAAATTGCGTCTGCTTCTTTTCCATGGGAATCCCGGATGCTTTACCTTTGGCCAAATTTGCATGCATTCTGCATTCTTGTGATTTGAATTATTGAGATTTGTGTATTTAGGGCTCTGATTTTTTTTTTCTCATACGCACCAGAAAACAGGCAAACATCCAAGATGATTTTAATGGCACCTGTACCATCTGTAAAAATCGAATCTAAAAAGTCTTTAAAACGTCTTTGATTTTCATGCTTTGATTTAATTCCGCATATCATATATCATCATAAGACCATAATCAAATCATAATAATTCTAATTAAGAAACCCTTCAGTCACATTATGAGCAACAGCAAAGAAATAAAGGATAGAGTTAAGAATTCAGTCTGAATCCCACAGGGAGACGAGCAGCCGATGCTGTTCTCCAGTAATTACCTTTTCAGTGGCCTGTGTGTTACAAAGACACTTTCTCCCTTCCCATTGCAGGGTGTTATACTGTAGGCTGGGCGGAAGCAGCCATGGAAAATCAGTTCATGCAAAATCTTGGTAGCCTGATGGGAATTTCCTACATGTCAAAGCAGGCTGAACAGCAAGGAATTACTAAACCTTCCTCCTATTAGTATAATACATAATCTCAAGTATGCATTCGGTTACGGCACTGATTGATGATAAATAACCCTCCTTAAAAGGCGTTTAACAGATGATACTCTTAGTCAATAACCTAGTGAACCAGTATAAGAATGCATTTGTTGATAGAACTATTGGAGTACTTTTTTACGTCACTTAGGACCAGGGCGTCTGCCTGATGTCGTAAATGTAAATGTTAATGTAAATGTGATACATTTGGGATTGACTTTTTTTTTTTTTTTGGAATACACTAGGAGTTACCAACCATACCTCAACCAAGATGCATTTATTTCAACACTGGTTATGGAGATGATGATCAGTAACTGAGAATACATTTGGCAGACTCTTTCCTACGATTAAGACCCATGAAGCAAAATTGGTAGCAGTTTGAAGGGTTTGTTTTGGCTCCTGCCTGAAGTTCACTCAAGGTCCATGCCTCATTCTGTCTGTCTGTTTTAGCTCAATGTGCCTTACAGATTTTATCCGAGTGCTTTCGTTTAAAACAGTATATCACAATTATCCTCTAAATAAACGTTTTTAAAACGTCGGCCATGAAAGCAGAAAGATGGCATTATTTAAGCGAGACCCATTTATGTGAATCATGAGGAAATTTTAAAGTTAATGAAACCTGCATCGCTTTGTATTCTGCTTGCTATTTCCACTGCTATATATGATAATGACGGTTCAGGAGAGTATAACACAACGGAAGCACACTGGAGAGTAACCGCATTTCACTCGAAAAATGCCTGATCAATGGATTTGGCAAGCAGGGAAGGTATAATGAAACCTGTGAAGGAAGTTCAACCCCCCCCCCAGTCACGACCTGATCCCCAGAGATAGCTTTCTAAGGGTGGTTTCCAAGCTGAGTTTCAGTCCTGCAGATCTTAGGAAAGAGGATCAGATAACATTAATACATGCAAGTAGGGGGAGTTGGGGGGTGGCACCTTAAATTGGTTTAAAAGTTTACGTCATTTTTAGGTTGTTTTAGGTTAAAAATTGAAATAAAATCCAATCATAGAGCTGTTTGAGGATCCACAGTGACAGTGATACAAGTGACTATATTTCAAGCAACTAGACAAAAACAAATGCCAGACGTCCGTAGAAAGAATTCAATTCAATTTTGTTTGTATAGCACTTGTAATAATGGACATTGTTACAAAGCAGATTCACTAAATTGACTAAATTATATAAATGTTATATTTTAAGTTTAATCATAATGATGCAATGCAAGCCAGGGGCGACAGTAACAAAAAAAAAAGAAATCTCCCTAAAATAACATGAGGAAGAAACCTTGAGAGGAATTAGACTCAAAGGGAACTTAAGCCTTCTATGATTGCGTAACCAGGAACCTGGTTATTGTATTACCAACTCTATTTATTAAACGATCACTGACTGATACTTGGAGTTCTGCAACTAGCCCTGAGACATCATAGCCATCATGTTTGTATCATTTGTAGTCTCGAGCCATCTTCATAGTTCTACATCATATATTTTGTCTGTCCGTATGAAGGCCATCCTCAGCAGCAGTACATAAAAACATACACATACAGTATGCGCTGTTAAAGTAATGTGTTTTCATGCATGGGAAGCTTTTCTTTTGGAGTCCGTTTGGACAGACAGTTCAGTGCGTTGGTTGAATGTGTAACTAACGCAGATGCAGCATATTAAAATCGGTGGTTCTCCACAAGCAAATCCAGGTCAGGATTGCGTCATAATGTACAATAACCTGTACAACATAAGATCTCAGAACTAATTTGCTTGTGCAATCTGATCAATTGTGCATGTGATTTATGAATAATACTTGTGCAATGTCACAGACGGGGAGAGAATGAAATATATTTTTAACTTGCCGCAGTGAACTTGAATTAAAAAACTGATCGAGGAGTAAAACTCAAACATGTAATGGAGACATCCCCATTAAGTGCAGCTCATATTATTAAAGTGCGGCTTATATTCATGAAAAGCTGTTTTATAAAATATGAACAGAATGCAAAATTAATGAAAGTAGATCTGATCATAACAATTTACTTTTGATTTAGTTTTATTTCTATTTAGCTTTTAACAATGGTCATTGTCACAAAGCAGCTTACAGAATCGATGGAAATGATGAATGAAAATTCTTTCACAAGCCTTTTTGATTTGGAGATGTGAATATTCAGTGATTATTAAACATAAAGCCAGCGGTAACATTAGGCCATAATTTCTAGGAATATTCTAATTATTTCCATTTATTCATTAAAATTGAATAAACGGGTTTTCTCAAATGTAATATTGTTGTCTTATTATATACAAAGTCAGACTGGAATGTTTTTGGTGAATGCACGTATAAGACCAATATGGTGATTCAAACGTTTTAAAGAATTCGCAAATGACTCGGAGGGCATTTAGAAAAAGTCCCGGTTTGACTTGAACACTCCTCGTATAGACACAAACACTATAATTTAAGCTTGAAGGCATGAAGCTCCTTCCTAATAAATTGCATCTTCATTACGGCAAACACAAAAAATCACAAGACATGCTATATTACTTATGTAAAAACAAAACAAAAAAACAATAATCTGTAGCACCTATTAGTAAATCGGGTTGTAAAATGCTTCTTCATCAAAGATCAAGGGCTCTCATGAGATCTCAGACAGAATTGAACTCTTTTTGTTCTGCGTTTAATGCAGTAAGACTCTGCAGTGTTTGTTTGTTGCTCTCCATACAACATAATGTATTGAGTCAAGTTGAAGTTCTGCATTTGATTCCAGGTCTACTGAGATGAATATAGTATATATTTGCATTCAACGTATATAGCCTCAAGCAGTATTTTTTTCAGTAACCTCTTTTTTTCTGCTGCTTGATGTGGAAAAGGCTTGATCCCTTAGAGAGGACATTGAAAGGGCTTTAGGTTCATGTTGAATTACAGGAATATCTTTGTCTGTACAGTATGTCTTTCAGCCTGAGGATCACACACCAGTTGTTTTCTGATGGGAAATTGAAGGTCATCCTGTACTTCAGCAGCTCACTCACATTGCCACTGAATCATATTTAGACTACTTTGTAACGCAACCTGTTTTATTTCAGTCTGAGAATAATGTAAAGCCTAATTATGACCAGATGTAAGCTAAATAAATAAATAAAAGTAACTGAACTGAATTACTCAACTCTCCCTTGGAGCAGATACTGCTCATCTTTCCCATGTAAAGAACTCATACAGATCCAAAAACCTGCTAATGAAAGTGCAAAGACTGCTGGGAGGTGCTTCGTACACAGCTGCATGGAGTAATACAAATGTCAACCCCCAGGGTGCCACATTGATAAAGCTCCCCTCCGTGACCTCAGTGTCTTTATGTGTTTATGTGTGTATGTCCTATGTCAGTGTGTGAGCGTGAGAGGTGATGCAGCACTAACCAGCTCTGCATCTGTCTCTCTGTGTTTGCAGGAAACAGGATGGAGGTGAGCCACGTATCTCTAGCACACTAGACGCCACTTTGCTCCAGGCTCCGCTGCCCTACACTGCCCCTGCATTCCAAAAGGTACTTCTCAAGCTCTGTACTTCTCTTACACACACACACATTGCTGCCTTTAACACTAAGCCTTAAATCCTCACTGATACCTTCCTTTGCTCTGTATTTTTTCCTCTTGGACTTCAATCTATTGCTTGCAACATTACCAAAACTCTTCATACAGATGGCTTGGCTTTTGAGAGCACTCTTTGCCATGGCATTTATTGTATACATGTTGCTGGCATGGTACTAATGGCTTACACAAATGATATGAGGGTGCTGTGTGATAACTTGTTTAAAAAAAAAAAACATCTGTCCTATATTTTTCCAGAAATCCGGTTCTACTGTCAAACCATTCGCTCCTGGAAACAAACATGTGATTGTTAAAATAATGCACATTATAAAGCTTCTTTTTTTTCCATATAAATCGCTTGCCATTTGCTCAGGGCTCCAGGGATCCGGCTGTGTTATAAAATACATTTCCTGCTCACTAATTCAAGGCCCTGCCAAAATCCACTAATTATTTTTTGTATACAGTGTATACAAAAGTATGTGTGTTTATATAATAGGTATAAAAGAAGGCAAATGTTTTTGTTTTTTTTACCCTTTCACATGATGTAGGACAAAAAGTCAAATCATGTTCTACATTGGAGCGCAATAGTTTGCATGGCCCCATGGAAGAAAGAAAATAAAGCTTTATCCTCCCTATAAATAAACAGAAAAATTAAGATGGGGGTGTAAAGGGGGATACAAAACTAATTTGTAGTTTAACATTCACAATTTAGTTACTTTTGGTAATGAAAGCACATCTGTGGAATGTGACACACTTGGACCCTTAGGCGTGAATGCAAGCTAATTTGCATGTGCAATGGGATAAACTTTTTTTTTTAGGGGGGGGGGGGGGCCTGTTTTTTTAAAAGGTACAGTAGTATCAATAAAACCTTTCCACCAACTGTATTTAAGTACCATTGGAAATGCATGTGCAAACATGATGTGAACACCAAATAACAAACCATCGTTTATAAATCTTCATACTAAGGCACAATCTTGATAAGCACTCTCAAGTAAATCAATCTTGATGAATAGTATAATTTTGTTTCTGAGGTGCCGAATGTGTGGAGCCCTGCTTCATTTTGTACTTTTAGGTAAACATGTCCAAATGAGCAAATGTTAAAGCAGACCAGACTGGTGTTGTCAAGTTTGCACGTGTTTACACACAAACCTTCATTTAATTAAGGTCTTTATGCCTTGTTGGTACAGTATATGTTCATTTCCTCCCTCTTTGTCATTTTATCCTAAACTGACTATGTTTTGACATAGTGATGCAGAGGGCAGCGCCACTATGCTGAAACCCAGTCAGTCCCTGGTTTGATCTAGAGATCAACTGTCTACAGTATATGAGGTATCTCCCCAAACTCCCCAAACCATGAAATGGTTTGTAATGGGGTGGATTGACTGCTTCACAGTGACCTAAGGTGTAAGTCAATGTGTGTGTTTGTGTGTGTATACAGCTAACTGCTGTTCCATTAAATTTGTGTACTTGGCTCATTCCAAGCCTTCCCAGTACCCGTTCCCAGTTCCCTTTGTCTAAGACGGCCTATGCAACTCCAAACGAAACATAAAAAAACACAAGGACAACAATCTAATACTGACCTGAGCACATTAACATTGTTATCTGTTCCTTGTCATTGGGTCTTTTTACATTTCTAAATGCTTCCAATGCACATAATCATCTAACATATATATTTTGCTCTCATCTGCTCACAGGCCAAAGCAAAAAATTTTGTTCAGTGAGTCAACATTTGAGAATGATATAGTCATTGACTGTGAGGCTCATTTAATCCTAACCTCAGATTCTTCAGATGTCTCGCTTTTGGCAAACCATACTGTTTCTAGGATGTTGCTTGCACGCTGCCTGTTCACCCCACCAGCAGGCAAAAACAATGGGTGTGGCTGATCATTTGCAATTCCAGTCAAATGGCTTCTACTGTGAAGAAGGCAATTCTTCACTGCATTGAGCGACTAAAACAGTCAGATTCTCAATCAATAGTTAGAATTTACCATTGCAAGACAGGATAATAAATCATGCATTATTCCTGAAGTAAAGAGACTGAAATATATAGTATGTAATTTGATATATGTGTGTAAGCCTGAAAATTAACAGGAGAGAATATTGATGGTGCCAGTTAGCTTTTTAGCAATAGCAATAACCATTTACTATAAATCCCTCGTTCTCTAAAATATCGACAATGGTTTTCTCTTTTGAACTACTCAATTAAGTGCTTTGTGTTTATTTTTACCTTGCTCCACGTTCTACATCATATCACTCTGCGGAACAGAATCAGCCATGCCTCGGACTGTAACTTGAGTCAGTCGGTTTAAAGTAAGATACATATGGACAGCTGCTACTAATCTCTTGAGAAAAAGACTATTTGCTTTCTGTTTTCCTTTCTCTGCGGGCCGTACTCACTGCATGGTTGTGATGCCAATCTCTGAGCTCCTGTTGTTCATCACTAGAAGGGAATTTCTCACTTATTCATCCCCACCTGCTCTGGAAAGATAGCACGAATTGCTAGACTGGCACAGTCAGGGCCAGTTTGCTAACAGCAGGACATGGAGAACAATAATGACTGATATCAATAAGCAAGCCAAGCGCGTAGGCAGTAAACACATTAATTAATTGCAAGAGAGCGCAAACCAGGGCCTAGTGCCCATGGGCTTGTCTGTGTCTTGGAGGTGAAACGGAGTTTAATTCACAGTTTTCAGCCTGAGCTTTCAGGCCTTCACTCCATGAGACACTTTAGCCACGATGAGGATAGAGGAGGTCCAAAGGACAGTGCTGTGGTATCGCTGATTTAATTAGTGCTGAGTCAAAGAAAGCCTTGGAGGAGGGAGAGAGAGAGTGAGAAAGAGAGAAAGATTTAATATCAGAGATGGAGGCTAAAATCAAAGAAAAAGACAAAAAAAAAAGATAACACAAAGAGCACTCGTGCAAATGTGCAAACAGTGACAAACACAACACAATGCGGTACACTGCAACAATGTAGCGCCAACCAGAGCTGAATTAAGGTAGTGCAAATAAACTATAAGATGGTGAATGCAGTAACATTTCTTGCAGCAAAGAAGAAGAAAAAAACTTGACATGTTTGCACTCATGACTGATAAAATTACAGTGAAACGGCTTTTTGTTTTTGGTAGTGATTCTACTTAACCCCAACAGTGTTGGGTAAAGGATGTTGCCAAGTATGTGATTTGTTTTGTGTCATATACCTTCAAAAATGTAAGCAAGCACAGTGTGTCCACTTCAAAAATGACCTTTCACAAATAATGTTGCAAATGAAATATCCCATGAAGTCATGAACGTGGGATCAAGTACAATGTGCACGGCATCGTTACGCAAGTTTTTTTAGACTGGCTTAATTTATGTTCTGTTTTATACCCTTATATCCAACCCTGGAGCACCAGTATTTATCAGCGCAGCAGTTTTTGATGTTATGACAGACCACTAGATTTTGGCAACAAGACTACCTATCATAAATGTGACATGTGATTTCTGATTATGCATCGAATTTTGGTCTTGTGACAAAACATGCATGCACAAGTGAGAATAATTGGTGTCATACCTCCATGTTGGGAATTCCCCCCATCTTAATGTAGATTGAACAGTCTTGATTCATGGTAAATGTTCTCTCTTAGACCGGTGTCACTTGTTCTAACAACATAACCATCAGTGGATTATAGACTTTGCTGCGGCTGGATGATAATAATGACATTAATTCAAGAGTCTATAGCACTTGACTGTAGTATGCGTCAGTACTATACTATATACTGAATACTAAAGCCACACAGAAACCTGAAGCCTTTGCATGAGAAACCAGGTCGTTGTTGTGCACCGGCATTTCTGATGTACAATCCATAATTCTCCTTTCCATTTCCCAATATTCGTATACCTGTATCATAATGATTGTTTACATCAGAAATGCACGATACTTGTACCTTCCTTTTTGTTACAATTCAGCACACTAGTGGCCAAAAGTATTAAGACAACATATGCCATGTATTAGTTCTCCCTGTGCTCAAAACTGGTGACTTCACAGATTAGTTCTATATGGTTGAAGGATTGGGCTAAGTACCTGAATAACTAGTGAACAACTGGCTTTGTGACATTGGTGTTCAGCTTTTGGAGGGTCAGCTTAGACCAAAGACCCAACAGAAAACAGTTGGACAATAGTGAAGAAGGCAGTAAAAGTCAAGAAACCATCTCTGTACATGGTTTTCAGAAAGAAATCAAGCATGCAAGGATCGAGCGATTGCCTTGCCGTGCTATTGCCTTCAATATTGATTGTTGTAACACATTATTCTCATCCCGATTATCCCTTCATTATTTTACAAATATGAGAATGTCACCAAGACAGTGGATTTCATTTTTGTTTCAATACCCTTATCCACCACTGTAGATTTAATTCCATTTATTGGCTTTAAAGATCCAGGAGAACTATATATTTAAACTAATCCGGTTTGCCATCTGTTATTAACTGTCCTGTCCTCTGCTCCACATCTTTGGGGCCTTTGTTCAGATTTAGGACCAATAGGTGCAGTGATAATGCTATGGATCTTAGTGAGGCAGGAAGCATGCTGCCCCATTATATAAAGTTGTGAATAAGGTTTTTATTAAGATTAATATTTGCTTCCACTATGAAACAAGTATCTAATAAATATAACTTTTATCACAACTAGGAGTCTGAGGTCAGTCTGAGCCTCAAGGGACCACAACATAAAAACTCTCCCTTTTATTAGTTTAAACTTTGTGTGGTGTTGAATACATCAGCCAACTTTTTATCATATAAACATATTTAATTCTTTACTCTCTATTCTCATGAACTTTAAAGGGCATTACCCAGTTAGGATTGCGTGACTAAGTAATTACATAATTTTCTTGGCTTTAAGTGATGCCGTTTATCAGAGCATGTCTCACAGGACAACCTTTATCTAGCTAAATACAAGCAGTCATATACATTTATTATTTCAAATGACATTCACGGCTATCCTGTATGCTGATCCGTACTGCTGATATGATCTGACTGTACACTGATGAACCGTGACCACATACTGTACAGTATTAGTACAGCAGCAGGCAACGAGCCTCTGGCACAGTAGTACTCATTATTTACAATAAAGACTTATATACGGTACTGTAGATATATAACATAGTTGATTCAGTGTTATATAGGAGGCAAAACAATAGGCATTGATTTGCAGGTAACATTTTAGGAGACGTGAGACAAAATGACTAACACTGCAATTAGCATGACACATTGAGCTAAGGAGCAGGACCTGTGATGTATTTTAGCACTTTACATGAGATCCAGGGTTAGCACATCTTTAACACAGCTTTCAAGAGGTTTTGCTGTGTCTTCAAGACTTTACCCAGATTCCACATGGTCACTTGGTAATTTCATAATACCATGAATGAATGTGTGCTCTTAAACTTGGGGTCAGATCCTCACCTTTTGTAGTTGCCTCAAAAACAGATTATTAAATTTCATATTTGAATGTAGCTTTATATCCAGAATTTAGACTTTCATAAATAAATAAATTTCATAATAAATAGAAATTGCCTGATTACTATTATATTCTATTACTATTTCTATTCTAGCTTCTAACAGTATGAAATATAACATTCTGATCACTATTACCATTGTAGATTACATTGTGATCATATAGAAACCACTGGATATTATTAGTGAAGAAGTCCTGTGCTGACTTAAGACATGCATAACTTTTTTTTTTTTTGCAACATAGTTATGGAAATAAAATCTGCGGGATCTAAGCCCACACTTAAATTCTTGGTGTTCGTGATAATTAAAAAGCCCACTTAGTTGATAAGCATTCCTATCGACAGTTCTTCTATTCTTTCTAATTAAGATAGAGTTTTGCATCATGACTCTTCATCTAGGAAGAGATTAAACAGTCTTGTGTTTTCTGTGAGATTTAGAGATAAATAGAAGGGAAAAAATGCTGTATGTCACGACTATAGCAGTGATAGCAGTGATAGGTGAAGTCATGAGATTAGAACACTTAAGCACTGTGATTCAATACATAGTAAAAACAAGAGTGGAAAAAGAACTGATCCCTGGGGAACTCCCATAATAAGGCATTGATGTAATGAGGCTTCTCCAATTTATAGTACATAGATATGATGATATGATGGAAACTGTATCATGTCTAAGTCATGCTAATTTAAGTTGAAAAAAAGGGGGGGGGGGACTTTTTTTAAAAGGAGGTGGAAATAATGGACTTACATGATGTATAGTTTATGTAAGATTTTGAGAGGTTCTATGGGGTTTCAAAATTATCCAGGTACTTTAGTGTCTGCAGTCATAGCACAGTATATGAGAGCTTTTCACCTACAGATTTGTGATTCATGCATCTTCATGGTTTGGTTCTCTGACACACCAGCTTTAAATATCCTAAACTATTTATTGATTTTTCCCTTTTGCACTTTTTCTATTTTATGCACTACTCAATATAGTCAGTGAAGTAAGGAATGGGCTGTATACACCACAAATGGCTGTGTGTACAGAAAGATGGCTCTGTGCTATCAATTAACACTGGATTAGATGGCAGTAGTGTACAGTGATGAGCCTGATATTGAGATGCACCCAGTCGTCACTGTTTGTCCAGTGCAATAATGTGTGTCTGTGTGTACTTTCCAACCATATCTACAGCACAGGATACTCTCCTGCTAACATCCTTTTATGAGATGATTGCAGTTCCTTGTTTCCACGGAACTGGATGGCCCATGATAGACATCAACATTATGTTTATTATGGTCTCGTTAAAAAGAAATGTTCAGCTGCAGGTGGAGCGCCATCTCATTGTGGAAAGTCAATAAGCAGACAGTGTGTTGTGTTCTGCTCTGTCGTTGTTCCATGTTAGTGTACTTTTTCGCTCTGCATGTTATTTGCATTTCAGTTTGAAAAGCAAAAAAATGGATTAGTTTGGGTGGTGCAGGCAGGGCAGGGAAAGGAGCTGCAGTGGTAAATCCTTTTTAGTGTTCCTTTCTTTCTTTTCAGGCAGTGTGTCAACCTTATTGACAGTGGATTTTTTTATATTGAGGTTATTTATTTAAAGTGCCTATAAGATTGGAGTCATTAAAACTGATTTAGTTTTACAGTATATCACCCACAGAGTTCATGTCAACAGACAATAGATTTGCCAATTAGTTAGGAAGGACATCTACTTTATGAGTGACACAAGCAATTTTTCCCAAAAATTGTTTCCCCTTTGATTATTTCACTTATAATTAAAACCTATACTTTCACTTATAATGTCACAATTCCAACAGGTCAGACGTTTACATACACTTAGTTGACTGTGTCCTTAAACAGCTTGGAAAATTCCAGAAAATGATGTCATGGCTTCTGATAGGCTAATTTACATCATTTCAGTCATTTGGAGGTGTACCTGTGGATGTATTTTAAGGTCTACCTTCAATTCTACTGTCTCTTTCTTTGCCATCATTTTAAAATCAAATCAGCCATGACCTTAAAGAAAAATGTGGACCCCACAAGTCTAATTTGTCCTTGGGTTTCCAAATGGCTGAAGGTACCACGTTCATCTGTACCAACAATACTTTGCAAGTATAAACACCATGCAGCCATCATACCGCTCAGGAAAAGAGACATGTACTCTGGTACGAATAGTACAAATTAATCCCAGAACAGTAGCAAAGGAGTTTGTGAAGACACTGGAGAAAACGGGTACAGAAGTACAGGAAAACCAGACCGATATATGCCTGTGGGGACAGAATTTTTATTTTATTTTTTTTAAAAGAAATGTCCTGTATCTGATGAAACAAAAATAACTGGGTATGGGTAACTGTTTGCCCATAATTATCATCGTTGTTTAAAGGAAAAAGTTTGAAATCCAAATAACATCATCGCAACAGTGAAGCACCCCTACAACAATATGTTGTAGGGGTGCTGTAATGCAGGATGGACTTCACAAAGTAGATGGCGTCATGAGGAAGGAGGATTGTGTGGATATATTGAAGCAGCATCTCAAGACATAAGAGAGGAAATTAAAACTTGATCATAAACAGGTCTGCCAAATAGACAGTAACCCCAAGCATAAGTGGCCCTGACATAATTTTGTGGGCAGCACTGAAAACGTGTGGTCGAGCAAGGGGGCCTACACACCTGACTCAGTTCCAGCAGTTCTGTCAGGAGGAATGGGCTATAAATTCGGCAACTTATTGTAAGAAGCTTGTGGAAAGGTACTCAAAATATTTAAACCATGGAAAACTTTTTAAAAGCAATATTACCAATTACTAATTAAGTGTATGTAAACTTCTGACCCACTGCGAATATGAAAAACTGAAATGAATTGTACTTCCTACTTTTATTTTAACATTTAACATTTTTTAAATAAAGTAGTGATCCTAACTGACCTAAGACAGCCAATATTTACTAGGATTAAATGAATTGTGAAAAACTGAGTTTAAATGTATTTGGCTAAGGTGTATGTAAACTTCCAACTTCAACTGTTCTATGTACTTTCTTAACTTAGCAACCTAATGGGTAGGCATAGTTATTGTACAGATTCACAGCTAACATTACTTTCTAACATTAGTTAAGTAAATATATATAGGTGATAGGTGATTAAATAAAACTAGTGACTCTCATGCCTTGGAGGCATGTTGCTTGCATGTCCTCTTGTGCCTGTATTAGGATGGAGTCACTGCAGACCAATGCAAAGTTATTTTGACTGATCACCTACTGTACATGTTACATCATTATGTTAGTACATTAAATTATGTTTGTTAATGTGTTATTATATTTAATGAGGTTAACATAAACCTACCATCATTACGGTACTTTTTTTGTTGACTTTTTTTCCTGTTTACAGAGAAATAAACAAAATGACGCAAAGGTAGTATATGATGAGTTTTATTGGAAATGCATCATTATATACAAATGCATAGCAATCCATTCTTTAGTTTTGAGAAAAACAAAAGATGCAACAAGCATTACAAATTAGTAGACAATATTTTGGTAACTTTAATTCTTTGCCTCTTATTAATTAACAGTGCACTTTGTATGAGCTCCATGCTAAAAAACATTTCAAGTTGACAGCATGTTCAAAAATTCACTTGAAAAGTCCTACCATATTTTTTAGAACATCTATTTTAGTACAAACTCTCAGTTATAATGGCAGATCATTGCTTACAGCAGGCTTAATCATGTTTTGTCGCCTACACTTTTCAGGGAGGCTGTCTTGTATATTTAAGAGTTCTTAGATTCTTCTTCTATGTAGTTTATTCTGTTCTGACAGCTATGCAAATGCATTTTTTTTAAAGTACACACTTTATCTTTGTGCACAATATGCACAACACAAACATTATTGATGCAAGCAGCACCCAGACACCTTTTTTTTTTCCTTTTCCAAAACCTCAGAAAAATTGTTAGTAATGGAGTCATAATTTAGTCATGTAGTAATGCTCCACTTTTAAAAAGATTTCGAAATGGGTCATTTTGACCTGAACACGACAGAAGGTTTCAGTCTTTTGATTGAGACTTTCAAAGTAAGAATCTGAGCTCATTAGCGTGTAAAGATAATATCTCATCATGCACTAGTTTCTCATATGCGGCTCCAAAAGCTTAACAAAATAAAATGCCCGATACCTGTTGATGTGGCACAGAGCATCAAAGCTGCACTGCATGTTCTCCACGCAGGCTTGTTGGCGTATATAACCCGACTCTCAGCTCCACCTCTACACCTCAAAGAGAGAGTATAAAAAGAGCTGCTCTTTGAGTAAGGAATGCAAGACTTGCCTTGCCAATTCCCACACCAGTCTACAGGGAGGAAAAGAGAAATATTGGCTCTAACCCCACGCTCATATACACAAACACACATACAAAATACACACACACACCTCGCAGAGCAGAGCAGAGTAGTGCAGCCCTCTTTATCAGAGGCTTTCTCACACTAATGTGATGGGACACTCTCCTGGTTCTCAGTTTGGACTTTTCTTCTTACTTGGATGGAAACCGGGAGGTGTTGCTGGATGCTCAGGAATAAAATTGATAGACTTGGATTAAACTGGATGTGAAGGATTTTGTTTTGCTTAAGACATACCTGACATCACTTCAGAATGGCCACAAGAAGTCCAGTCCATGTGACAGTGGGACACTGGAAAAGGCCTGGGATCGTAAGTAAACCTCTAAAGCTAAACAGAAGTCAGAAAGCATGTAAAGAAGTCGATTTTATCTGAGAACACACGTTGAACACTGCAGGCTTAAGAACAATTAGTCAGTTTAATAAAAAAAAAAACATACATAGCATCTCTGATGTATATGGAGAGAAATATTCTATGCATTTATTATTCATTATTTTAACATCTGCAAAAGTCTAACACATACACTTCAAGTAATAGTTGGCATGTACAGTTCTTTTTGTATCCGGGAGCACTTTTTATTGTTATAGTCTTAGCATTGAATTTACTTTGTGATATTCCAAAGCAGCAAGTGTTCATGACTCAGGCAGTGTTTGCTGAAGGAGGATCCCTTGAGCCGAGGATCAGGAACAGCATATGGTGCATGGTTTTTACTATTAGTCTTTGATAAAGTCTCACTGCCTGCTGTTTTGTTGGTTGTTTGATAGCTAAGAGGGATGAGAACGCTTGTCAGAGCAATACACTAAACAGGTCATCAACTTCTCATCACACACACACACACACACACACACACACGCACACACACACACACACACACACACACACACACGCTATTTCCTCCTTTTTCTCCACCAGCAAGATGCAAGATGGGGACATTGTTATTTTTCCGGGTTGAATTTCTCAGGTGTTTGTTTTAAGGGAAGTAGGGTCTGTTTGCATATGAAGGAGGAGTTGCACAGTGTACTCAAACAATGCTAGACGGTACACAATCTGTTTGCCAAGGCAAACAGGAAGAAATTCATGTAGATTTCATTTGACACACACCTACTGGAAATACAGTGGTATCGTGTGAGTTGCGTTCACATTATTCACAGGTAAAAATGTGAGGCTTGTGCAGACTCGACATTCTGCACTACAATGTTCTGTGAGTGATACGAAAAGGTTCTCCTTAGAATGTGGAATGAGGAAGTGTAAAAAACCAATGAAACCCCTTAACTCACTCACTTTATTATGAGGGGCATTGTGAGTCAGACTTCCTTTATTTCTCTCTATATATTTTTTGCTACACTAATGCACGTATCCCAGCGTTTCACTAATGCTTGAATCCCATCAAAGTAGATGGACGGACATATGGACCTTTCGCAACATTCAAATATTTTACTGCAGCTAAGAGTCTCATGGCCGTACAGGACTCAAAGTCTTTTGTAATTGTTAATTGTTAGTCTTTCGACTGTTCCAGTTGAGGGGTCGCCACAGCGGACCCTTTGATCTGGACGACAACTTTGGCACAGGTTTTTACGCCTGAGGAACATCCTGACGCAACCCTCCCATTTTATCCAGGCTTGGGATCGGCACTGCATCCAGTGGCTGGGATTTGGGCTGGATTTTTGGCTGGGAACCAAACCCGGCCCTTCCTCATGGCAGGCAAGAAATCTACAACTGAGCCACCAATGCCCGCTGTTTTGTAAATGTTAATCATATTATATAATTATAATAGAAATAGGAACATATTAACACTATAAATTAACTCATTTGAATAAAGCAGTGACTAAAACAGTTTTAGTCTACAGTAGCTAAACAAAATGTGAAATGAGCGTAGCTCATTTTACAAATAAAAAAAAACAAGTGTGGTAATAAGGCACTGTAAAACAAAGATTGGAGTTCATGCTTAAAATGCATGATGTAAATTCACAAGGAGACACCAAAACAGCAGAGCAGAAATACCCAACCTAATGAAGGTGACGGGTGAACATTAAGGTTAACCATCCCATGACAGGACTACAGCCGGAACAGAATTGCCAAAGAAAAGAGCAAGTGAGCAGTGGTTGTTGTTTGTCGAACCGTGCTGTACGCTGAGAAGGGAAATAACATGCCAATGAATTACTTATTTAAAAAAAGAAAAAACACATACAGTACATGGACATGTACCTCTGACATTTACCTTATAAGCAAATGAAGTACAGTACTGTGCAAAAGTCTTGAGGCAGATTAAATGAACGAGATTGGAACAAATGTTTTACTGCGACAGGGTGCAAAGAGCCTGAAGGTAAAATTTTTAATTATGAGCATCACAGGTGTATTAATTACCGGCCTGATCATCTGTCATCATCTGCACCTGTTTCTCACTGGTTCAGGCCTTAAGTTAGATTTTTATTTATAATGCTTGAATGATTCATAGGTGACTTTTGAAAAATTGTCCTCTGAAACTAGTCATGTACAGGGACTGGACTGAGAATGAGAGACAAAAACTTGCCAAAAATAAGAAAGAAAGTCCTTCAGGAAGACTGGAGAACTGTTCCTCAAGACTACATTAAAAAGAAATATAAGAACATCTGGCTCTTTAGATACAAAATGTGAAGAAGACTTTTGCACAGTGCTGTACAGTATGTGTTGTTAGCGCATCCGGAGTTTTGACTGGTACTGCACATGCCCTGATGTTACAAAACACATTGCAGTATAATGATGTCATCATGGTAAGATAACCCAAGTGATTTAACATCGAATCAAAGATTTAACACTAAAGACAAGCAGTGGGGCCTTGCTAACTACTAACACTGACTTACTGCTACTAACGACTTCCTCTGGCACAATCTCCTCCTGTTCTAAGATACTTTAGTGCTTCGTTCAATAATGAAATAATCTGTTGATGACATTTGTGGAAATGAGGGCCAGAAAGGTCGCTCTCACACCGCAGAGCTATAGTGGCATAATCAAGTGAAGCAGAGTTCAGTGCAGGTAGCTTGATTAAAAGCACTGCAGTGTGTTCACTATCTTACCTCTTGCCCTATTTAGACCATGTAGTATCTTTTCAGGGCTCAGCTCTCACATGTAGGTTTTATCATCAGACTCCTCACTCATCTCATTTCCTCTCCCCCCTTTTTCAGACTACTGATTTATTTGAAATGATTGAAAGGATGCAGGTAAAGTATTGCTTTTATTACCTTAATCTCGCTCTCCCATTCTTCAGCTTACTGTAGATGTCTTACTAACCTCAAAACCAGCTCTTGAGAACTGGTTACCTAACCACAAGTTGTTTGCTTTTCACTTCTTGTGAAGGACACCTTTGTAGACTATCCTGTTTCAGTATATTGCCTCATGCTTTCCAGTGTACAGTATTTTCTTGTTCTGCAATTTGTACCTTAAACTCAGATGAAAACATAATCAGTCATCATTGAAGAAGATTGGCTGAGTGACAATTAAAGCAGTCATTTATTGTCATCATTCATCTACCGTCTGATATATTTTTGCATAACAGTAATAAATATACTTTTAAAAACACTCATATCGAAATAACAACCGGATAGACATGTATTCAAATAACACTCTGGAAGTTTTAGTCCCAGGTGGGCTACCATCTGGTCATAGAATTATTTTAGTCTGGTGTAAGAATCGGTCTGATAAATATCAGCTCTGACATGTTTCTTGAGATCAGAGCAGAAATAATGATATCAAACAAACATTTTATTTGTAATCAAATGAAGTCGAAAAGAAGCTGTTGTACTCTGTTGCATTGACCAATACATAGTTTCATTTTATATTCACATACAATATGCCACAATATCCTGATTGTAGGGTGTTTTTTGTATTCATTCAATATATGAATACTGTATATCACCATGTGTGACTAGACCCCCATGTCTAGTTTTGTTATTTTGTACTATAAACTCATTCCTTTGCCTGAATTTAGGTGTCAGAGTTGTATGATGATAGATGTCATCTGGGAAACTAATACCATATGAACAGGACTGAAGGGTATTGCAGCTGTAGTGCCGAGAATACATTCATGTTAAAAAGACAAAAAAAGAAAGGAATGAGACAGCAGAGCAGAAGACACATCATAGACATCTCACTCCAACAAGAAACAGCTGTTATCACGTAATGAGAATGATGCCCGTTTGCACTGCATCATCAAATAGAAGAAAAATCTAATAAACTGAATATTGCGGTCCTGATTTTCAAGCACAGATACACTTATCAGGAGCATCAGAGCCCATACAAATACATCTCCAGAGCATAATGGTTTGGCCTGGACAGACATACCTCTTTAAGACCTCAGTGTATGAAAGTGACATGTTGAATTATTTAGGTCAAATATTTTTTTTATAGTCTGCCTTACAGTGAAAATGTGGTCATATTCTGTATTAATCGCAAAATCGCTTTTATCGTTTTCTCCATTTATGCATGTAATGATCGATATTTATTATATATCTTTCCTACTGTATGATTCTCTTTGCATTTTTTTAAATGAAATTATGTATCGTATCTACTGCACTTGTGGTTCATGCAGTTGGCCGCTTTTTATAATAGTTTGGTATGTCTATCTTCAGAGTAATGTATAACACATTTATTACATTTATAGAAGAAATGCATTGGCTCTTATAATCAGATCAGATCAGATCATCATTCACCAGATAACAAGAGCCTTTATACAGACTTACAACTGAAAAATACTAAAGTTCCTTGATTGCCACTTTAATTCCCAGGAATCAAAAAATATAAAACAGTAAAAGTCTGTGACTTAAAATTATGGTAATCGAGTCATAAAGCTGATTAACACACACATATAAATGGTATACCTGTAGTGAGTGCAAAAAAGAATGACAGGCACACAAAATTTAAGTATTTAAGTAAAATATAAGTATGTAAGTAAAAAGGAGCTGATTGGTTGGAAAGAAGCCACAGGAAAAATGCTAAGGTTGGTACCTAAATAAGCAAATTTTTTATCTTTTTAATCTTTGCAGCCTATCACAATAAAACATATGTTCACATTTCTTTAATTGAACTTGAATATGAAGAAATGCGGTGTGGCTCGAGACTTTTGCACAGTACTGTATATGTTCCATAAGTGAAATGATCTGATAATTGTTGGAAATCAAATAATGTTCTTACATACTCAATTATTGCTTTTAATCTGTCTTAAACTCCAGTATACGTGTTTATATATCCGTGTACGATCTTCAATCATTATGAGGATCATTGGGTATTATTCTTTTGGCAAACTTTTTTTTTTTTCTATTTAAGGACAAAGCCATATTTGTACAAGAGAAATTGCAATGTACACAACAGTAGTGTCTAGATAAGCCATCATAATTGTCTCTACATCCATCAGTGGAAATCATTTTATCTTTATATTTACTTCAGTTTATTACAGCTTAATATAATAGTTTTCATCGTTAGTTAGTGAAACACATAGGGTTTATTTGTAGAATGTTATTTTTAAAAATTCTTATTCTTCTACACACGCTATGAAGGCATTATGTTGACAATGCTTGCATGAAATTCTATAAACATTTAATCTGTTTAGTTATCAAATGATAACCATCAGATTATGCTCACATGATGTTTTCCTCCACCCTCAGCCTCCCTCCCTCCTTCCAGCTAAATCAACCAACTGTTAACACTGTCTTAAATATGACATCATATTAATTGCCCTTTACAGTGTATAATACTGTATACTGTAATTTCTATTTATTATATTAACATTTTATTAAACTAGCGAATGATAAATGAGTATATTGTGCCTGAGAGTATTCTGACGTGATGTGTGTTTTTCGCTATGTTTTAGAGCAACAGAATGGATGAACAGCGGTGTGCCCTTCCTCCACCCCTTAAAGTATGCCTTTCAGACACACACACACACACACACACACACACACACACACACACACACACACACACACACACACCTACTCACACAGATCCGATTATTTCCAAGTCATTGTTGATGCTCAGACATCTTTAGATAGACGGCGAGTTATCAGGCAGGCTGATCAGCGCTGTGTTCCGGCAGCAGTAAGCCTTCTCTCCGACACCAGCTAATAGAGTTGCAGTCAAATGAGATGAACTTGTGCTGACTTGTAGTTTTAAGCCTGTGGCTGTTTTGTGATAATCCGAAATATTACAGCATTATATAACAGCATTGTGTGTGTGTGTGTGTGTGTGTGTGTGTGTGTGTGTGTGTGTGTGTGTGTGTGTGTGTGTGTGTGTGTGTGTGTGTGCGCGCGTTTGGTTCTTTTAGACTGAAGAGGACTACATCCCATACCCCAGTGTTCATGAGGTAGGGTAATCCCAGCACCAGATCTTAGTCACATTTCCTCCTTTTATCTGTTGCCGAGATTTACAGGTGTGTTTTGCTCTCCTTGTTAGGTGTTAGGCAGGAAAAGCCCTTTTCCTCTCATCCTTCTGCCTCAGTTCGGAGGTTACTGGATTGAAGGCACCAACCACGAGCTGAGCAATGGCAATGACCTGGATCAGCTGCTGTCTCCTACTTCCCAAATCAAGCTGGAAACCAACACTACAGCCAAGATCTATAGAAAACACTTTATGTGCAAGGTAAGACCATAGTACACATTTGAATCCTTTTTTTTTTTTAAAGAAGAAGAAGAAGGAAGACTAAAAGACTGTCTTGTAACATTTCTCCCTATTGAGGCCTTTGCATTTTGCATTTGTGCAATGACATTTGCATTTTAACCAAGAAAAACCTTCCCTCAGAGATTAGGAAAATCCATTTGACCGAAGTAAGACACATGACCAGTGTCACACCAAGAACATTTATGCATGTCCCTTAGCATGTTTTAGAGCTTAGCGCTAAAGAAGACATATTAGTTTTGTGCCTAATTTGACACAATGTGTTTAGCTAATGAAATTCTCCTAATGGATGAGTCTCGTGGTGTGACCTTGTAGCAGACACATGTCTGTGTGCTTTTCGTCAAATGTGCCTGTTGAAGGATGAAGATGAATGCGTTCTCACACTCTTTCTTCCCCCTCTGGCATTAGGAGCACTTTAATTACTATACAATGGACAGCGCTCTGGGCCACCTGGTCTTCTCAGTTAAATATGAAGTGATCGGTGACCAGGAGCACCTCCGTCTGATGTTAAGGTACGCATCACTATTGTTCTTAATATCTCATGTACCCTTTCATTTAATGTCTTATGGACTGAGGGATTAGTCTTTGACAAATATTCTTCTCCTGAGTTGCCCTGCTTTGCACTTTCAGGTGGATTAAAGATCATTCTAGACATACCGGTATCCATTCTCTTAACCATGAGTCATATCCGGAGGCAGTAATATCCCATTTAGTCACACCTCTCCCTCCTGAGCACATTCACAGCTCTTACGTTTCCAAATTAGACACCACATGGGCAATATGGGCCAGTATGTGGGTGGAGGGGGACGACTGTAGGACATTGCTGACATTCCGGCTATGTGACATAATTACAGCATTCATGCTGATCACCAAATACTCCGAACGACTCCATTATTAGTCTCTACATCCATCAGTTAAAACGCAAGATTAAAATGAATTCATATTAGCATTACAGAGCCTCTTTTGTTCTTCCCCAGGAGCAAACTGAAGACATATCACGACGTGATCCCGATATCATGTCTGACTGAATTCCCCAACGTTGTCCAGATGGCCAAGGTGAGCATATGATTCAGCATTGTTCTTTCGTGCGATTGCAATCCATCATCCTCAATGTCATGCCTGATAGATAGCCTCATCTTATCAGCCCTGACAGAGGCGGTGGGTTGATTTCTACAACAAACAAGAAGAAAAGAAGAGGGGAAAAAAATCATTTAGCTTGAATCCTTGTTTTCTTGTATTCTCAGCTTGTGTGTGAGGAGGTGAATGTGGATCGCTTCTGCCCAGTGCTTTACCCAAAGGTATGCAGGTGTCTACCATATATGCTTAGCCTTTCAGTTAATATAATTAAAACCTTTATTTGTATAGCACATTTGATACATTTATAATGCTGCTCAAAGCATTTCAAAACATGACCAATACACAAATTGTCAGCACACAACTGTCTAGAATATCTTTGTATGCTGTAACATGCACATGTCAAGGTCAATAAGTATAGGCATGGTTTGCCAAGTTGCCAAGAATGGATGAAATATGGATTCCAGTTAACACCCCCTGTAACACCATTGGGATAAACTGGAGTGTCAACTGCACACCAGGCCTTCTCAACCAACTTCATTCATGCCCTTGTCTGAAAGAGTACAAATCCCCAAAGCCACATTCCAAAATCTACTGGAATGCCTTTCTAGAAGAGCGGAACATAATTTAGCAGTGAAAGGCGGACTCGCTCCATATTACTGCCCAAGGCTTTGAAATGGTCATGTGTTGGTCAGGAGCCCACTCTAGTCTATAATGTACTTCAAAATGATAAATAAATAAAAACTGGAATAAAGAAACAAAGAGTAAACAAAAAGACTGAAGATTATTATATGGCCATTGGTTATGGCTTTTCATCTGCCATACAAGGATCAGGTTTTTTAGTCACTGGGGTTGCAGGGCATCTTTAGTACCAGTCCCAAGATTCGGTAAAATGGACGAGTTGCATCAGGAGGGAAAATCAAATGTGTGGATCAGATGGCAGCCAAAAGAACAATAACGATATTAGTATTAGTGGAATAGTAGTAGTAGTAGCAGTAGTAGTAGTAGTACTATAAATGATAAATAATAGAAGTATATTTTATATGTTGTGATGTACTGTTTCCCGACCAGGCTCGATTCCCGTCTCTGTGTGCATGGAGTTTGTATGTTCTCCCCGTGCTTGGTGGGTTTCCTCCGGGTACTCCAGTTTCCTCCCACAGTCCAAAGACATTCAGATTAGGCTAATTTGCGTTCCCAAATTTTCCATAGTGTATAAGTGAGTGTGTGTGTCAAGTGATGGATTGGCACCCTGTCCATGGTGTACCCCTCCTTGTGCCCTAAGCCTCCTGGGATAGCCTCCAGGCCCCCCGCAACCCTGAATACAGGATAAAGTGGTATAGACGATGAGTGAGTGAGTGATGTATTGTATAATTGTTATGGTTATTGTTGTACAAGGGTATGTCAATTTAAAATATCCTGATTAGGAACAACATCGGATTTTTCATATATAACTTCAGGTCCAAGGGTTCGAGTCCCGTCTAGGGCCTGTGTGCATGGAGTTTGCATGTTCTCCTTGTGCTTGGTGGGTTTCCTCCGGGTACTCCGGTTTCCTCCCACAATCCAAAGACATGCAGATGAGGATAATTGGCTTTCCTAAATTGCCCATAGGGTGTGATTGAGTGTGACTGGCACTCCATCCAGGATGTAACCCGCCTTGTGCCCCAGGTCCTGGGATAGGCCCCCGGCCTTTTGTAACCCTGTAGAGGATAAGTGGTAGAGAGAAAGAGTGAGTGAGAAACAGCCAGATATAAAAAAGTGCCGTATGGGAAAATGAAAAAAAAAATCTTCAGCATAATCAATAATGACTGTTCAAAAGTTTACTCCCTGCACAAGAAATTTAGATTTAAAATTAGCTTAAAGTACAGGCCTTGTAACGGCTGTAAAGTTTCTGTTCTTTAAAACTTTTTTAGCTAGAATGCCAGAGGACTTGATGGTTTTTTGTTTTGTTTTGTTTTTATATGGTACATCTCCTCACCTTACTATCTTGTAATACAAGTGTAACAATGTGTCTTACTTCTAATATGCAACAGTTCTATTGCTAAATTTATAGTTTATCTCTTTTATCTTATTTTCCCAAAGGCTTCGAGGCTTATTGTGACATTTGATGAGCATGTCATCAGTAACAACTTCAAGTTCGGAGTAATATATCAGAAGTTTGGACAGGTGAGTCCTTCAGGAAAATCTTTATCCACTTCTGACTCAGTATTTCATTTTTGTAGTCTATTTTAAGTATTTTAGATGCCTACCTTCGAGTAGTACCCAACTGGCTTATACATTGACGCACACATACTGTACACCTTCTAAATAAAAAAGTACTTTGAATAAAAAATTATCCACACTGAATAACAAATAACATCACCTTAAGCATTACTGCATTTCCGCTCCGTTCATTTCCAAATTATAAAGCTTTTGTTTTCTAAGGGCCTGGTAAAGAGGTTTGCTCACACAAATCCTTGACCTTGAAGTTGAATTAGATGAGCAGTGGGCAGAGTAAGAGAGCCTATACAAACCCCCTACTCACAGCATTAGCACAGAGAAGCTTTTAATGAGCCAGCCACACATAGTCTTTTCTTGTCACGTGTCTGTTGTCATCACACACAAAATGTACTTGCTCTGTTCCCGCTCTGTTGTACTGTACTGAACCCATCAGGAGACTAACACAAGTGTCTTACCTACACCTTTTCATGGCATCAAGGCAGCTCTAGCTACCGCTGTGCACTCATCACCCACGGCTTCGCTCGACGAAAGAATGCATGATGTTTATTCAGGAAAGCAATTAGCATTTTCATCAGGCTAATTGCCCCATAGGGAATCATAATGAACTAGCTCTGTAGGTTTTGCTGAAATGAGAGTGTGCTTGGGTCTTTGTCTTTCTCAGTTGTTTGTCGAAGCACTTCAGAGAGATTCGTTTTATTTAGCATCTTTTGAATTTTCGGCTTTGTTCTATCTAACAAAAGCAGTGTCCTTACATTTTTCATGTTATTGTATGACTTGAAAAACAGGAACAACTAATAAGCGATGTTCCTGCGAATCACATTGACTTTCAGAGTAGGTGCTACCGAACATTTAAAGATCAACTAAGAAAATATGTAATGCATGGATGTAGTAAATGTCGATTCATAACAATTTGCTTGATTCCGCTTGTATGAAAGATTAAAATCGAAGCCAAGTTTACATTCGTTCATTTTTATGACTTCCTTCCTGTTAAATTGAATAGACCCTTTTAGAGCCCGTACCATGATAACATCATGGTGTTAGCTGGAGGGAAAAACAATTGGAAAGTGCCATCATGTGCCAGCGTCCAAAAAAATTTTTAATTAAGACAAAAGGTTTGGGCTCAGACAATCCGGAAATTCTGTCTTAATGAAGTATTTATCGATCTGTCTATCATCAAAAAGTTTACACTTCAGTACTTTATTTAGAACTGCATTTAAAAATGGGAACTTTAGAACTTTATTAAGAAATTGGTTAAGTAGAAGGAATAATGTTTCCTCATAACACTCTAAGTGCTTGAATGGTGATACTTAACTGAATCGTTGGGTTTGTGTTACCAGCATAACAGTGAAAAAACTGTGTAAACTGTGTTTACATCTGAATTTATCATCTAGAGAACAAATGCTAAATTAGGAGGGAATTGCCTGAATAGAAGATGAATGCGTATACTGTAAATCTTTTAAATGTACTATATTTGAAAATACAAAGATTTAACAGATGAGGTTTAATTTCGCAGATAAAATGATTAATTTGTGGTGGAATACAATATAGATCAGTTTAGTATACATGCCTTGTTTCTCTATCAGGTAGGTGTAAATGTCTGACCATTCCACAGTAGGTACTTGTATCCTGACAGATTGTCCATCCATTGAGTGTGTAGGTGTCGGTAAATCCTCTTCTCCTGTTATATCAAGGGATTGTTTGGGGTTGTTGTTTTTTTTTAAAGTCTGCCTTAAATCAGAATTAAGGAGCATATATATATTACCTTGATGTTTGTCACCCAGAGCATGGTTACTACTGTACTGTATGTGAGTGATCAGGGCATAAATCCACAACCCTCATTCAGTGCAAAAATTAATTACAAAGTTCAGCTAAGACTCAACTTTAACTCTTTATATAAATTGGGATATGGCTGGATCCGGGTAGCCATAAAGAGAAGTGTTAAATTTGTACTAAATACACTGATGTGTTAAAAGATACCAACAATAGATTTAGCTCAGTGGGACTGTAGAAGTAATGCAATTTTTGAGGATTGTTAAATTTGCCCCCCCAAAAAACCTATAACTTTAATCTTTAAACTTTATGTAATAACACTTGGGGTCCTGGTGAGAAAGTGATCATACAGTATGTGCTTAATGTAGATAGACTCGTTTTCCCGTTCAGCTTTTTTAAAATACAACCCAACAAAACTTAATAACCAGCATTAGTTGACACTATTTATTATTATATGATATATTTATTATTATAGTGGGAATTATTTTGCTTCCAAAAAATGTCACTGGGTTTACTAAGATAAAACGGGTCTATAGGATCCTGTTTAAATTAATATGAATTTCTTATACTGTACATATAAATGTTTTGTCTTTGTCCTTGTAGACTGTTGAGGAGGAACTGTTTGGAAATAATGAGGAAAGTCCAGCGTTTGTGGAGTTTTTAGAGTTTTTGGGTGAGAAGATCGAGCTCCATAACTTTAAAGGGTAAGATACTGAACATGATACCCACTGATGAGTTTTGTACCTGATGTGAAAAGCTGCACATGATACTGTAGTTGTCATGTAGTAACATTGGATTCATTAAAAACCTTATTTCATCTGGACAGTCTGAACTTGGGCCCATAGTTCACTAATGCCCAATATTTTCATACTACGAACCTCACATCAGACACATCTTCATGTTGCTGTGTTGTTTGAGCAACACATCACCACTGACTACCCATGGAACACTGCAAATGTTCTGTCCATGCCACTGGTGCAACAGCATACTATACATCTGACACTGTCAGTAAAACCTGACAGGAAGGACGGACAACACAGTTCATTAACACCATAACCTACGTGAGACTGGGACTTCAATAAGTCAGTTGCTTTTATCCTGACTCACAAGAAACATTATTGCACAAAAACCGCACATACAATTATGATATTATTTTATAACTTAAAAAAAAAAGGTTTTTAGTATAGAGAAAAAAGAAGCATTCATTGCATAATTTTGGAGAGAGAGACAAAACAAACACAGAACAATGTAAAAGGACACATGGCTCTTGTGGACTGAAGTGCCACTAAAAGTGCTGGAATGATGCAAAGCTCAATACTCTATAGAAACACACAAGGTGTTAACTGGCCTTTTCTAATAACTCTAAATGGCAACAACAAAAAAAGCACCAGTTTAGTGACTTTGTACTGTATGTTCAATAGCAAAAATAGGAATGTACTGTATGACTACTGCTTTTATTTATTTTATTTACCGCTAAAATTAAGAATTTATTAGATAAATACAATGTGTTTTTTTAATTGTATTTATTTATTTATATGCCCTTTTAATAATAAAAGTAATAATAATCATATAATATTAATAATAATTCTAGAAAACAAAATATAATTTACAAAGATTTCAGATTGGCCTTGACAGAAACTGAAAATGACACCACTGTAATAATTAAGATAAGCTTATTCATATACGTTTATTAATATTTAGCTAATTATTCAGGTGTTCATTTTAAAGCACTTTTTCATGTGTCTACAATTTTCTACTGCAGGGGTTATATATATATATATTTTTTTTAATTCTCCAAAAACATACCAGTTGTAGTGACTGGTAATTCTGTTGTCCAGTAACGGATTTTCATTATTTTGTAAATACAGCATTTCTAATTTGGATGTTTTGAAAACAAAACTAAATGCCCTTATTTAGAAAAAAAAATAGAATCTCACCGTCTGTCCGCTTGTGTTCTCTCTAGTTTCCGTGGAGGATTGGATGTGACACACGGACAAACGGGCACGGAATCGGTCTACTACAACTTCCACAACAAAGAGGTCATGTTCCACGTATCCACCAAGCTGCCCTACACTGAAGGTGACATGCAGCAGGTACAAGCATATGCTTTAGTGAACATCTGTGCTGCTACATTCTTCTTTATTAGCAGACTAAACTGCCTATCAATTATTTCATTTGTAAGCAGCCAACCTGCTCCCAACCAGTAGGTCTGTTGTTATACCCTCCTTATTTAATAAGATAGATAACCTATTAGCTCAGACAAGACAGGCGTGAGCGGCAGTCCTCTAAGCCAGCTGTCCTCTGCTGCTGTGCTGTCATATGACGCCCTGCGCTGAGTGACCTTCTCGTCTCCCGGTGCCAAAAGCTTTCTCTTAGGAGCAGTGTTTTTCTGGATGCTCCTAAGGGATTCAGGCTCACACACAGAACAGTAGCAGCTGTTCCTGGTTGACAGACCATAGGGTGCTTTTGAAAGAGCACCATTATAGAGCTGAGCTGTAGCTTAAAAAATTTAATAAATAATTATATCTGGAGCACCGTGTTTCCACTCAGCCCATCCAATCCCTACAGTTTGTGTTATCCTTGCCAACAATCTGCTGAGGGAGATTATCATGACTTCAGCAGTCTTCCAGCCACAGGAACATACACATTCAGGCTTCCCAGCACTTCCAGCTATGAATGCATTGGCACACTAGTCTGGTTATTGTGCATTGCACCAAAGGGTCTTTAATATATTAGATCCACTCAGGAAACAGATTCTTAATTCTAAATTCTTCCATAGAACATTTGATGAGATTTGATTTCATAACCTGTGTTGGTATGTTTTTGTAGATGAGTATTAGTACCTTCCTAATATATTGTCTAATTTTGTGGTGACATGTTATTTTCAACAGCATTATGGCTTAATTAGGTCTTGTTCTTTGTTCAGTAAACCCAAAAATTAGACACTTGAATGGTTAATTCAGTGTCTTAGACATTATTCATCAATAATTTTCTTTCTCTTTTATGTAAAAATATATATAATAAGTATATGTACTGTATATATAATGCACTTTCACTTTTTATACTATTTATCATTATAAACACAATTCCATACGTTTTATGCCTTTGTGCTAGTAAAATAATTTATGTAAATCATTTATAATTAATTATATATTATAAATATATAATTAATTATAATTATACACTTTATAATATATATTATAAAGTGCTGAAAAGTTGAATGCTTATTGAATAAAAGTATGCAATTTGAACAGAACAAACTCCAAATACGTGTTAAAATATGTTTTCAATTCATAACATATATATTTATGTATTTTTATGTTTTCAGTCTTGTTTATGAAAAAGCTGTGTTTTGCAAACAACAAAGTCTTTCCCACATTTCATGCATTTGTTCTGGCTAGTTATTTTGTTTTCTCTTGAAAATGTTTCCATTTTCCATTTTTTTGTAACAAATGTAGGAAAATTCAACATATATACTGTATGAACCATTACCGATTATAGATCATAGTGTATAGTGTAGTAGAATGTATCGTATGTATAGTGTGCTTTCATTATTAATTCTGTTTCATCCTTTCTGTGTTACAGCTGCAGAGGAAGAGACATATAGGAAATGACATTGTGGCCATTGTGTTCCAAGATCAGAACACTCCCTTTGTGCCAGACATGATCGCATCAAATTTCCTACATGCCTACATTGTGGTACAAGTGGAGAATGCATGTTCTGACAACGTCCTGTACAAGGTAGCACATCCTGAAACAACCATTGTCTATGTTTATTACATTACTACAGTAGGAAGAACAGACAGCATAACTGTCAACTTCTATCCTATAGGAAGTTATAATGTTATAGCAGAAAGTGCACAAGATGTACATGCATTTATATGAAAATGTGAAAAAGTCAGCAACTATAATAATGATAATAATAAATGTACAGGTTTCAGTGACTGCAAGAGATGATGTCCCATTTTTTGGACCGGCCCTACCTGATCCTGCCATATTCAAAAAAGTAAGCTAAAAAAAAAAATTGGCATTTAGGCTCATATATAACATGTCTCATGTTTTTTAGACAGTTCAGCATTAAACCATGGTTTATGTTCTGCTCCTCTCTTAGGGACCCGAGTTCCATGAGTTTTTATACACAAAGCTAATCAACGCAGAACACGCCTGCTACAAAGCTGAGAAGTTTGCTAGGCTGGAGGTGAGTTGATCATATTTAAGGCAACGTATCGCAGACTGATAGGTTATTTTAAGAATAACGCTAAAACTGTTGAAAATATAATTATGTTGCATGCAAATTAATATTTTCCCAAGTGGCGCAGTGGTAAAGTGCTCACCCTATCATCCGGAGATGATAAGTTCGAATCCGAGTGCCTGGAGAGAGCTGATTGGCCGAGCTCTCTCAGAGGGGTGGGATGTGGGTCACTTAGCGCTCTCGCATCAATCACGGCTCTACAGCCAATCATGGGTGTCTGTGAGCTCATGCAAGCAGTCGGCTAGTGTCAAGCGGTTCGGAGGAAACACGTGATTGTCAGTCCTCCCTGATTAAGTAGCCTTGATGTGGGAGACCACTAGTGACGGGTGGGAATTGGATACAACTGAATTAGGGAGAAAATCTGAGAAAACAACCCCCCCCCCCCCCCCCCAAACCACCACCACCACCATATATATATATATATAATTACTTTTAAATGGGAATAAATATATTTATTCTATGGATGTTTTCCACATGTGGGGGCTTAATGAGTTTCCAGGAAGAAACCTCTGTTTCCAGTGCTGATTTATTAACTCTTCAATTAAAAAACTCTCTCCCACCTGTCTTTATTTCATTATCTGCACCAGTTTTTCCACTGGTTCATGCCTTAAATTGGATGTCTTGAATGATTCATAGGTCACTGTGTGGCTTAACAACAACAACAACAACAAAAAAAAAACTTTGAAACTGGTCAGGTACAGAGACTTTACTAAAACTTTCCAAAAAGTTCTTCAGGAATCCTGGAGAATTGTTCCTCAAGAATACCTAAAAAATACAAGAAAGTCTGCAAAATACGATAAAATGAGGAGAGCCTCAAGACTTTTTCACAGCACTGTATAGCTGGTTAGAATACATTATTAGCTCAGGCTGAATAATGCACTCATATTCCATATTACCTCCTCATTGTCAAAGTACAAAGGTTATATACAGAAAATCTTTTAATATGAGCATTATTTTTCCATTCATCTATCTAATGCACTGATACAGGTATGTCTGTTTTTGTGTGTGTGAGTGCAGGAGCGCACTCGGGGAGCTCTGCTAGAAACTCTGTACGAAGAGCTGCATATCCACAGTCAGGCCATGATGGGGCTCGGCGGGGATGAGGAGAAGCTCGAGAATGGAGGAGGAGGAGGAGGGGGATTCTTCGAATCTTTTAAGGTACACCTTGCAACTTGAAGTCCCCTAAAGTGCTCCTAATGATAACCTGGAGGACGGGCAGTGATTTATGGGTGGCTGGGTCTGTCTGAGTGCTTCTAATAATAATCCTGCACTGCTTTTGTGTGGGCTCACACAGTGCTCTTCATTACAGGTGTGGGCGTGGGTGTGCTTGACGGAGTGTGTAGCTTTTGTGCTGGTTTTACACAGTGTGCCAATGAGACTATATTTTCCTTAATCAAACCAAAATCATATCTTATTCACCTTACTGGGGACTTTTTTTTTTCCTGGCAGCCTAGTATCACTTTTTGTGAAATGTGTAAACACCAGGTGCAGTCATCTTCCAGGATGAAGACATCAACTCAGCATGCTTATTACTCCAACTGTTAAGTATCAGGGGGCAACATGTTTTACAGTGTTTTAATGAAATCATTTATACACTTCAATGAGCCATAACCACATCAGTTATCACATGGAGGAATAGCAGGGCTCAGTCCTGCTATCCAGTGATTATAGTTACACGCGTTTAATAACCCTAAATTAATGCATACCATATGTGGTAAAAGCACGGGAACTTATGGCTGTCTAATATGTATCTAAATATTATTATGTACAGAGAAATACATGAACATTTTGACAGCAGAGCACGATAAATGCCGTTTTCTGGCTCATTATTCTATGACATACTGTACAAAGTTGTGCATAACAAAGTGTTCATTTAAAAACCATTATACTACAGTATATCCTTATTTTAGAAGCCTTAAATGTCCATGACACATAGCTGCTAGGTTTTTTAACAAAAGCTAATTTGCAGAGGTGGCAGAAATACACAATCTCAATGCTCAATAGGAGTATGTTGTGCAAGATATATATATATATATATATATATATATATATATATATATATATATATATATATATATATATATATGTATATATGTATGTATTTTTTTTCTTTTTTCTTTTTTTTTGCGCAAGTACAAAGTTTATTTCATTTTATTTGCTAAAAATAAATAGTTGATTTACGTTGTTGGACTGTTAAAAACTTCAGGTTTTAATAGGCAGTGCTCCAGTGAAAACAATATATATCTTGAATATTTCTTGGTTGGCAATATATCTTGAAATTTCAAGACATTGATAAAAAAAATCAACCCAGAAAAATGTGCTTTTTTTTCTGTTTCAAGACAGATGTGAGAGATTATTAAATTACTGAAGCTAATGGAAAGGAGGCAATGGACATGATGCCATGACTTGTTTATAGTGCCAAGATTTAGCATAGTATTGGTAGCGTCTTTATTTACTTTGGTAGTTAAACTAGCTAGTTGTTGCCGTTGCTCCCCGGCATAATGCAAGTAATCTGTGCAATTAAACAGGGGCAAACTGCAATCATACAGAACATTATAAGCGAAAAAAACTAAAGAAAAAAAAACACATTATTGGCATAAAATACAAACCAGCCGCTTAAGAGTTCCCACCTCTTCTGCTCAGTATGTTATCTAGTTAGCTAGATCACTTCTGATCTTGCTTTAACAAATGCACCCATTTGAGATGCTTGAAAAAAGAAGCTGAAAGAATCCCCAGCCCAGAGACCAAGTGGGCGGATCCATTGTTTAGCTAACCATCAATCACTTTGATGCAGTACCCAATGTGCGCTTTCAAAAGGACCAGCCAGTGATTTTTTGTAAACTAGAATTGGTGGAATTGTTTTGTTTTGTTGTTGTCCTTCTCACATGGAGTGTAGCTTAGCTCATGGTATAGTGTAAGTGACATAGTAAATGTTTAGATTTAAAAAATCAATGCACTTTCATGGAATCATCATCTAAAAAAGTAACAAGTCCCAATTTGACATGTTGTGCATAAAAGTATAGGTTACAGGTTTTTCATCAAAAAACGATGAAATAATACTTAAGTACAGTAAAGAAGTTTTACGTCTTAACTTGTCACCTTTGTCGACTTGTTGTGATAAGCCAATCACATTGCCTCTTTCTGTCATGTGATCAGTGAAGCGAAGATAATTCTTGACATTATAGAGAGAGAGAGAGAGAGGTTTTTGTACTATGTATGGTGTTTCTCATGATCAGTCCCATTTCTCATGATCAGTCTCATGATTGCAATCTTTGTAATTAAAAAGGTTTTGTGTCCAACAAAACGCAACACTTTTTTCCTTTATCTAATTTGCTGCCACTACTTTATGTGAGACTATAAAATCACAAAGTATGACTTTGCTATATTGTTTTATTAAAACACAGCCAACACATTACTGATAATAAATTGCATACTTAAATAACCACAAACACTGCAGGATGATTTATGCATTGTGACAAAACAGTGAGAGGTGGAATTATAGTCTTTTACAAATACATAAACAAAATAATTGTCTTTAGTTTGCAATAGTTCTTGATTCATTAAAAAAAACTTTGCAAAATTAAAATGATTTCATTTGCTGTCAAATGTTCATATATTCTTCTACATGTTTTAATGACAAATACGCAAGGTTCATAAGGTTTATATGCACATTACTGTATATTTTTAGTTCACCCCCAACAACTCTCAGGAGTCATTAGCAGGTTTACCATTTCCTCATTCTCATAAATACATAACATTCATATTGGTGTCTGGTTTATTATTAAATAATTCATAACAATTACTGGACAATATGCTTTGTGGATAGCTCGATAGAAGTCTTTCAGATTAATGAGTTGCCAATACCTGTCTAAATAGACACCCGTGTAATAATCAACATATGGGCAGATTTTCTACTCATATGCCTCATATTTGTAGATTGGATTCGATATAAAGTGTGTTGGAACTCAAGCACAATGGCTTCTTTTATATCAGTGGAACTGTAAAAAAAAATCATAATTATGTACATTTTTGGTGTTAATGCTGGGGATACATCAGTACTACTACAGGAATCGAGTATCCATCCGTATTTGATCTGTGCTGATTTACTCAGGCTCTGATACTGTATGATCTAACTCCAGTTTTAAGCCCGCTGTCGCTCTAATGAACAGACGCCACAAAATAACGAAGATCTAGACCTTAATCTTGATTTCAATTATGGATGCCAATCAACGCAAAGCAGACAGCAAACTGTGTTCTACAAAAATAATGAGGAAGTACAACAGGATTGGTGATAATGGTGGTAATGAGTCCAAGGTGTTTTTATTTGCACGCACAAAAGTATTGATATTGACAAAGAAAGATATACACACGTGGACAAAATTGTTGGTACCCTTCGGTCAATGAAAGAAAAACTCACAATGGTCACAGAAATAACTTTAATCTGACAAAAGTAATAATAAATAAGAGTTCTATGAATGTTAACCAATGAAAGTCAGACATTGCTTTTCAACCATGCTTCAACGGAATTATGAAAAAAAAATGAAATCATGGAACAGGCCTGGACAAAAATGATGGTACCCCTAACTTAATAGTTTGTTGCACAACCTTTTGAGGCAATCACTGCAATCAAACGATTCCTGTAACTGTCAATGAGACTTCTGCACCTCCCTGCAGGTATTTTGGCCCACTCCTCATGAGCAAGCTGCTCCAGTTGTTTCCGGTTTGAAGGGTGCCTTTTCCAGACAGCATGTTTCAGCTCCTTCCAAAGATGCTCAATAGGATTGAGGTCAGGGCTCAAAGAAGGCCACTTTAGAATAGTCCAGTGTTTTCCTCTTAGCCATTCTTGGGTGTTTTTAACTGTGTGTTTTGGGTCATTGTCCTATTGCAAGACCCATGACCTGCGACTGAGACCCAGCTTTCTGACACTGACCAGCACATTTCTCTCTAGAATCCCTTGATAGTCTTGAGATTTCATTGTACCCTGCACAGATTCAAGACACCCTGTGCCAGATGCAGCAAAGCAGCCCCAGAACATAACAGAGCCTCCTCCATCTTTCACAGTAGGGACATGTGATGTGCCTTGGCAAAAAGTTCCATTTTTGTCTCATCTGTCCATAGGACATTCTCTCAGAAGCTTTGTGGCTTGTCAACATGTAGTTTGGCATATTCCAGTCTGGCTTTTTTATGATTTGTTTTCAACAATGGTGTCCTCCCTGGTCGTCTCCCATGTAGTCCACTTTGGCTCAAACAACGACGGATGGTGCGATCTGACACTGATGTTCCTTGAGCATGAAGTTCACCTTGGATCTCTTTAGAAGTCTTTCTGGGCTCTTTTGTTACCATTCGGATTATCTGTCTCTTTGATTTGTCATCAATTTTCCTCCTGCGGCCACGTCCAGGGAGGTTGGCTACAGTCCCATGGATCTTAAATTTCTGAATAATATGTGCAACTGTAGCCACAGGAACATCTAGCTGCTTGGAAATGGTCTTATAGCCTTTATCTTTAACATGCTTGTCTATAATTTTCTTTCGAATCTCCTGAGACAACTCTTTCCTTCGCTTCCTCTGGTCCATGTTGAGTGTGGTACATACCATGTCACCAAACAACACAGTGACCACCTGGAGCCCTATATATAGGCCCACTGACTGATTACAAGATTGTAGACACCTGTGATGCTAATTAGTGGACACACCTTGAATTAACATGTCCCTTTGGTCACATAATTTTCAGTATTTTCTAGGGGTACCATAATTTTTGTCCAGGCCTGTTCCATGAGTTTATTTTTTTAAATAATTCTGTTGAAGCATGGTTGAAAAGCAATGTCTGACTTTCATTGGTTAACATTCATAGAATTTTTTTTTATTATTACTTTTATCAGATTAAAGTTATTTATGTGACCATTGTGAGTTTTTATTTCATTGACCGGAGGGTACCAACAATTTTGTCCACGTGTAAAAAAATGTTATTGATGCATCCCTATGTGGTTCTGTGATTCTAAGCGAATAAGCTTTTTTGGTAATTGGTTGACTAACTCCTGTTAGGATTATGGACAATCTGTCCTCTCTATGAGCCTGCTTTAGCACTGCCTGGTACATATCTCACTGGCTTCCTCTTGGCCTGAGCTAGCTTTGCTTAACCTAACTCCTGCCTATTCAGTTTGTCTACACTCATGGACCTCTGCTCTGCTTCATCCCTCCATCATTGTGTTGATTTCTGATTCTCTTCTATCTACATACTTTATATAGGACCCCTTAGGCCTCTCATAGGCCGGGTCTTTCTTTGTAATCGGCATTCAACGCAGGGTGTTTTCCCTCCCACTTACTTCTCTGTTCATGGTCCCTGTGCCCACTCTGCCTCCCCGGCTCACGTGTTTCTCTCTGACCCCTAGCGGGTGATCCGCAACAGGAGCCAGTCTCTGGATGCCATGAGTTTCAGTATTGGGAAGCGAGCAGTCTCCTCTAGTCACAGCGGCAGTTTTACCCAGAACAACAACACCGATCAGCTGCACTCACCAGAGGCCCACAAATACGCTGGGATAGTAAGTAATACTCCCTCTGGCCTAAACATAAGCCAAAAGAAGCCCTCACCATATTCCCACCACCTTAAATCCCCAATATTGTCCCTCTGCCAAGACCCATCCTCAAAAATTTTTTCTTTCTCTCCCCACTTATATTATCTATAAACATATCCCAGTAAGTACAAGTACAAGCAAAAAAAGAAAACCACTAATTAATAGCTATTCTATGAATGCGAGAACATCCGAGGTCAGCTGTTTGAATTTACTTTTAACATTATTTATTTATTTATTTTATATATATATATATATATATATATATATATATATATATATATTTTTTTTTTTTTTTTTTTTTTTTATATATTTTTTTTTTTGCCACATCCATGATCTACTAGATCTACATCTGTTTTCTTACTAACTGCCTCAATCAGTTCCTTAAAACATCCTCACTGGAGTGCATTCTCAGTCCGTGCTCATCTCATCTCATGATAAACTGCATGATAACGACATTTAAACCATAACAGAGTGTTCACATGGGCATCTGCTATATTAAAAGCATTTGGTACAGTATGACTCAGAGAAATGGTCCAATCCCAGTTCTGCACTATTCACTCCTAATTCATTTTGTTGGCGTCCTTGGCAAGCCTTAAGGGTGTGTGTGGTGTACGGTTCTTACAGTACAGTTGCAAATGATTTGAGATGAATTTGTTCCAGAATGTTGAACCATGGTTTCAGACATTGTGCTGACAGTGTTGGAAAGAAGGCCTTTGCAAATATGTGGCATGAGAGTGAAGTGTGCATCACAACCTGCTGAGTGAGCTGTGTGTGCGTGTGTGTGCATGTGTGTGTGCATATGTGCGTATGTGTGCTGGCCCCTTTTTTGCTGTTCTGGTGTTTTATCCGCAGAACTGTATGATCTGATGATGAGCTGAGCTTTGCTGTATGTGGTGAGTATATGTGTGTATGCAGCAGGCCTGGGTCACACTGCTTGAGGGTAAAAACTGGCCTTCTCAGACAGACAGCTCACCCGCCTGCCTGCTCCTCTCTATATCACAGTTTCTCTTTGCCATGCACAGCTGCACTAATGGAGTTCTTGCCAGCCCTGGGGATTGTTGCAGCTGTCTGATGCCACATGAACTACGTCACTGCCCTTTCTGACCATGTTTGCTCCTAGATGCCCCCCTCCCTCCCCTTATAACAATCACTGGGTTTTGTCCACAAGGAGGAAACATCCTGGATCATATAACAGTGTTTCTTCTGGTTTATTAGGGACCACATTGTTTTTTGTTTGATGAGTTTACTTTCATTCTGTGTTTTTACATGCTTTATCAGTCATATTGGTAATTGATGTTTACAGGTTCCTGTACTGTGCATTTATCAACTATAACATCCAGTGTGTGAATCAGGGCTTAAAATGCTCAAATTAAATAAATAAGTAAAAAGATTTTTAAAAATAAGGATGCAGAGTATACAGTAAATTGCTAACAATATTTATGATTAAAACCATTTATTTGTTGATGTGGAATATTAAAATGTAACATAAACATGTATGTTTGTTTGTATGTATGTATGTGTGTGTGTACGTACTGTATATGTCTGCAGTGTCTTGCCTCTAACTGTCTGCTGTGTGTGTCCTCCTTTTCCTCAGCACTGCTCTCTTGTCCCTCACAGGCCTCCGTATCCGACCATGGCTCCTCAGGCTCCTCATCTGGCTGCCGTGTTGTTTCCATAATAACCCTTTAACTGTAAAATTATTATGCCCAACAACTGCCTTATGTGGTTTTATAACAACCTGCTGCATGACAGCTCATGGTCTCTTCCCTCTCCCCCTCTCTCCCTCTCTTTCTTTGTGTGGCCCCTCTGCAGTCATTGCTTGTCCCAGGCAAAAGTCCCAGTAAATACGGACGTCGCGGCAGTGCCATAGGGATAGGAACGATAGAAGAGGTTCATGTAAAACTCTCAATCCTTTTTCACCATCTTTCGCTTCCACTGCATGACCTCTCATTCACCACACACACTACCACAGCACTGTATAAGCAGACATTAGAGTATGTAGAATGATCAACACTGCCTTTATCTTTTCAAAAGGTTATGTTCCCATTGTTTAAAAGTTTTTTTTGTTGTTGTTGTTTTTTGTCTGCTTTAAATTTTCAGAATCCACAGAAATCTGGTTATACAGATTTGTCTTAGCAGTTCGCAAACACTTATGAAAGCTTTTTTTAGTCACCATTTACTTTGTTTATATATTTAAAAAAAACATATTTTAGACTATTAGCTAGTTTATTTCACAGTTGCCTAGCAACCGTACTCCTATCATAATAATAACCACTTAAGCAGTGACTATGCTGTGTGTTTGTCTTGCTATACTGAGATTTTAGTTCTACCCAGCCTTTTTAATTTTGGCGGAAAATGTTGACATTCCAGACACAATTTTGTGTTATTTTCACTGTCAATGTGCATTTACTTTGTACAGATAAAAGACTGAGCAGCGAAAATGCTTGCCCCAGTCATTAGCTAGCTAATTTTTCAGCTGCCTAGCAACGGCGTTTCCATGACATGAACCATTTGAATAGAAAACCTATTGTGTTCACTTGACCATGTTGAACGTATTATTACAAAAGATTAGCAACTATTTGTACTATTTTACTAATTCTAATACTAATCCCCATACTAATGCCCAATACTAATACTGCATATCGACACCATGCATGATTGTTTTACTAATATTGCATGGATTGTTTTATTTAAAAAAAAATATTGGGTTCTGTAATGGTATTAAAGGCTCTGTAGCTATGAAACCATTTTTATCATTTGTATTTTTACAGCATAAGGTCCAAATATCAGTTCTCTTTTGTTGCGTATCGCTATGTTCCCAGTGTCTCCCTCCCTGTTTGCTGTGGTATATATAGCTCAGTGTTATTCTTTGCTCTTGTCTAAATTTTGAATGGTATTGAATGGTATTGCTAGTATACTACAAAGTGCGTGTGTGTGTGTGTGTGTGTGTGTGTGTGTGTGTGTGTGTGTGTGTGTGGGTTTGAAGGGGGAGGGGGGGTTCATTCAGTGTCAGTTCTCCTCCACACTTTTGAAGTCATTCTAGATAAAAGCCTTTTTCAAGTCATATTTTGAAAGCTGTAAAGCAGGAGTAGTAAAAACCCAGTAAACGGACTGAGAGAACAAAGTGGCCGCAGTAAAGCAAACCTCATCGGATCTCAGTAGTTCGGCTCCTGTCTTTCATCTTTCACTGGAACATAAACCCTGGTGCTGTAGTCAGTGCCTAAACCATCTTTAGCGACGCCTTTGGACCGGTACTGTATGTCTCCTGTAGTTTAATTCTGGATGACATCAATAGCTTTCAATCTCCCAGACATGTCAGAGTGAATCTTGTCGTGGTAAGAAGCTGTAGCCCTGAGGCGTATTTTTTTTTAGAGTTAAATAAATACCAAAGCTATTCAAAGCAGTCTATAATAAAACTATGTGTACTACAAAATATGGGAGGATGATGCTATGGTATTGTTTTTTTTGTTTTGTTTTGTTTTTTAAGGAAAGCTCACCAATGTTGTCTTTCTCTCCTATAGTCTCTGATCATTCCTGGTAAAAGTCCAACGAGGAAAAAGTCTGGCCCGTTCAACTCTCGCAGGAGCAGCGCCATCGGCATCGAGAACATCCAGGAGGTGCAGGAGAAGAGGTGAGGAGCTCAGGGACCCGGTGACAGATGCAGTTGCATCTATAAAGTCTCAGATCATGTTCTCATTCAGCACACTATTGTTTGTCATCCTGGTAATGAAAGGTAGACATTAAACAAGACATAACTGTCGACATAACTGTATATGAACACTCAGAAAATCGGGGACTTTGCACAATCATGCGATTATCCACTCAGTCAATCATGTGGCAGCAGTGCAGCGAATAAAAATCCTAGCAGATACAGGTGAAAAGCTTTAATTAATGTTGACATTAAACATGGGGAATGGGGGAGAAATATGATCTCAGTGACTCTGACTGTGGCATGGGTGTTGCTGCCAGACAGACTGGTTTAATCATTTCAGAAATTACTTTTCTCATGGGGTGTGCAGTCACAGCAGTGTACAGCGTTTATACAGAATGCGATTAAACAATAGTGTGGGTTGATATGTTCATGAAGGACTTCAGAGGCCAGAATACCAGTCCTCGAGGTGGGTAGGCTCAGGGTTTTACTCCTCGTTCGGTCAAGGACAAGAATCTAAGGCTGTAGTGGACACAGGGTCAGTTAAAGGTCGGGAAAACATTACTTGGTCTGTAATGCATGAACGAACAGGTGCATATTTGTCCCTATTAAATCAATGGCAGTGTGTTTATTTAAATCCTTTGAGTTAGATGTAGAGACAAAGAAAAAAAAATGTCACTGATTGCGTCCCTTTGTGTTTGTGTGGTTACTGAAGGATTGCCGCTCTTTTGTCAGAGGACAGGACAGTGCTCTGTGTCTCTCTGCCCAGCGTCAGTCTCAGGAACGGCAGACTCATCATGGATTCCTTCAAGTAGAGATGCCACCTAAGAATCGCCTTATTAACCACAGAACTGCTTGGCCCCTGTAGATATAATGTAGCGGAATAGAGTCTCTTACAAATCTAAGCTTTTTTGTGCATGACGAAACTGAAATGAGTGCCGAGTGATAACAGGTTCTAATTGTGTGTTTAATGATGCAGCTTAATTGACCTCTGCTATATGTGCTAAAAAACATTAGTAACTCATACTCTAAGCATCTTGTACTGCTGAAATATCTGTGATCGAAACAGAAATGCTGCTGAAAGATACAGTGCTTCCAAATAATAAGAGTCACGGCACCAAAATAGTTTCCTCACTGACAGTGAAAATCTGCTTAACATTAGGGCTGAATGTTCATCTTGGCATAAGTGATATACCGTAACAGATACATCACTGCCCAGGTTTCATTTTTGTACACAGAAATGAAAGCAGTGATTAGAGTAATCTAATAATCAGTTTTGGAAATGTTTAAATACTTCAATATAAATACAGTAAGTACATTATTTCAAACTCAAGTTTCGTTGTTATACTCTTAGTAAATAAGAGGCGGCACAGTGGCTTAGGGGTTAGCACTGTCGCCTTGCACCTCCAGGGTTGAGGATCGATTTCCACCTTGGGGTCTGTCTGGGTCCATTGTGTTCGCATGTTCTCCCTGTGCTTGCTGGGTTTCCTCCGGATACTCCGGTTTCCTCCCAGAGTCCAAAGACATGCAGATTAGGTTAATTGGCTTTCCCAAAATTGCCACATCACACATTGAGCTATCATGAACGACGGCTATATCTCCAGGGTTGTGATTATCAATCAGCTGATGTGCTGGATGGAATGTGAATTAAAAAAAAAAAAAAGGAAAAAAAGAGTTTCAGCTTGATGATGTGGTAGGCAAATTGAATTACATAGTTGGCACATCATCGTACACTGAATGCCATATATTCCATACAAACAAAGGAATAACATAATACATGCTGTATATTAATAAGTACATTTTAATACACATTAAGAAAATGACTCCTGTCCTCAATTTGTAAAAGATATGGAAGGGAAATATTTAATTTTAGGTGTTGTAGTAGCTGATCTAACCACATCCTTCTAACCAAAGCATTTCTTGAGAAAACCACATTTTTCTGCCTCCTGCACCATGCCATGAAGCGGTGCCTTATTTTAGCACTTGTATTACGATCCCTGAAATAGAGCTCTTCATGTGATTTATGTTAAACCTCAGAGCACAGCTTTCACTGGCAGCAGCTCTTCTGGAATTCTTGTTTTTCAGCAGATTTGGTGGTGATTCAGCATGCTTTATTCCAAATATAGATGTCTAATCTCTCTCATTACTAACAAGCAGATGTAGCGTGCAGCTTGGTCTTCACCTGCACCTGACTGGAGCACTAAACGTTCAACAGCAACATTGAAGAGAATTCTCCTGCTGCCCCCTAATGGTCATTGCGTTTTTGTGCAGCAGCCGGGAGAGCTCGCCGACGACGCAGAAGACTCCTGACAGCGGACACATATCGCAGGAACCCAAGTCTGAAAACTCATCCAATCAGAGTTCACCCGAGGTTCTCGTCACTAAAAACAGGTGAGGCGTACAGTGTGTGTTTGAAAAGATGAATATAAGATGAAGCAGTAGGGCTGTATAGGTATTAAATGAATGTGTGTTTTTGTGTGTGTGTAGCTCAGCAATGTGTTTCAGAGCTGCATCAATACCTGAAGCTCAAGACTTGTCGCGGTCCTCGTCAAATGCCAGCAGCTTTGCCAGTGTGGTGGAGGAGAACGAAACCGAGGCCACTGAGGACTACGATACCGGCATGGTGAGCGATTTCTCATTTTCTTTTCAAAGCAAACTGACATGCTGTGAAATAATCTCGATTCGGTCTTGGTACTCCACAATTAAATATAATGCATGTACAAATATAAGCAATCTCTTTTGGAATGTAGAGAGTATGTGGTTACATTCGAGAGAACTGATAGTGTGTCATTGTGTGTATAGGAAAGTCTGTCATCAGCAGGAACACCACACAAGAGGGACTCGTTTAACTACAACACATGGATGGACGACAATGTAAACAACATCAGCACCAGCAGAAGGGGAAGTTCTCCTGGTGAGATAGAAAGCACAAGATGAGGGAGTTTTATAGGTGCAAATAGCCATACACTGTAGGAGACTTTTTATAAAGGGAAGCATAATTCTTAGAGTTCTCCAAAACATATCTGTTAGTGTTCCTACTAAAATACCACTCGCATAATGCATGAAGTACTTTGTTTAGTTTTAAAAATGTGAAATGGCTTCATCCCATTTCAGAATTGTAATTGTTTTAGTCAACCAATATGCAGAAAATGAAGAATGGTCTACATGTATTTCATTTTTTTTAATCATAAATATGAGGTCATATTGAGGAGGAAATCTAATATACTTTTCAGACAAGGTTCACAAATAAGCAGTGGAAAGAAAAAAAAATCTAAATAGAAAAAAAGTTGTTGTTTTTTTTGTTCAATTGTACATGCACACTGAAGACCCCAAAAATAAATGTCTCAAAAGACTAAAAAGTGCCTTTCCCATAATATGTTCTCTTTAAATACAAAAAATTAAAATTTTTCCAATGTGGGTTGAGTGCAGTCAAGTGTGTGAAGGCTCAATGAAGGCTGTTCATGTCCCAGGTATAGGAAAACCTTCTGACAGTGGTAAAGGTCATGACCAGAACCGGACGGACATCCGCATCAAGCTAGATCGACCGGGTGACCACAAGACTACGTCGGTGAGAAAATTAATTTGCTTATTTTTTTCGAGAAAGAGTAATAGCAATAGTGTAAGTAATAGATATAATGGAGTGTGTGAGAGTGTATGTGTGTGTGTGCACCCCAACCAGGGTGTACCCCACCTTGTGTACTAAGTCCCCTGGGAGAGGCTCCAGGCTCCCCGCCACCCTGTATACAGGATAAAGCGGTATAGACCATGAGTGAGTGAGTGATAAACAGAACAATGCAATATTCACCCCCATGTAACCATTGTGGTGTGTGCGCATGTGTGTCCTGCACAGAACTGCTAGCCTCTCCAATCTGATTGCATCATGGATCTCCATCAACAGGTCAGCAGATTCAATTACTTATTGAACTTAAACAGAACTGATTAACAAATTCATGTACCTGTAAATGTACTCATAGGGATATAGATTTATTCTGAATGTAAAGGTATGGGACAAAGCTATAGGATTTTGGTCAAAAAATAAACAGGAGAAAACACAAAATACTCTTAAATATAATTTTCATGAGCTGCTATGAGAGCCCAGATCATAACAGGTAAAGCTGTGGTAATAAAATGCATGTAGCAGAAGTGACCACAGTTCACCCCATTACATCTGTCTTAATGCTACAGTACATGAAGTACATTATTATTATTATTATTATTATTATTATTATTATTATTATTATTATTATTGCAAATTAAGCATCCTACTTAGTGAACTGAATTCAGTTTGGGACGCAGGTCTGAATCGCAGCCTTTCGCAGCTGTGAGATTAATCAGTGTGATGGAAAAACATAAGACATAAGATGTTCTATCTTGACAAGACATTTTAGAAAGGAAAATTTTTACTTAAAAATATCCTGTAACTGTGATGACAAAATCAATGTTAACTGTCTAAAAAGGTCCATCTAAAAGTATGTTTAATATTTATGTTTCATCATTTATTCATTGCATTGTCTCCATGCGTTTCTCGTCACAGCTACCATTATAGCATTCCTCTAAAACTCATGAGCTCGGGTTTTCACCCGTGATTGCTACTGCTGCAGACGATGATGACGACAATGATGATGATGAAGAAAATAGTTCCAGCCTGCACCACAGTGACAGATGGCAGGATTGTGATTATGTACATAATAGAGTGACTATGCCCTGCATCACACTACTGCTTTACTGGTGGCCCAGTGCAGGACCGAGAGAGAGAGAGAGAGCGCAAGAGAGAGTGAGGTGGGAACTGGGGGCACAGGCTGCATGGAAAGACCTCATTTGCACTGCATCATTTTCCTTTTCTTTGTGAATTTCTTGTCTGAATTTGACCTCTTCTGTTCTGTCCATAGTACCGCTTCTGATCCGTGTAGAAAATCAAGTGGGCTTTTTGCCTATTATGCATAGACTGCTATTTATTTTTCATGTTGGCGCATGGCTCGTAAATCTGTGCCGTGTTCCGCTCTAAATATTCCCCCCCAAAAAAACAGCATGCAGCAGAAATTTGTTCATCAGGTAAAACTGACTGGAATGTGTCTCAGACATTGGCATGGGCATGTTGTTTTATTAATTTTTTAATTATAATAAGTATCAATGTATGATTTTTGTCTTTGGGTAATCACTTCCGCTACAGCTTTTTGTGTGTTACACCTTCAGAAAAATGTACAGTCCAACTTACATTTCTGAATCAAGCTGCAGAGCAAACCTTTTTGCCAATGTCATTCCCAGCCTGTCAACAAAATGAAAAAAAAAAAGTTATAAAGAAGTATATATTCTTTAAATGGTATGAATTCTTTAAATTGCATAAAAAAGCCTTACTTAACCCTCAAACAGGTGATTCAGCTAGCCAGCTAAGTAGCTCCAGCTTTCATAGAATGTGATAAACTGTGTTGTTGAACCTCATCTGTCCTGTCTATAGTGAGAAAAGCTTCTTTAGTGAGTCTTGGTTCTTTCTGTACAAGGGATGTTCACTTTAACTGTACACAACACAGAAAACAATATATACAACAGACTGTGAGTTATTTCTGTAATGTGCTCACTTGAGTATAAAGTGGTGTCTTGGTTCTTTATTAATGTGTTCGGACCCTAGATCTGTGAAGCTGTGAATGCCACTTTATGGTTTAACATCCGCCTACAAACTTTTCCTATTCAAATCCATGCCACTACGCAAGCTGTCCAGATTTTTTTTAATTATTATTCCAACTGAAGCTGATGTGTTGTAAAATGTTTTTTTTTTCCCTCCAGATATAAAGATTAGTCTATTTAGATCAACTCTATATAAGCATAGACGTAAACCCGGCACTGTCTTTGAACCTCAGTAATGCCAAAAATCACTAATCATGTGTCCTTATTTCAAATGCAGACATCACTGAGAATCACTGAGGAAGGATCACAGTGCATGTGGTTGCCTTAATATAGGGGACACCGGCAATCAGGGAGGATGGGGTAGCTCAAGGTATAAATGTTGAGTAAATATATGTTTATTTATTTTTTTAAAAAGATTTAGAAGAGTTTAACATTGTTTTATTCGTCCCATTGACCGATGCATAAGCAGAAGGTTCTATTGATTTTTATTGGTTATAAGCTAAAATGAGGATTATAAATTAATCCAGTAAACCCTTGATCCCTTAAAGTATGTAGTTTGAAAGAGATGAGGATAAGCAAGGACTCTGTGTGGGTGTCCTGGGAGTTTAAGATGAGTTTTACATACAGTAAACCTCCCTGAAAGACTTTCATCAGTCTTGCTCTATAATGCAAGTCATCACTGTGTGACAATGAAATACATTTTAAATAATTATAAAAGATATTTGACTAAAATGTATAAAATGGAAAATATTCACATTTTTCAAAACAAATGAATTGCTTCTGCTTCATGCTTTTTGTGCCCTTCTGTGGTCAGGTCTGGTCTTTTGAAGCTACAAGAAGCATCCATATTGCACTTTCACTGCAAAAGGCAAATTAGGTTTTAAAAAAAAAAATGTAAAAAAAAAAAAAAACGAGCAGGAAATGTGTGCTGCTCAAAACAGGGTACAGATCAAGCATTGCTTCGACTGTTAGTGTGACCTCTTCATGCTTTTGTGGGCTGAATTGTGTAAATACTGCTGTTTTGTACATAGGCCCAAAATAAAATGAAATAAAGAGATTTGAGAAGCATATTTTTTCTGTGGTTTGTCTCTCTGATTTAAGCATGTAATACAGTTTACCTTATTACAATACAAAAACGTTTACTTATAATACACACTTTGTTCAGCAAATAATGCTCAGAGTTGAGATCTGACTAGAACGCTTCCATACTTAACATGCCACTTATGAACTGTGTTGCATTCAATGATTCTAAATGAATTTACAAATGTATATGTTACTGTTAGTCACATCGTACAATGTCCACTTTAATAGAAATACCTGTACAGTAGCACATTCACACAATTTATCCGATCATGTACCGTACCACAAATCAAATGAGTAAAAATCATAGAGATGCAAGTCAAGACCTTAATTTAATGTTCACATCAAACATCAAAATGGAGGAAAATTATAATGATACCCTTTATAAAAACGATGAGAAGGTACAAATTAATGTATAACCAACAAAAAAATAAGGCTACAGTGTGCTCAAGCACTAGACAGTAATGTTCTACTGTTGAACTGTTGAAGATTCTTTTCTGCTCACCAATGTTTTGAAAAGTGGTTATCTGAAATATCATAGCCTTTAGTAGGTCAAACTTATCTGACAATTCTTTTTTGATCTCTCATCATCAAAGCATTTCTACCCAAATAACCGCAACTCACAGGATAGTGTTAGTGATGGCGTCTCTTTAGTGGTGTCTCTTTAGTGTTGACTGTTGTGTGTAAAAATCCCAAGAGATTTGCACTTCCTAAAATACTCAAACTAGGCCATCTGGCAACAACCAGAATGATGCTTTTTCTTAATGCTGATGTTTGATATGAAAATAAGCTGAAGCTCCTAGACTGTATTTGCATGATTGTTTTTTTTTTGTTTGTTTGTTTTTTGGCACTGCCAGGATTCCACATCATTGTGTAACTGAATAACTGCATGAATGTGCAGGTGTACCAGTGTTTCTGATAAAGTAGACAATAAGTATAAAATCCTAGTGGTTCCATAAGCATGTTAACTGATCGAACACTAGAGGGCGATAGTGTGTAATAAAAGTGTGTGTCCTCTCTTCCACTTTGTTCACCACAGTCCTGTTCCACTTTCAGTTGGCTCAAAGCAAGCATGAAAGTAAGCTTCTTCATGAATGCTTGCTTTTGATGAATAAAAAGAAAAATGAAAGTAAAAGTAAGCATTGATAATTAGCAGATAGTTATAAAAACACATCTCTATTGTTTAAAAGGTTGGAACATTGAAAAAAAAAAGCATGCATTCAGTCTTATTACAGTACCAATCATGTGAATAAAGTTAAAGTTAAAATATACGACATTATTATTATTATTATTATTATTATTATTATTATTATTATTATCCCACCTAAAAACAGCAACAGAATTTAAATAATTATATTAAAACCCCATGGTTAAGTGAAATAAAGCACAAATAGATATCAATGTATAGATGTGTTATTTTTCAGCAAGTTAACATGCATTTAAAGGGGACATACCAATACTATTATGACATAACTGTAAAATAGAGGGGATTTTATGCTAAGACCTCCAAAAAGCTGCGAATGTTGGGGGGGCATCAAGCTATTATGTTACTCAATCTGATGTCATTAAATGTGACGTCACTCAATATAATTTCACTTAAAAATGTCATATAGAAAGTTATTAACCACTTTTTGTCCCCCAAAAAGCCCCACATGCTGGGGAAAAAAAGAGGGCCCTTCACACATGATGATATGCACTTTTACAGCAGTGATGATGATGTAATAGCCATGCCATCGTCATCATACTGATGTTATAGTGCTTAGGCTTTAATAACATGTCAGCTGTTCTGGAAAAGTTAATGTCAAGTGTATTTGCAAAATCCATCAAGGACCATAATGAAACTGGCTCGCATGAAGGCTATCCCAGGACCGCAAGATCAAAACTCAGCTCTGCTGCACAGAAGGAGTTCATTTAGAGTCACCAGCATCAGAAATCACCAATTAACAAACAGCACCTCAGATTAGAGCCGTTATGAAGGATTTACAGAGCATGAGTAGCAGAAACATCTCAATATCAATTGTTCAAAGGAGATTATGGCATATTGTGAATGCCTTCAGGATTGTTTTAAAATGTTGAACTTAAAAATCAGGAAAGACCATGGAATTATAGAGTGTGTTGTACTGACTAGTAGTGTATAATCCAAATTAATCAATTTAAATCAATAACAGGGATATTTTTAGTAGATGATGTGTGGCATCACACGTCAAATTGGGATCTAGATATAATACGAGTGTTATAAAAAAAAATAGATAATTTAAAAAAAGTGTAAGAATATCTAGAATTAGCTGGTGCTGAAAAAAGGCTGTTCTTCACATCATTTTCATCTGATACACATTTAGCAATAATCATCCTTTGTAATATATCCTTAACACATGCTCCTATAGCTACATTCCCTGTTCGAATCATATGTGATCCTGTTCTGAGGTGTAGGCTTGAGTGTCTTACGAAACAAATGTGAAGCTGCTACGACTCTGAGAATCAATGAGATTTACACAGCTTTTTTTTTTTCTTCTTTTTTTTTTTGCCTGCATTTTATGGACTGCCTTGAGAACTAATTTAATGTCAATTGCAGGTAAAGAGAGAGGGACAGTTAGACTAAGGGAGAGAGTGATAAATATACTATGTTCCTGGTGCAAGTGAGCATGAGTGTAAGGAGCCTGCAATGTGGAGCTGATGACTTCACACTCCATAACATGATGCGATGTATCATTCACACAGATCTTATCCACTCCCATTTAGCACTTAATTTACTGCTTTCCACCCTCCTAACACACTCCTCATCACCTCATGATGCCTGGGGGAAAAAGGGGGTTCTGATTGAACTAATTAACCAGTTTTACATATCAATTACCCTCTTTTAAAAGCCTGCTTCTTTTTTTTTTTTTTACAATATTCTATAAAGCTCTTTTGACCAGGACTCAACAAAGTCATTAAATCAAGGTCAGCGTGTCCATTTATACTGATGAATAATGTCTGAGTGCCCAGCTAATATAGCATAAGGCATTAAACATAAGCACGGATAGAGTAAGAGTAACATGCTGACTCAGGTATTAAATTATTTATACACCTTAAGTACAGTATGTGGTAATACATAAAGGAAGAAGATTAGGAGAACTCAACATTGGGTATGTAAGGAATAAAAAGGTTCTGATCTAGTTATATGTATAGCACACCAGGTATTCAAACAACAGATGCAAATGCATTTTATTCCACTACTACTCATAAATAAAGTCAATGGTTACCTGTCAGATTTATAAATTGGAAGAATATACAACATCTGTAGCAGCTGTGATGGAAGTATGCAGTGAGTGAGAAGGAACACTGACCAAACTGCTTTCCTGCATTAAAATCCTAGTTCATTAGATTGAAAATAAACCATCATGGTACAGGTGACCTTTTCTAGGAAAGATGATAGAGCTAAAAGAAGCAAAAATAAACTGATAATTGAATGATGAGAGATGAATCATTCACAAGTAAACTGGTGACAGGATCCTGGGTACCCAAGGCTCTCCCATGAGTCCCAAATTCAATACACAGATGATGCACCCTGCAATCCACAGGACCCAAATGATCTTCTACCAATGTCCTGGTGACAGACATTGTCCACCCCAGAAGTCTTGCGGAGTCCATGCCCCAAGTGGCCAGAGCTGCCCAGGTGGCACAATACTGAGCATAATGATTTGTATGCTATACAAAATATACCACGCATTTCCTGAGAAAATATTAGTTTCACTGTACTGGTCACTGTAGGTACTGATAGTTGAGTTACAGCAAATTAAGCATGAATTATGCTTCCATATAAAAGCAGTTTCCTGGTAAACAAAGAAAAAGGCAGTTTATCAAAGATACTGTCCAACACTGAAGTGTACAAACATCCCACTTATCTGAGATGTGCAAATTACAGGAGGTACAATGGGAGCTCCTCCTGCCCAAACGTCCCATCAAATGTGTCTATTAGCACACAGAATGGGTTTTAGATTAATTACATTATCCACAGTCATGTACTGTACATTGGTGTGGTTCTTTCAAAAATGAAGAAATCCATTGCAACTGTGAAGGCAGAAGCCTTGATGAACCTCCACTGCCCACGTCTCAGTCAGCAACAGAGGGTAGACATATGCATAAGGACAAAGTACACCAATTAAGCTATTAATAGCACAGGCATCTGAGGAGACAAATGAATCTTTCTGGATACTTCGGAAGTGCAATCTTGATAGCACTTCAAAATGTCTGGTGATTTGCTGGTTAAGTGGCTTTCAACACCCTGCATACTAGGCTATTATCTTCCTCTGTGTCCAGGAGATAAGGGTATCAGGTCGCCACAGCAAGGGAAGCCCGAGGCAGTAAGGTTTAAGGGTGAATAGAGAGCCAAATTGTGATTTTCTGGCACAAGGGCAGGCCTCCACTTTAGGGTGCGTGCCAAATTAAATTTCCGACTTATATGATAAATGTTGATGAATAACAATTCACCCAGCCCGGTGTTGCCTGTCATACTGTAAGAAATCTACTCAGACTGTGGTATAAAAGCCAAAAGAGATTTAACACACCCACCTTGTCTGAGACATTATATCAGCCACCTTTGTCTAATATTCTGCCACCGCTAAACTCACAAAAGACACTTTATAATATTTGGCTGGGATTTTGGCCTTGTCATGTTCATGTGGGCAGCATGGTCACATTGTACAGTGTCTAGACACTGCTCATAATGAGACCATTACAGACAGGAAAAGTGAGCCAGCTGATTACAACTGAAAGCAGGAGTGATGTAGTTAGAGAGGAAAAAATGCATGTTTTTTTGTGGAACATAGAGCACTGGTAGCGTCCGGCAAGAGGCGTGGGATTAGACAAGACTCTTTGTTCATAGAAAGACAGAGAGGTGCAAGACACTGGGCATGGTCCTCCATGATATAAACTGGATTTCATTTTCCTTACACTGAATCAGAAATCCCCTTGCTCATCATTGCCTCAGAACACTTATGTTTCTCATGGAATATTAGGTCAACTGATTGACAGTGAGGATTTGCTTGGGAATATATAAAACATCTCCCTCAGCATTATATTGTCTAGAAACTAGGCCGACAAGACAAACTGCCAAAAGCCCAAATTACTGTATACTCTCAGTTCCAAACTTTGAGTTTAGACTGAACATGAGTTGTAATGTACCGTATACGGTGTGTACTGTCAATCTGCGTACTGTATATGAATAATTGGGACAACCTAGCATAGCATGATTTACAGGATTTTGAGAACGTTTGACTTATTACTATCACCAGAATGAACTGGGATTATTTTGATTCTTTATTATGTATTTGCATCAGGTATCACAAGACAAATTTAAATTTAGATTTTAGAGTATAAATCTCAATTCTTGACGAGAACAAGATGTTTGGTTTATCATACCAACATGACCTACATTCAGTTAGCCATCACAGATTGTCAGCAATGTGGCCTGTTTTGGTGGTGCATCTACTGTATATTTACCCAGGATGATTTATTTTCTCTAAATATTGTCAGACTAGGAAGTCCCTTAGCATAACTCATGTTTGACAATAAGTTGGAGATGTACATCAGTCTCATTTTAAGGGCTACTGACTGGACTTATGCTCTGGCACAAATTCATCGCACAGCATTATTAAACATCTGCAGTAAATTTGATGACAGGTTCACTTTGGCCCAGAAACTCTTCCATCCCCCCAAAGGGGCATAATGTTTCTGAATATTGAGTTTGAAACATAAACTTACTCAATCCTAAATGTTTTGCTAATGTTATGTTTTTGGGTTTTGATATGATTCAAAGAGTTATAATAGTCACAATCAGATTTTAACAAAAAGAAAGTTAACTTACAAAGAATGAGAGTGCAAAAGTATGAAAGTAAATTAAAGACCCCCGACACACACACATGCTTCTATAAACAGCAGCAAGAGAAATATTCACATTCAAAGTCAAATCAAGAGAATCTGACTCATAACAGTGAGAGAAACAAAAGTGGGAAAGTTGAGGGAGAAATAGAGAAAGAAACAGAATAAGCAGGAGAGAGAGAGAGAGAGAGAGAGAGAGAGAGAGAGGCCAAGCAGTGGTGGGATTTTAGCCACTAATTACCTCCTCAACAAAGATCTCGATCCCATAACCTCTTGTACTTTGGATACACTCACATCCACTCAGCTTCTTCTACCAGTTTGGATCATGGCCATTCTGACAGTCTGGTGTTTTTGGCATGTACAATATGAGGCTGTGTTTTGGTGCCTGGTTTGAAAGAAAGCAGAGTTTTTTTTTTTTTTAAACATCCCACAGTTCCACTTATAAAGCTGTACTACAATTAGAGTTAGGTTAAAACTACAAAACTTTAATTAAGTGCAGGAGAATGGCATGTTTATCTGTATCTTATATTGTAAATCCACGTCTTACCGCAGCTAACCCTTAAGCACATTCAGGACAATTTCTAGCTATATTGAACTTTGAATGTACATGAAATGCTTTGTCAGCATTAGGATTACATGGTAAAGGAGCGGACTGGGTTAATTTCCATTCTGCTTTACTTCACCATGAATTATGTAACCTAGTGAAGGAAAAACACAGCTCACTCCATGATCTAGTAAGAGGCAATTTCTGGGTTATGGATATTAAGGCCCTTGTTGACGCCAGAGTGTTTGTTTGACATCATTACTAAATGGACAAGTTGTCCAGTCAGCATATCATATGTGCTTCAACGAGTAAGATTTGTCTTTCTAACATATCCTCCCTTTTTCCTAACTGAGCAACTATTTTCGTAAACTTCCCCCAGCGCATAATAGAGACCATAGAGATGAGAACATCTTCAAACATGGATACAAGGGCAAATAAAGTCTTCCTTGTTTACCTCCCTTAAATATCACTGATGGAAAAGTGATCTAATTAATCAAATAACTTTGTGTAACTTTTAGAAACACACATTGGGAATTACCTGTGAATCAAATGGATGAGAATGACTCACTGGTTCATAAAACAGGCAGGGATTTGGCTGGACGAGTGACAGGGAGCTATTTGGTGTACTTATGGAGTAACACTGGCTGCTTTTCCAAGTGTCGTAATAAACCATCATAAAAACCGCAGTCTGCCATTATAGTTGAGTGAACTGAAGGTTTAGAAGAATCTGGTTGCCAAGAAACAAATATACAAAGGTAGGACAAACACTCTATAAGAGACCAGCAAGCCTTTTTTATTTGTTAATGGGTGAACACCAACACCTGCTTGTTAATCAGACTGGATTATGTTTTCCAGAAAGATCAGAAAAAGGTGGGTGCAGAAAGTAAAACTGCACAGTTTGCATGGCCCAGGGGACACTGTGTGTTTTATCATTTAGATGGAACATGGAAACCCTTTTGAAATTACAGCTACATGTATGGCAGAAAATCGCATTTATTATATGAAAATCACATTTATTGATGAATTTAGATTGATCAGACCAAGCTTGATGAAAAACTTTATATAAAAACCCACTCATTATTAAAAAACTTAAAAGCCAAACGACAAAGATCTGTGCTGGAGATATAGCATAGGTCAATGACGATCAAAATACATACATACATACATACATACATACATACATACATACAGTAACATACATACATAAATAAATACATGTGCTTATATGGTAGCCTTGCCTGCGTGTTAATGGGGAAGCTTCAGACATCAAACTGTGCATTAGGGGTTTTTAATATGTCAGGTTAAACAAAAGTCATAAATTTTTAAATAACGTGTAAATTTTACCACTAATGGAATATGAGAATGACGATGCAATAATGTAGAACTCTAAAAATGAGCATGTTATTATTAATATTTATTTATTTATTAGTCATTAAAACTATATATATAAATACTATATATATAAACTATATTTTCGTAAACTTCCCCCAGCGCATAATATATATTCCCCCAGACCATTATATATATATATATATATATATATATATATATATATATATATATATATATATATAAAATAAAAATGTTTTAAGAGCTACTGCAAAATGCAGTCTAGTATGCAAATCCTTAATACATTATGAGTCTCAAAGATACTCCCATGGAACCTCTGTGGAATCTTATCTTAGATTTTGTTAGTCTTTTCAGAGGTATTAGCTGGTGCTAGCCAACTAGAGAAAAACATGCAGTGAAGATGTTAAATATTTAGCAATTTGACTTAAATTCCTGTCAGAAATCCTATCAGATAAACGCATGTTAGCTAACAGGCTAGTGCTAGTAAATAATTATGTTAACATTAACAATAATATATAACATAACATAACATAACATAACATAACTGAAAATCCTCACACATCCTAATCCTAACACATTAGCTTATGTTGCTTAGCTAGCTGGCATTAAATATGATGAATATAAAAAAATTAATCTCTCAGAAAATAAATTTAGATTTGTTCCTGCTGCCTAGCGGGCTAGCATTAGCCACAAAGATTATGGATTTATGATCTTTAACTAAAATTCTCTCAGAAATCCTGTCAGGTTGTCTTAGATAAATCACACAGGAATAAACTGTAAATAACCTTTTTCCTGTTCTATAATTAAAACATAATTACAGTAGAAATTGATTTATGGTCACACTACTGGGTATCATCTATATGAGGAGTCTGGATCCTCTCACGGTTTCTTCCTCTTGTCATCTCAGGGAGTTTTTCTTTGCTGCCATCACCCATGGCTTGCTCATCAGGGACAAACAGAAAATAACTGATCATTTATAATTTAGACTTTTTGATTTTCAATTTTTTAAAAATAATTTTCTCCATCATTTTTATTACTGTGCGACAAAAGTGCTGCAAATAAAATTGAATTGATTTGAAGTGTATGCCCTGCATAACAGATCCTGTAAAATGTATCCTAATATTGCTCTTGGCTTTGTATTGGTTACATTCCAGAGTGTCTTTTTGAGATAGGTTTAAATCAATAAAGAGTAAATAAATTATATAGAGTGATTTAAGTATTCACAATCTCTCTCGTCTTGAGAAAGAGAGGAAAATCCAACCGTTTCTCACAGCTAGTCGCCAAGCCACAGCAGGACTGCTGGGAAACAACCACCCCAAAAGGAACTTCTCACTCCTCATACATTTCCTTGGAACATTGAGAAAATCAGAGCTTTATCTATTATGACATTGGAATTAATTACAAACACAGCCCACAAATACAGAATGTTAATGTTTAGGATTCACTGAACCCTATAATAGAAGTCTGATGTAAAACCCTTGCATAAGTCTGAAAGTAAAAATAGACATCGGAGCAAGATACAAATGTTGTATTCCTCATTACCATAAATACCTTAGTAGGTTTAATGGTTGTGTTAATATATTTGTTATGTTCTTTTATGAAACAGACCAAAAACCTTGTGGCATCCTGACACAGACATGCAAACACATTTGTCTTACCATCCCTATATAAAAGGCCTTGAGGACATTTTACTAACAAAATTATTAAAGCAGCTAATTAACACCGTGTCTAATCTAACCAAAATTTTAAGCAAAAGGATTTATTTTTTGGGAACCATCCAAATGCCCCCTTAAGGTGAAAACGGTCACCAAGATATAAAAACATGTGACATATCTAATAAGGATTCTTCTACCGCACAGCTTTCTTCCCTTGCAGGTTTTATGTGTACCGGAGACATTTTCTGAGGTAAATCTCCATAGCTTGACATACAGAAGGGAACCATGCTGTGTGATTGCTTTACCATTCTCTCTCCCTCATACTTCAACCCTGACACAAGGAATAAAAGGAATTACAAAAGCCACACTCAGGAGTCAAATGACCCTCGGTACCAAGTGTGTCTAAGTGCTGTTAATAGTACTGACTTACTGCAAATTCTCACACACAGTGATGGTTTTGTCATTTTATTAAACTTCCTACCTATTACACATATGGTCTCCAGTTACATTTAAGGCCTCAAGAAAAAAAGAAGCCTGGTCTTTAAACAGGTCCATTTGAAGCGCAAAATATGGCCTCTCCACCACAGGAAACATAATCGTGTCTCAGCCACATATGCACTTTCAGATGACTGTCACAATGGCTTCCATTCATGACTGTTTTGCTTCCTCCTGTAAATAATATACTGATCTATATTTCTTCCCATCATTCAATAAAGCAGCTTTTGTCTATCCTGCGTATGAATCCAAGGCCTTGCAGACAGATTCATGTGGCTACAACCACAAACAAATGCCTATTTGTCTGGATACTGCACCAGGGAAGGAATGCGTAAGTGCCCTGTACTTGAAGTTCAAGACTTGAAATGCATCCGAATAAAATATCACCAAATTGTTGCTAGAATATGTTTCTCACCACAGAGTGCCCTATCTCAGCCTCAGCTCAGTTCATTCCACTCACAGCAATCCCTTGTTTGTTTGCATGTATTCGTACATGTTTCCCTGGCTCTGGGTAATAATAATAATTGATGATTAGGCTGTGCTGACCATTACCATTATCAGACACAGCACAGAGAGAGCCTTGTGTTTTCCTTGCTGTTTCTGTGGGCACTGTGAGGCAGATAACTTGTTTACCATCACCCAGCCAGCACAACAGATAAAGTCTCATTCCCTCAGCCATGAGATATGCCGTCACTTGTTTTTGCTGGGCAATTAGAGAGAGAAGAAAATTAATTTAATGATCTGAATCATCTGTCCATTCATGGCTAATAAATCGTTGGCGCTAACGTGCGGTAATGTCATTACGGCCAAAGTTCAGAGTCTGCAAACAAACTAAGAGGTGAAAAACAGCATCATATTCCTTCGGGAAATAAAAAAAAAGCAATAAAACTAGATGAAGCTGAGTATAAATACAATTAAAATCATAACTTTGCATACCTTTAAAACTAATTAAAATAAAGGACAAAAGGACAGAGAAATATATTTTGATCAGAATAAGTACGGTATTTGTTTTTTTTTCTCTATCGTCAGAAGTAGCAAATATGCGTAAGATACACTACCGCTCAAAGGTTTGGGGTCACTTGCAAATTTCTTTGTTAATGATTTATTTTCTACACTCTGCAACAATACTGGAGATTCCAAAACTATGAATGAGAACTATGAATTAGGTAATTTTGTAACAACAGCAAAAATATCAACAGTCAGCCATTATTTTAAGACTGGGGGTCAGCCTTTCTGGAATAGTTCTTGAAGATCAGTAATGTCAAGTGCATTTGCAAAACCCATCAAGCACCATGATGAAAGTGGCTCTCATGAAGACCTTCCCAGGAAGGCAAGACCAAAACTTACCTCTGCTGCAATGAACTGCATCTCAGATTAGAGTCATTATAAAGGCTTTACCGATCCTGAGTAGCAGATACTTCTCAACTTTAACTGTTCAAAGGAGATTGCATATTTTATACACCTTCAACATTGCTTTACAAAGTAGAAAGAAATAAAAATTAGGAACAACCATGGAATTATAAAGTGATCCCAAATTCGTGAAGTTAAAACATTGTGCTTGATGTTTATATTATTCCATGAATTGACAGTATGAACAAAAAATATATATTTCAACTCTACTTTGGAACGGTAAACCAAACAAGGTCAAAAGTACAAAAAAAAAAGTTATAATAATAATGATTAAAAATATTTCAGAACATACATTAACCATTGTTTATGCTATCATTTTATTTGAAAATAAGGCCACAATGACCAGTGTGAACCACACCTTAAGTACATGTTTGAGGTTGTAAAATAATAAAAGTCAAAGCTTAGATCGATAATAATAACAAAATTTACATCTGGAGATCTGGTATTTGACTATGTTATCATTATTTATAATCTAATAATTTTATTATTCATATAGAATTTTTATTTATCAAATACGCACTAGCCAAAGCAGATCTATTGTATTAACTTGTATTAATGTTAAGAAATGTTAATTATTTTTAGTTAATTTAGTAAATTATGATGGGTTTTCAAGATAAAACGGGACTTGTGATAAAATCTCTTGTGAATGTAAGTATATAACCGATGGCATTCATCTCGCACAGTACGGTGATAAGATTTGTGTCAAATATGTGACTGGTTCAAACGCTTTCAAGAAGCCCGTACCTCCATGAATCATGATCTCAGCCGAGGTGGTCCTTGAAAACCCACAGATAATTTATAAAGAGATTTTTCAAATAAGAGACTTTTCAAACTTGCAAAAGAGATCTGTTTGTGGAAATTGTATATGCATGTATCCATTCAAAAACACCACTTGCACATTACAGGAACTTGGATGGGAGCTATGTCATTAATCCGGCATACCTTTCTACTTTCTAACTTGTTGGTAACCAAGCAGTACTGGAATGCTGGGAAAAGTGCACTAATATAACAGGGGATTATTTGGAAGTTTTTTTCCCCCTCATAACTGTGTTCTGTTATTCTGCACAATCTAAAGTCATACTTTGACTTCAATGCCCCTTGCAATATTAGTTATGGAACCTTAATTTAAAGCATAACCAACTAATCGACATGATATTAGTATAATATCATACATAAAGCATGCAAATCTTTTCTATTATCACTCTTACAGAAACTCTTTTTCCTTTACACCAAACTGAGTAACCACATTCAGTTTCATTCTCTGTACATTCTTCTTTGAATATCTGCTGTAACTGGAACAGATGTCATAGACTGGCTTTTTTTTCCCGTCATATCATGAGTCTACAAAAGGTTTGACTCCTTCCTTTTCAAATAATGAGTCAGTTGATTTTGTTATTTGTTTTGGACTTTAGCAGGAAATAATTGTTTTTTTCTCTCTCTATTGAGTTCAGTTTATTTGTAAAGTAATGATTTTGGTACATGTGTTAAAAAAAATAAAAAAAAACATGGCGTATAAACTTTTGCACTCATCCATAGCGTTATATGTTTATAGTTCTTGAGTTAGATCACTCTGCAATGTGAAATGGCTTTGCTGACTGAGGCATAACCTTTAGTGGTACGGTTGTAATGATGGAAGGGAAGAATTGTAAATCACAGGTAACATATCAAACCGACAAACCATTATGACTGAAGAGATTAGATTTTATATAAGGACGGTGATGAAAAACTCTTTCTGACACAGAATGGCTGTCTCCTGCTTGTTTTCGTGGGGGTTACTGTAGGACAGTCATAAATATGAGAGCAGCTATCTAGTGTTGAAGAGACCTCTGAAACCTTACACAGCTTGCCTTTCCCTTAATGCTACATGTTAAGTTGATTGGATTAGTCTGCGATAGCTCCAGAATTTTGTGCTGAGTGTTTTCTCCTATCCGTGGTCTTAAGATCAGAAAAAGACATCACAGGATGTCAAGGACAATAAGGTTTTCCCCCATGTTTCATCCAAGAAAAGATTCCTAATTTTTTAGGAAATGTCATTCCATGAAGTCCAAATTTCTTCAAAACAACTCTCTTTTTGAACATGCTATTGTTTTCTCAGTCAATAGAAAGGTTTTTTTTTAGTTCCCTGCACATGAAAAGCCTCCAGCAGCCAGTTTCATGTAAGATCGAGGGACTTTATGGCTGTGATTAGTATTAAAATTACACATAATCAAGGAAAATCTCATTATTCACAGAATTTCAAAAGCAAAATATTATGAGACTTAGAGATGTAGGAGTTCTAAAAGATTATATCTTAAAAGTAAAGAAAATTGCGCAGTGAGAATATGGATTGAACTATAGCGATTTTCCCAGACCATTACAGGAAAACAGTTCATAATCGACACTGTTAAACATATTATTTCTCATAACCTCCATAGTTCGTTTTTGCTGCTTGTAAACACAATCCATGACACACAGTAACCTTAACATGAAGTGGTTCATGGTTTATGGTGTCTGTCTACACTGATTACAATGAATTTTATTGGCACACAGAAGTTGCGATAAATAGTTTTCATATTAACAGCGCGTACTGTAGCTCCTTTCTCTGGCCGTAGCCGTTGCATCCCAGAGTTGAACCTTTTCTCCATTTGCTTTTCATTTCACATCTAAGCATTTGAGAAAAGAAAAGAAAAAAAAAACAACTTTTTAACAACCTCTAGTGCTGCTTTAAGACAAACACATGTTGGAAATTCTTCTGCTTTTGCATAAGTGGTATCACAGTTCATCCACATACTTGTGCTCAAAGCCAGTGAGGTATTGTCTAAGGGTTTAAAATTAGCATGATGTCCTTAAGGCACCGTCTTGGCTTAACTGGTATGTATGAGATTTGTGAAATCCACATAGGTATTGCTAGAACTAGATGCCTGCGAGTCAGAATTCAGCGATTCTCTCGTTTATTCATCTAGCTGCCCTACAGCCCCTGTCTGTTTAAGGGATTGTTCAGTTCTGATATCTGTCTCCTTTATTCACATTGTAGGCGATCTTGGAGGAAATTTATGAACAACTGTATTTGGGAGAATGTAATATACGACATGTGCTTGGTTTTGAAGGATAGGTAACATAAAATAAAAGAGAAAGACAGCTGTGACTTAACTTCTTTAAAAGTTGTTAAGATTTTTAAAAAGACTTGAGAATAAAGATTATTTTAATACAATAGACTTTTAATTTCTCTCTCTCTCTCTCTCTCTCTCCCTCCAAAGCTTTTGGGGTGTAAATGAAACCTTTTCAATTCAAATGGCCAGTCAAACAGATCAACTTCATATTAAAGTAAATAATTTTTGATAATGATGAATTTAACAAAAATAAAAAGTTTTTTTAATTATTATTATTATTATTATTATTATTATTATTATATTCGCTGGATTCCATTTTGATAAGTTATTGTCACCGCAAACTTACGTGCCACATTCCTCGGGTGTTGAAGACTGAAGTAAGCAGTTATATTTCCCTGATTGTTTTATTTTAGAATTTTACAGTGAGATTGTCTGAGATATGAGATAAAGTAATCATCATGAGACAGTAATATTAGATAGCTTTATGTTTTCAATACAAAGTTCAATAAATTTTACTCCTTGCCAAATGATGATTACATTCGAGATAAGCGAGTGGTTGTGCCAGTATTGGAGACTGGCACAACTTTCTGAATTCTAGACAAGAGTCGTTCGCCTTGTTAACATGTTATCTGGCTCAAAAGTTCATAGAAATATGAATATATTTCCACAGCTCTGGCATACGTTTCTGTTATTGCTTTGAACAAAAGCTCTTGGGCAGAGATTGTCTAGTTCAATGTTTTGTTTTAAAGACAAATGTCATAGTCATGAGTACATTAAAGGAAGCCACCTGCATATTGTTCTGATTACATTACTCACACATTCATCTTTCTGCATGCACAAGAGTCTTACTCAGTGTGTCTGTAGATATCCTTTCTATTCTCGTTGCTCAGCTGTAAATCAAGAGCTTGGCAAGCTCTTAAGCAATCGCACTCAAAGACTTGTGGGTTCTAATTGGGCTCAGATTAGATCAGAGATAAAGTCTAGACCATGAAACTGAAAAGAAAAAAAAAATCATCCCTCTGCTCTTTTAACAGAGATCTCCAGACTGATAAAGTCTCCATCTGTAGTCTATTTTGTGTTTATGGGCCCTGCTGAGTTGTGGTGCTAAACTAGTTCTGCACCAATAAGTTGTGTCGTGCATCATTCGGTGTGAGCATATCTTAAGATTTCGCTGGTTTATAATTTCAACATGACATCCAGACAGCTAATTGTCTCAGCATGCAGTCCATCATTCCAGCAGAGTCTGAGGCTAGCCTTGTCCTCCCTCACCTCACGCATCCCAGAACCCAGGAAATGCCCCAGAAACAGTCAGAGAACAAGCCCAGCCAGGTCAGGAACAATCAATCCAGCCTGCTTGTCTCCAAGAGCCTCTAGCTGTGCCCGTCTTCCCCAGCTGATCGGCACGGCTAAATTATCGTGTGTGGTCAAGCTCATGAAAAAGGCAAGGCAAAAAAGAAAACAGCATGTTGTGGTGTCTGGCTGGGGGCTTGTGATGTCTAGCCAACAGGGAGAGCTGTGAACCACAGAGGCCTGCGAATAATTTCTCCACAGGAAGTGGCCTGCTCACATGAGCTCCCGGCACTGGGCGCTCCCTCATGTTCTCGCCCACATGGCTTTAATCACTGTTCACAAACACAGACCAAAGGACACTTAAAATCTGCTTGTGACGAGCATTCCTGTGAGATATTCTCAGTCCATGCTTGAAACACTTTCCTTGAACAATGGAATAAAATGCAAATAATGGTGAGCCATATCTGCAAGGGTTAGGGGTTATATGAGGACATTAATGGTGCGATAGGAACATGGTCACATACCAACTTTGCATTGCTGTACATGTTTAATATCAGCTATAACTGTGTTGTAAATGGGTCTAACATGTAACAAGGTCGGCCTATTATTCTAGTAGCCTCATGCATTATGATATAATTCATGTTGTTACAAAGAACAGTGATTCATGCTGTACACTCACCTTTGTACATAAGGGTAGAGCAGGCACATGACTACACCAGGGTGCAGTACGGACTACAACATATAAATGCTTTGTGTTTGATGAGTACAGAAACACATTTAGTTGTGGAGCTTTACCGATGCAGCATTAGTTTATGAGTTAATGATAGCATTCTGGTGGGAAAAAAGTTAATGGCAGGCAGATTATGATATTAGAAGGGAGGGGTAACATGTCTATCAAAAGCTTGAAAAAAAACTATTAGCGTTGAGCAATGCATTATATCACAAGATGGAATAATATGATGATGTGGTGCAAACTATCACACACCCACACGCAGACTTAGACAGATAGGCAGCTGCGTTCGTGACTTATAATTTCCGTAATGCTCTTCTGGGTTCATGGCGTGTTTCCCCGCAGTACCCAACATGGTAAACAGAAAGGTTGCAACCCTTTCCTTCACACCAAAACACAAAACAAAAAAATTTGCCAGGTGTCCTGTCTGTTGTATCATTTGGACTTTAATCGGACAATGAGTGTTTAATCTGTCTACTTTTAGTTTCTCCTTTTAGGGATTTTGGGAAACGTAAAGAATGATAAAGAAAAAATAATTATATAAGGCAGTTGTGTCAGTATAGCAGGCTAGCACATAATATCGAGGGTGTTTCAGTCTGATGGGTCGCATCGATCTACATCGACTGTCTTTTTGTCGACAGGTTCCATGTAGACATCGATATTTCGTTAACATTAGTCCAAAAATCTCATAATGGTCCAGCGATGCTTAAAGGCCCTTTGCATAAAACGTTTAACCATCATCTGTCTAGATTCTCTCTGCACTTGCACCAGACAGACAGTTATATTTAGACGCAAAAGAAAACCACAGCGTTTGAACTGAAAGTCGAATATGAGGAAAAGGTACTGATGATGTAATCATACTGCTGCCGTGTTACTGCGCTTGAGTCAGACCTTGTGTTTTCTCTGAATCCATGTATGAGTTGCAGCAGTCTGGACCACAACTTTCCCACCTGCCTCAGCCACCCTGACTTTAGCCACACTTGAAGTCCTCCTCCTCGTCCCCTTTTACGCATGACGGAGGACTGAAGTAATTACCGCTACTCACTATAATGAATTGTCTGCCTAATTAAACCGGACACTTAAACTTGGTCTTTGTTAATCAGTCTAGTTTGCAGTTTTTCCACTTCCAAACAGCCTTTGGCACCCATTTGAAGGCAATTTCACTCTTTTCCATGACTAGCCTTGGTTACTCCTCAGAAGTATGCCTCCTATCCTTCTGCCCTCTCCTGGGTGGTACACCACTGAAGCCCTCAAATTGGGCATACATATGGACAACATTTTCGCTCATGCTTGAGCATGATGGGAAAACAGTTTAAAATGTATACAGAGCACCTTGTCTAACATTAGAGAGCTAAAGAAGAAAATCTAGAAGTAATTACACATAATCCATGCACAAAAAAACTGCTGCCACTGAGGGGTCGCGACAGCAGACCACCAGATCTGCACACGGCTTGGCACAGGTTTTATGCCCTTCCTGGCGCAACCCTCCCATTTTATCCGGGCTTAGGACCAGCACTGCAATCAGTGGCTGGGGTTTGGGTATTGGGTCGGAATCGAACCCGGGCCTTCCAAACGGCGGGCAAGAAACCTACCATGACATGAATACATGAATTGGCGCACTAAAGAATTGCAAACTAAATCTATTTACCATATCCCTAAATATTACTGCATTGATACACTTGTATATAATCTGTTTTCATAATTAGTAAAAAAAAAAGAAAAAAAAAGAAAAAAAAGAAAGTAATTGTTCCTCTTTGGTTCTTGGGTAATTGAAAAAATGTTTTACTATTTAGAAACCGTATATGTTCTAGTACTGTAGCATGGTCCAGATATTACAATACTAGATAAGTAATTTAGATCAGTAATTATATCTTTTAGCAGGCTAAAATGTTGACATGGCATAATTCATTCATGTTAATTTGCCAGATTATTTTCAGCTAATGACTTATAGTCAGATCTTTTCTACGATAAGTCTTATTCATATAGACAAGCAACTAGAGCATGAAAACTGCTGTAACAAAACCAACGACCAATGACCTTTCAAAGAGTACAAAAAGGTATCAGAATATAAACTGACAAATATGAAGATTTATTATTTAAAAATTAGTTTTACAAATTTTTTTTTAATCCAGTCAGTGTGATAAAAATCCAGATTTAGTCCCCTCTCAAAAAATATATTTTAGTTGTTTCATATTTAATATTTTATTTAACTCTATAACCATTTTGGTTCATTTTGATCATCTGCAAATCCTAACCTGCTTGAAATGTCTTGTTGGTTTATCATGCCATAATAAACTCCACTCGACTAAATAAATCCTAAGCTTCTAAGCTTCATAGAACAGGTGGCCATGTTAATGATGCATTTGTTGGAAAAGTATTAAATGGCCAGTGTTACAACCTCATAAACCCCCTATCACCTGTCGTGCTTTTATGAAGCTAAATTATGCTCAGCTTTCATTCATGGGTGAAAAGTTTTTTTGAAATCTTCCATGGTTTATTCTTCATGGCGTAACACGGTGGAGCCAAGCATTCTACTTTTCTTCTATAAGCCAAAATAAATGTGACTAATACTTAAAAGAGTACAGACCAGTGATTCTGTCATTAGAGGCTGTGAAAGTTCAAGCTAAACTGCTGTATTTGGTTTTGGAAAGCATGCGGAGGATGAATTTGGTACATTGTCCAAAAGAATTATATTTCTTCTCCATTCTGTGTGCCAAGAGTCTTAAGGGGATTAGTCTTTAGGTCATAGGTTTGAAGCAGCAAGTTTACCACTGGTTGCTGGACTGCTTGTTGTTGGAAATGGAGGTGGTGGGGGGGAGAGATTTGAGAGTGTGAGACCCTGCTGACATGTGAGCCTTCGCTTCCCTTCTGGCACTGGACACCAAGTGCTGTTTAAAAAAAAAAAAGAAAGAAAGAAAAAAAAAAAAACCTTGCTTCCAGCACAGCCACGGGGATCCACACTGTCCAGCCTCTTGCACACAAATCCGACTCTGCCATTCTTGCACTTTTTACATACTTATGCCTGACAAAAATAACCGATCATCACTGCCCTATACAAAGCTCAAACCACAAATTATAGGTTGCACTGTATATTTAAAATCTTGCATGTGAATGTATTGCACATATATGCACGAGGATGAAATGTAAAACATACACACATTTTGATGATTTACAAAACACCAGCAGGTTTTCTTGGAATAAGACATGTCCGATCTCGCTGTATGCCTTCCTTGCGAAATCTCTTCTGTTCTCCTGTTTCATTCAAGATCATAGCAAACTAAGAGAAATATCTTTTGTCACTTTGCCCACATAAACACACAGGGAAGGAGAAATAAAAAAAAAAAAATCCTGCTGGACATTTATCAGTCTGAGCTTAGCCGGATGAGTCTGTTGAAATATGGTCTACAGTAATTCCCTTTTTATCCTGTGTAACTTCTTAGACAAAATACTCTCTGAACCTGACTATAACGTGTCGTCTAGACAGCAAAGACAGGCGATAATCTGACCAAACCCAGGCATGTGCAGTGTAGGAAAAGTGTTTCAGACAGACTTCTCTCATCTGGCCCACGGCGGCCGGAGACAAATTCTGGAGGTGAGGTGAGCACTCTGGATTTCCCCCAGTTTCCAGCAGGATTCTGTTTATATGCCGTGGTTATGGGAACATAACCAAAGAGGACATATTCTGTACAAAAAAGCTTTACTGTTAACCTTTTAAACAGGGTACCATGTCAGCTCAGGTTTTATTTACAGGAAGCAATCAAATTTTATTATATGAACTGAAGGAGATTCAATAACAACTTTCAATTTCCATACTTTTATCCATATTTACAATGAAAACTTGCGGTGTTTGTATTAGAAGAGCACAAAAGTGTATAAATATAATGGACAAATCAAGATGTTGGAGGAAATTGTCCCAACTGGCTGCAATGATGAGTTTTAAGAGCTCGGGCTTGGAGACAGAACTCCTTGTTCAGGATGCAGAGATCCAACAGTCTAGCAAAAAAAAAAAAAAAAAAAAAAAACACAGCATGTGACTGAAGAATGCTGTCATGCCCTAACACTCTTCCCTACCTTAGACACATCATTTGACCCGAATGAACCTTATGCATGATCAATTTAATGAAAATGTTAAACTTTTGTCAATGTCATATTATTTTTAATTACATTTAGCTTAAAACAAGATATACTTTTATGCCATTATACTAATATTCATGTCCATACATTTACAGCTTGTTAGACTTTTAATGGATTAGGAATGTACACCCTCCCTAACTTAACATAATAATAATAGGCAGCAAAGTGGCATAGTGGTTAGCACTGTGGCCTCGCATCGCCAGAATCAAGGGTTCGATTGCTACTCGGGGTCTGGTCGCGGGGGGTTTTTATGTTCTCCCCGTGCTTGGTGGGTTTCCGCCATATACTCTGGTTTCCTCCCACAGTACAAGGGCATGCAGACTAGTCCATTGGCATTCCCAAATTGCATCTAGATTGTGTCATAGACACAGTGTGTGTGTGTGTGTGTGTGTGTGTGTGTGTGTGTGTGTGTGTGTGTCATGCAAAGGATTGGCACCCTGACCATGTACCCCACTCCGTGCTCAAAGTCTCCTTTTTTTATTAAAAAAATTATTTAACACATTGTCTCAACCTTTTTTTTAAATTCCCATGCTGATGTGTGTTGTGTCCTGATTAGGACTTTTATCTCATACAATCATGTCCAAAATGTAAGTACAGAGTACCCCCCTCTTTTAATTCTGTGTGAAACATAATAAAAATCCTCTGATCATAGCGGGTCTTCGTATTAGGCCAATAGAACCTTAGATTTAAAAAAAAAAAAAATCCAACTTTTTTAAAACTGTGCCACTATTTATTTAACAAAAATGAAGCCAAAAAGAAAATAAAAAAACATGCAGCCAATACCCCCTTTTAGGATTTAAGAGGGTAAGAGTTACAGCCAGATGCTCGTAATCATCAGCCTTTGATTAATTGATCATCAGCAGGTGTGCAGACCTCTGTAAAAGCAAAAGCTTTGGCAGTTTGCTGGTGTGGACCGTTCAGGTGTGTGTTCACACTATGCCAAGAGGGAAAGACATAAGCAACAGTCTGGTCTTAGAGAAGCAGTTGTTGCTGAACATCAATCTGGAAAGGGTTATATAACAATTTCCAAACAATTTGGAGTTCATCGTTCTACAGTGAGAAATATTATTCGCAAGTGGAAAGCATTAAAGACAAGTTGCCAATCTTCCAAGGAGTGGACGTCCCAGCACGCTGACCCCAAGGTCAGACAGCGCAATGCTCAGAGAAATACGAAAAAAAAAAAATTTATATATATATATAAAAAAGGAGCTACATCTCAGACGCTATAGGCCTCACTGAGCATGTTAGCACCATGACAGCACAATTAGAAGAAGTCTGAACAGGTTTAGTTGGTTTGTTTGGATAGGGTTGCCAGGAGACAGCTTCTTCTTTCTAAAAAGAACACGGAAGCAAGACTGGAGTTTGCAAAACTGCATCTGAACAAACCACAAGCCTTCTGGAACAACGACATACAGTATGTACAGATGAGACCAAAGTGAAGTCGTTTGGAATTAATGCTCAGTGCCATGCCGAACATCACTCTAGAAAAAACACCTCATACACACTGCGGTGGAGGGGTGACGATTTGGGCTGAATGATTTCTGGGCACCTTGTAGTATACCAGAGTATAATGACAAATCCCCAGCTGGCCTTGTAATTCTAACATCATAAACAAAACATATTTTCAAAAATTACAAAACATGTTGTCATCCTACTATTACACAGGTTTCTTTCTAAAAGCTTCAGCACAGACAGAACATAATAACCAGATCTAACCGTTGCCAGGACACATGATAGCTAAGTGCTGCCAACTATTTTGTGCCTGCAGACACCCAAACACGGATTGGCATTATACCTGTAGGAGCAATAAGGAGTTCACATGGAAATATCAGTGCACTTCTGGAAACCTCACATGAAGCAATTCCTTTACAAAAGCTTTTCATTTGAGGTGGTCAGACACCACGGCTGGACCGAACCAGACTTCAGCACTCGCTGTTGTCATATTACTGCATGTAATTTACACCCACTGTAGAACAACAAAGTGTACATTTGAATTTACTAGCCTCTGTTGAGTATAAGCTTTCTGGAAGCTGATGACCCTTTCATGCTTCCCTGTGGACTACTGAATTCTGGGTAACTTATTACCCTTCATCTGTACAGCACATTCCCCGCCAGCAGTTCCAGGTCAGCTATGGCATTACGTCTACAGCTGGGACTGCCTGTTCACACAAACCTTTCCTGCATTCCCACTCACTTGTGCTTTTAGATCTCAATCAGGGCACATCGATCATCGTAGTTGGCAGCACAAAGTACATTTTTAAAACAATTTTCCATTTTTTTTCTGATGTGCCTCATTCGCTATTTCTCAGGACCTGGTTCAAGTCTTTTCGTATCCTTGACCCTACAAGTGCTTAAAGCTTTCACATTAAGACCATTAAAGTAATACTGACATAGCATTTTATTCCATCGCGTTCAAAACGTCCAGTCCAGATGCCTTTTTCTTTCTTTCTTCCATTCCTGCGAGTCATTTACATTCGTTCATGGAGGTCTTCTTGCTCAGATGACCGAAAACATATTTACGCAGCACAGTACGCATGAGCTTAGCGTCTGAAATAGCAACTCCCGTGTTCAGTCATAGCAAGCCCTTAAAAAGGATGTCGTATTGCTCTCCCGTTGCACTTGTGTGTCAGGTCAGCGAGCTAAACTTAGCTGGGCTGCCAGAGCGTATTTCCTGCAGCGTTCTCACTTTAGGTGGCATCCTGAGTGATCTCATGAGTCTATCTATACTTCCTTTAGATGCTACTAGCATTAGATTAAACACTCCAGATAAGACTATGATTTTTTCGTGGATAGACTTTTCCAAGAGGTGGGTGGATTTGAACTGCACACTTCCTGTATACTTGTGCTTTAGAGTTTAGCGCTTTTTATGGCTGAGCAGAAGGGTGTTTAAACAAAACAACGTTCCACAGTGTTACTTGGGTAGAATTTATTGTTCGCAGTGTGTGTGTGTGTGTGTGAGGCCTGGGGAAGACCACATGTAAAGCAGCTCAGATTGGTATGTCTTCATACAAACATTTGGAAGCTTTTTGAGCGTTGTTGTACAGCGCAACTAGGTAACTGCTTGTTGAGAGGCTGCTTTTGACCCAGACGTTTTTTTCCCCCCCCTTCATCTGAATGTAAACAAGGTTTGATTTCTTCTCAGCAGACTAAACAGGAGACAGTTACAGTGTTAGTATCTTTCGACAACTTTGCTCGGTGTTTTTTGGTTATTTGAAATGCTGTAGAAAGACCCAGTGTGTGTGTGTGTGTGTGTGTGTGTGTGTGTGTGTGTGTGTGTGTGTGTGCTCTAGAAACTAAACAAATCTACTGTAGTTGGATCAGTTCAGCTCAATCAGGGAATATGTGAACAATACCACCGGACAGGCCAAGTGTTGAGACGAATTATTCCGCATAGACACCAGATTAATATGTAAAGGTGACCAAATTCTGCTGACAAAACATTAGTGTCATTTCTTTCCTAACACCCCATTCAACTTCCCTACTCTTTAATGACGGCGCTAATTCTGACAGGAAGTCTAGGTTTGAAACCATAGTAACGAGCAAAACAAAATGTCAACCCCAGCCTGAATAATATTTTAGGTTTCACAAAGAATTAAATTGTTCAGGTCATTCTACTAGCAAAAAATTTTTTACTTTTTTTTTTTTTTTTTTAAAGGACTAAACAGAGCTAAAGTCCATGAAAGCTATTAATCTCAATTTAAAATATGAAGTAAATAAAGATTTTTAAACCATCAGCCATCATTCAAAGAACTTAATGTAAACCATGCATTTCAATGCGGGGGGAGGGGGGCGATTGATCAATCACATCACTACATGGTTAAACCACTCACTCTCATTCACGTCTATACCGCTTTATCCTGTATTCATGGTCGCTGGGGGCCTGGAGCCCATCCCAGGAGACTTAGGCCATGAGGCGAGGTACAAACCATCGCAGAGCACACACACTCACGCACTCATTCACACACTACGAGCAATTTGGGAACGCCAATCAGCCTAATCTGCAGGTCTTTGGACTGTGGGAGGAAACCATTTGAACTTTTAGTTTGGGGTCTTTTCGCAGCATCAGCAGGAGGAGCCTTGCCATTTCCACCTTTCATTAAGTACCGCATATCCATCATGTCAAACTTTAATTAATCAACTGGCTGACAAGAGCGATCATGTGATCAGTCACAGTAGACAGTCGAGGTATTGGAAAAGCTGATTGATCAGCGTAGTGTAAAATACTGTAAAGCTACTTTAAAGCGGTGTTATAATATTCAGAGATGGAGAAGTGCGTAACATGAGTTCAGTCACAATATCTCAGACACATTTTATGTCACTCCTCCTTCAAATGCACAGTTTCTGTGTCTATGTTAATGAGCTACTGACGAGCCACACCCTGCCAGAGAACAGCAGAGCTGAACAGGGTATCTTCTTATACAGTACAGCTTATATACTGTAAGGCCACAATAGGGAGGAAACCTAAGCTATTTGTTTAAGCCCTGGTCAATACAAAAAGATTTTTTTTTCTCTCATTTTTATTTGTATACTTACAACAGAGATTTTGAATGTCTAAAATGACTAAAGGTTTGGACAGCATGGAGCTAATCAAGATCTTAAAAAAAAACAAAAAAAACAAAAAAAAAAAAACACAGCAAGACTTTCCATTATCGGAGCATTTAGGTCTTAAGATTGGTCATACAGAGAAATTACAAAATATTCTCAATGGATGAACTTTGTTTCTCCCATCAGCAGTTCACTAGAATTTATGGTGTCTATATACAGGGTGGGCCATTTATATGGATACACCTTAATAAAATGGGAATGGTTGGTGATATTAACGTCCTGTTTGTGGCACATTAGTATATGTGAGGGGGCAAACTTTTCAAGATGGGTGGTGACCATGGTGGCCATTTGGAAGTCGGCCATCTTGGATCCAACTTTTGTTTTTTCAGTAGGAAGAGGGTCATGTGACACATCAAACGACTTTATTCTTTCATGAGTTATTTACAAGTTTCTGACCACTTATAAAATGTGTTCAATGTGCTGCCCATTGTGATGGATTGTCAATGCAACCCTCTTCTCCCACTCTTCACACACTGATAGCAACACCGCAGGAGAAATTCCAGCACAGGCTTCCAGTATCCGTAGTTTCAGGTGCTGCACATCTCGTATTTTCACACCATAGACAATTGCTTCAGATGACCCCAAAGATAAAAGTCTAAGGGGGTCAGATCGGGAGACCTTGTGGGCCATCCAACTGGCCCACGATGACCAATCCACTTTTCAGGAAACTGTTCATCTAGGAATGCTCGGACCTGACACCCATAATGTGGTGGTGCACCATCTTGCTGGAAAAACTCAGGGAACGTGCCAGCTTCAGTGCATAAAGAGGGAAACACATCATCATGTAGCAATTTCAAATATCCAGTGGCCTTGAGGTTTCCATTGATGAAGAATGGCCCCACTATCTTTGTACCCCATATAACACACCATACCATCACTTTTTTTGTTCCAATAGTCTTGGAGGGATCTATCCAATGTGGGTTAGTGTCAGATCAGTTGAATGGCCCCAAGGTCTCCCGATCTGACCCCCTTAGACTTTTATCTTTCGGGTCATCTGAAGGCAATTGTCTATGGTGTGAAGATACGAGATGTGCAGCACCTGAAACTACGGATGCTGGAAGCCTGTACTGGCATTTCTCCTGCGGTGTTGCTATCAGTGTGTGAAGAGTGGGAGAAGAGGGTTGCATTGACAATCCATCACAATGGGCAGCACATTGAACACATTTTATAAGTGGTCAGAAACTTGTAAATAACTCATGAAAGAATAAAGTTACGTTAAAACCAAGCACACCATTGTTTTTCTTGTGAAATTCCCAATAAGTTTGATGTGTCACATGACCCTCTTCCTATTGAAAAAACAAAAGCTGGATCCAAGATGGCCGACTTCCAAATGGCCACCATGGTCACCACCCATCTTGAAAAGTTTGCCCCCTTACATATACAGTGGAACCTTGGATTACGAGCATAATTCGTTCCGGAAGTGGGCTCGTATTCCAAAATACCAAATCATCATTTCCCATAAGAAATAATGAAAACTCAAATTATTCGTTCCACAGCCCCCAAAAATAAATACATAAAAATAATTAATACAATCTATAAAATGTAAATTAAACAAAACAAATTAATCTGCACTTTACCTTTAAAAAAAAAGTACAAATAAATCCTGACAGATGAGTGTTTCCATTGGTGCACGCACGAGGTTCCACTGTACTAATGTGCCACAAACAGGACGTTAATATCACCAACCATTCCCATTTTATTAAGGTGTATCCATATAAATGGCCCACCCTGTGTGTGTGTGTGTGTGTATATATATATATATATATATATATATATATTTTTTTTTTTTTTTTTTTTTTTTACATGTATTATATATTCTTTGTCTGCTTTTCACATTTAAATAATTTTACAATTAGCCTCTGGGTCCAAGGTCGGCCTAGATAGTAAACACGTCCTTACAATCAATCACATTTATCGATTAATAAGCACTCTAGTGACGCACTGAAAGATAAGTGTACTTTACATTCATCCACATGGCCAAGCCAATGTATAAAAAGTGTTCTGCTATTGCTGAATATTTGTTGCTCGTATTAAAGCTCTGGTCACTGGCACTTGGTAAAACTGTAAAACCTGCATAATTCTTTCCATGGAAAAAGTGCAATGTTTCTCAAAGTGATAACGGCATGCACAAATAGTGGAGGAGGAAGAACTTCACGTTCATCCTGTGCCAGGTCACAGGCTATATTTGTACACACGAATTACATTTTTCTTAAAAAGGAATCTTCAAAATCTTACAGTGCTCACCCACACAAACCCTGGGAAGGATACGTTTGGGAGAGAAACTCAACCTTCGATTTAAGCAAAAAAAACAACAAAAAAAAACACCATAGACCAGCTGCAAAAACAAAAATTAGCTCGGTCACATTCATCTCGACTGCCATCATAGTGCCCAGTGGGCCACTGTTCATTTATTTATGACGAACTACATCAAGTAACATGCCACATGCCTAAAACTGCTATACAAAGTCAGAAGCTTTATACCAAAGGCACAATATACGCACTTCACCTGTCCCCTTAAAGTCTTAACAGCTAGGTTCATTTTAGAATAGACACAATAATTAAGCCACAAAAGAAGGACTTTCTCCTCAAAGTGTGTGCAGATGCTCCTGGCCTTCAGAATTCTGGGAGAATAGCACAGGCAGGAATGTACTGTTCCAGACACCCAAACAGTGCAGTGTTCCCGCCAAGCTGCATACTTGAGATGAGTGACTTCATACCGAGGCAGCAGCACGCTCTGTGTATGCGAAACACACAGCCATGGCAACCGGAGTGACGTCAGGAATATGATACGAACTCCTCTCCATGACCCACAGCAATTCTTTCGCCTTAAGATTTAGGAATGAGCTCACCGTAAGAGTTCCATTACATCAGAGCAGTCGAACCTTGTGCGGGAACCAATCAAATGGAACCGTGTGACCCGGGTAGACCGGCGCGGTGCTGTTCCTCTTACAAGGCTTCTACAATGTTTTGTCTAGAGATAGAGTTTCCGCTGCGTGTATGTGAGAAGTGGACGCAACGTTTCGAGACAAGCTCAAGTACAAAGTAAAGACAGCAAGGTTTTCACCAAAGGAACAAAACTTGAGGAAGGAAACCGGCACTTGGCTGTTAAAAAAAGTTGTCAGTTTCATTAGACATAAATATAGCAACAGGCAGTGAGATTGGAGGCTTAAAATTTAATGTGTCAAAGCTTGGGAAGGAAATTATTAAAGGTTGAGCAATGTATTACATTATGTGGTCGCATCAATGTTCTGTTCTTGTGAACAATATGTGCATACAGGGTTTCCCCCACTGTGGACAGACTCGATCTGTTAATTTGATTCAATTTTTGGGCAACAAGTATATGAGCAGTCTGATGCACACAATTTGTGGAAGATACAAGGTTTCCATTTTCTGCAAAATCTGTGGATGCGTCAATTTTCGTTAATCTACAGATGCCCAAAAAATATATATACACACTCCTGCAAAAGACAACAGGTGGCTTTGCCTTGTTTTTACCAGTACATTAGACACTGTTGCTCCCATCAGATTTAAAAAAAAAAAGTCAGAAATGAAACACTTGCACTGTGGTACAACAGTCATATTCGCGCCCTAAAGAGAGCAAACTGTAACCTAGAGCGAAATTGGAGAAAAACTAAATTAGAAGTTTTTAGAATTGCGTATAAAGACAGTATGTGCAGCTATAGACAGGCTCTAAGAGCTGCTAGGGCTGAGCATCTGAGCCCACTGATAGCAAGAAACCAAAATTATCCCAGATTCTTATTTAGTACAGTGGCTAGACTAACAAAACCTAAAATACCTGCAGAGAGTATCACATCACGGTTTAGAAGTGAAGACTTTATGGACAATGAAAAAATCGATAGTATCAGGAAGAAAATAACAGAGGTTCAACCTCTAATAGCATCTCATGATGCAGCTCAGTCTAAAGCTTCACATTTAGATTTTCAGTGCTTTACAGGTATAGGACAGGAAGAGCTGTATAAACTCATCACCTCAGCTAAATCAACAACGTGCTTGTTCGATCCGATCCCAACCAGATTATTAAAAGAAGTGATGCATACGGTTGGAGAGCCACTTCTAAACATTATTAATTCCTCATTATATCTAGGACACGTCCCAAAATCTTTCAAGTTGGCAGTTATTAAGCCTCTTCTTTAAAAAGTCTAATTTAGACCGGAATGAAATTAACTACAGACCGATTTCAAACCTTCTGTTTATATAAAAAATATTAGAAAAGGTAGTATCTGCTCAAATATGCACATTCTTGCATGAAAATAACATCCTCAAAGAATTTCAGTCAGGTTTCAGGCCCCATCATAGTACAGAAACTGCACTAGTTAAAATTGCAAATGACTTGTTTTAAGCTTCGGACCAAGGCTGCATCTCAATACTAGTCTTACTTGATCTTAGTGCTGCATTCGACACTATAGATCATAAAATTCTCATAGGTCACTTACAAAATCACATAGGTATTCATGGACAGGCATTAAAATGGTTTAGATCATACCCGTCTGATCGATATCATTTTGTAGATCTAAAGGGCGAACCGTCTGGTGTAATGCCAGTGAAATATGGGGTCCCACAAGGGTCAGTTTTAGGACCTCTGTTGTTCTTAATATACATGCTTCCCTTGGGCAACATCATTAGGAGACATGGGATTAGTTTCCATTGTTATGCTGATGATACCCAATTATATATCTCAAACCAGATGAAATAACTAAAGTTGTCTAGACTAACTGAGTGTGTCCAGGACATAAAAGATTGAATGGCCAATAACTTTCTTTTACTAAATTCAGATAAGACAGATATTACTTATTGGCCCAAAAACGAGTAGACACGGATAAAATGTTGATAAACATTTTATCCGATGCAGAAAAGCTGGTTTATGCATTCATGACCTCCAGACTGGACTACTGTAATGCATTACTAGGTGGTTGTCCTGCATCCGCAATAAACAAGCTTCAGTTAGTCCAAAATGCAGCCTCCAGGGTTCTCACTAGATCCAGAAAATATGATCATATAACCCCAATATTATCATCCCTGCACTGGCTACCTGTTCAGTTTAGAATTAATTACAAAATACTATTACTTAAATACAAGGCTTTAAATGGTCTAGCTCCCACATACCTAACCAGTCTTCTGATACACTACAATCCACCACGCTCCTTAAGATCACAAAACTCTGGACTTCTTGTAGTTCCCAGAATTTCAAAATCTACAAAAGGAGGTAGGGCATTTTCATATTTAGCTCCAAAGCCTTGGAATAGCCTTCCAGACAGTGTTCGGGGCTCAAATACCATTTCCCAGTTTAAAAGTAGACTCAAGACACATCTCTAATCTGGCATACACGTAACTCATCCCATAACATCATACTCCAGTACATCTATCCTGAATGGCAACTACGCTAATTCTCTCCATCTGTTCTGTATTCTTCTACCCATCCCAAGGCATCTGAAGATTGTGCCAGCTTCAGTAGAAAGAGGCCAACCCTGTGAGGTTCCTGAGGCATCCAGAGAAGGACCAGCTCCAGCGAGATTCTGCTTTATGATGGTTTGAAGCCACCCATGCTGCTTCTGAGCTCCCAGTGATCCAGACTCCATCTGCCCTCTGCACCTGCTGACTCATCCCTATGCTGAACTGGACTTCGTGTTAATTTAAATAATTTCTGTTATATTGTACTTTAAGCTGCATAACACACACGATGTTATATAATTTCTATCCGTTATCACCCAAATGAGGATGGGTTCCCTGTTGAGTCTGGTTCCTCTCAAGGTTTCTTCCTACTACCATCTCAGGGAGTTTTTCCTTGCCACGGTCACCCTTGGCTTGCTCATCAGAAACATTTCATTCATCATTCACCTCATTATTATCTAGACACATTTCGCTCACACACACACTTCCATAAATGTTCTTTAAAAAAAATTTTCATTCTTGTAAAGCTGCTTTGAGACAATGAACATTGTTAAAAGCACTATATAAATAAAATTGAATTGACTCACCAAGATCAACTAGTAGTTCATATTTTCATATTTTAGTTTGTACTAAAAGGTAGTCGATTATGAATAACTAGGTCAGAATTAAGCTAACTAATTAAATCTACTTCTGTAACCAGCCAATAAATAAATGGCATTTTTAATTAGACATTTAAGGGGGGGGGGGGGGAGAACCCCACATTGGTACCTTGACTTTTTAAAGCAGTTTAAATGCGATCTAAATAAAAAAATATGTTAAAACAAGACAATATTCATTATAAACTTTATTAGATAGTCATCAACATTATCTACAACACTTAATACAAAGAGGGTGGTGGTCTGCAGGCAGGAAGGACACAAGAACAGAAAGCTGAATATAACCCAGCAAGCTGGATATCAGACAGGAAACTACATTTGCACATCTAAAACAAGATTATGCAGTAAACTGAGAAAAGGCTGGGCAAAGAAACTTGAACGTTTCCTCATCAGTATATATCGAATGCCCACCCCCTCCCCCTCGACAATACCAGGGGAGTCAGTGGTTAGCTCGTGGGCAAGGCACAGTACAGTAGTGTCACAACATATGCACTTTAAGTCACACTTCTGGACCATTAAGCCTCCTTCTCAGCACTGACGGATTAAAACAGCGCTTTTTCACAAATATGGTAAAATGAAAGACTGTGTGCAACGACAGAGAAACTGATTAGAAGGTAAGAATTAAAAAGAAAAGAGGACCAACAGCTAAACAGCCTGCTGCTTTTACTATTGTTCATGAATGTTGCAGAATTTCACAGTGATGCCATCCTTCTTTTCATTTAAAAATCATGGCTCTCTCTCCAAACACAAACGTTCCCATGGACAGGCACTTCAGATATTACAGTGTAGTCTGGGGAAGGGACGCATTAACTGTAGGAGCAACGAGGCAGGCTATTAGAGCATGCTAGCTTTGTAAAGTCGTGCAAGTGCTAGCCTTTCAACCTCCATTACAGACACAGAGGTCAAGTCCCACTTCCCCAAGCCAGACAGCCAGTGCTGCTGGAGTTAACACCCGGCTATATTTAACCTGCCAAGAGGAAAGGGGGAAAGCCATTGCCACGCACTCAGTCTGCTACAATGAGTCAATCTATATTTGCATTATGCTTTAAAAAAAAAAAAAGCCCTCAGCCTTGAACCTCACATTCAGTTGCATCTCTCCTGATAATTCTGAAAAGGAAAGATAAGGATAGGAGATTAAAAAAAACCCTTTTAAAACATCTCTAAATTCATGCTCAACCAAGTTTGCAGGTACATCACTGACGTCCTGCTAGACCAACTACAATTAAACATCCAGCATTCAAAAAGCTAAACCCGGCACACGTCTCCATGTAGCTCTAATTAAAATGGCTAAGGAATGGCGGAAAAATGAAAACTAGAAAGAGAGGCAACAGTCATGGCAAACAGCTGAGGTTTCAAACTCGGTGCAATTTTCCATCCAGCCATGCGGACACGTTCTTTTCTGGGACAGCTCGTGTCACAGGGTTCAGTGCGTCTCCCATTGTGTATTCAGCATATGACATTACTGAAGCAAGCCACAAAACAAGGGTTTTTAAAAAAAAAAAAAAAAAAAAAAAAAAAAAAGTGGATGCAAAACATGACCGTAAACACTTCAATTGTGAGACCGAGGCGTCCTTGGTGTAAAAATAAAAGTCCCAAAGTACCAAAATCCAAAGTGAGGAGAAAAGCAGTTAAGAAAAAAACGAGTCCGTCAGAAGGAAGGAAAAAAACCTAAACAAAATGCATCCCAGAGAGAATAGCCGCTCTGCCTTACAATAAGTAAAGACACTCATTATCATTGATAGAGCAGGTAGTTCTTGAGAGAGGCAGGTAAAGGAAGTCCATGTATTTCAGTCAGTCTCTCGCGGCCCAATGCTAATCTCACTGAACGTCTGCACAGGTCCATGAGAGGCAGGGGCTCAGCTGCAGGAACAAAACACAGAAAACAACATTACAAAACCACACAAAAACAACCCACACACATTCACAGTGAGAACAAATTCCTCCAAAATAAGGCTTTCAGTCTGTTTCCGCTACATCATCTGTGTTTCATCTTGGTTCTCACTGTACCACCTGCAATACGGCGCTTACTTCATAACCTCACAAACTGCACTCTAGAGAGGGTAACATTATATATACTGTAAGCAGCAGGACATTCAGGCTTTTGTCCAATTCACCCAGCGCTGAAGGAAAAGCATTACAAATGCTGTGACACAGTGCCTGGATTCGCTGCAAGCCGAGGCCGACGACTCCAGCGGCTGAGTAATGCACTGGCTGTGCTCTCTCAGCCAGCTAATCTCACGAGAGGAGACGGGGGGGGGGGGGGGGAAAAAAAAAAAAAAAAAAAAACACATGAACACCTGCATCCTAAGCTGATGTGGCACATTAAGGCTGCATTAAAAACATCTTCCTGAAGTCAGACCATCATTAAAATGTTCCTACACATCGTCGACTCACTCGATTCCCTGAAGGGAGGTTCTGGGAGAGCATTTTCACCGTCTGAGGACGCACAGAGAACAGGGTGGGGAGGTGGGGGATGACTGACACGTGTGCGATTAGACAGGACGCAATTGGTGGTCAGGAGTCCGTTTCCTTTTAAAAACAGTGTTTATGGGAGAGTGCTGAGAACTGGCTAGACTGCTCGCACTCAGCTGCGTCCCTCACATTACTGGACAACATCACGATGACATCATACCGATATCACACAGCAAGCACAAGTGAGTGAGCACAAGGGGACCACCACTTCAAAAGTGCATTGAGTGAAAAACTACACACCGTATTAGTAATTAAATTTCAAGTCAGTCTCAAACAGCCTTCTCATTACAAAATATATGAAATAGCATTTAGTTTTAGATTTAATTTGTGATGTGTTTGTGTCCTGTCCATCAACTCTCAATTAACATGCATAATGCATGCTGCTTTATTACGAATATTAATCTTCAGATGCATCACATCTTCAAAAGTTTCAGGGCTTCCACTATGGTTAATCCAAAATAGCAGCACCACTGTAGATTTACAGGACCTCGTTACAAAACCTGCATTTTAAATTGCAGCTCTTGTAAACGAGATACACGTCATCGCACCACCCACTTAAAATGTTTTCCTGTTAGCCGAGCTCGCCATCTCAGAGTTACGCTATTAAGCGGGTTATTTATACACACCTTGGGCGTGGAATAATTGTCAAGGTTTTACAGAGCTGTATGTGTGTGCATCACTGGGTGAAGTTATGTTACAGAAGCTTCCTGGAGCAGTAGACAGGTTGTAGAAGTATGAGGCTCATGAGATCTGGCTCGATATGAATTTCACATGTGGTGCGTTTGCTAAAGATGTAAAATAAATCAGCCTCGGGCTTCATTTTAAATAACGCTGTCAAAGATCGAATTACGATTCATTGCTAAGCTGGTCCACAAATGACAGAATGAGTCTTTAAAACATGACTAGGTGGAAAAAAGAAACACTTAATCATTAAATCATTAAGGATAACTAATCCAGCGGCGAGAGCGCATATTTAAGTAACAGATCCATATCAGCTGTGGAACAATAAAGTGCAGTGGAAAACAGACAGCGGCTAGACTAGGAAAATAACTTCCCTGATATTTGCAAGACTTAACAGTGATGTCACCCCCTCCCCATACAACCACAGATGTCTCTACAAAATATATTTCCATACACTGAAGACACCTACAAAACACACCTACAGAACTCTTAAGGTTTAACAAACCACAAAATCAATGTTGCGCAACATTTAAATTGCACGCACAAAATTGTAGTACTTACGATCAAGTCCATTCAGGTACCGGATTCTTATTTCACAATGTCCCCAGACTGCACTTACTACAGGGTACAGTTTTCTTCCCTTCAGTCCTCGGAAAGCCACCCCCAAATACTGTCCATCCACAATGAAACTTAAAGTGCCCTCGTCCATGTCCAGCACCACCAGAAACGAATCCGGAACAACAAAAGTCTCATCAGACTCCAGAAAAGCTGGGTAGGTCTGGCTGGGCAGATTTTTGCCATCATGGTAAAGTTTGTTTCGTCCCAGGTCCCAGCCCCAGGACTCGTTGTTGTTCCCGACCAGTGCCGTGTATCCTACCGAGTGCAGAGGGGCTTCCCCAGTGGCCACGCCCACTACAGCATGTGTGCCACGCTGGCGCAGGGCCCAGAAGATTTCCCAGACGTGAAGGCCGCGCGTGTATCCGACTCGACCGCGTATGGCGTCCGTACTCTGTGCCACTGGGTGACGATGGAAAATGAGCTTGTTGTCCTCTTTGACGAAGATGTTAAGTGAACGATCATCGTTGTTCCACGAGTGCTGAACCTGAATCGTGGTGGATGCAGGAGGCATGTCCAGTAGCATGTCCAACCGTGGCGGTTTGCTGTAGTCCAGGGCCTGCAGCTGTAGCTTGTGCGGCCGAGTCGTGGGATCCCGCATGTCCACGGTCTTTATGCCCCCTGGAACCTTCTGCCCCATGCTCCGGGTGGTTCAGATAGTGCCTTGCGTCTCCCTCCCTCCTAAAACCAAGCAAGGAATGGTAAGCGGCAAAGACGGCCGGGGTTCTGCTCCTACACCTCGGCCCCTCCACAGACCTCAAGAGTCCTCTGATGTTTCGGGATCGAGAGACGCAGGGAAAAAACGGCTCGAAGTCGTCGCTAATCACCCCACCTGTAATAAACGAGGAAGAACATGGCAACCATTAATGTTCACATTCCAAGTCAGAAAAACAGAATCGTTAAAACATGGATGCAAACGGTGTTCCTCTGAGCCTCACACATACTGTGAGCCAGGCAGGTGTTGCATAACCAGTGTGGTTTCAAATTTGTGTCGGTTACATCCTGCAATTCTCAATGCAGTCTTCAAAACAAGGCTTACGCACATCTGTCTCAAGACTCACTTGGAATTCACAGCGATGTTCGCATTTGGGTTCTGTAGCTGGCTATGAATACAGTACCAAGAGATTCACAGTCATATTTTGATAATTCATTCACAACAAAATGCAATGAAAGCTGTGTAGCCTTGGAGAATCATATTATTCCCATGTCCTCCTTGTGAATATTACATTACAGTTAATGCAACTAGGGGATTTCTCACTGTAACATTACATCACATGATGAAGCAGCGCACACATAAATCACCACTGCTTACCACATTCAGCACAGTCGCCACATTTTTTTTTTGATAGGAAATAAAGGGGGAGGAAGCAAAGGCAAGCCATTTCCTCTTTCGAGCTTGTCTAGGCAGAAGATAACGGGAAAAGCAATAACATGTCTGGCTTTAAAAATATATAATATGCAGCTGTGTTGTTTTCAGGAAAAGCCACAAGTGGCAATATTCTGTCTGGCTCCCAGACAGGCCGTGGCAGAAAAAGATGACAAAACCTCATTATACAGGCAGACTACTTTTACCAGTACAGGCTGCGATATCTTTATCCGCAGTCCTGCGCTATATATACGCACACGCACACAGCAAAGGCAAAATGTGTTCACAGAGAGAATAACCGTTCTAAGCAACAGCAAAAGATAAAGAGAACCAAGTCCCTCTGTGTTAAATACTGGACCGCTCAAGGGGGCCAAGTCCTAATTGAATTGTAGACAAGAATTCATTGAGAAGCGTCTTGGTACTTGTTCTGATACAAGTAAACAACCATTTAAAATGGGTCATGCCTCTCCGGTGATGGCCTGAGCAAAGAAGGAAGGGGAGAGAAGGGAAAAAGAAAAGAAAAAAAAAGAGAAAAAAAAAAAAAAAAAACCACAAGTGGGTGGCGAATTTGCAAATACAGACAATAGCGTTTTTTAATGGCTGTCCAACCTTTAAAAAAAAAAGTAAGTAAATGTGTTAATTTGCAAATCACTGGTTTAAGAACAACTAGTATATTATCTACATGAACTAGAAAACAATTCTGAAATGAGCTTCATGAAACCAAATGATAACGTGTCAGACGTATTGTAGCCGAGGAGCTCGTCTGGGTGGGAGAGCGCGACACAGGGAAGCGACACCCTGCTGTCGTGCCGCTTCGACAGGTTTATTTTGTACCTGAGAACAGCGGCTCATGCTGCCGGTCAGAGCGTCTGGCCTCGTATGTGGGGAACTGATTGAAATGCACGGAACGCCATGTGGATTTGCAGGGTCTGGAGAACACTGGCCGCTTTTGTTTCAACCACATTTTAATACTGATGCTAATAAGGGCTTTCCTGGAACCAGATTTAAAGGATGACGTGCCAAATTGGTGCCACTTTGCTCTATAAAGCAGTCTCTATTGGCCATGCCTTTAATAGAGTAATGGAAGTCATGACCCAAATCATTACCGCCAAAAGCAGTCGCAATGCATGGTGTAGCACGGAGCTGAAACAGACAGGTTGTACTCTCACACTCGAGGCATCTTACAAATAACTGCTAATGCAAGAGTGGGAAGGTAGAGATGGCAAATCATGGTGTAGACAGAAATGTCCCACCTAGACAGACGTGGTAAAGTAGCAAGTAAACAGTACATTTCCTTGAAAATTTACCCCCCCACACACCAATTACTTGGTTGCAGAAACAAATACAGTATGCTTGCACTTTGGTTATAGTAACTGCTCAGGCTCTCGTTTTCCCCCTCTAATTATTTAGCCATTTGCCAATCCAAAAAAGTATAGAAAAAAAAAAATGCCTGAGATATATAAACGAGAGCTTCGATTGTTCAGAACAGTTACGAGACTAAAAACTACCTTTTTTTTTTTTTTTTTAATATAATCCCTTTCTAAACAATCGCACTTAACCCAGCATTTCACTAGTGCTTGGATACCATCAAAATACAAAGATCTTAGTAAACAGGGGCCATGATCAGACCGCCTGCTTCGTGCCTGAAACACTGTCCTCTCAGGAACTCCTTTGATACCCCAAACATGTGGAAATGGCTTGGAGCGAGATCGGGACTATACAGGGGGCAGGGGGGGTGTGTGTGTGTGGAATTAACTCCCAGCTGAGTTCCTGTAATGTACAAGTGTTGTTGAATGATTGTGTGTACATTATTTCTCACAGAGAGAGGCTTCTCTTGTGCAAGTTGATTTTCAAGGATCAGGTGTTCCACTTGCTGAATGTTCACAGGAACGACTGCAGTGGGCCTTCATCCACCTCAGCGGAGACGGTCGTTCACAGATGTGCGGCCTGCTTTAAAATGTTTGCGCCACTCAAATGTTTTACTGCAACTAAGAGTTTCACTGTTCTTGTGCTTGAAGTCTATGCCTTCATTTCTTCATTCAAGAAATTTCATCAGAAGACCTGGTTTGGCTTGAATGTCCCTTATGTATGCACACGGACAGACACGGGTGTTCAAAGGAAACAACTAGTAACAAACACTCCAGTTATAGTCAGCTGCTGATGCCTTTCTTCAGTTTATGCAAATGAACCAATTAAAGCAAATGGGGAAGTATTAACACATGCAAAATAATTCAGAATGATCACATAATGAACAAAAAACACAGAGTCCCTCATCTGGAGACACACATGGTTTGTTTGGTGAGAACAGCAGCAATTGCACCCAAGTGTGGACCAAAACGACTGGTCCGAGACAGTCTCAGCAAGGTGGTCCGGACCACTTTCAAAAGAACTTTGGAGTGAGAATGTCTTTCGACTATGAAGCGACCCAGCTGCAGAAGGCGAATCAGATTTGTACTAGCAATTTGCTGCGTTGTATTTGGCTCGATCGTGTTCTAGATATCTGGAGCAATGAATAAGGAAAGAAAATGAGCTGTGATGCAAAACAAAAAGATATTCATATAATTAATGTGTCAACACATTAACTGTGTGTTGTCAATCAATATTCTTCTACTTTTTAATATTTCTTTTCAGGAATAAACATTCCGCAACCAATTTTTGTGCATTTCACTTAATTATCTGCCAAATAGTCAACAAACCAAAACTACAAGTTTGGCTCTGATTCAGACTAACAGGGGATTAAGAGCTCTTGGACAACAGCATTATTTGATTAACTGCCCAACTCCCCCACCCCCAACCAAATGATCACACCATCACGTAATCGGATTTGCACTGCATTACTTCCAGCTATGCTAGTGAAGACCAAAACATTAGATGCTCCCGTGGAATTGCTTGACATGCTGCAGTTTTGCTGATTCACACATCTCGCACATTACATGCCTGCGTCAATTAGTGCAACCACACACTCCCATTCTGTGAAATCTGATTCAATGCAAAACCGTTTTAGCAGCTCAGATTAACGAAGAATTTACTCCTTCAGGTTAGCGTTTTGCTTGTGCTCTTGCATACCAGTCAAACTAGTATTTTTCAATTTCATTTTAAATGCACATGAGATTTAGGAAGCTTTACAGGATCTATTTATAACTTCCTTATGCTAAACATGAATACATTTTCTACAAGTAAATCCTAGAACAAAGGTTTGGCTCGTCTGCGAGGTCACAACTGTCTTTAAAACGAGCACTACTTTCGCTTATTATAATTAAACTGGTAAACAATGGCGCTACCTTTAACCCTGCTTGAATAAAAAGTTTGTTTTTGTAAAACAGACGCAAACATGCCTGAACAGTGGCATGAAAAAAAGAAGAAGAAAGGTTTATTAAATAGGGGGGGGTTGAAATATGAGAATGCTTTTTGAAGGAGCGGAGTCCTTCCAGTGAACTTGGGATGAACTCGGGCTCACCCTGGATTAAAGCAATAATGCAATTCAGTCACATGCCAGCATACTCGCTTGGCTGCACAGCTGCCTACACAGCAGCCGTGAGAAACATGCACTCGGTAGACGCACTCACTAGACGAGTCTAACAGCCCAAAAACAGGCGCAGTCATAATTAATTAACCCATGCCATCACGCTGAGCTACAACATACAAGCACTGTACAAGAACTGTCAGGTCAAATTCTGACTCGATTCAGTTTTTACACACACACACACACACACACACACACACACACACACACACCCAGTGTGAAACATCCTCACCATACGGTAAGAACAGACCGTGGAAGGGCTCACATCCTCAAAGGACACAAACACATGGCTCCTCAATTACTACACAGAGCTCCTTGCTGCCTTTAAACACTTCCCAATAACTGACTGCCTAAGCTGGAGTTGCTTGTGAGCTAGTCAATCAATTCAGCAGATCTACCCATTTTAAAGTACACGTATTTTGGAAACTATTGCAGCTTTTTCACATTCCTGAACTTTAAACAAGCTGACAGGAACTGAAATTCTTTCCTGTTCTTCCTCACTCAACTCTGCGAGGTCACATCCCTTAAATAACTTGTGCATTGTTGACGCACTACCCATGGATTGGTACAATGAACTGTGATTTATTGTAAGAAGACTCCTCTATAAAAGCTATAAACCTGCCTCACACGTTCTATAAAAACAGGCAAGTATCTATTATAGCACACCATTTACCAGTTTAGTCTTTCAGCTGCTTCCACCCCGGAGCAACTCCAGTACTGTGCTAGTCTTGTCAACCCTCATTTCTTTATATTTGGCTTCCAAAGAGTCGGGCTTTCATAAATTTAAAATGTAACAGTCTTGAGAAATAGTTCTCCAGGTTTCCTGAAGAACCTTTTGGCGCTCCTATTTGGCAAGGTTTTGTCTTGCAGTTTCAGTCCAGTCCTTGTACCGGGCTGGTTTCAGACGAACGGTTTTTGTTTCTTAAGCCACTCAGTGACCTATGAAATCATTTGGGCATAAGAGAAACATAACCTGAGGCATGAATCAGTGAGAAACAGGTGCCGATGACAAATGATCAGGCTGGCGATTAGCATACTGGTGATGCTATTGAAAGGGGAAATGAGGTTGCTGCTGACGTTGTTGCATAAAATTTTTTTTTTTTAAGTTTTAAGTCCATCTTTAGGCACTTTGCATCCTGTTGCAGTTAAGCATTTGTCCCATTAATTTAACTTGCATTACATAATTTAATTCAATATGAATAAAAGGTCTTATCCTTTTAACAAGCACTTTATTTAAACCTATTCAAACTGACAAACTTCCTGAAAAAAAAACACCTTAATTTATCATCATTTCCCGCATCCGGGATCATGAGAAAGCCCCATTAGGTTTTACCCGACATCACATTTCAAGAAATATCTGTCCAACCTTGGACAAAGAAGATCAGGTTTAAAATGTGAATGCGCATACATGGCTTTGGAATAGTAAAAGCTGCCGAGTCTTCAACCCAAATTGTTATTGATCATTAGGACAGATTCTGAGGGCAGACAGTCAAACCTCAAATCACCACAGAATTTTCATAATCGTTCAGAACAGTAGGCAGACCATAGCTGTGCAGGTTATTTAGCAGACAACACAGCCTTTGTAGCATTTATTTGAATGCATAATTTGCAGCTTTTTAACTCTCTTAGATTGAAGCAAAGTTCTTGCATGACTTCTCCCTTTATGATTTGAACATGAATGACGGAGTTAATTTTAAAAGTATTGAACGCTGAGCACAAACATAACTGCTAGAACTTAAAAGAGCAGCCGAGAGAAACACTGCATTACATGTCGAATATGATTTGTGGGGGGGATGAAACAACCGCTCATCATTATGCTGTCAAAATACATTTACACAATGGGTTTGCTTTAGATATGCAGATGGAGCACCAGGGTGTGTACCCAAAAGAAAAAGAAAAAAAGAAAAGAAAAAATCCAAAAGAAACCCAAAGAAAATTTCCTGCCTTTTTGTTCCATTTTAGTATTGCCCAGGGCTTAAACAAGCCAGTTAATCCCCCCTACATTGTGATCTCATACAAGATCCCCACTTACAGGTTTTTGCTCAAATCTACTGTTCTCTGGTGGGCATGGCACACCAGTGGCTCATTTGAATGGACACTGTAACTCATTCATAGACAAATGATACAGGAGTAAATATTTAAAAAATTATAATTCTAAAATGCTGGGTATTTCATCTTCAGCATTAACGGACACCGTGAGAGACTTCTAGAGACAGAAAGCAGGTTGCTTCTTAAAAGGTCCCATATTTAACTACTCCCCTAACAAAACAGAATCTACCAGATTTCTACACAAAATGTAACTACTCTTTCTTCCTTTGACATACTAAACATTATCGTTGATGGTGTTCCATTAAGACCTTCATGAATTCTCTTTAATTTCATAAATGCATTATTTTTTACAACTCAATTTGCAGACAGTGATGGAAATCAATTATCAAATAGTTCCCCCCCCCCCCCGCCCCCCCCAAATGTATGGGAATGTAATGATGCATTTCCCAGTTTGCTCACTCCTAATAGGAAGCATGTAAATTCATTGGAAACTATACTGCACATTAGAATGCATAGATTAAACATTTGTTGCTATAGAATAATTGGATATTACACACATGTATTCTTTCATTCTAAAAAAAAGTTTATGCTCTACAAGATTAATGGCCCATAAATGAACTTTCACCACACATTCAAAACCCCCTCTCTTGATGCTCAGCAGCCAACTTTCATGCAAAGCAGTAACACCAGCTGCAAACCGCAGAAGCATTGGCATCAAGTCATTTCGCTTCAACTGAAAGATGCAGAAAAACACAAAAGAGCAAGCCCGAACCCATAGCCATACGCTCACGGGCAATGAATAGTGCAGCCATCCACCATCATTAGTGGTGGAGACATAATAATGAAGACTACAGAGAAAATGCCATTTTTAAATAAAACATGTATACACAAGCTTATGAAAAATAATGCCTAAAACCTACACCAAGGGGTATTAAGAAAAAACCAGCATGCAGCTGTGCTAGAAAAATGCCTAAAAGCTGATGAGAATACAGATGTCCTAGATGTGGCAAAAAAATGACATCTTCACAGATGGGGAATTTTATTTGTTTAAAAATTATAACAGTTCCAACTTGCAGACAGGCGACACTAAACCTTTGAATCACGATCTCTCCATTAATGTTGAACAAATTTGGTTGCTTTGTTGAAAAGTTGAACATTGATTTTTGCAGAAGGAAAAGTGTTTGTTGATTTGAATTTTAAAAAAAAAAATTTAATCAATAAAAAAACTATTTAATAACCACCATTTTAGAGACAATGGGTGTTTTATATGATCCATCAATAAGAAACCCACCTAGACCTTTTTGAAACATGTGCTTCAATAATGGTTAGTGGTTTACCATATTAAGACGTTACTGTTTGTCAGAAAAGTAGAAGATCTCATCACCTACCCATATCACAGAAGTTCACCAACAGGTGCCATAAAACAAGGCCAATGACTTATAATAACCCTGCATGGCACTAGAGTTCACAGGAATGTCTCGCTTCACACATGCGCACACACACAGTCTTACCTATTGATGTCAGGGGTAATCAAAAAGGATTGAGCTTTATGTTTTTATAAAATAAAAATGCAAATTCATGATCTCCAGACGATATGGCGAATGCTTCTCTACATCAACACTCCAGAGTCTGTATTTGATTGTCACAAAAACAGGAAATGGCAGATTCAGCAGAACAACAACTGATTCCATGTACTGGCTATTCAACCTATGCATCCTTACATTAAAGCAGAGAAATCAAATCTTCTCCAGAAAAGACCTGCATGTATGTGCGAGTGTGTGTGTGTAGGTTTTCATTCCAACCAAGCAGAAGCCACACCTGAGAGTCTATTCAAGGCTAAGAACAACTGAAGAAACAGTTGGAATCAGGTGTGGTTTCTTCTTGGTTGGAATGAAAACCTACACACGCACACAGGCCCTTTCTGGAAGAGATTTGACACCTGTGCATTAAAGAATGTAAAATTCCACAAAGTCACAATACTCTGTACTACAGTGTAATAAAAACAGCTAGTGAATTTATAAACGTCTTTTCATTTTTTTTTAAGAAACATAAGAGCAGTTAACTGTTAAACACCCTACAACAATTCCACAGCCTTATACATTTACAAACTTTTTATCCCATCTCAAATCAGTTCTCCGGTGCATTATACACGCATTTATAATCTTCCTGTATAATATTTTCATGCATCTGAATTATTTTTAAAAAATGTTTGCGCGTCTACACTGTTCACTATAAGCCAGGGATTTATTCAGTGAACAGGAAACTATTCAGATATTAAACTCATTATTTAAATGTCTACAATAATATTCTGGATCTTTGTTGAAGCCCTAGAGCTTTTTTCTTTCCTGAGTTTTTCCACTGACAGAACACATCAGGTCCAAGTAGACATATTTATGGACCGGCGTTTTTTCGAGTTGAAGATTTAGATAAAAACAGATTTGATTCAAGCAAGTAAAATAACCTCATCACTACAACAACTTGATAAATACCTGGCTCCAGGAACATGATGACTACTTTGGAGGAGTAGCAAACCTATACCTGCTATAAACATTGCTCCAATTTGGAAACATAATGAGGGATAGCGTCACATGCAGCTCTTCAGACACGCTGTCTCTGGGAGGCAAAGTCAGTAGTTTCCCCAAATTAGCCATCCAAATTCAACTGCCACTGCTGCAATTACAAACACCTCAAACATTATAGTTTATTTATATACAATTACAAAAACTCCTGCACTAAATCTCTTGATTTTTTTTTCTTTCCCCCTGCAGTGTGTAGCTAACAGTTCTCCCCAAAACTCAAGTCTGTTATATTAATCAACATACAAGCAAGAGAAGTTACAGAATCATAGTTGGTCTGAAACTCTCATTTCCTAATAATTCTTACAACAGATACAGACGCAAGTGCTAATCTAAAGATGTGATGTCTGTGTTTAACCATTTTACCATATGCCATCAAACGAGATAAAGCAAGATTTGACATTTGCTGCAAAAGCTTTTTAGAACTTCACACAAAATACAGAATAAGTTACTTTCATCCGCACTGATAAATGCTTGTAAACACGGTGGCAAGGGGAAATGCACATCATGGAAAAATGTAACAAAAGTTGAGAAAGGTTGTGTGAAAATGGTTGCATAAGACAAAACAATCGAAATTTACAGAAGTTTCATAGACTATGATTTTCTGTGTATTACCAAATGCATGATCATAAAAAAAGACCTTTAAATCACCAGATGTACACACTCCACATTTGATTATGCCAAAAAAAGCCAAGGAAGAGAGAGAGAGGGGAGGGGGAGGATTTCTCTGAGGCAGATGTTTCTTTCAAATCATGTTTACAAGAATAAAAAAAAAAATCTAGGAGTCACAGCACCTGAAAAGGCCAACGAATGGAATGAATCAGATATGAATGAGGTCATCCATCCAGTACAACATAAGGTACCTAAAAAAAAATGTTTTTTTTTAAAAAGGGGGGGGGGGGGGTCCCTACTTCTACTTCTTTAAAACTGACCAGATACCAAAGGAAATGGTCTCGACTTACTCATCCTCTGCAGAGGGTAGAGGAGACCAAAAACACCACAACATACTCCACAAACCAACATTAATTCTGCCATTTGCACTGCATTCTCTTATATGCTAAAAATTTAGGATGAATAATACAAGAAACCAACTTTCTTCTTAATGACATTTAGGTCTTTATGCAACAAGCCTAAAAATATTATTATTAATATTATATATAAAAATAATTTAAAAAAAATAACTTTCACAGAAAAATTTGATTTTAAGGTTTATACTTTGTGCACAAATTTACGAGTAGGATATTAACATTTTCTGATTAAGATCTTTTTACAAATACACCCTACTCTTTTTTTTTTTCCTGTATGTAAAGGAGCATACAAATAATTTACACAAATTGATAATTGAGGCCTACTATTTGTCAGTTCTCTGGTTGACCCTCTTGAGGAAAATCATTACAGGTTCTCTAGGAAAAGGGTTCAGAAAACAAATGTGTTCGGCTTGCATGTGCAAATCAAGAAAGACCAACCCAATATGAGGGTGGGGGACTAAAAACCAGTCCCCTTTAAATACAGTCTACATCTTTAGTGCTTCGTTCCAGCACAGGCTGGCAAATGCCTCATATCATCAGCATAGACATCAAACCTGCCTTAATATCAAACATTACATTGACAATTTGGTGACGAGACATTACGGACATACCTTTCACTGGACTTGTCAGCTTTGGAAAATTGTGGGTATATAAAAAATCCAAAAGCAATATTCACAGCATTTCAGATTCACAAGGCTTCCTTCGATTCTCATTGACTGAAGTAGAATTGCTTGAGTAATTAGACTGCACATAGAAATGACGCAATGTGAAATATGCTGTTGCAGCTTATCCTGGGTGACTGATTTTGAATATGCAAAATCTGGTATGAAAATGCATGTGTGTTTTGTAGTGAAAAAAAAAAAATTTTGGGTAGTATGCAAGGTTGTCAAGTCCACCGTTTTAGCTCTGGAATCTTTTGTCTCACTGCCATGTGTTGATTTATAGGCTGTGGGCTGGGCTTGAGAGTTGCATACATTTTAATGCTTTTGTTAAGCCAAAGACTTGCCCTGAAGCAAACAGTAAATATCTGGACCACTGCATATGTAGGAGTTGGTAAATATTATTAGGAGTAATGTACTGTAAATTAAGCATAGAGAAGCCATAAATCCATTAGTGAAATCCCCAGGGTGCTACTAAGTCAGTCTTCCCAGAAACTGACCAGGCAAAAAAAAAATTAATAATTAAATTTGGTGGTTAAGTGCAAACAAGAGATAAATTCCTTTGTCACCGTCATTTCTAAGCTTGCACATCATGTTGGCTTGCACTCTCGTCAAAAATTCTGAAAAGCTCGTTTGTTATCTGTGCAAGCTGAACAATCAGTCGATTTGCGTAGCGGGAACGACAACCAAACATTAGTAAGTACGTTTACATGACATTGTGTTAAACCGAACAATTGTACGAATTCATACTACCCAAAAAGTCAGATTAGCGAACCCAGATAATGTGACTGAGAGTTGAGCTTCTCCCACGTGACGTACCTCAACTGGACACAGAAATTGGCCTAGGTATTCTGTGCATGCTCCACAGTTCTCGTCAAACCAAATCTGAACAAAACACTAAACAGAGGGAAGAAGCCACTAACAATAGGCTTTCTGCCTTCGGGTAGCACCACAACCATAAGAGACAGAGCGAATCTTGTTTGTACAAAAAGAAAAGTGTACAGCATGCACGAAATATACAGTAAAGTTGTATATGATTTTGCCAATCGACATGCTACTCAAAGTACATAGCTTTCCTGTTTTTTTAATCTATACAAAAATGTCTGCATTAATAGATTTTTGTATTTATAACTAAATATTGGATTGATAATTAGTTTAATGCTGAATTTGAAAGCATTAGAAACCGAGTTTTGCCTGTGGAATGTGTATACTGACCACTGGCCACAGTGCTTACTCTTAGACTTGCATTCAAGGAAAGAAAAGTTGCTTTCCAAATACAATTTATCCTGTTGTAAAATCAAAGCAAATCTTTTAGCCATCTTTGTGTTAAATTTTGTAACAATAAAAGGTGTGTCGATTACATTTGTCCTCAACGACCCTGTGGTTCACGTTCCACAAAAGCCTGCGGTACAAATGCATCACTTGCAGACTTCACATAACTCGCCAGACAATTCCACCGTATTAGACTCTCAGAGGATCAGCACTCATTAAAATGTGGACTAAACAATAGACAGAGTCTGCTTACCTTTTAAACTCACTGTCTGCTTCCACCACACACAGGCAACCAGTTCCTGGCTACAGGCACATGTGAATACCAGTGCTCACATCAGCTTAGTGCAAGATCAACGCTCAATAGGCTTCAGTGAATGCTGAATTCTGAACCCCAAAGCTTGTTAGCCTAATGAGTTTTCACCAAATTAATCCAGTTAAATAACTCAGAGAGCCAGGCCAAGTACAGGCCTGGCAATGATGACATCATCAGAAACCGAAACCGCGGCGACACAGTAAACATTACAAAACAATGATTCTGCTACCACACACATCTCAGAAACATAAATTCAGAAAGTGCACATCAGAAATAATTGTACATATGGTAAAATCGGAAAAATCTCCAATCAAGTTCCTCTGCAGCCAAAACCCTAATGTCCACTTCAATAGGAACTCCTATGCATCTCATCATTTAAGTTGTTATCCAACCAGCCAAATCATGTGGCAGAAGCATGATGCATAAAATCGTTCTAAAATTATTTTAATCACTTTTAAGTATAATTACATAATTTTGCAAAGTATTGAAAGATATACCCTTAAAGGCCAAAGATAGTAAACAAGTATGTTACAGAAGCCATCAGTGCCATGTAATTAATATTTTATATAAATAATATATTGGTGATATTTCTGAAACAGAAATATCACCAACAGGATAAAGGATCTATTATGGTTACCTGAAACTTGATGGCAGGTCAGGAGGCTTAAATGTAAACAATTATCCATATTAGGGCTGTGTTGAGAACTAAAACAATCGCTGGATATCTGCCTAAATATGTTTAATCTAGGCCTGCACAGCACATAATTTATTAACTGTTATCACAGTATTGTTTTTCACAACACTGATATCGAAGTCATCTGCATTATGCAAGTATACCCTTTAACCAACCTGAACCTATGTGTGTTGGAAGCTTGGACAAACTGCACAAGTCCAGTACAAGTATTACTTTAAGAGTACGCCTGACTACTCAGGTAACAAGAGAAAGCTTTTCCTTTCTTCAAGTGTAAAACTAAAAAAAATGACCTGTTCCAAATGAGTGACTTGATGTTAGATTTCTGTTACATGTCATCATAAACTATGAAAACGGGTGATCCTTTAAAAAAATAATAATAATAAACCTGTATATCAGACACTATCCATAATGTTTTTTTTTTGTTTTTTTTTAAGCTATGGAAATCATGCCAGACAAGTTTTATTTGATTAATCAGCTCAGACCCAATTCCCCCTAAACTGATGTAATAATAAGCTTTTTAAATGCAAGTTTCACCTTGCAAGAAAAGATACAATATTAAACAGGTAATTCTGGAGGCACCAATTTGATCGTTCGAGTGGTGTTCCATTCACCAGTGCTTACGAGTGCTTATTTTCACCCGAAACCACACATGGATGTTGCACGGTGTGCATCGCTCAACTCGCCAATGTTCACTGCTTAGAATTTGACTTACTCATTTGAAACAGTTACTATAGTACTGTTAACAACCACATCCAAGACAGCCCATTTTTCCTGACATAATTCATAATTAAAAATAATTTTAAAAATTCAGATGAAGATGAAAAGAGAGAAGGGAAGCACTTTTAGTGTGAATGCAGAAATCATAGATATAGAGCAAATGTGGCTTTCTAGGGGGATTCATTACTATGCCGCTAAACAGTTGCCGGATGTTAATTTCTTACTTCTAGATCTAGATCTGTAAAAGTAATACAACTTATTAGCCTGTGGCTTTATGCCTTCACAGTTGTACTGATATTTTGTATAACCACACACTTGCGCCCTTTAATGTTGTTTCATTATAATACTAAAATCATGGCTGGTCATAAAACCAATGTTCCATCATACGGCCTTGGAAAGTATGTATCTACGGGCATGCTAAAATGCCGCACGATCGATTACCCGGGTTACTCATTAAGGTAAATTCGTTAGCTTGGAATAATACATTGTTCAAGATGATCAGAAACCAGAAGACATCTTGAACACTGACTTGCTTGATTATTATCAAGTAATGAATTATTATTATTAAGTATTCAGCGTTAACCTAGTAAGTAGTATAATGAAAAAAAGTATACAAGTATTAGCACAAGTATTTCATGGCTGGCTCAATTTCAAACCAAACATGTTATCAGCGACAAGAAAGACTAAACACCCCCATCTTATCAGTTCTGGTGAAGAGGCTCAGTTACTGACGAAACTTCGAACAATCAGCAACTGACATAAAAATCTCTGAAAAGACATCACACCACAAATGCTTGGGGTGAATGATCCCTCAAGGGTTTACTGTATGGTTTAAAAGTGTCTCTCATTATATTCACTAAAAAAAATTTGAAAGTGAAAACCACTTTGTAGGTTTATCTGCAGACCCCTTAAAAAGTTTCTACAACAGAACAAACTGAAAAACCCTTTAGGATTTCTGAGATAAACTAGCCGCCTACTTTTCCCTTAAGTTGAGGAGGTGCTTTGTGTAGGTTCGACAGCAGATTCTGGTGACCACCAAAATCTCACTTTGGAGAGGGGAGAAACTGAAAAACACTTTCCTTTAATTAAGTGTTGCATGCTAAGTTGAAGTGAGAGACTAAACAGGATGCCAGTCCCGACACTCAAAATGAAAGCGAAGCATGTAGCCGGCATTTTCGTTTTCAACTTCAATAAATAACGCAGAACAGACCAAAAAACATACATAACCGTGCTGTACTAATATGGAGTGCAATATGTACAAAGTGCTGTTCCTTTTTACAAAGAAATGCTTGTTGTGAGTAATACGCTCGTCAGGATGAATACGACATTCGACGTAGCGCTTGAACGCATCATGTTTGTTTAACCGCATCAGCCGGTTGGTCAGGTAATGACCATGTGTTACTTAGAGAAATGGTTTATTTGAGCTCGGTCGTGGCCAAAACATCTCCCTTAAAAAAAAAAAGAATCTGCTCTAGTAATGACCTCGTTGCCCGAACCGCTGTGATATTTACCGTGTCAGATGGCTTGATTTAACAAACCTGAGTCAGGAGGCATGTTTTATTTAACACTACGGTGCAGCGTTCAACAGCACAAGTTGCGCTCAGTGACCGCGCCTGCTTGCTTACCTGTCCTCGCAGGGAAGCTGACCACTGAAACAGTCTAGCCAAAAGTCTAGGCTTTACATCGGTTAAATAAATCAAGGTCATGTCTAGGTTTTATAACATTACCTTGTTACTAATGACCCAGGTGTTTCTCTGGCGAAATGTACATCCTCGATTACAGGAAGTGCTCACGTCTTGCACTCGACTTTGTTGTTTATATTTACACACAAAACCTCTAACAAAGTGACGTTAACGCGTTACAGCGTCCATTCTCAATACGATGATTTAACGCGATTTAAAGCTCTTATTAACAACACACTAGTTGTCCTGTGTAATGTTTGGCTATACAAACACACCGCAGTTCAACAAAAGCCTCGCAATTTGCGTACACAGCGCGAACATATACACACACACACACTCAGACTTACCTGCAGCTGATGTGGCCTACACGCGCAAATGAAGCCAAGCAGCGCTTACATATGTGTCTTTTAAATTGCATTCCTGCACAAACCCATGACTGTCCGTCCTGCTGCTCTGCTTTTTTTTTAAATCAGGACTTCTATCAGAGTGATATGATGGCTGCTACACCGAGAGAACCAGCCCTTGAGGTCACGTGGTCAAATAGCTCCCAGCTGCTAAGACCCGCCCACCCAGCTGCGTTAAAATCGACGGCTGCGTCCCAAATCGCCACTGCCTCACTAAATAGTGCTCAAACGACCACGTTACTGTCCGAATTTTTTTCATCATTTATGTGTAACAGTGTACTTGACATGCACAGAGATCATTTATGCAACTTCAAAATGCTGTTTGTGCAATAATGTGCATCATATGTTTGTGAAATATTTGAAGTGCACTAGGATGCGGTTCTGGACAAAGTTCTAAAAAGTGTCAACCGGTATATCAGGTAATAAGTGGAGGTTAAAAATAGTTCATAAGAAATATATATCAAGACATATGTTCCTCAAACAAAAAAAAAAGTGAGGAAAAGCTACTCTACAGGTGCATGGATATTCCCAAATGTAACAACTTTCTCAAAATAAAATTATGTTCCAAGGAAAAAATATCAAAAGTAGATATTTTTACCGTGTACATAAAATATTAAACAATACAAGAATCAATTAGAGACAATTTGTCTCAATTCAGTCTAATCTAGCTTTGGGCCTCTAAAATTCCATGCCTAATTTGGCAAAACTATTTATGTATCTATTTGTTTATTTGTTTATTTAATAATAATAATAATAATAATAATAATAATAATAATAATGTCGGGCATTATCCATAGGTTACACACTAAAACCACCCTATATATCCCTTTTTTAAGAATCCTGTAAATGATAATGCAAATCATCTTTGCCAGCCAAACATGTTTACATGAAACAAACAATAGAACTGTGGGCTGTTGAGCTACAGGTGTATCCCGAAACATCCGCTTTCATGATGACTACCACTTCTGCCCACCTGTTCTCAAGCCCCCCCTTGTGTTGACTCACTGCATTTCCCTGCATGCAGTGGCTGCTTTCCATAATGATTCAACTAGCAACCAGGCTCATTATGACAGTCTAAACCGTCTGGAGGCCTGCTGAACTCATCCTCAAACCTTTCACAAGACTGCCACACCTTCCTGGCTAAAGTCTGTTGTTTGCAACTGTCTCATTTTCTGGAAGGAATAAAACGTGGCCCTGTTTTTGCCAGAAGATAATTCAGTCAGTCTGAGGCATTTTATAAATGCATGTTGGTGAGGAGGTCTGCGCAGCAGAGAGACCAGGCAATAATGCTGAGATTAATAGGAATCGGGGTGCTTTGGTGTGATAAAAAGGCTTTACTGTCCCCTTGTGTTCAGGTTGGCTGTGCACACCTCAGCCACAGAACATCCCAATCAGGAAAACGACATCAGAAACCATAGCATGTCTACTATTCAGGAGATTATTCCCGTATTTCACTCTGTCTGCTTTATTTGTTGGCAGCGCATGCTATGTTACTTATTACTGTGTATGATTATATTGGTGTTCCAGCACATAAACCAGAATGTTATTGACTCAGAAATGCCTTGGAGCACTAACAATGCTGTACTTTTGAACACCTATAAAGATGTCACACACAATCAGCTGAAAACACTGTAAAACACAGCAAAACACTGTTGCCTCAGTTGTACCAAACAGTTTTATGCCTTGAGCCTATCCCAGTGAGCCAGCATGTCTTTGGACTGTGGGAGGAAACTGGAGTACCCAGAGAAAACCCAGCAAACACAGGAAGAACATGCAAACTTCACGTCACGCACAATGACACAAAGTGGGAATTAAACTCTTGTCACTGAAATGTCCTTAGAGGTCCTAGATTTAAACCATTTTTTCCCTAAGAAATACAATATTCATTTGCCATGAAACCTAAAGTTTTTTGTGTAAGTTTACTTTTATGCCCCGGGATTTTAAACAGAAGTCGGTAATTGTAGCCTTAATCCCAGGACACATGCCATCTCTGTGCAGTCCTATTTGGTTGTCCGTGGTTTTGGCCACATCATCTCCACCACACACATGCAGACCTTAGCCCTGAGTGACTCATTCTCTCAAGGTTTCCCCAGCAGAGCCGCCAAGGATCTCAGCACAAGCACGTCTTTCTTTTCAGAAAGATGTCAGATTTGAGGTATTTGTGTGTGAATTTTGTCACCGGTCTGACCTTGAGTCGTGATTAAAGCAAAAGTAACATGAGGTAATTTCACAGTCAGCCAATATATTTAGACGAATCCATTATCTCATTTTACTTAGTCACACTCCTTGTGTATTGTACATTGTGCAATATTGACTGTCTGCCATTACCCAGTCCAAGCCGGGACTTGGGTTTAAAGTTGGAGTCAAACCAATTGACATTTACAGAAGACTTCAAGCACATTACAGTGATGAGACTCGGACTCAGAGGTGACTGAGCACACTGTGTATATAAAATCCTTTACAATATAGGAGATTTTGCTATACTTATCACATCTAAGAGCCACTGCATAAGTTACTGTAATTTGAATTTTTACTTTTTTAATACTAGTAGTATTTACAGTTATGCTGTGTACCATTTTTTAACACGGAAATTTACACAGCTTAGCCAAATATCAAAACCAACACTAGTTAAAATGAACAACATTGATCACCTAGAAAAATATTGACAGGATCATGGATCGTGGGCATGCCAACGTCCTGGTGCCAGACACCACAGCGCAACCCAATGTAGTTTATTTTAAACTATTTTGCTGTTTTTAGTTTATTTACTTAATTGTCCCTGAAAACAAACTTTTATTCTAATTCTCACTTTCACAGCACATCAGTGACAAACCCCAATGACATATTTTGCGATTAAACATATTAGACTTGTACATCTGATCCATAGGAACAACTAAAGAAGTTCTGATTTCACGCAAACCTTAAGATTTCATCATTTTCAACAGAACACTGTATTCAAATAACCAGTTGGTTTCCAGGTACTGTTCAAAAGCTATTTGCTTGTACAAAGAAGGCACAAACTAATAACAACATAAGCAAATGACCTTTTTCAAGTCATTTGCTTATGTTGATTCATTTTACTGTACAGTACTTTGCTCACATAATTAGAAGCACAGTAACCAAATGATTAGCAGCTTGTATTATAACTTTAAATTGCAGTTGTCGACAGGGAGAAAAGGATGGAGAAACTGCAGAGAAAGCACTTTACTGCCTCCCTGTGTTTAGTATTGCACCTTCAGTTTGACTGAGCTCTAAAAAATAATTTGTCTTATGTCTTTTGTGCAAAAACAGTAAAATAATCTGCTCATAGCAGGGCGTAGTATTGTATATACTATATATATATATATATATATATATATCTGTGCCATTGTTGATTTAACAAACAAAAAAAAGGGCAAAAAGCAGAAACATGTGGGTAATACTAAGTACCCCATTACTGCTTCCACAGGATTTAGAGGGTAAGTTGCAGCCAGGTGCTGCTAATCATCAGGCCTTGATGAATTGATCATCAGCAGGTGTTCAGACCTCTATAAAAGCAGGGTTTTTTTTTTTTTTTTTTTTAAGCATTCAGGTGTGTGGTAACACAATGCTAAGAGGGAAAGCGAGATATATATGGATAGATACCCATTTTACTTCCATGGTTGTTCCTATAATCCAATAATTCATTTAAACAGTTGATTTTAGGATGCCTTCTTAAGGTCTTCATGAGAGCCAGTTTCATCATGGTTCCATGCTTAAAATTACTGATTGTTCTTATTACTCAAATACCTAATGCTGTTATTTCATAGTTTTTCATGGCTATACATGTGAACCCAAACTAAATATATTGTTTTTGCTGTGTATATACTGTACAAGAGTGTATGTCACACTGCTGTGAGCGCCTACGCCGAAGCTTATTGGTAATTTGGAGCAGTGGAGGCCTCATTGCTGCATAATTTGGTGCCAACTTGGGCCAATAATTGGTTATTGCTCAATAAGGATTTCATTATTGCTTATTTATTTTTGTGACCGTAGTCTTTATATTGTATGCTCTGATTCGTTCGTGAATTGTTATAAATCAAGATGTTCAAATTTAGATGGGCACTTTGAGCTGTTTAATTTGATCATGAACACAAGCTAAAGTGTCCATAATTAGTTGAGTTTGATTAAATTATGGACTCATTAGTTTTGTTTAATTTAATTACCAAAATTAGGTGGATACTTTAAGCTTATTTGCTACATTTGTCCTATAAATATAAAATCTTTTACAAATACTGTAATTTACACTTGTTTTATTAAAATGTGTGGCCAGGAATACCCGCCATACCTTGTTCCTGAGAAACACTCAGAAAATGGATCTCATACTAAGTCTGTGTAGTCCATGGGGATTCATACATTTTTCATTAACAAATATTGTAATTAAACATGGGGCATTTGGAAAATCAAGATATGTGTGATCACAAATACAGAGGATTCCTTGTTCTTGAAAACAAGCTTAAAAAATGAATCCTTAAATCCACATATTTCGATACCAAGGGTGTGTTTCACACATTTATCAAATGCAAATACAGAGAAATTTGATTGCTTGTAACTTGGTCTGCAAGTGTTTTGTAAGATGAGCAAAATTTTGTAAAGTAAATTCTAACTTGCTAAATGAGCGTGGTCTGATATACGAGTACTGTAGTAAGTAAACGCTTTGTATGCCAAGTGTCTCATGATGTCACTGAGCCCATGGTTCTTCTCTCTCTCGCTCTGTGGGATTGTGGGTAATCGCCAACCATGTTCAGTGCGTCACTCCTTTAGTCAACATCCGTGTACATGTGTACTGTTTACTATAACAATGTAACCACTGTACTGCAACAACAATCCTCATGAAGAAAGGTTAAAAACGCTGTAATAGTGCGGGAGATCAATCCACAAAATCCTCAAAAGGAGGCAAAAGCAAGTGTTATTAGAGTGGTTGTAACCAGACAGAATACACTGATCTCTTCCTTTTTCTCTCATCTTACACCAGCTACAATTATTAAGGTGTGTGTGTGTGTGTGTGTGTGTGTGTGTGTGTGTGTGTGTATATATATATATATATATATATATATATATATATATATATATGAATATTTTTGGGTTGTGGAATTAATCATCTGAGTTTCCATTATTTCCTATGGGGAAATTCGCTTAGATATACAGGAATGCTTTTGGAACAAATTATGCTTATGATCCAAGATTTAATTGTACTATAATTTTAATAAGGCCCTTCCTTGATCCTGTGAATACTCACAGGAAAATGGATCATAGCTGTGCACACTAAGCGCATATTCTCTAACCTAGGAAAGGTCAACACACTTATTTGTTATATTCTTCGCCAAAATACACACATCAAAAATGTATAATTGACAATGCACAATTGGAGGCTCATACACTAAATGTACACTTCACTTACCTCATTTACATTTAGGCGTTTGGCAGATGCTCTTATTCAGAGGGACTTTATAAAAGTGTTCTGTAGATAGAGCGTTACACTGGATTACTAATAACCAAGTTTCTGTTTTTTTTTTTTTGTAACTGTCATATAATTATTTCTAATTAAATACAAACTTTTAATAGTATTTATTGAGTATAAAAAAATATCTTCCTCCAAGTTATTATGAAAAATCCATCCTTTCACTTAAAAACAGTGAACAATGCACTATTGTGGTAACAATTTATCAAAACAAAAAAACCCATAAAAACCAAAAATTCATATATACAGTGTGCGTAAGTGGACCACACACTGGTAATGGTAGCACGCAGGAGACAGGATCTGCACGTGGGTAAACTTCTACTAAGTTATATGAGAAGTGATCTTTGACAGATATCAAAGGATTTATAAATACAAAACTATTACATTTTATTGTAAACCTTTATGCAGCATTTAACACTTTGGAATCAACTTTCACATCTTAAATATTTTTAATGTAAACAACTTTTAGCATTGAACTCTTTTGAATCCAGCTTTCATACTTCATCAAAACCACTGTATTGTGATTTAGGCGTTACAGTGCTTAGTGGTCTGTGTGCATGGAATTTGCATGTTCTTCCCATGCTTGGTAGATTTCCTTAGAGTACTCCAGTTTCCTTCCACAGTCCAAAGACATGCAGATTAGGCATAATTGACACTTCCATATTGCCCATAGAGTGTACCCTGTCTTGTAGCCCAAGTCTCCTGGAATAGGCTCCAGGTCTCCTGTGACTCTGTATACAGGATTAAGTGGTATAATCGGTGAGTGAATTGTGATTTAAAATGTTTATGCAGAATCTGAACAGCTTTTTTAAGATGAATTCATTGAAATGTATCTTGTCTAGAAATACAGGTCACAAAACATTTTCTTAATGTTTAACAAGACTAACTTAATAGAACTTTGATAGTGGTTGTAATGTTCAATAAATTCCATGATATAAAACATTGGAGGTAAATCAAGCTACGGCCTTTCAATTATTTTTTTTTCCACTGACAACTACTGTCTTGCCATTATTCCTTGAAATTAGATCATTCCTATATATTGTGCCTCAAATGTCTTTTATTAAACACCATCAAACTTTGATGAAATTGGTTTTAAATCATATCCTACACATTGTTGATTTTTTGTGGCTGTGACCACAGTAGTACCACTGTCAAATTCTTAAAGTATAAAAAAAATTATCAAACTTATAAAAACCTGCAGTAGAACAAATGGGGAGTCATACAGAGGTCTGTGGAGTTTCAGTTGACCCCAAGATTGCCTGAAAATGTGAACCTTATTCTGGACTTTCTCAAGTTTAGTGGGGACACATTATTAACTAAAATAATTTAGGATTGAAAAAAAAAAGTTATAAGTTGATCATAATCAAACTATGAATTATTTCTGAAATTGAAAGTGATTTTTCTGATATTTCTGAAATTGAAAGTGAAAAACACTTTTATTTCTATTATGTGCTGGACATGCTTTGTCCCAGTTCTCAAGAATGACTGACCTTTAATTTTTATATGTGAACTAGATGTTTACCCACTGCTCCGCCCGCATGCAGATCCTGATGCCTGCATGCTACCATTACCTGCGAATGGAGTGTGGTCAGTTTGCTGCCGCTCCTCACTCTCCTCCAATGTACAGGCAGATATATTATTACCTCACAGTTTAACATAAAAGATGACTAAGTCAACTTTTTGGCAAAATGCTTACTTTTTGTAATCTACAGAAAAGACTAATCTTGCAGGCTGTTGTTTGTCTTTCAGCTGCTCCCATTGAGGTGTCACCAAAGCAATACCCTTACTAATCTTGTTGGGGTTTTTTTTTTTCATAAAGCGGAAGTTTAGCTCACACAGAAAGTTACATAAAACACGAACAACTGCTGGTGATTTAAAGTAGCTTTAAAATGTAAAATAATTCAAATGCTCACATGTATGATCCTCTTTGCAAAAGCACAATCACAGCGCATTATTAAACTGCACAAGATAAAAAGCCACACCAATTCCACTATTCCACTTCATTCATACACGATCTTCTTACCTTTAGTTGCAGAACAAACTGTCAGGTGCAACATGTATATTTGATAGTAAATTTTGATGTAAAATCACGTCATAGCCCTTAAATACGTTGGTGTATATTACTAAATAACATCGTGCCAACGGCGGCTCCCCGACTGCGTCAAGTAACCAATAGCAACAGCGGACGCGGGCTGATGACGTAGGTAGTTGGCGACCGCCGCACTGTTTGTTTTTAGCTCGTTGTGTTAATTTTAGAGCAATTACAGGGTTAGCAAAACGCGACGCGAGACAGGAGCGGATAAAAATATTCTTCAAACGATGGGATTTAGAGGACGAGAGAGCAAGGGCTTTTTCACCGCTGGTATTAATACACTTACTTACAAGGAAGGTAATTTAAAACACACTATGGAAATAAAAGTCTTTGAAAACACGATGGGAGTGACCGTAACGAGCTAAATTTGTATTTATAATACAAACACACACACACACACACACACACACATATACATACATACATGAGCGTAAGTCAAAATTACTCGCGCTCTGGCTGTAGAATTAATATTACTTAAAAGATAAATTCTCTTTGCTTTTCAATACACTTTGTCCCTCTGTCATTAAGCTTTTCCGTTACTTCACAAAAAAACAAACAAAGTTTTAGGCTGAGCTGTGAGCCATGAATGTACCGCTGTCTTCCATTCTTCAACAGAAGTGAATCTTTGGCCTTGTAGGGCTTCTTACAGGGGGCCAAACAGGTGAAAATCAGATGGAGCAAGATCAGGTGCATCTCAAGATGATTATTTTTCTGAATGTCGACAGTGTGGGTGGGCAGAAGTGTCCACATGCATTGTCACGCAAGATCACACTTTGCGTTTAATATAAAGTTTGGCCTTCAGCTCTTCAATAAGCATCTAACTTTAACGACCTCTGTTAATTGTTAAAACTTTTTTCCTGATAATGTTCCAATACTGGCCCTTGAGAAATCCAGAAAAAGTAAGCATTCAATTTCCAGCTTATGGTTGACTTCAATTTTTCTTGGTCGGCGTTTGAGGACGTTTCCATTCCATACACTGCCGTTTACTCTCGGGAACGTAGTGATGAATCCATGTCTTGTCACCAATGATGTTTCTCTTTCAAGAAATGTTCACCTTCCTTAGAATATCGGGCCAATTTTTTTTGCAGTTAATTTGCAGATTTCGCGTTAATCACGTTCACACCTGCACAGCAGTGACTGGGGAGACCGAAACCTTGAATGGAAAGCGCTGATACGACAGTGCGGTCAACAGATGTTTTAATGCAACTGGAGTGCGGAAGAGAAGAGCGGACCGAGCCCTCAAATTGTAAGGTTTGAGACGCATGCCCAAATTAAGTTTAATTACAAGAAAAATTATTCCTTGATGCGCCCGACACATCTCGATACACTTACCGGCTGACCACAATCCGGTTGTGGGCACATGCTCACACACATGTCTAAAGTTCTCTGTTAATCACCAGTGAAGAGATCATATTTAAGCTTTTGGCCAGGTACCTGTGTCACATATGTCCTGTACATCAAAAGAACCAGTCATTAATCTGTAAGTTGTAGAAAGACCCAGAGACAGACAGATGATAGGAAACACATTAGTATTTTCCTATTTATGTGTGTGTTCATCTGGAAGTATTACCATGTAAATAATCTGGTAATGACTGAGGCATGGAAGTGGCCAGAACAAAGTAAGTTGGATGGCATGATGTACAGGGCAAATTTTTTCCACCTATTTCAGTCTGAGACATTTGAGACTGGTGATGAAGGTTTGCCTCTCAGCAATGCAATGACCTTAACCATAACTATACCACTAAAGCACTATACGTGGTTTAACACCTTGGATCATCCTGGTCAACTCAAATGAGAATTTGTGGCACGACTTTGTTGTATGCTAACAGAACATATTTATGTTAAAGGAGCTGGAGCAGTTTTGCCTTGAAGAATAGACAAAAATTCCTGCGGTTGAATGTATGCTGTAAGCTAATGGAGAGATATCCCAGACACTTGCAGCTGTAATTGTAGTGAAAGGTGGCTCTTGGAATGGGGCACTGGCTGGGACGGTTGGTGGTGGTTCTTTTTTTTTTTTTTTTTGATGCAATGGTTATAGTTTTTATAGAAATAGAAATGATAAAATGTAACAAAGTTACCAGAAGTAAGTTGTATTCTCCTGCATGCTCGGGGAGGGGGGGGGTCTGTTTTACCTACAATACTGTGCAAATATCTTGGGAACATCCCAAAAAATGTCATAAAATGCTGATGAAAAAAATTCTACATAAAGGAAACTTCTATAAAGGTCACTAAAGAGTAATAAAATAAACAGTCAATATTTGGTGTGAAAACTGAAAACTGTTTACTTGAAAATTATCAGGTGTATTAGACACAGATTTGTGCCATTTTATAAGCAAAAACAGCTGGAGGTTTTACTGAGAGTGCTGGAGAATATAATTTCTTCTGGTAACATTATCACATTTGCTCCTTTTTATTTTCATGCCAAACCCAGGAGCCTAAATCAGGTAATTTTTCTTTCCATCTGAAAACTGGACTGTCATGTAATTTGTTTCTTTCTTTAGAGGCAGGAATATTCTTCTGTAATGTTACCTATTTATTCATTTTTAAGGTAATGGAAATAGTGAATGGTTTCGTACATAATACAGGCATGATTAACACCTATAACACAATTTGTTCTTTTGCACCAGTATTGTATGCGTCTGTGTATATTATATATACACACACTGAATTGAGTTAGTGGCATGGTGGCGTAATGGTTAGCACTGTGGCCTCGCACCTCCAGGGTCGAGAGTTCAAATCCTTCCTTCGGGCAGTTTGCATGTTTTCCCCATGCTTGGTGGGTTTCCTCTAATTGCTCCAGCTTCCTCCCACAGTCCAAATACATGCAGATTAAGTTACTTGGCATTTCCAAATGGCCAATAGTGTGAGAGTGTGTGTGCTTGTACCTTGAGATGGATTGGCTCCCTGATCAGGATGTACCCTGGATGTATTTACTCCAGTGAAACTTTACAGTATAAGCAGTATAGAGTAAGAGTTTGTTATTATCAGTTATATACCAGTCAATTGGTGACAATATCATGGAGACCCACTCTTTGGGCATTTTCACACTGGGAAGGATTTTCTGTTCTGTTCCCGAGCACCATTTCTACCCTCTCCAATTCCCCGCAGGTTTGCGTGTACATTTGTACCCTCGGTTCCGATCCCGGGCACACTTGAGCATAAACGTGCTCTTGTGTGTACTTTTTCCAGTAATTTGTGCTGCATTGGCTTTTCTGTGGGATCGGACAGAAAGGGCTGGCATGAGTGAGCTTTGGGTACCCATGACCCTGTCATCAGTTTACTGATATATAATTGATTAATGTTGATGTGTTAATGTTATGGCTGATCTGTGTATATTTGGTACAGGGAAACACGTACCGGGGAGCCAAGGTTTAATTACATATTATCAGTTAGAAATATGAGGTTAGACATATTTATTAGCCCATTAACAAGTTAATTAAGTAGGAATACTTTTTGGATTGCAGCTCTTTCTATACTTATTCACTATTGTGTTCAGGCAATCTAATGCATTGTTTATTTTCTTCATTGCAATTATCCATCGTCCTCAGGGGTGAGGATGAGAGGTCGAGTCTGTTTGAAGGTAACATGGTTCACTTTACGCTGCTGGCAGAGAAGCTGGGTGCAGAATTAAATTACCTAGCACTCAGCTGTCTGTATGTGAAATTCACATTTTCCTGCACAGCACCAGCTCTATAATGCTGAGCGTGCTGATATCTGCAGGGAGGAAGGCATGCAAATGCTACTGCGAGCACCTCGCTTACTCCTCCTCTTTTTCCGCCAGCTTTTTAAAATCTCCCCATCTCAGGGCAATCAATACCATGTCCCATCAGGCAGCCCCTGGCCTGCGCTTTCTCCTACACCAGCTAAAGCTCTGCTCCCCCAGTTTACGTCAAGGTGAGTGAGTGCCTGATGCGTCAGGAAGTGCAGTCGTTCCTCTGCATATAGCTGCTATTGGGCTCGCAAGTAGCAAGTAGGTGGGAGAAGAGTCATTTAGTCATTCATAAATACCTTGCAGTTGAGTGAACTGAATTTCAAAATGTAAAGATAAATATCCTTGATTTACTCACAAATCTTACAAATACCATGCAGCAAAGCTGAAAAAAAAAATCACAGTGGGATTGAAGTATTCTATTCTATTCTATTCTATTCTATTCTATTTAGTCTTAAATGTCTTGTATCTAAGTAAATTTAATATCTTACTGCATTGCTGAAAAACAGAACGGATTTAAGTGCAATTGAAGTATTATATTTGTCCATATTACTCTTAATAATTCGGTAGTTGATTTGAATGAAATATCATGAAAGAATAGCTGGAAAAATACAAACGTTAGATTATATATTCTATTTATTAATGAATATCAGTTGATTTAATTATCTGTCCTCTTGTGTAGCTAAAAAACATTAATGTAGCATTAAAATATTCTGGTCTAATCTATGCTGTCATTGTTTCCAAACAACAAATATGGAAATATGGCAGACCGTACTGCAAGCATTACAGCTTTACTGTATGTAAAAAGTAGTGCATCAGTCCTGGTGCATTACAGCTGGGAGCAAGGTGAGCCTTCCTAGGGTTTTTTTTTTTTTTTGCAGTGTGTACATGCGTGTGTGTGAGAGCACATTTCCTGTATACACATAAAGTGACTGTATACACATGCAGTCATAAGGAAGGTGTACAGTGTGGGATGCTTGCTGCAGTGCACGCGCACCTCCGCTATTATTGCAGCTCATTCGTCAAATTGCCTGCAGGACTTGAGTGGTGCATTGCTGCTGAAAGAGAGAGGCAATCAGCATTAAAACATGGCTGTGGCGGATCGCATGTGGGCCGTGGACAGCCAGCGCTCGTTTGCTGCAGTCTCCTTGGGCTCTCCATGGGAAAAGAATCCAGCATGGGGAATAAACCATGTAAGGAAGGGCAGCACCAACAAATCAGTCAATGAAAAATATTCGTGTCATCTGTGTTATAAATTTTATTTATTTTATTTTTTTTACCACTTTTTGCTTTACTGAAACTGACATTTTTTTTAACTGGACAAGGTGTTGCCAGTTAAGGACATGTGTAGGACAAAACCCTTGGTACCTTTATTCAGGTCACAGTTTTTCTTAGGCCCTTGTACAGTTGCAGCTTATACATTTCCTGTCTAAAGGGCTTTAAATTCTCAACATTAGAGCGACACCACGTTGCCTATTTATTTGGGATAACAAACTAGCAACTTGATGAATACCGCACATAAAAATAAAAAAAAAACTAGTTTTTTTTTTTTTTGGGAATGGATTCTCTGATGTTTATTATAATTTAATTGATCATTCAAATCAAGATTGAAATAGGTGACATGTTAATCATGTGATATTTGCCTACAGTAATTATCAGTACATAAGATGGAAACAACAAACACTATCCAACTGAATAATACTACTGGATATTTGCAATACGGTATGGAAAAGGATCTCTACACTGTAAGTTCTACAGTATGTAATACTCTGATACTGTATATGTTTAGGTCTCATAATAAGCCCCTCTTCCCTTTGCATAAGCCTGTTGTCCAAATACATTATGATCAGGCTGAAGGCATTCTTAGATATTTTCAAGCCTTTCCAATGAGATTATCACATTATGACAAACTGCTGCTTCAACATCCTGATCACAGAGGTAGGTTTTCTAAAACCTATGCCATATTTCTGACATTAACAAATGGCAAAGTTGTATTTAAGCCAGGAGAGTACAAATACTCAGGCATAACACAATAGCCATTGTGAAAAGAAGGTTTGCATATATTTGAAAAAAATGAAGAAATCTGATGCTTTAGGTGTCCATTTTGTATTTCAAATAAATTCTCTAATGATGTACCAGTGCAGCTAAAATACTGCAAACATTTCCAGCGACTGTATAAAATGAGCCTGATATATATATAATAACAGGCATGACTGCATGAAGTCCCTGCAGAAAAGCTTTTCTTTCTGCTGCACCTGCTTTTATGAGGTAGAGGGCGAGCATTTCAGTCTAAAGTGTAAAGCATCAGGGATACGAACTGGATTTAGAGAGAGAGAGGGTGAGTTCTCAATGAAAGTTCTTCAAAGGTGATGATCATAACTATGTCTATATTTCAGGCATCCTACTGTATATATAATTTAAGGTCTCAAAATTCAAATATGGTTTATCACTTAATTTTTGTGTTTTTATATGGGGAATCGCAAGTGTAGATGAACGGATAAAATGTGTGCATAACAAAAATCTTAACATTACAGACTGGAGCTCAGCATATTTAAAGCAATAAATAAAAATAATAGGAACAATTGCAAATTTTTTACAAGGGCATGCAAGGCGACAGTGCTAACCACTACACCACCGTGCCGCCGTACATGTTGCAATTGAATGTAATATATTAATAATATAAAATACATTACAGACCAGTTTTTAAAAAAATGTAAACTTTAAAATGTAAAACAGGCGGCACGGTGGTGTAGTGGTTAGCACTAGTGTATGTATGTGTGTGTGTGTCTGTGCCCTGCGATGGATTGGCGCCCTGTCCAGGGTGTACCCTGCCATGTGCCCTAAGTATCCTGGGATAGGCTCCAGGCCCCCCCGTGACCCTGAATACAGGATTAAGCGGTATAGATGATGAGTGAGTGAGTGAGTAAAAAGTAAAACAAAACAATTTGAAAAATGCATTTAAGCAATAAATACTGGGATAATAAATGTGGCCAATTATGCATTATTCACTTTTTTTTACTGACCTTCGTCCAATGGTCCCACCCACTTCTGGATTGTAAAAGGGACATTCATTATTGGATACCAGTACCAAACAAATACAAAACCTGTCACAGTAGCAATTTCAATAAGAAAACATATAAAAATATATTAGCATTAGCATTTTGAAATAAAGTAACTTTATTTAAAGTGAAAATGTTCCTACAGTTATCTTCATAGTTGTATGTGACATTTTACATCGGACTGCTTCCTGAGATGAACTGAATTTCAAAATGTAAAGATAAATATCCTTGATTTACTCACAAATCTTACAAATACCATGCAGCAAAGCTGAAAAAAATCACAGTGGGATTGAAGTATTCTATTCTATTCTATTCTATTTAGTCTTAAATGTCTTGTATCTAAGTAAATTTAATATCTTACTGCATTGCTGAAAAACAAAACGGATTTAAGTGCAATTGAAGTATTATATTTGTCCATATTACTCTTAATAATTCGGTAGTTGATTTGAATGAAATATCATGAAAGAATAGCTGGAAAAATACAAACGTTAGATTATATATTCTATTTATTTATGAATAGCAGTGGATTTAATTATCTGTCCTCTTGTGTAGCTAAAAAACATTAATGTAGCATTAAAATATTCTGGTCTAATCTATGCTGTCATTGTTTCCAAACAAAACATATCTGATAGCATTATGTCTATTCAATGCTTTGTCCTCCTAATATTGTCTTCCAAGCCGTTCCAAATTGCCTTTGAACAGTTTGTGTTGTGTTTCACAGCTAACTAGCTTTTAACAGAAGACTGAATCACAATTCTCTCTCTGATCCCTGATCAAGGGCACTACTGGGTGTGTTAAACAAGGTTTAACAATTCTACACCCTATGTAGTGCACTTGCTTTTTTATTTTATGCAATTATGCAGCCCCAGAACGATTAGTTAGCTATTAATTAGAAGGTTTCAACTGTCAGTATTAGTTAACTAAATGCTCGCCAAATCCAGGATAAATCACATATTTGCACACCGTCTGAGGTAGTCACTTCTATAAGGTAGTCACTTCACAATATTCTATAATAACACGTCAACAAATTTATATCCTTATTACCTTCTTCATGCATTTTTACATGCTTGTTTCTCTTCAGTATGCATCCACCACAACATACCACATATAGGGTGTTGAACAGAAGCTATAAATCTTTCTGTTATTCTTTTTTTTTTTTTTTTGCTACAAAATACACCGCAAATGTAATTATCAAATGAAATACATAGTAGCCTAATGTCGGGTAATGGTGATTCTTCCATCTACTGTTGTGAATGGCGTAGAAGTCAAGGTAGTCGCAGGGCTGTGAAAGATCAACTGTGTGTACATGCTCAGATTTCTTGTTCTTTATATATTAGCATTAGCATTTTGAAATAAAGTAACTTTATTTAAAGTGAAAATGTTCCTACAGTTATCTTCATAGTTGTATGTGACATTTTACATCGGACTGCTTCCTGAGATGGACAGTTGTAAAGCTAGTGACTTGACTGCATCCTGAAGCAGTGAGTGATGCTGTCTGTAAAGTTTTTGAAGATTTGAAGATGAATAATATATGAGTCATTGTTCTGTCCGCTGTGCTTCGCTAAGCTTGCCGATGTCAGGAGAGCCACAGTAAAACAGATTGTGTGTCAGGAAGTTTTCTGTTTATTAACAGGAAAGGACAGAGTTTTTACATGTTTGGCCCAAACACCTGCTGTCATGTACATACAGTATGTTACTTCAAAGAACGTAAACCATTTTTAACATGTCCTAGTGAAATCCTGGACAACAAAGAGTGGAAGTTGTATAGATGTCCATCTGGAGATGTAGAAGAATGTGTTAGCTCAAGGCAGGGGAGAGAGAGAAGGAGAACGTGGGAGAGTAAGCACATCAGAAAAAAGGAGGAAGAGAGGAAGAGCGTAGCATGTACGATTTAACATGTTAATATCAGATCCAAGCGGGACATAAGGTCATAGGAGAGTTATCACATTCTATATTACAAAAACGCTAACACTATTTTTTAACATTATTTTAAAATTAGGTCAGGATGTACCACAGAATCTGTGTTTTTCTGTGACTTTTTAGTGCTATTCATTTTGACTAAAACCATATAGCTAGACCAGTAATTGATGGCAACATTTTAATAAAGCCACTAATAACCTGTATAGATCATTTAAACTCCAAAACAATAATGCAGAAAAGTCCTGGACCACTATGTTTTTTTGTAAACCTGTTTAGCGATGAAAAAGTTAAATCTTAGAGTTACACCTAATGGACCATCTTTTCTTTTTTCTTTTTCTTTTTTACCACAAACAACAAACCTACTGTAGCTTGTTTTGTGTAGATATTTGCTTGGGACAGACTCTCCTGTTCAGTGATATTTAAGTTAAAGCGTGACTGAAATATGCATACATTTTATGGGCCGTTTATTTAAAGAGCTAAAAAGGGTATATAAGTGTTGTTACCATGGTAACAAAAGAAGAGGCGGAGAAATTGAACACAGACGTTACATCCACTTCGGCAAACGAGCATGGCGGGGTGTGGTTTGGCAGTGGCAACGCCCGGCTCAGCGGTAATGGGGCGTGGTTTCCGCAGTAGCTCGTTTTTATGTAGATGCTGATCTGGCACTCATCTAGTAAGCAGTGAAACAGAGGTACAAAAAATTCATTAATTAATTAAAAACATTATGTGAGGGGTATTTCAGATGGAATATTCACAGACACACTTTGGGGGGAACCTCTATGACCTATGCTAACTTGTTAAAAATGGTAAAATATGGCAGCTTTAACGATTACAAAGTAAGCTTAGAGAGTGTTTCCCGAGGTAACAGTAAGTTATTGGTTATAATCCTACAAAACACAAAGCTGGCACAGATTCTTTACTCTTTATGTCCATCCCTCTGAACTCTTACATTTGTCATATAGGTAACCAAACTTTAACACATTTTAGCATTAGCACAAAAGTTAAATATTTGAAACAATTAACTAACAATTGTTTATTCTAATATCATCTTGTAACATTTTACAAAGTAATAAAAAAGGCATTAAAACTGTCTATCTGCACAGGACTGGTTTGTGTATACATTAGAGGATTGAGAGGTTCATTAAACATACAAATTAGCATAGCACCCATTTGTATGACACATTTATGCAAATCGCTCTCCCCCCAGGTCACACCAGGCAACGGTGTACTGTCTCTTTAAATGTGCTACTGCAAAATGTTCTCTGTTGATGTGTTCTGCAAAGCAGCAGATCTGTCCTGTGATTCCTTAAAGCTGAAAATCTGGTATGATGGTGTCCTGCAGAAGGAGATTCTACACCAAATGTTAGCATTATCTTATAAACCGAGATGAACCTTTTCTCATTAGCGAGGTTCTGGTCCATTTGATAACATAATTGTAAATGCAACGGCAATAAAATGTTCAATCGTACAAGCTTGTGTGTATTTCTTGGAGCTTTTCTTTTTCGACGGTGGTCAGAGAAAGGTCATAGAAATGTTGTATTGGATTTTCTATTCCTATGGCAGTTTACAGTACGTTCCCTGTGGTTAAACACTATTAGAATGAATGCAGCAGTGAGAGAAAAGAGATAAATAATTTGTACTATAAGAATTTTATTTATTTTTTTTACAAGATCTATGATAAATATTTTTTTTACAGTACATAGAGATACAACAGGATGCTGGTTTTGTGCATGTAAACACTATAACACGTGAGAAATCCCTGCTTCTCTCTTGTTGTGTTAATAGCACATGTAATTCCGTGTGCACGTGAATACCGACCACTCTCGACTTCAACGAACCGCTTAATATTTAATTGAAGAGTTAAATGACCCATGCATGCTCGTTTCATTAAGTGCCTTTTTTCTTCTTCTTTTTCTTTTAGGAGTTGCCACTCAAATATCTAAAAACACAAGTGAAACGCAAAGCATACAAAGTTTATTTTTGAAAATTGGAATTAGTTAAGGAAGTTATTTTTGGCCTTGGCTCTCACACAGATCACTGGAATGAGGTCCCTGGGATCATGGGGTCAAAATTAATTTCCTCTTACGAAGCCACACTGCCACGTGCCTCACATGTACATATGGCCGCTCCAGAGGCAGCCGATCCATCATGCAGCATTTGCTCCAATCTGCCTAATGCTGCAGCGCACACGCAACACAGCAGCAAGTCAACTTCATCCAAACGTGCAAATCCGTGTCACGTCCACCGTCTCTGTAACTCATAAACGGAGACGACAGAATGCAGGCTGTGGTTAAAGGGCTTTTGGATTTTTTTGGGTTAATTCTCCTGCCTAACACACGTGGGAATGACTGTATGAGGATTATTATTTTTTATTATTATTATTAGATTTGTTGTTTTTTTTTCCTGGGAGGAAACGTCCTGCTGATGAAGGATCTACCACAAACGCATTAACCTAAATGTCCTCATTAGGATGGAAGCATTTCACAGTTTTGTGAGTGACCTTGTGAGGAAATATATATTTATTTATTTACAGCTTAATTCTGCTGATTTTTAACATTACAGTTGCATATATGTGTGTGTGTGTGTGTGTAAGACAAAAATGGGGAAAGCTGTAGAAAACCGTCCCAAAAGCTAAAAGATCATGATTAGACACATTCAGGGTTGTTTTTGCAAAGTCAGTTAGGGTTAGATTTAGGTGTAGCGTAGTATTAATTAGCTGTGTGTGTGTGTGTGTGTGTGTGTGTGCGCGTATGTGTTCTGCTCCAGTCTTGGCCCAGAGAACGATTTGCCCTGCTTCCAAAAAATGAGGTCATCGAAAAGGCACTGGCTATGTGAATGAACTGAGCTAGTCTGACCAAGTGACTAACGGCAGACCTGTGGCAGTTCTATAACGATCTCAGCTGGTTGTGAGAGGCAGAGCGGATCGTGCTGATGCCATATTCTTTGTATGGACAGCTGTCTCTGTCAGGCCCAAGTGGGGACAGACAGAGCAAACACTTTAGGTTCGGTTAAACCGCTAAGCTTAGTGATGGCCAGAGAGCTGCTGGGAAGGGTAGGAAATCAATGTCGGAGAAACAACCTGCATCAAAAGCTGCACATGCAGCGAACATGCCTGCATGCTGACTCCGGTTCATCTCATTATTAATTTATATAAATCACCCCTGCAATAGGAATTGCAGCGTTTACAGGAGCCTCATGCAGCACACACTGCTGCAGTAATGCTGTTAATTCTTCTTGGTAATGTGTACACGGATTTGATCTCCGTTAGACATAAAATACATGCTGTAGAGATGGCAATAAATAAAAAAAATTAAAAAACACACACACACAGCTAGAGTACACCTGCATGGATCTGTGCTAGAGTCAATGCATGTGTATATGCAGCAGGACTAGAGCGGACACTGTAACAGCTGACTCAGAGTGTCAGGTGAGGCGAGGTAACGTGAGCGGCCGTGTAAAAGGGCCTTCGCTTCTGTTTTATTTATCAATGGAGATGCCATTACCCAAGTATGCTTCTTAGGCAGAAGATGCAAGGGTGAAGCTCTGTCAAAACGGGCACCGGTTTTTGCTGCAGCGGTTTTGCTGGAAGGCCTGACCAGGTGCATGAAGGAGTGCGCGTTCTACTGTGGCCATGCAAGAGTAGGATCAATGGAATTAGATCAGTATATGTGGTCAGCCTTATTTTTGTCCTTTTTATTCTAAGCTATATGTAAAAAATAATAATAATAATAACACTACATCATGTTTTTGCATTTATGCATTAATGCATTTATGCAAAACAGTCACACACACAACAAAAAAAAATCATAGGGTTATGATACTATTTTCAGAAGCAGATTGGAAACAGAAAGGGAGCAGACATCAGCAAACATGAATCATTCTGTTACTTTTACTTGCAGGACACTAGACAACCAGGGACATATCTGATTTCTTAAGGTCCCTTTAAACCTCCTTCCTCTGTCTAGGTACAGTATAAGAGTGTGATGTAGAGAAACGCCGACAGCAAGAGTTGTGCTGCAGGAATGCAGCAGATGCAGCACTACTGGTGTGGAGCCAGTGAAGTTGAGATTGATTTCCCATCCCTAGAGAAGACCAAACCTTTAATTGCATTCTAACACACAAAATTTTTTTATTCTTTTTTTTTTTTTTTTGGTCAGGATTTCAGTTGTCTGCCAAGCAGCTTTTAGGATGGAAGACGAGACCACACTACAATCATCTTGATTGTCAAAATGCTTTCTGATCTTCCTGTGTCAGATATTATGTTGCATGCCCCTGGTAACGGATCTCTTTCACTCGCAGACCATTGACCTGCTGGTTCCTGATACACCTTGGACGTACCTGGATCCAGTTTCTTAAGATGCTGGTAAAATGAAGTTTCAGATGTCGACACGTTCTTTCTCTCCTATTGCTCTCAAGCTTTGCCAGTAGTACAGCAGGAAAAGGAAGAGATATGATAAAGAATGTGGCTTTGAATGTAGTTTTATATCAATCCTTGGTTGCTAAACCGCTTTAAGCGTAGACGCATTATGTGGATTTTAGGCCAGTGTCAGCTGCAATGACGGATGCTCCCTCCACACTTCACTCTCGAAAAGGGTCACCCCTTTATCCAGAGCGCTTATGGAGAGCAGGGATTTTGGATTTGGTGCCCCCCTCCTTGGGTTTTTTTTTTTTTTTTTTTTTTGAGAAGCGTCTTGTCCAGCTGATGCAGCCGAGGGGGTGGAGGGTAACGGCGGTGGCAGTGGGAGGGAGCTGAGGTGCACGCTGACCCTCCAGGTTGCGTTCCCCTTTAAAAGTCACGGCACACTCGCTCATGCAGGAGCTGCTGCGGCAGTAGGGGAACACTGCTGAGCTGTGCAGTTTGAAGAGCCAGCAAGCACGCACTGAGGAATAGGGAGAGGGAGAGGGAGGGAGAGATAGAGGGAGACAGCAGAACGAGGCGGAGAGAAAGAGAGGCAGAGGCAGTGCAAACAATGTCATTCCGTTCGGCAGACGATGCTGCAGTCAACTTTGCTGCTGAAGTCAAGCAAAAAAAAAGCACAGCAGATGCTCCACGTCCTGGGAAGTGAACACAGAGCTGTGAGTACACAGAACTTTGCTTTTCTCTCAATGGCTAAGGGTGCATGAACAACTTTTCACCTTAAGGTGTAAGATCAGGTGTTTGAGAATAAACCTAGGAAGGAAGGATAATAAATCGCACCCGGTCCAGGCTCTTCGGGATGCCGGGGAAAGGATGTATCACGCTACATGATGAGCACTCTTCTGCATCCAGGCTCCCGTACTGCCAAAGAGTGGCTGACTGCTTTGCACCAGCCGGCTCTGCGAGCGATTCCCGTGTGTGAGCGAACACATGGCATGATTTTTAAATAGCTAAGCAAGTCTGCCTGACAGGCGAAGAGGCCGTATGTAGGAGGGAATTAGGCGCCGTGTGGGTGCAGGGTCTATGCGTGCCGGCACAAATACAAGCTACCAGTCCATCTTAGTCAGCAGTCATGCAAGATGCAGCTCTAGGCTCGGGTAATGTAAAGCATTAGTTCCTCTGTGCGTCTTGCACACTGCCTCTTCCTGTCGAAATGATTAGTGTGTGCGCGCCAGGAGGGAAGGAGTTAAGCAGTTTGCAGCAGAAGTGAAAGTGGAGACAAGTTTTCGAGGCCGGCCTAGCTGGGACAGAAGGTTCCCACTGCGGAACTGAACGCTCGGTGCATGTCATCTAGCAGTGTCACATCCACTAAAAACCTACAGCTGAGACAGAAGATTTTGACATGAGGGTCTTTACTGACCAGGTGCACAAGAGACCCAGAGTGTGCATAAGTGTGTGGCTTTGTAAAGGGAAACAAGCTGCTAATTCTCTGATATTTAGACGATTGGATTAAGTGTTTATCATATGATTATTATTATTATTATTATTATTATTATTGTTATTCAATTTATTCCGTATTTAAACACACATCCTTTAGAAACCATTCGGCCACTACCCGCGCAAAGAAGTGCACACAGGTCGAGAAAAATGTGCAGGGAGATGACAATGCTGGGTTATCTATGTATAGACCCATAACTCCTGTAGTGGTGCATGATTACATATTTTTTTCTTTTATAAACTATGCGTGTCCAAGCGTGCCCTTGGTATCCAGGCTTTTTAAAATAAACATTAGCCTATAGTAAAAGCTCTTTCTCCGACTTCATTCAATTTGTTTCCCTGCGCTAAAGTACTGTGTACTCTGACTGATAAAGTAGCTTAGTGAGCCTCAGGCATTGTTCAACATTCAGTTATCCAGGGCCTTGCAAGAGATTTTAGGTTTTTTTATATATATATACTTTTATACAGAATGGAGTAAGAAGTGATACATCATTGTCAGATTTCACAGCTTGACATCATTAGCAGAAACTGCAGTTTTCTGCAGCTCCTTGCTGAATGGTGGTGGGATGGGAAAGGATTGGGGGGGGGCGTGTATAAAGGGGGGGTGGCTGAGGGTATTGCTGTAACTGCAAATTGCCGCACTCACCTGACACTCTCTGCACCCCCCCCCCCCCCCCCCCCCCATCCACTACCACCATCACCACTACTATTCTGTCCCATCTTTCTCCCTTTCCATCTCCTTCTCTCTTTCTTTACCTTCCTTTTGCTCCCCAGAGACCATCTGCCCGGTATAGTGCACAGTGAGCATGTTTTGTGTGTGTGTGTGTGTGTGTGTGTGTGTATTGGAGGGGGGAGTGGACATTAGAATAAAACTCAGAAAAGCATGCAGCACTTTTCCTGATCTCCTTCCCTTGTGAGCAGATACAGAGAGAGAGAGAGAGAGAGAGAGAGAGAGAGAGACTCTCCTGCAGTGTCCTGCAGCACAGCTCCTGCAGTGTTGAGTTAGCCTGAAGCAGCAATGCAGTCACATGGACGGAATGAGTGAGAGAGTGCGAGAGCGAGAGAGAGGAATGACTCTGCTGCCGAGTTTGGCAGCTATGAGCGTCAATGTGCCCTCTGTGCATACAGGAGACTCTGAAGAAACAGACAGATTAGCCTGACCACCAGCGCTCCTACCCACCCCCCACTTCACACATACACTTTCCGCCAATGGTGCATTGTCCCGTACCAGTGCTCTAGTCCTCCCGATGATGTAATCAATGCAGCAAGCTTTGAACTTGCTCCACTAAGAATACCTACTGCTATCCCGGCGAAGATCCTTCATCCCTTTCACCGCACGTGTCATTTAAATTTTTTTCTTTTCCTTTTCAGTCATTTTTTTGCTGTATAACAATGAAAGCCCCACTTCATTTAACACCAATAAATGTATTTTCATTATAAAACGGTGCCAGATTTAACGCACACTTCACTGAGGCTGTTCCCTATATGCAATTCAGATGGAGCGAAGCAGTGAAGTGTTTCGACCTCATATAGCGAACGTGCTCTATGGATTCTGATGACTCAAGAGAAATGGGACTCCAATGCAGTAGGCCACTCGCCTATCACTGTCTTAATGGCCACTGCAGCTTCTGGCTCACTCAGCCACATGTGCAAGGGGGCTCTCTGCAGTGGGACACACTCGCACAGATGTGCGCCCTCACTCTTAACAGGCCCATGCTCTAATCCACGAAAGCTCAATAAATTATAGCGGGGTATAGCTTAAGGTAAAACAAAATGCTAAAAATAAAAACACTGAAAAATATGATTTTTGCTGATAGGAAAGTGAAAAAATATATATAATAGAGAAACTCTATCAGAGTGGAGCGAAACCACAGCATAGGAAGAAAATGTCAAGGTGCAGAAGACTGCGCCGTAGCGGAAATGGAAAATGCTGGCTTTTGTGACTTTGTTCTGTTTATTGATAAGGTCATCATTATGAAAGTGCTTGGACACAGTAGAGTGGAGTGAAGTCACCGTCCAGCGCTGTACAGTAGCCCAGACTGCAGAGAGAGGAAGACGGAGAGACTGCTGAGCTACGCTGTAACTTCAGGATGCTGCGCTGGTAAACCTGTGTACTGTAAGCATCCATTACACCCGCCTCCTGCAGAGACGCCCAATTGGTTTACACTTAATTAGACAAAAAGAGCTAATTCCTATAATCAATACTGAATACATCAGTCGGAAAGCTAAGGCACTGCTGCCGAGCAGTAAGCACCACAAATAAGCACAAGGTTGTATTGTACATTTAATATTAAAGCGTTTAATGTCCACATATGGTTGAATTATTTCCCAGAATATAATGCTAAAAAAAAAAAACTAAAATGTTTAGGATTGTAGTTTAATTTTTTCCTGACAAAGCTAAAAGTGTGTAGGCCATATACAGTTCATGGATTGCTGGTTTTGAATAACCCACACTTAACACTTTAACTGGTAAAGAAGACTGTAGTCAGGTTGAATGTACAGTACTGTACATTTATAAAGCTTGACCAACAGGGGGCGCAATGAATGCATGTTAGCTTTTTAAGATCGTACAAGTCACTCTAATATTAAATCAAAATGATCCAACAGTAAATGCTACAGTAGGAGTGATTTAAATATGCTATAGAATTCTAATTAAACTATATTATATGGCTGGATATTATTATTATTCATAGTTTTGACCTTCCCTAATTTAGAAAAAAAAAGGTGACACAATTATTAATCATAACCATTGATATGATTCATATAAATCATATGTTTAAGTGATATATCACTTAAACATATGATTTATATGAATCATATCAATGCCACTGCCATATGGGCACAGACCGGTATTGGTAGTGTCAAGTATTATTATTTATTTATGTATTTATTTATGTTTTTATTTATTTAATTAATTATTATATTGCTTAATTATTATAGGTTGTTGTTGTTCATTTTGTTATTTTTAATTATTGATTGTTTTACATTTTGCGTTTTAACCCTAGGTTTATTTTGAGCACTGTTTTAAAATTATTTATTGGACAAAACGTTCTAATAAACAGTATATTTTAATTTTGTTTGTTTTTTTTTTGTTTAGATGTTAGTTAGTTAGTTAGTTGGATGTTTAGTTAGATGTAGAGCACATATGCAAGTAAGTATTGTAAGCTTTCTTAACTTACAGTGGTGCATAAACGTATGTCAAAATATTATACCTTTATATCACACTTTTACTATAGTATAGTCTGAGCGTCTTTCAGTTACCACTGATTCTGATGGACCAAACTGTCTTACCTCACTCTGTCCCATCTGTTTCCCTCCTCTCCCCATGTCTCATGTCTCTCCTCTTGTTCTCACCATTTTTCATTTCTCTCTCCCCCTCCTTTCCCTTTCTCTTTTTCTCTCACCCCTTCCTCTTTCTTTCTAGGGGGCGCTCTCTGTTCTACAGGAACATGCCTTGACTTGTACCGGCTTGTCTGAAGGCAAGCTCGGGTTTGTGGTCAACACAGCAGCTGTGTGCGTGTGTGTTTGTATGTGTCTATCTGTCTGTATCTGTATGTGTGTGTGTTTGTTTGTTCGCTCTGCACACTGACCCTGATCAGGGCGAAGAGATCTACACAAGTCTTGTTTCTACCAGTGTCTCTGAGTGTCTGTACTGTCTCCTGGACGTACAGCTTCAAGCCCCCGGACTAGGTAAGAGACTTTTTGGGGTGTGTGTATAATTTCACAGGTAGTACGACCACCCATTTCTTTTCAGCTGCTTGTTTAAAAAAAAAAAAAAATCTCTATAGTGTGGAATTAACGCCCAATATGTTCAACTGTGCCCAGCTTTATGTGTCAGTTCAACAAAGTAGATTTTTCTTCAACACTGAAGAAAAAGTGGCAAACCTGTAGAAAGTAATCTAACACCATGATGGAGTTTGTTTAAATTAGAAAGAATTCATTCAACACTGTGGGTGTGAGATCTACATTGTAGTAAGTCAACATGAACACTGTAATATCTAATTTAAGTTCTCTGTAGGAGTGAAGTCAATATTGTAGGTGTTCTGTAATGTAATAGGATAGGTTAACACTATAAAAGCTCGTTTACGTTTATTAAATGCTATAAGGCTTAATTCTATAATTAAACTTTATATCAAGCAATTTATGACTGTAATTCAATGCATAAGGGAGAAATAAAATAATTCTGGTTATGCATTTAATCTGCCATGATGTAGCGATATGTATTGTTTTTAATCATGACGCTAATCACAAAAGCTGTAATTATTTTTTAGCAAGTCTGAGGTGTTAATGCTGAAGTCAGCACTTTACTTAAGGCTTATACTGTATTTCTGGCCAGGGTCGCCATGTTCACTGAGGAGCCTGTTTACGCCCACCGCCACCAGCCTCGGCCCCCTTCCCTGAACAAATAGCCCCGATTTGAGGAAACAAGAGGAAATTAGTTTGCTCACTGGAAAAGTTCATCTAAAGCTTTTTATCATTCTCTGTTTAGCAAAGCAAAGGAATTAGTCTTTGTGATCATGCGTGCGTGTGTGTGTGTGTGTGTGTGCTCACAGAATGTGGTTTGTTTTTTTTATTCAACAGCAACTATGTCGGTGGTTGTCCCTTCACTGGAAAACCCCAACTTTATCATAATTCATTCTGTTCCTTGATGCAGAGAGGGACGGTTAATCTGTTCCTACAGCCCAAAGAGACAGTAAGGTAAGTTAGCAGATATTTTAATAAAGAACAAAAAATGATCTTGATATTTGAATGTATATTTTGTGTAACAGCTGAATTTTCTAAAAGATGTTCTGTTTAATGGAGTGAGGACTTTTCAAAACAGTAAAAGAAATTTGAAATGTTGCTGAATGTGTCCCAGAGATTAACGGACTGAATTGATTTATTACTTCATTTCGATTTTAAGTGTGTGATGTTAGAACTGTAATGCCATCCGTTTATTTTCAAATGAAATTGAAATTCCAGTAATGGTTATAGAATTCAAAAATAATATTTAAACCTTCATATTCAAAAATCATATTTAGGCCTTTACTGTACAATAAGTATTAGTGTAATATAAAATATTTATGTGCATTAATATTGTGGCTGCAAAAAATAATAATAATAAAAAGTCAACCTTGTCCTTGATCTATTTATGTAGGGGAACTGTGATCATTTTGATACGGAGCAATATGTTTTCGAAGTTATGTTTTTAAGTAATATTTTGGTGGTTTCTTTTAATATTTAAAATGTCAAATAGCATGTTGTATTTAAGGTCACAGGATATAAAAATTATATATATATATATATATATATATATATATATATATATATATATATACATATAAAAGCTGTCAAGTAAAATATTACAATTTAAACATTAAAATTAAAATTAAAATATTGTTTAGTATTGTACACGACTTCTGTACATTTAATACTTTATTTTGACCAGAAAAAAGATGATGGTCTGTTGAATCACATGAGATTAATCAGGATGCTCTCGGGACCCAATTTTTTTTTAGAAGCTTCATGTACATACAGTATATCAGCTTTCCGTGACGTCGGTGCCTAAAACACTACGAACCGTATAGCATGAAGCTATATTATTTTAGTATATATGCTTCTATCAGTTTTCCGTCCTCGGTTGCAGTGCGGTCATGTTAGCAGTATATTTTTCTGGCTGAAAGGTGAGGTATTAAATTATTAATGCTCTCCAGTTCTACAAATAGAGCTTGCATTGATCACCAGTCTCTTGAGGTAACCGATACTGTTTAGGAATGCAATGTTTGCACTTTGTCTTCCCAGATTGTTCCTTACTGTCTCCCGTTTTCTGGAGGGGAACGGTCGCGAGTTTCTCCCTTGTCAGTCATTTCCGGCACGAGGGTGCGCAGCCTAATGTCGGATTTCCCACGAGAGACTTTCATCCGTGTTCATTTTTCGAGATTGACATTTTTAAGCGAAACCTGCGGGATGCGATTTTTATTTCAACTTTTCAGGCGTTTCTATTTAGATTGACACTTTTCTTTCCTGATCTCACTTTCTGTCAAATCTCAAAACCTAAGTGACAGATTAAATGATCAATTTAAGCGTTGTGAGTTCTGGGGCAACCCAGATACCAGATATCTCGCAGTATGAAAGGAAAAATGTTTTCTAAGCGCGACACTGATTATCGTATAACCTTAAATGACGTATATAATATTCAGACGGTCAGCACTTGGAATGAGCAAAGGGCAAATGCAATACATGCATCAGGTGACTTTCCCTTTAAGATGATTAAGCTTGTGGAATGTCTCCGTACGCTGTCGGTAGAATGGACAAACTGATGGTACAATACAATATGTGTGAGAGTGACAGAGAGAAAGAAAGAAAGAGTGAGACTCCTAACTATCACTCCTATACTCTTCCTGTGACAGCAGCTTCACCAGATGTCCTTGCAGTGACTGAGAAACCAAAGCAGGCACAGTGGTGAGCTCGTTTACGCATTTTTCTTCGTGCCTCTGTGTTCCCTGAGTCTGTCTCTCTACTCATTTCTCCATCTTTATATCAGGATTCCGTATTTAATCAGTTACTGTAAACCTTCTATTCATGACCACATGTGACCCCTGGATGGCTAATGTTCATTCTTTTAGTAAACAGGAAGTCAACTAAAAAAAGGAAGTAGTATTTTCACAACAAACAAGGCGGGAAAATGATGGATTTTTTTTTCTATTCCTGAGCGTTTCGTTTTCAGCCACCAGACACAAGATTAGCCTCCTATAGCATGACTTTCACTCTGTGAGTAAATTGGAGAGAAATATAGACGATGACTCAGCATATTAAGAAGGTCACATAGTTTCTATCGGCATATTTTTGAGAGTAAAGATGTAAATCAGAGGGGAGTCAGAGGCGTGCAGGCACACACACGCCGATGGCGAGCCTGGGGAGTGCCAGCTGGCAGTCGCGTGCTTTTCCCCTACTTCCTGAAGGCCGGTATTAGGGATTACATCAGGGTTAAGGCAGCATGGAATTCCTGCCGTCATGTGCCCTCGTCTGCCTCATGAGACACACGACGCTGTAGTTTGGCAAGTACAGCAGAAAGAGGGATCACGAGGCTTTTGATTGTGTTTGAGCGTGAGAGTTTGTGTTTTATTGTGTGTTGCATCGTCTTGTGACGATGATTCTTTCCCTTCGCTGTAATGAAGGAATTCCATATATGCGTTGTCTGGCGAAGCATGATTTAATAGCCACGAGTGTCTACAAGGTTGTGTTTAAGAGCATTATGGGTTTTATTACACCAGTTTTAAGACCTACAGTATTCGATGGTACTGGTGGTTGGATCCACTTGAAATTTCGTGCTTAATATGTGATCAGACAAGTATATCATGTCATCTCGCATGCTTTTATAGTTAAAAGAGCTCTCCGCCTCAAGCAAGCGTGTACAGAGGTGATGTATGATGACACAGCAGCCCGCACCTGGCGCTGCAGGGCCGACAGGGTGTGTGAAATATGGAAATGAAACAAAGACAATAGACCAGGAGGATAACTAGATTAGAAGCGTGGCAGAAATATATTTCACAGAGCTTGTCATTGTCACGAGGGGAACGAAAAAAATTCGGCACAGCATTACAAGTCATGAGAGCTTAAGCTTACCCGCTGGGTTGCTCGACGCTAGATCGGTTTCAGTTTGACTCGTTTACTTTCAGTCATTCCCACAATCCTTGGCTTAACTGACTATTGAATAAGGCAGTAAGCAGGGCAGGAACTGAAATAGCCTGCTAATTACAGGTGTGTTTGCTCAAGCACTGATAACACATCTGGCCCCTGGAATGTTGTGTCAGCAGCTCTCATAAAACGAAATGAATGGTGCCGGACTGCCCGGTACAGGAAGCGAACACAAGCACGGCCTCAGAGGCAGATAAGTTACCGTTGTTCCTTATCAGTACATTACTATCTTCTTGCAATGATAATATACATTTTATTATAGTTGGTGAGCATCCAGTCGAGTCCATGAGTGATTAGATGAGTGATTCACTGGCTAGTTTGATGAATCACAGTTTCATGTGATCCAGTGACGTAAATGATGTGGGTTAAAAACTATACTGAAAATAGGACACTCATTAACCATACTGCATGCATCGACCAATTCATTTAAGAATATTGCGATTGTTGATTGCAAATAACCACAATCACAGTGCAAATGCAATATCGACTTTTTTCTCTCATTATGCAGATCTGACATCCGTGATAGATTTTAGTCTCTTTAATTCGAGCCTGTTTAAAATATTGAAAAATAATAGTAGAGGCTATGACAATGAAGTTATTTAAATATTCAATATTTCAACATAATACCCAATTATTGCTTCTGTAATATATATCAAAAGTAAGAATTTTTAGGCTTCCATATACTGAGGACAAAAAAAAAAAAAAAAAACATGTTCACTCGAAATTCCCTTATAATGGATCTACAGTATGAGGCGGTTGTTTAGTTATAATGTATAAATAAATGTGTAAAGTAAAACCCAGACTCAAAAACCTTTACGCTCTAACATGCTAATTACACTTACTTACACTACAGTATATTACAGATGAAATTTCATATAATTTATGAACGTCTTGTACACCCCAACAACTGACTGCACAATTCCATTAAAAAAATGACGTTACATACTGTGATTATTTTGTTCGGCAATTCGTGTACAGCCACACTGACTGCAGAATAGATTTTTCCGTATGATTGTTTTTTTAAGCATAAATGATTGCATTTGTGGTGGAAAAATATTGTTCCTATAGTTGATGCGCTCTATACTATTCATACACTAGGAGGTAGCATGGCATCCTTCATAGTGAGTGAATTATTTGCTAAGTTTGTTTAGAATTGTAAAAAAATACCGAAAAATAGAGATCTACTGTAGGTACAGTGGCATATCTTCTTGTTGATTCCCATCCCTAACGTCTATTAGTTTAAGTCTTGTCTGTGCTAATCACACATATACTTTATAGAAGGAATACATAGTGCTTACTTTGGACAATTCTGGCGTATTTTTAATTGATTGATTGGTGTTAACTGTAGGAACAAGCATAGGTCTGAAACATACTGTATGTCATATGAATCAGTGTCTGATTCATGAAACCGTCACACACTGAGCATGATCCGGACGCGGTTGATGAATCAGCTACAGCTGCATGGATGCAAGCTCCTGCCCACTCTTTAAATATCACACAAGTATAACTTGCTCCAATGTATATATGTGTATGTATGTATGTATGTATGTATGTATGTATATATGTGTGTATATATATATATATATATATATATATATATATATATATATATATATATATATATATATATATACACACACACATGTTAAATTTTTACAGAGAAAAGAAAAAAAATTCCACTGAAGCTGATTTTGGGGTGTTAGTACTATTTTTAATTATTCCCAGAATTGGCTAACTAAATTACTCATAAAATGAGTGTGTGTGTGTGTGTGTGTGTGTGTGTGTGTGTTTAAATAAAATTGTGTGTGAGTTTAAAGTCAAAATCAGATCGAAAATGTTAATCTACTTGTATTCATTTTAATTTTTTTAGCATTGTTTTTATTTTATTTATTTTATTTTTACAAATTTACCAATAAATATAAAGAGCCAAGTTTCAGGAAATTAGGTTGCGTTATCACCCCATCCAAAAAAAAAAAAAAAAACACCAAAACCTCTGTGTCCAGGTTATGGTTGCCTCTTGTACACAAATGCACCACGAGTGACTTAACTCAAGTGCTAATGTGAAAGATCCACATCTGCTAATTCTAGTTCATATTTAGAAACTGTCACTCGATTCTAAACACCGTTACCTAAGTATTAATACAAGGCTCCTGTGGTTAGTAGTGTTCATTCACTATTAAGTTGATTTCCTACTGTATACTACTCAGCTTGGTATATTTACTGTTCTTAATGATGATCTTGGGATTGTTTCAGGTTGTTGTAAATTTACCCAGCAGTCTGTATGGATATTTGCTGGTACAGATATCGACAGAATTTTTGTACTCGCATTTAGTGATTAGGTTTGGCCATGCACGGCTGTGAGGAACGAGGGTCGCTGTTTCAGACTGGGATTTATGAGCTTGCAGTTGCTGACTGTGAGGGTAATGGATAAAGCTTGACTACACTGTCCTTGGCAGGCCCTAAGCTTTTTCCGTCTATCTGTCTGTCTGTCTGTCTGTCTGTCTTTTTCATCTATTTCTTTCCTTCTCTATTATAAGTGAGAGGAGCAGGCCGACTTCTATAAGCTGTAAGGCCTGTGTCTTTGTAAGGTTAGTTAAGAGAGAGCATTAGGGAGAGAAAGAGAAAGAGAGAGAGAGTGGCAAGTAACCTAAAATAACCCAGCAGTGGGGAATACCGGCTGATAAACCTGAATGCTGTCTCCGTGGGTGTTCAGCAAATCTTACCCTGGGCTCTACCTTTTTCCTCCCTCGTACACTCCTACTGCATGTTCATATCAACCACCTTTCTTAGAAACACCAACACATACAGCCACACACATACGCGCAAACATACACACACACACACACACACATACGCGCAAACACACACACACATATACACACGCTACTCCCTCATCTAACAAGTTCTTAAAGGCAAATATAGTCTGAACCTCATGAACCTGGTTTTAGCGTTTATTTGCAAACAAGTGAGTCACCACTTTTTATGAGGTTGAGAAGGCGATCGTAGTTAATAGCCTAGAAAGACACATTTGAAAAGGACTACTCTTACCTACACAAAGTCGGGGGAGTCTTTTCTTGGGCCCTTTTTTCCTTTTTTTTTTTTTTTTTTAAAGAATACACCCTGTTGTAATTAGGGGGGGTCAGAGTCTAGTGTTTTGTGGACTGTGTAACTAAGGAGTGACTATAAATGCCCTCCACCCATACACACACACACACACAAATGCTCGTGCCTCATTCTCTAATATACTAATAAATTCAAAGGAATATTTACGTCTTGTTTCTCATGTCCCGGGTAGATGCTTTTCTGTTTTCTTCTGTACTGGTTCCTTTTAAGTCCGTGTGCTTACATCATGACCTTTCATGTCCTTTTTTTTTTTTTTTTTACAGAGAATCAACTCATCATTTCTGTCAAAGAAAGAGAACCTCAATTCAAGCCTGTTACACCTTAGTGTGACATTTTTGCACTTGCCTGTCATCAGCCGCTACAGGAAAATATTTGGACATTCCCGAATTAGCTCATAAAAGCTCTCGCTTGCTGACAACAAATGCTTCCAGGAAGTAGGATGTGTTCATCCGAAATGAGTTCTCGAGGACGAGCACAAAGAAAATTAAGAGGAGAAGGGAAAAGAGAGGCGGAGGAGAAGCCAGACAAGAGCAGAAGAGGAGGTGTGTCGGAAGAAGTGGCTACTGTGAGTGTTTCTCTGGCAGTGTCTTAGCTGGTTGTTGTGAGGAGTGAGAACGAAGCAATCAGCAAGTATACTGCCGCAGAAACTCGTCACCATGCAAAGCCCGTTCAGTCGCATTTTCAACGCGTGAACCTAGAGAAAGACAGAAACCTTATCTCATCCGCCTCTGTTTCAGGACTGCGCAGCACTGTAATACAGTGGTTTCCTTATATTTGTACTTCGGTTTCACGTTTCATATGTATTTGTAGTTTTTCATTCTATCTATTCTATATTATTTTCTGTTGTGTTCTCTACTTTCTATAATGAATTCAGCTGAAAGATGCTGCTTGAATTTGCTCTTTGACTACCAATGCCTGTTGCAATAAACAGCAGCTGATTTTATTGTTATTATTATTATTATTATTATTATTATTATTATAGCTCCTTTTCACAGTGCCAGCTTTGCCATAATGTGTGCCCAGGGTCATCCTGGCATGCTGAACATCTGCAGTTGTTTCGCAGCATGTCGACACTTAGGTCTTAATAAAGTACCTGCTATCTCGCACTTCTCTCCTTTTAAGCTGTGATTGCATTAAGTGCACCACTTAACTGATCACAGAGAAGCCAGAGATCCATTTGGCTGTGCCAGAAAGCCTTTATCCCAAGATGTTAAGTCTGTTCCAAAGTCTGTTTCAGCCGAAACACAATAAAATGTGCTCATATTGAAACATTTGTGATGTGCTTAGCAATTCTGGGGCTGATTTGTCGGGTTGGTGCTGCATTTCTGAGACGCCGCCTCATGGGTATTGCTAGCATAGTTACAATGGGATTTCCCCAGAGTAAGAAATTCAGAATTCATGGTCAGGTATGACTGGGGTATGAATCAGAATAACTCTTTTGGAAAAATGTACAGGTGCACAGGAATTTATCTCGTCGGATTTGTACAAAATACACAAGCAAGATTTAAACAGACGTCCAAAGCATGTATTTTAAAACATAATACAATAAAGAGAATACAAATGGAAAGTCTGCATACAACACTATATGATACATGGAATGTCAGTACGGCTCATACACAGATCGGCCATAACATTAACATTGATTTGCACTTACACACCAGTAAACTGGGCACAAACTGGGATGATGGGCACACAAGGCTCACCCATGCATGCTGGGACCAAAGGTCAGCCCATCTGGTTCAATCTGGTGACAGTACAGGACAAGGTCAAAAAAGTCAATGCTGACTACTATAGAAAGACACCAGAACACCCAGGGCACCACGGGGCAAGGTTGCCGTCCCAGCCTCTAAATTCCCCCATCCCAATCTGATCGAGCACCACTCAAATGTTCTGAACGAACAAGTCCATCTCACGAAGCCCAACATGTCGTGTTGATGTTGTGTGGTGCTGATTCTGATAAAGAGCAACCATTTATCTGAGGGGAGTTGATGATTTTTTCTCCAGCTCTGATGTCATGCAGCTCTCAGAGCATTGAGAGCTGCTCCAGACCAGTCAGCATGTCTGCTGTGCTTTCTATCTTCAGACAGGAAGAGGCTTATGGATGAGGTTAAACTGCACTCAATGATTGATCACTTGTCCAAAAAAAAAAAAAAAAAGTCCCTTTTGAGAAATGTTAAATTTCCACAATGTTCAACGAGAGCATGGGTTTCTATTTTCACACGATTTTAATGATGTTTCTGGTCACAGATCTGAGCTCAAGAGCTGAGAGAGCTAGATAGATTAAAAGTGCTGCTACATCGATGAAGCAAGTGAATGCTACTATGAGCAAGCAAAAAAAACAAAAAAACGGCACTGTGAGTAATATATGAAACTAATAATCGAACTGAGAATAGCCACAACATGTCACTGAAAGACATTGAAATAAATCTAATCAGATTTTCAATACAAAATCTTGGACAGCACTGATGATCACATATTACTAAGGTTTATAAGGGTGGATTTTTTTCATACATAAAAGCTAGTGACCGTAATTGATAACCATTTTTACCAATTGATTTATAATATCATACAGTATAAGTAATCAAAGTATGAAATATGATCATATATGAGGCGTGCTCAGTGATGTGTACAGCAAAGTGGAATTTTTTTTTTTCAGCAATGTGCTTGCTTTTCCTTGTGAACAGCAGGTTGTACAAGTGTGAGAAGAATCGCTTGTCAGTGAGTCAGAAGGGGCTTTTGGTGGTGAAATCATTTTCTGGTGCTGATGTGCCTGTGCTTGAAATAAAGGAAGCTCGCATTCAAATGTGTGTCAAAGATGACTGAATTTCTTCTATATTTAAAGCAGTAAATCCTTTCATTTGTTTAACAAGACCTTCACAAAAGGTGAGCTCATTTCTTTAGAAACCGAAATGAAACTTTAAACCACAAAAATCGTAAAACCAATCTGCATAGGTGTTTATTAACATTGGAACATCTGGAATGCAGGGGGGGGGGGGGAAGTGCAAGCTTGCAATGAAATGATTTAGAACCTAACAGACCAGATTTTATAGTGATATACTATATGAAATGCATTATACCTTAAATTTGTACTCAGATTTATAAGCCATTTATGGTTGCTTTCATGTTTGCCCTATATACTTTGTGTCTGACATTTCCCAATGCCATTTACAGTACATACAGTAATGTCATTTTAATAGGATATACATGCACAACAGAAATTATTACAGAAAAATATTATCAGAGGATTAGAAAATATTAACGTTCGAACACAATGCCACCAAAAACATATAAAAACGTAATTAGATTTAAAAGTGTGTATTATTTACGTAGATATTTTTATATATATATATATAAAGAGAGAGAGAGAGAGCGATAGTATATATGTATGTGTCATGGACACATTACATGAACAGTCTAATTTACCTAATTAACAGCAATCACAATTAAATCTTATAATTGTGAAAATCTGAAATATATTAATTTGCTCAGTAAGACATGACTGTCTTGATTTGCACTGGTGGCCAAACGGATTAAGACAACCTACGCCATGTATTATAGTTCTCACTATAAACAAAATGCAGTGATTAGTGATTTCACTAATTAGTTCGAGCATATCTGCTGAGGAGTTGTGCTACTCACTCATCATCTGTACCGCTTAATCCTGAATTCATGGTCACAGGGGGCCTGGAGCCTATCCTAGGAGACTTAGAGCACAAGTCAGGGTATGCCCTGGACAGGGTGCCAATCCATCACAGGACACACATATACACACTACAGGCAATTTGGCAATCCATCACAGGACACACATATGTGTGCAATGTGCCAATCCATCACAGGACACACATATACACACTACAGGCAATTTGGCAACGCCAATTAGCCTAATCTGCAGGTCTTTGGACTGTGTGTGGAAACTGGAGTACCCGGAGGAAACCCACCAAGCACGGGGAGAACATGCAAACTCCATGCACACAGCGGCGGGAATCAAACCTGGCCCAGACCGTGGAGAAAACTGTTGGTCAATGGTAATGAAGGCTGTAGCAGTCTGAAATAACATGAACTTGTTGTATAGCAATTTCATTGCAGAAAATAACTAAGTATTTTTATTATTTTGATTGTTGCTTTTTTAAAAATTTGAGATATTAAGATATTGGATACTTCCTTTCTCTACTATAGCATTACTAGCACGTAGCACAACAAGGGTCGATATACTGTAATCTATATAATATGTTTCATATTTTTATTTATTATTAAAAATATACAGTATATATATTTTTCACTTGTGTTTTTCTCCCTGTGCTTCAGTATTTTGTACATATCCATGTTCACTGTAGTTCACTTTTGTCTCAATTCTTTTGGCCACTGCTGCAGAATGTATTTAATTCTAATATTATAATAGATTAATACTTATTCCATAAACACATAACTACTATAGGACTAAATGGAGTAAACAATATATACTATATAATAGCTAGAATAACAAGTATATCTAGCTATTATATGACTCCACAGAATATTTATTTTAATATATAGTACAACATACTATGTGATGCAGCATCCTCCTAGTGGAAAATCTGCACCAGAATGAAAGGACAAAGCACTGCTCGGCTTGAACTTATAAAATGACTATAATTAGGCTGTTTTGACTTCTTTTTGTGGAAACACACAATTATGCAAGACACAGTTTGGTACGGAATAGAAGTTTAAGGCACAGAGATCATTGATCCTCAGGCCAACGTACTGTGGCAAAAGGTTTGATGTGGATATTTCGGGTGCAGATTTTACAAGCAAAATACCTAGATATACTTCCTACAGCTATATAAAGCTATGGATGATGAAACGAGCCACAGCAGGACACCCACAAAGAGAATACTGTACGGCAAAACATGCCTCACATATGCTGGCTCAGCTTTAGGGGGAAAATCTATCTCCCTCTCTCTCTCTCTTTCTCTGAAATGGGATGATGCATTTGCTGCAGAGTACAGCACGATGAAACACCGCAGCTCTTCAGGAGTCAAGGCTCCGCATCGGCCTGTAGATAACTAAATGAGGAGGGGGAGATTTCCCCTTCAGTGCTTCAACGAAACTGCAAACTCAGTGATCTGGTCACCGGAAACCTTCTCACTATCCTCCCATATAGCAAGAATGATGTTCTGACAAGGACATTTATACACGTTTACTTCCATATCCGAAAAAAATACTGGGAACACTTTTTCATTCTTTATGAACAATTTGAAATGTGTCTAACAGCAGCATCACAGCACCCAAAGGATTGTGAAATCCAGCCGATCTTCTGTGTAGAGAATACAATTTATTCACGTTAATAAATCAACAAATTTAATAACTAGTAATTCATAATTATTTTGAAAAGATTATCTGCTATGGACTACAGTGAGAAAAGAGAATTGTAAAGGCATGCAAAATCAGACCCCTTCAGAAGCACAAAGTGCAGTTAAAGACAAAATTAAAAGTGCATAGAAAAGATCATAAAAAGCATGACACAGTGTAAAATAAAATTAACGCCCCTATAAATTTTCCTTAGCTTGCACGATGCCAGCCTAATACTGATACAGATATAAAGAGATATTTGATACTTTCTTTCTATACCATAGCATACTGTAGCATGTCTATCAAGTAGAACCACATGGATCGATATAATTAATATAATGTTTTATATTTTTATTTATAAATAAAAATATATAGTATATACAGTTTTTTTCTCTCTTGCTCTTTCGCTTGTGTTATTCTTCCTGAGCTTCAGTATTTGCACATATCCATGTTCACTATACTGTATGTGCTCATTATATTAATCAAAAATTATTCAGTAATTAAGGTAAATAATATAAAATTAAATACTTATAACAATGTTCAATTGCTTGTACAATGCTTTGCTTGTCTAGTCTTTTTCTAGTCACATCTAAGAGGAAAATACTTTTTCAAAATTGCAGTGTACTGTAAATGTTGGTAAGTGATGCCTTCAATGCAGTTGCAATGCTCATGCATTTTTTCCTGCAATATAATCACTTAAGTGACAAAGCACAAGTAAAAAATTGTACAATGAAATGTACAGTTTAGTATATATTTTTTTCATTTTTAATAAATATTCTTCATAGAATTAGATTCAAGATTCAAAGAACTTTATTAAGCCCAGAGGGAAATTGCTTTGTCTTGGTTATACAGTTACTTTGATTAATTTACTGGAAAGAAAGGGAAAAAATAGATTAGACAAGGAAAAAATTAAATTGAAGAAATAAAAACACTTTTTAAAAATTAATATAAACAAAGTAAGTTACATTTTGCACTAAAAATAATTAATATACAGATGGTGCCTGAATATCTGTTAGTTGAATAGTATCATAGAATGAGATACTTCAGGGTTGAAAGTCAAGAACGGTAGGCCAAATCACTGTATGTCTTTACCAATGTACTACAGGATATATGGTTGTGGTTATAATATTATTTTGTTAACTGGATAGAATGGAGCTTGATTTAATAAAATGCTCAAATAAATCAATAATGAAAATTATATAATATATCTACTACTAGTAATAGTACTATTAATGGGCCATTGGTGGCTCAGTGGTAGGTTTCTCGACTGCCATGTGGAAGTCCTTCAATTTCCACCCAATTCCTGAACCCCAGCCACTAGGTGCAATGCGCCGGTCCTAAGCCCGGATAAAGGTTGCGCCAGGATGGACGTCCGGTGCCAAGGTGTCGACAACAACATCTTCTACTGTGCGGCAGTGGTGGATCAGGGGTTTGAAGCACTGGGCTACTGATCAGAGGGTTGGGAGTTAGAACCTAGCCACTGCCGGGCCCTTGGCTGAGGCATTTAACCATACGGCCATATATTACACCCAGCTCCTGGAGATACAGGGCGTCCCCGGTGGCAAACCCAAGCCTGGGTGAATTGAGGGGGAAAAAAGAAAAAAAAAACTGTGACAATAAATTGACCCTGAGAAAGAGAACCCCGTCTTCAGAAGACAAAACCTTCTTCAATTACTTGTGTAAAATCATTTCTGCACTCTGAGTGAAGCCTTGCTGACTGAACCTCACGGTTTATGGCCCCATCTAATGGTCACTTGGTATAACTACACCTGGGAGAACAGCTTTATGCAACGTGTAATCGCTTAGTGAACTCTACTTTGAATAAGAAGTACTTCGCCTACAGTCCATCTCTTTTCTGAATCTGTGACAAACGGATTGCAGCTCTTTCTTCTCGTCTCTTTTCCGGTCATGTTTCCTCCACCGATTTTAGACCGCTCCCAAGTCACGTGACTAACTTCGCCTGTCAGGAATGTCAAAGAAAAGTTGCGTATTAAAAGTAATACATGAATGAGTAAATAATATTAACAATGATATATATATATATAAATAGTTTAGAGAGCTTTATTTAATAAATTCAGACTGAGTTTCTCTCATAAGGGAATGCTGGGAGGAGTTAAAGGGACACCATGGGAAGCGCGCGCTCTCTCTCTCACACACACACACACACACACTTCCATGTTTGTTTGTTTGTGTGTTTTTTTCCTTCAAGTGACGAAACTTTCCTGAACTGATTTATTCGTGTGTCAGAAATCATTCTGGTCATAACGGAAGTATCGGGAAAGGACTTATGTGTGTTCAAGTGTGTCGATAACCCGCAGGGACATGGGGACGGAGTTTTGTCCGAGACTTTAGACATTACCGCAGTTCGTAATCCGGGTTCAGGACGCCATGGCGCTGTGGGAGCGGACGGACGTGGCTGTGTACGAGCAGGTGGTGGTGTTGTTCTCGTGTGTTCTCTCGGCGCTGGGCTCGGCGCTGGTTATGGGCACGTACGCGCTGTGGCCCGACCTGAGGACCACCCCGAGGCAGCTGCTAGTCTTCCTCTCGGTAGCTGACCTGCTCTCCGCGGTCTCCTACGCGTACGGAGTCTATATGGTTTTTCACGACAACACTTGGGACTGCGTGACGCAGGGAGCCGTGTCCACTTTCTCCAACACCAGCTCCTTCTTCTGGACCGTCGCCATCGCCATCTACCTGTACATCTTCATCGTCAAGGCCAGCCAGAGACTAGCCGACAGTCTGGTCCTGTACTTCCATCTCATCAGGTAGCATAAGGGGGTGTACCGTAGTTCACAGGTTACATCAAACGGTTTATTAAAACGTCCTACTTTGGTGTCCCCTTGTTCTTCTCTTTTATCTTAATCCTGTTTACACCAGCATCAAAGTGTAACACTGTAACAGAACGTATATAGTGCACACTGGACACTTTCAGGAAGAGAGAGAGAAAAGGTGTGCATACTAATCTTTCCCGGCCACTGAGATTAGTCTCTTATCTTTTTCACCTTTAAATGTTTATCTTTTGACCTGTAAATATGGATACAGTGCAATAATTGCAACTTTCTATTAGCTCAGTGTCGGATTATATATTGTAAGGTATCAAGTTCAAACATTCACCTGTTGGGCCATTAACCCCCAACTGCTCATAAACTATATGGAAAAGTATTTGACGTGAAAAGACATCGTATCCAAATACGCATGATATTCGAACTTTTGCATTAACAACTTCCACTTTTCTTAGAAAAAGCCGTCCACATTCGTGCCTATTCATTCTGTGAAGCTTTTATGAGGTCAAGCACTGACGAGAAAGCCTGGCTCGCAATCTCCGTTCCAATTCATCCCAAAGGTGCTCAATGAGGTTGAGGTCAGGTGCGGGCCAGACAATTTCTTCCACAGTGAACTCATCAAGCCATGTCTTTATAGTCTTTGCTTTGTTCACTAGGGCACAGTCATGTTGGAATAGAAAAGGACTTTCCCCAAACTGTTGCCAGTTGAATCATAGCTTTGTCCAAGATGCCCTTTACTGGGTATAAGAGGTCTGATTGAAACACCTGAATAAAAAATTCAGGTTTGCCCAATACGTTTGTTTGTATAGTGTATAGTCACTCTGGATAAGGGTGTCTTCTAAATGCCTTAAGTGGCTTATTTGCCTTATTTTAAATACATGCATTGTATGTTGATTATTGATTCCAAACTGACTGTAGTATGTGATCACATGTGCTTCTGCCCTGTGATGTGTTGACACCCCATCCAGGGTGTCCTGTGCCTTCCATGGTGTATGATCACTATAACTGGACTGTATTTAGATTTTAAAGTATACTTACTCATGCCATGGCATGAGACATGGCATGAGAGTACTCATGCCATGTTCTAGATAAAAGATACTCTGAAGGTTAAGTATGAATGAATGGTGCAGTTTAGTACCCTTTTCTTTGTAAAGAATATTAATAATAGCTATATAGTAATAAACTAGCCCATGAGTGTATATCTATATAGTAGATAAACTGTTTTATCTGTTTCTCTTTTATCGCCATTCATCTCATCATTCATCTCTAAAAGTTGTTGCAAAATGCAGCACAACATTAGCTGTACCCTGAGGAAGAGATTCGCCAGTGGTTTCCATAAGCTTCACAATTTCACATCCGCATTTTCAGTTATGTGGTCAGAATACTGCTGGCATATCAGCAGACAAGGAGTGAATCATGTGCTCTTCTTATTTAGTCATTCTTATTGGTCGGAGAGGGCGATTCATTTTTTAATTTTTTTTTGTAACTGCAGCTCCGATTTTAAGTGTGCGTTATTTTTTATAAGAAGCCTCCATGATTAATGGTTTATATTTGTTTCGCATATAGATTTATCAATGTTGCTATTGATTTGATCTCCTGATTAATTTACCAAAATTACTTTAAATCCGAATCTTGAATCTGGTGATTTATACATTTAATTACATTTCAATAGCTCTAAAAATTGGTGTTCTGCATCATTGTGCTTATCTGTGAGTGCATTCTTTAATGATGAGTGCAGTATTAAAAAATGTGGCTGTCAACAACTAATCGGCAGCAGGCATTTTGCAAAGTTCGCATTGAGCTACTGTGACACAACTTGAACGTAATCTCAATTTGTGAGCCTAGTAATGTTCTATATACACTGACAAAATCTGGCAGTTTGTGATGCTATTTGTGAAGGGTGCCTGGTCCATTGCAGATTGACGGTTTTGGCAATACTTCAATAAAAACATTTAGTGACGCAAGTTATAAAAATTAACGAGACCGTATTCTCTACGTAATAACACTGTCACAATAACATGGTTTAATGCATTTAGAGCATGCAACTGTGTGAAGCACTAGAGTTGAAGGTCATGAGTCAGTAAACGACCGCGTAATTTTTCAGGCATGATTTAACAGTTGTGTGTATGTTTTTTTTTTTTCTCTCTCTCTCTCTCTCTAATGCTGTCTGTTATAGTTGGGGTGTTCCCGTGGCGATTACAGTAGCAGCTGTGTCCCTGCAGAAGATCGGCTACGATGCGTCCGAGGTGTCTGTGGGATGGTGCTGGATCAACATCGAGGAAGACGATCACGTGATGTGGATGCTACTGACTGGCAAGATATGGGAACTGCTGGCTTATTTGATACTTCCTGTCCTTTACATTCTCATCAAGAGACACATCCACAAAGCGGTAAGCCTCTGGAGTTTCATTACAGCTGTGTAACCTTGTGAAACTGACTGTGCTTGTGCTTTCGATATACTGTAGGTGCAGCACCAAGTGAGGGTTTCTAATGATATACTGTACATTTGTCTTTGCTTCGCCAAGCTGTTACTTGTATGTGCTTAAGATTTAGAAAAGTAAAAACAACACATTAAGGTCTTTTAACAGCTCTTAAACCATGGCTTATATATTTACTTTATGAGCTGAATGAAGTATAGGAGAGAGACGTATCTGGACACAGGCTTCATAATTCACCCCATGTTGTATATTATAACACAATAAACTACAGTTAACCCAGCACTAAATCTACATTATACAGCTGACTCGAATCAGCTGACTGAACTTGGTATTTATTTTCATTTTAATCTTTCAGTAACAGAGTGTTATTTGATTTTAGCCAAAAATGAATCTCTATGACATTGGCTTCAAGATCCAGAAATTCATCTTCCACAGTTCCAATTCATGATTTGCATTAAGAATTTCACACTTTTTTTTTCTTTTTTTTTTAACTCAGCACGCAGCCCTATCAGAGTACCGACCCATCTTGGCCTGTAACCGACTTTCCCACTCAATTCCTGCAATGGCAGACAGAAAACTCACCCTCATCCCAATCATCTTCATCGCATTGCGCATGTGGAGCACCGTTCGCTTCGTGCTGCTGCTCGTTGACTCTCCTGCCAGACAGAACCCTGTGCTGGTCATCTTACATGTAAGCACGATGCACACTGCTTTACCAAATAAGGTACAAGGGGCGTTCAAGTCAAACCTGGACCTTTGATTGTGTAGAATAACACAGTTATGAGAGTAAAAAGCTACTTTTATTTTCAATATAATCCCCTGCTACATTAATGCGCGCAACCCAGCATTTCACTAGTGCTTAGAGTTTTCTCAGTGCATCAGCGATACGCAGGAACTCCTTTAATGGGGAAAAATGGCCTTATTTGATAACCAAGGGCATTCTGTTTTTGCACAACAATGCATGACATCATACTGCACCATTTGCACATTATAGGAGTTTAGCTGGGAGTTATTGCCATATTCGCTATATAGTCCCAACTTCCAAATGTTTGGGCCATTAAAGGAGTTCCAGGGAGGCCAGTGTTTCATACCCGTGTTCATATACCTTGATACACAAGCATTTACATTTAGGCAGTTTACATCACTGGATGGATATATACACTGGGTTACTAGGTTAATAACTAAGTGCCATTAGTCAAACACAACTGGGAAAGAGGTTTTTTTTTTTTTTCCTTTTTTTCTTTTTTTCTTTTCCGGGGGGTTTGGATAAGTGCATTAGTGTACCAGGGGAGAAATAATGGTTATTCAACACAATAAAAATTTAAAACAATTGAATACCCCTTGTAAAAAGAAACTGTGGTACCATTTTGTGCACCATTCTACCTTTACATTTATTAATTTTGTAGGTAATTTTTCTAAGGTGTCTTACAACGGTGATGGAGCGCATTCCAATTGTACAAAGCCCTAGCTCTAAAATAAGCTATGTGAAATAGTTCAGCTTTTGCTTATTCTAAAGGATGTTATCTTCTGAGGGATTTTAAGGTCTATTCTGTTGAAGGTTGTAGGTTTTTTTTTTTTTACACAAGTTCCCTTTTTTGCCATTATATAAGTATACAATAAAGCATGACCATTTATTTTCATTGTATGCTCCCGATCAGATTCCAAGCGTTTGAAGCTGTTTTGCTTTCCTCGACTTTCATGCAGGGAATCGGGAACACCTTTCAAGGCGCAGCAAACTGCATCATGTTCGTTCTGTGCACCCGGCCAGTACGTGCAAGACTAGCGGCTTGGCTGTGCTGCCTGAGCCGTGACGCACGGAGCAACTCGGACATCCCTTCCCAATACACCCCTTCCCAATCACTTTCTCACACGGACAGGCCCAGTGTCTCGCGCTTGGAGAGGGATGAAAGCGAGGATGAGGAGTAGCAAGTGTTGAAGAGAGAACCCTACCCTGCAGCTTGTTGACCTTCAGCGCCTGAGCTAGAGCACCGCACTCAACCGAGCAGATCTGCAGCATCTAGTGTCCTTTCTCAGGAACATCGATGTACTCTAATCCGATGACCGCCATGCTTTCTGCACAGAGTAACGCGTGAATGCTTGTGGATATCGAGTGCTCAAACTCCACTCGGATGCATCCAAGGATGAAAGAAGACTACAGTCACATGCTGTAGTCTCTAGAGTCTAAGTACACTTTATGGTCACAGTACAGCAATGCCATTTTGCATGCTGGCACTTTTTCTTTTTTCTTAATCTTCAGCTCAGGGATGAGAGGATTTAGAGGTCATTTATAATTTACTGACCAAAACACTGAACATACTGTGAACACGCTATTCAAATACCTCAGATAATTCCCCTGACTAAACACACCTCACAGCACAAAGTGCCTTGACTGACATTGTATCTGAAGATATGCAGCATGTTCTTATTTAACTATAACCAGACTATTCTATTTAACATAATGGTGAAATTTCTGGTTTGGTAAAATCTACAGGATTTTTCAGGAAAAAAAGGGTTGTGGTTATTGATTTAAAGATATTTTTTTATGTAGGTTTTTTTAAATTCAAGTAAAGGTATATAAACCATGTTTCCTGTGTAATCAGTGTGACTGTTTCATTCAGCTGTACCCGTTGATAATGACTGTATGATGGTGAGCACACTCAAACATCCTAATCATCTTTTGATAATTCATCCTTAAGTCATGGTCTCCACATATTCATATTATATCGAGTTCAAGGCAACTAAGCTGTTAAAACGCACTCAAAAAACCTTTTTTAACTATAAGCTTGTGCTTCCAGTTCTTAAAGCAAAAGAGTTTTTATATGCTGAACATTTCAACAGAAAATGACCAAATTTTGACTCAGCATGTGACCATGGATATCATGCCACGCTGAAGCTGACTAGAATATTTACTGACTCACACACACATCTGGAGGCAGTGGCTGTTAATAAGCAAGTCTTATGATTGCTCAATATCAACCACACATGTTAAGTGTGTACAGCATTTTTAACTAACTATGGCTTTAGAAATATTTTTAAAATCTCATGAAATGCTTATCTTTTAGTCGTACAGCACCTTTTGATCATCTCCCTGCCAGAGAAATATGAACGGTCCCAGATGTTCGACAATTATTAAGCCTGGCCCTTATTCGCAGTTTTAATGCTTTCCAATGGTGTTCATGTTTTCATGTTCATGGTCTGGACTTTCAATGCATCATACTTTTCAAACCATGACTTCATGAGCTAAGTGCAGAGGCACAGGCATGCTGGAGCAAGGAAGGGACTTCCCCAAACTGTGTGTACACTGTAGCATTAATATTTCCCCAATAGGCCTTACTTAAACCCTTAAAACAGACTCGGACCCCATCAGACATTACTGTTGGCACCATTCTGGTAAGTAGCTTTCTCCAGGCATCTGCCAAGACCAGATTTGTTCATCAGACTGCCAGACAGTGAATCATGATTCATCAATACAAACAACATTTCCACTGCTCCAGAGATCAGAGCTGGCATGCTGTACACCTTTGCCAGTTGATGCTCGGCATTCAGCGTAATGATTTTAGGCTGGTGTGCAGCTGCACAGTTTTCGTGTTGAGCTCTGTAATGTGTGATACAACAGAGATGGTTTTCACATGTGCTACACGCTACATGGCCTTGTGCCGTAAGTGTCTTGGGATAGACTTCAGCCCCCCCTCGACCCTCCATACAGGATAAAACAGATTATGATCATTTATTCTGGTGATTGGATTAAACCCTTTCAACTCCAACGACTAGTTAAATATGATGGGCAAATTTCACAGATCACTGTGAGGTTTCAAACTGTATTACTGATTTAGATTAAACATATTGTATGAGCAGAAAGCAAATCCATAAAGCGACTTGTACTATAAGTAAAATAAACCATTAAAGATAATATGTTGATCGTGGAGTACAATGCTGTTGTAAGTTCAAATCCTTTCACATTATTCCGTTACACTTTTACCAATGTGCCTGGTGTGAGCCAATAATTGTGGAATTACCATTTGTAGTCATAATAAAGCAGAGAAATTATTGAATTACAGTATCAAGAACTGGAATGAATTATAATTCATACAGTATGTCTAGATGCTAGCATTCAATTTTGCTGTGATGAAAAAAATATAATAAAATACAGGGTGACAAAAAAAATGTCTGGATCCATAGCCAAAAATGATTTCCAAGCATACGGTAGATTACAGCAAATTCTAAGTCAAATTCACAGCCTTTGACATTAGCAGCACTTGTATGTACAATAACAACAAGAATGTTGAACTTTTCTTAATGTATCAGAACTAATGGTATTACAAGCAGACATGATTTCCTCCTTTAGTATAACAATTGTTCTGGGTCGATTCTAATTAGACTACTGACCTCAGGGGTCCCCAAAGAAAACAGCCAAGTTGAACTAAGAAAATGGAAAAGAATCAAATTTCATATAAGGGAAAAAGGGCATCATGAACAATGTGTAAAGGATTGTTTTGCTGCCTATTCCTGTAGCTCCAGGTTCCCAGGTTCGATCCTCAGCTCAGATTACTGTCTCTGAAGTTGTGTGTGTGCTCTTGTTGGTTCGCCTGCAGATGAGTAAGTGAGTGTGTGTATATGTGTGGTGCCCTGCACTGGACTGGCATCCCGTCTAGGGAGTATTTCTGACTTTTGTCCAATATTCCCTGATCGACAAGATTCTCGAGACTGTCCAGATCTGGAGGTCAGTTCAACAAGGCGAGTTGTAGAATAGGGTGTCACGGTTAGCAGATTAAACTAACTGGTGTTCTAAAATTGCCGGTAGTGTGTGTGCGTGTGTGCATGACTGCCCTGCATGATTGGCACCCTGTCTGGTGTGTACTCCGCCTCATGCCCAAAGTCTCCTGGCATGGGCACCAGGCTCCTCGTGACTCTGTACATGATAAGCGGTATAGAGAATGAATTAATACATTGAGGAATAGGTGTTGGGTAATGCAGATTTTTAAGTTCTTTGTTTACACCGACTTTATCGCATTCCCTGCAGCGTCCTCCACTTTATTAGCTACTGAGCTGGTGACCTTGGCCTATCCTGTATCACTACACCTCAGGGTTGTGCTCTCAATAAAATTTATTGAACACTGTAAACTTGCACTATCCTTTTTTCTTTTTTTTTTTTTTCCTTTCTTTTTTGGCTCAGCATCCGGTTCCTGGACGGTGCAGATTCCCTCATTGTAAAGCTTTATGACACTGCAGAGGAACATCCCACATTCAAAAAAAAAAAAAAGCCTTTCAATTCCATGCTGTGTGGTCACCCTCCTCTTTTCCAACTTCAGCTCAGCTTTTGTCCCGTGCACTGCAGAAATAAAAGAGCCAAGTCCCTCCTGCTTAAGCTGACGAGGTATGCTACAATCAATAAGATTAATGAGTTGTTCAGGGAGGAATAGGAATGAGGCAGTCTGCAGTGCTGCACTGCAGGAGGGAGTCAATCCCAGTCGCGCAGAGACCCCTACTGTCGACTGAACACCGCTTCAGATTTCCTTAGAAGTGACCTATAAAGAGTGTGTTATTGAGAAGGAAAACGATTTGATTATTTATTGCAATCATGGAGAGAAGCTATGACATTTTTTTTTTTAGGTTTGTGGTATTGTGACCTTGAGATTGTTCTATAATATAATTTCATCTATTTTTGATGCATTATGCACTATAATACTGTATTTCTTTCTTCTAATGTATGAATCGTGTAATCTCTACAAATATTTTTGTAACATATAATGCGCAGTATATTTTAATCATTTGGAAACTTTTATGGTTGAAACCATGTGCTGGTGTGCAGTAAATGCAGTGCTACACTGACTAATTGTGAGACTTATAATCTCTTAACACAATCACATTCCACATGAATGATTTGGATATACATTTGGATGTTTTGTAATTCCTTTAGGCCGGCGTGAACACAGCTTTCTACTTCCACTGAGTTATGTCATTCGCTGCTCTCTTATGGAGATCTTGTTCTTTCCCTCTCAGTAGTTTGGCCGTCTGCCCACTTAATTCATTAAGCCTGCGACAGGGGAGCTAAGCGCAACGCACAGAGGTAAAATACATTACCACAACTTCTTTATTCAGATCGTAGATTGTTGATTATGCAATGCTGGTTGCTTTGAGCTGATGTCATAGAGCACATTGTTTGAAGGTTAAAAAGAATGTGTTTTTTTTTTTTTTTTGATTTTCCCCCGATTTTCTCCCTAATTTAGTCGTGTCCAATTCCTCCCCGTCACTAGGGGGCTCCCACATTAAGGCTACTACTACCACTCAGCCGGGAGGGCCGAAGACTATCACGTGTTTCCTCCGAACCACGTGACGCCAGCCGACCGCATCTTTTCGAACTGCTCGCTCGCGCACCGTTGGGGGCGGCGTAACACACTCGGAGGACAGCGCTATCCGCTCCCTCCGTTGCGCGAGCTCACAGATGCCCCTGATTGGCTGTAGAGCCGTGATTAATGTGGGAGCACTAAGTACCTCTCATCCCTCCCCTCTGAGAGAGCTCGGCCAATCAGCTCTCTCTAGACCTCCGGCTGCGAGAGGTTACAGCACCACCCGGGATTCGAACTAGCGATCTCCGGATGATAGGGCGAGCGCTTTAACCACTGCGCCACTCGGAGGCCCCAAAAGAATGTGGTTTTGAGACGGGTCAGAGTAACTGAGTATTTAAAAAGTTTTTTTTTTTATATATAAAGGGGGTTAGGAATGACTTTAATGAACAAGCCTCAATTCATAGGTGATCAAACTGGCGGAAAAGGTCCAGGCACTTCAACTTCAAACAGATGCTATGCAACCGACACTACAATTCTTGACACTGTATACATTATTGGGGTGCAGTGATTGGGAAAGTAACATTGAGGCATCAATCATAAATGGACTATTGTAGATTCTAATTGTCATCCTTGTCGTACTGCTTTATCCTGTATACAGGGTCGCAGGGTGCCTGGAGCCTATCTCTGGAGGGTACGAGGCGGGGTGCACCCTAGACAGGGTGCCAATCCATCGCAGGGCAGGCACACATACACACACTCACACACACGATAGGCAATTTGGGAATGCTGATTAGCCTAATCCGCAAAATATGAAATCGAACCCGGACCCTGGAGGTCCAAGGCGACAGTGCTAACCACTACTCCTTAGATTATAATTAATTATATTATAATTATTAGATATAAATTTTTATTAGTGTAGTAGTATCATGATCATCAAAGTTACTATGTTGAATCATATTGGATTGGATTGGAGCAGATTCAAATATTAAGCCTAATCTATCATCAAATATCTAATATCTATATAATATTAGATATCATAAGATATCATAGGAATGGAAATAATAATCCATCATGTGAAAACCTGAGGCCGTCATACCTGCGTACCTACTGTACAATGACGCATCACAGCCGTGCTGATATTCGCTACAACAGCACTCCCTCTCATGTGTTATTGCTTTTTTAGAACATTTCTACACATGGCATTTATTATCACAACCTTAAGATGTTTGTTTAGCTAACCAGTTATTTTTTTTCACCAATACATATTCATACACGACTAGTGGAACTAGGGTTGAGCTGACAGTTTAATTGAAAGGAGTGAAAGTCGTTTTAAATTCTTCCCAGTACTGCACTACATATCCAAAAGGTGAGGAGAATAAACCATGGAGGTGGTACTGTAGTTAGTCCTGAGAAACCTACAAGATTTACTTTATATTTCCGCTTATTCCGCTATCAAATATCAGCTAAACTCCAGGGCTTGAATCCCCAATAGATTTGTTAATAAAATGGCAATCTAGTGTGCTAGGGGGTACAATCCACTTGTTCCACACACCAAGTATGCCATTGATCAGGGGTTAGAGAGGGATACTGGATTCAGCCTTGTGTTAGACGCTAGTTAGCCATGAATAGAAAAACATGCATGATTCTAAGGAGACAAAGTCTTGTTTAAGGTGACATGAGATTAGCAGATGTGTTTTCTTGCTGAAAGTGCTTCCATGACTGGTTTTGAATGCGGGTTCGGCAGGAAGCCGCTGCCTTCTCTTTCCAGTAATGCGGACCATACCAACCTTCAACCATGGTGACATGTAGTGTAATAAACAATTGTCAGAACACCTGTGAAGTGGATTGATACATAGTTAAATCTCCCAATGCTGTTATGCTCTATATCTTCACTAACGGAGTGCCTCTCATCCAATCAGATTACTCGTCAGAACTAATTGTTGTATAAATAACTACAATAGACACCAGGTGTAAGATTTTTCCCCCTAATGAAAACCATTCAACCTCAGTCTAAATCATTGGTCACATTTTTTTTAGAACCTCAAATTTTGCATTCCCATTGATATGCTTTAGTTGTTTAATGTGAGACACAAACACGTTTACTCTTATCAGTCCAATTTAAGATGTAATTAATTCTGAATATCATCTGAAGTCCCAAGACAGTGAGAAAATACATTTTGAAAAATCATGAGAGCAGAAAGACACTACTAAGGAGTAAAGAGGGGGAAAAAATCTGATGCGGATTTCTTCCTACCTCTGAGAAATAGTGCATACTTCCCTGCGATGAATTGGCATCTATGTTCCTGAAATGAGGTCCCTATCCACTGCAACCCTGACCCCAGACATAATGGTTACTGACAATGAATGAATGTCCCATTTATATCTTAAGATCATTTCCTCTGACCATTTTGATTACTTTAGAGTGACAGAGCTCCTGGTTACATTAAACACCTTCTTGGTTTCATCATTATTTCGTTCAAGATTTCTGTATGCCGAAAGAGTGGTCTTGTTCTTACTTTAGATATTTCTGACTGCAGAATTTGTATGCAATCTTACCAAAAGTGGATAATGTTGAGGAATGCTGGTTAAGCAGTAAATCCACATGAAATGCAGCACTGTCATTATCATCAGAGGACACCTACATTGTACACTACGCATAGCTCATAAAAACCCTTCTCTACACTGCATTAAGGGGATTTTTTCTGCAGTTCCTGACATTGAGTAATCCTTCTATTACCCCTTCCAGGAATTCTTTACAATCTTTTGTATATGAAAAAACCAGAGGTCATATATCATGTGTGGACAAAGGATAGTGAGCTTTGGTGAGCTGGCAACCATTGTTGTACGAGTGTGAGTAAAATAGGAGAACAATGTACTCTTATACTCCTAGTATATGTTAATTAACAAAGTGTTTAATTTTTTAGTTGTGCCTCAGCAAATTTGCATGAGGGATAAGTAAATGTGAGACATTATTTTTATATGTTATAAATATGTTATATAATTTTATATGTTATAAGATTTATGTAATATAATATATTAAAGTAATATAAATTATTCGCAATTGCCTCAAAGCAGTGAAAGCTACAATGATTCAGGATGTAATGCAAGGTTCCATCCATCCATCCATCCATCTAGGAACCTCTATAGCCCAACTAGGGACTGTAGAGACCAATCTGGTTAACATTCACATACAGCCAATTTGTATGTGACAGATGAAAATTTTAATTTGGGAACGCCAATTACCCTAATCTGTATGTCTTTGAACTGTCAGAGGAAACCCACCTAGGTTCACCATCTTCCCCAACTACAACTTCTGAACTCTATCCTATTCTCTATCCTTTCTCTGCTTTTCAGCTTCCCAGTATTTCAGATATTATAGATCTCATCCATAAACCTAAGTCCTCTACTTGTTCTCTGGATCCTCTTCCCACTGTTCTAGTTAAGGCCTGTCTATCCTCTCTGATTCCTCTTATATCCGCTATCATTCACTCCTCTCTTACTACTGGTATTGTCCCTATGTCACTTAAAACTGCTATTATCACTCCAATTCTAAAGAAGTCTGGTGCTGATCCGTGTAATTTCAATAATCTTCGTCCAATCTCCAACCTACCGTTTCTGTCTAAAATCATTGAAAAAATTGTTGTTTCTCAACTGCAATCTCATTTAACTCGTAATAACTTATACGAACATTTTCAGTCTGGTTTTCGCCCTTTCCATAGCACTGAAACTGCTCTTTTAAAAATTACTAATGACCTTCTTATGGCAGCTGATTCTGGTTCAGTCACTCTTCTAATTCTTCTTGATCTAAGTGCTGCCTTTGATACTATCTCGCATACTATCCTTCTTAATCGACTTATCTCTATTGGCATTTCTAACACCCCCCTTGACTGGTTTAAATCTTATCTATCAGGGCGCACACAGTTCATAAAATTACACTCTTTTCGTTCTGAATCTTCTCCTATTAACACTGGAGTTCCACAGGGTTCTGTCCTAGGTCCTCTTCTCTTTATCACCTACCTTCTTCCACTAGGCAACATCTTTAGAAAATATGACATTCTCTTCCACTGTTATGCGGATGACACCCAACTCTATTACTGTAGCAAACCTAATGCTACCCTCCCACCTTCCTCTCTTCTCAACTGCTTTAATGAACTCAAATCCTGGTTCTCGTCCAATTTCCTTAAATTAAACAGTGAGAAAACTGAATTTCTCTTAATTGGCACTAAGTCTACTCTCTCTAAAATAAACAGCTTTTCCCTTTCTATTGACAATTCTAATGTCTCTCCTTCCACTCTGGTTAAGAGTTTGGGTGTCCTCCTGGACAGTGCACTTTCCTTTCAATCCCATATTAATAACATTACCCGGTCCGCTTATTTTCACCTACGCAATATCAATCGTCTACGCCCTTCTCTCACTCAGAAGGCCACTGCTATACTTGTCCACAATCTTGTAACCTCCCGTATCGATTATTGTAACTCACTTCTTTTCGGTCTTCCTCATAAAACTCTTCATAAGCTTCAACTGGTTCAAAACTCGGCAGCTCGCATCATCACTAAAACTCCTTCATTTCACCACATCACTCCAGTTTTGCAGCAGCTTCACTGGCTTCCGGTACAGCACCGTATAGACTTCAAGATCCTTCTTCTTACTTTCAAAGCTCTCCACAATCTTGCCCCCTCTTACGTATCTGATCTTCTTCATATTCATGTTCCCTCTCGCTCTCTCAGATCTGCCTCTTCTCTCCATCTCTCTGTGCCTTCTGCTCGTCTCTCCACCATGGGACAGAGGGCTTTCTGTTACTCTGCTCCCCGGCTCTGGAACTCTTTACCGCCAGAAATCCGCAACATTGATTCACTGTCTCCCTTTAAATCCAAACTCAAATCTTACCTGTTTAATCTTGCTTACCCACCTTAAATCCTTCCTGCCCTCTCTCTTGCACAGTTTCTCTTTTTTGTTTTGTTGCTGGTATATTTTGTTTGTTTTTGTTTTGTCTTGTTTCTACGTGCCTTTATGTAACTTTTGTACAGTGTCCTTGAGTGTTTGAAAGGCGCTTATAAATAAAATGTATTATTATTATTATTATTATTTGATGCTAAAACTTGCAGGATTGTTCTAATGTGATGTCTCCTTCCTTTAGCCAGTGCACAAACTGCATATGAAAACTGGTATGAAACTAAGCCATGGCATCTGTGCCAGCCAAGAAAAAGCATTTGCTGCACACATCTAGGATTCCAGTCCCTCTCACAATCCTGTTCATCTACATTACAGTCTGTAGGGGGAGCCAGTGTGCTTTGCATGTTCAGTATCCACCTTTCACACCAGGAGAAATGAGACCTATGCAGACGAGACTGGTTTCTTTTAGAAATTCGCCCAAGGTAGTGGAAATGGCCTGTTCGTGACCTCCTTTTCCTGCCAACTGCTTGTTAAAGTGATCAAAGTCAGGGGGGGTTAACCCAGACCTGACAAAAGATTCGAACCAGTTCCAAACAGCCCTCAGTGTTTCCTCTCTTGCCATGTCAGACGAAAAAGCCTTTACACTGCCTACACGCTTCATCTGTCATCCGAGCTCTCAATGGTCTCTCCGGGCAAAGACAGAATAAGGTCAGCGTGGGGGAAGTCCAATTTTGCATCAGATTAGTGTCTGAATTAGAAAAAAAAAAAAGCAGGACTTCCTTTAGGCCTACATAGTGAGTACATGTATCAGAGTCTAAGTTAATTTACCTGGAAGGATAGCATCAGCTAGATCTATCAAGGAACAATCAGCACACAGATGTACCTTTAGATGAAAGCGTGTACGTTATCACATGATTTTGCCTCCTCTCAAACATTGGCCTCAGGCCTCAAGTTTTAGTCTTTTTTTCTGAGATGCAAAACATGATAGCATTTCAAGAAAGAAAGAAAAAACCCGCACACACATACACTGTTTTTTCTGTAACAAAACAGGTCTAGCTAGTGAAGGATAAAAAAACATGTTCCATAAAAACTATAAAACTGACATGTCTGAACGATGCTCTCTTATGTTCTCTTTACTCTGCCTGTTTATTTCTTTTTACAGCATCTGATAAAGAAAGGATGCACACATAGTTCCACGGAACTCCAGATTTACCCTAGAAACAGATATACGATATCATCAGATAAACACACTGCATCAATTGCTGCGCCATTTGTGACCCACTGACACTACTAATGCACAAATACAGCACCAGTACAATAACTTTCTAATTCAATGGGGTTTTTTTTCTTTAGCTTTATTATTGTCTACATTGTAGCACAATGCTGAAGGAATACAAATCATGAAATAATCTCCTCTTAACAGTTCATGTTGATGATGTGTCTGCTACTTGAGCTCTGTGAAGCATTTATGCAGATGCTGGTTTTTTTGGAGATTTCTGAGGCAGGTGCTAAAACTAACTGAACTTATCCCCTGGAGTTAAGTTGTAACTTAGAATCAGTTATACTGTTTGAGTTTATTTAATATTTCCCGTTAAAGTTTTGAAAATTTTGTGTTTTATTAAAAACTATTTTTGTTGAGCAGGAATATGATTCAGAACACGAGGATATGTGGTTAAATAACCTGTACAGTATTTTCAGGGCGGAACCTATTGTTCGCCAGTCAAGGGGGAGTCAGGGTTTAGTTGTGTGCCACACTATATGCTTTCCCTCCTGAGAGTTGCTGTTGTTAAAGATTGTTGTGTCGTAAGGTTTTTTCTGAAGACTTGGATGAAGTAAAGACTTGTAATGACCGCTTATTTTCCTTCCCCTAAGTTATTGCGGCCAATAAGGTTTGTAACGTTGATTAGGGCTGCACGATAAATCGTTTCTGCATGGACATCGCGATGAGCGCATGCGCAATGGGCACGTTGCAGGACGGCGTTACCTTACACGTACTTGGGGTGTTATGCCCTAAAATGCCCCCCTGCCACGGATTACACCCTAGCTACAGAATCTCTATCAAATATTATATTAGAACATAAATTCATAGGTTTATTAGTATCACATATGATATTACTATTATAATGAAACCTAGGCACGTGACAGTCAAGACCATTAATAAAAATTCTCATATAATGTTAATTTTGTGGCAGATTTATTTTGCAGGTGTTTCTCATGTAAAACAAAAATGTTTACAGTAAATAAATATTGTTTATGGGGGGGCAATCCGGGGCAGGGCGGCATTTTAGCACATAATATCAGTGTGTGTGGACGGAGGAGTCTTCAGACATCACACTGTGCATTTAGGGTTTCTGATAGGTACCATGTAGAACCAAAGTTATCATTACTTTTAAAAAGTGTCGCTTGTACTGCTTCTGGAATATGGGAATGAGGTCGCAAAAAATGTAGAACTAAAAATATTTCTTCTTATTATTGTTATTAGTCACAGAAACAACAATAAAAACACATGATCTTATGAATCTGTGCTATTTCTTTGCCTGTGCGACCCATTTTGTTTTAACAAGTCATTTTTGTATAGTCTGTTATAATTCAGTCCATCATATTGCCTAGGTTGTACTGAAAAAAAGGATATGTCACTCTGTACTTCACAATCCTGAGCCATCTAATGCTAATGGTATAAAGCCATACTGTATAGCCTCTCCATAACCAGATTGCTTCTACAGTAGATGCCAGGCTGCAATTCTTCATTTAACAATGAGCTTCTTATTTTAGGGTAAGAAGCAACATTAATTTATATATATTCATTAATTATCAGTATCATAACATATTATATCCTTGATTTGCATGAATTGATAGTGAATAAAGTGAGTCAAATAACAAGGTAAAAAGTAATTTCTCAGGGTTTTTATTGTACTTTTTTCTTATACATTTATCACCCCAATTATTCTAGAATTAAATTCTGATAAATTCAAGACATCTGATAAACATTCATGTATTTCTACATATCGATATATATTACAGGAAAAAAAAGATATTGCAACGTCAGTTTACTTTATACTTTAAGTTACTGCATGCTAGCAGACTTTACTGAATAGCAATGTGATGGTTTGCCTGCATTTAAGTGAATGTAATTATTTTGTTTTATTTTTTATCAGGTTTAGCCACCTCATAGCTTTTGGAGTTGTGTATTATTCAAGCTATATTTGTGTTGTGAATATTTTTATAGATTATTTTCTATGAGAATGCTTGTGTTTGTATCACATATTTATTGTGTGTATTTTTAATTGTTTATATTTTTTCTTTTAACTAGTTCTCACGGCATGTTGAAGGCATGTAACAAAAGTTTTACTGCGATAGGCTGTGAAATGCCTAAAGATACAATTTAAAATCTGGTACTCTATGTAACAACCTCAGCAACAACTTTATTTCCCCTCTTGTCTGTTTCAACTCAATGTTCAGCATCACCAGTATACTAATCACCAGCCTGATCATCTGTCATCATCTGCACATGTTTCTCACTGGATCATGCCTTAAGTTAGATGTTTGTAATGATTGATAGATCACTATGTGTCTTATCAAACACAAAACAATCCCCTGAACTGGTCAGGTACCGGATCTGGACTGATAATAAGAGTGAAAAAGTCCTTTAGGAAGCCTGGAGAACTATTCCTCAAGACTACATTAAACATACAAAAAAGCCAAAATTAGAAGAAATGAGGGGTGACTCAAGACTTTTACACAGTACTATAATTCTATATGTGTAATAGTTCATAGTATGTTTTATAGTTTTAATATCTTCAGTAGTGTTCTACAATAAACAATAAAAAAAAAACATTAAGTTTAAAAGTGACGGCACAGTGGCTTAGTTGTTAGCATTGTTATCTTGCACCTCTAGGGTCTGGGTTCGATTCCCCGCTCAGGTCTGTGTGCATGGAGTTTGCATGTTCTTCGTGTGCTTTGTGGGTTTCCTCCAGGTGCTCTGCTTTCCTCCCACAGTGCGAATACATGCAGAGTAAGCTAATTGGCGTCCCAAATTGCCTGTAGTGTTTGAATGAGCATGTGAGTGTGTGTACAGTATGTGTGTAGGCTGGCCTGGATGGATAGGCACCCCATCCAGGGTGTACCCTGCCTCGTGCCCTAAGTCTTCTGGGATAGGCTCCAGCCCCTCCCATGACCCTGTATAATGAGGATAATGAGGTATAGACGATGAGTGAGTGAGTGAATTTAAAGGTGTGTTCAAACGTCTGACTGGTAATGTATGTAAATTACAAAAGTCATTATATACAAAAATGACTTGTCAATCAGTGCATCACATGTCCATCCAGCACACTATAACTATACCTTACCCTGAAATAATCTTCAAAAATCTTATTTTTGCATTTGTGGAATCAATTCAAAATCTAATGCACAAAACATCTGTTTCAATGAGACAATGTACAAATGAGATCTTACAACATTCATTCATCCCTGCTACTAAGGTACCTGTTTAATAGGAAGATGTACAAATTCTAAAATTCTGATTTTTTAAAATTTTTTATTACTACTATTATTTTTCATTGCCCTGTTATCATAGGTAGGTCTCACCTCAAGCATGTAACCTTATCAGAGTGTTCACGGGACATTTATCAGTCAGCCATGAATCCAAAGAACTAATGCCAATGTCCAAAGTGCACTCTCAGAAAATTGCATGCTTTTATCCCGTGATCAGTGCTTATATTAGGAAGGATTTATAGTTTAAAACATACTGTCTTTGTCTCTATCACTGTCAAAGCACTTCTAGATGGAGAACCCGGAGGAAAGAAAAGGGGTGAGTCACTTGTTATGCGCACATTGTTAATTTCTTTATTTGTGACTCATGTTGCAACCAAAAGCGACCTCATTATTATTGTTGGAGGCACTGTGTCACGGAGTGTTGTGTTTTAGAAGATTTTTCCACCTGATTTATCAAATTTGTGTAGTTTAACTGTGAGTCTTTGTAAATAAGCGCTTCTCTTCCAGAAACTCACTCTGCTGTTGGCTGCTGCAACCCTGATCTCTGCATTTGGCTCCTCTTTTCAGTATGGATACAATGTGGCTGTTATTAACTCCCCAGCCCCGGTACTGGCTCTGAGTTTACATATTTACTATCTTTGTGTATTGGTATTTGTAATCCAATGTAATCTAATGCATGCATTAAATGGACTTTCAGGACATGCAGAGGTTCTACCAAAATGTGTCCGAGAGTCGCAATAGCACCATCTCTGAAGGTGTGTTGACTCTGCTGTGGTCCCTGACTGTGTCCATGTTCCCCCTGGGAGGGTTCTTTGGCTCTCTCTTGGTGGCCCCACTGGTGAATAATTTAGGAAGGTAATCAGATCTTTTGATTCACATTAGGCTTAGACTAAAAAAGAAAGCTCAATCTAGGAAGAGGGGGGGGTTTTTCTGTCTTTTGGGAAACAAATAACCAACAACTGTGTGTGTATATATATATATATATATATATATATATATATATATATATATATATATATATATATATATATATGATTTTTTAAAAATCCTTTTTACTTTCCTTGGATAGTTGAGGATGTTTAGCTTCCTAGGGTTCTACCTGAAATTATATATAACACAAGAGCACTTTCTTCTATACATAGTTCTACCAGAGGGACAAACTGAACCACTTATCATTCTATATTTAACCACTCTTTTAAAAGTATGCTCTAAATTACCTAATAGAATTCTACAGTTAGGGTTAGGGTTAACCCTAACATTAACCATACAACAAAATATCACGTTTTGTTTTTTCATTTTTAAATTACTGTAGGTTTATATTGCATGAAATACTTCGGTTATTTTCCTTTGCTTAAAAAAATAGTACAGGTTTTTGGACACCTGAACGTCCCATTCCAGATTTAGTCCCACTTTGCTGTTATAATAACCACTAATCTTCTGAGCAGGATTTCCCGTAGATTTTGGCGCATGTGGGGATTTGCTCATTCATCCATTAGGGCATTAGTGACGTCAGGCATGGATGTTGGGTGAGGAGGCCTGAGGGGCAGACTGTGTTCTAGTTTATCCCAAATGCATTCAGTATGGTTGAGGTCAGGGCTCTGTGCAGGCTTTTCCACTTCAACCTTGGCAACTTTGTCTTCATGTTGATCCTGTAGTTCCAGTGAAGAGGAATTGCAATGCTGTAGGATACAAAGACATTGTACACAATTGTGTGCTTCTAACTTTGTGACAACAGTATGGGAAAGGACCACATATGGGTGTAATGGTCAGATATTTAGATATACAGTATACTGTATAGTTTATATATAAGTGTATATGTGTTCTTAAGTGTTATTTTGGGTTACCGTATTAACAAAAATAAATTTTATATTGTTATAAATAATTTCTCACATTGTTATTGAGCTCATCAGTGGGCTCTCCCAAATTTCGTCAAAGACTGTGTGCATATATTAATGTACAGTATATATATTATATATGTATCTATTAATTTAATGTCTCACATGAACAACCAGTCATTTCGGTTTAACATACAATCATGGTCATCCATGTGGAAAAGAATGTTGAGTCATGACAGTTCATCATTTGCTGTCCTTCTCATTGTATAAATGTAGCTAATGCTATAGCTGTCTGTGTGTTCGTGTGTGAACTTGAGCATGAGCACCCCTAAACGTACCTCAGTAAAATGTCTTTTTTGCTTCTTTAAAAACCATGAACTCGATCAACTTTGAAAAAGCATGTTGATATACAGTAAATTTACTATCTGCTTAGCTAACTGGCGATATTTAAATAAATTAGCCTGTATATTGTATTTGCAAATTCCAGATTAGCATTAATTAGAGTAGCTAAGCTAATTATAAATGCGGCAAGTCACCTTCTAGCTAGTGGTCAGTTTTCATTTCTGATTCATTAATTAGCAAACTACAGTATAGATACAAATCAAATTAGTCATACATGTTACCAGCAAAGTTACAGGCATTGAATTATATATTCAAATCTATCAATTTTACATAAGTATAAAAAAATATATTAAAACTTATTTTTATCATTGAAAGCATGATACAGTATTGCCTTAATGTTTTATCAGTTAAAGTACTTAATTACATTATTATACTCTACAACTCTCTTATTTGCTCACAGGAAAGGTACCTTGCTGTTCAACAACATCTTCTCAGTCGTCCCTGCTTTATTGATGGGCGTGAGTGAGGTGCTGGAGTCTTTTGAGGTCATTATCTTGGGTCGCTTCATTGTTGGCATCTGTGCAGGTGGGTGGATTTGTACTCCCTGATATGATAGACATCAAATTGTGGTTGTTTATAAGGATTTAATGTTTTTCAGGTCTTTCATCCAATGTGGTGCCAATGTATTTGGGAGAACTGGCCCCGAGGAACCTGAGGGGCGCTGTTGGGATTGTGCCTCAGCTTTTCATCACTGTAGGCATCCTCACTGCTCAGGTGTTTGGCATCCGACATATTCTTGGTAACGCAGAAGGTAAAGTCTGTTACGAAAATGGTTAAGGTTTTTTTAATAGATTAATCCAATTATTAGCTTAAATTTCACTAATGGATGACAACCCTTAACTAACTAACTAACTAACTGAATAAATATAATGTGTTATTACAATAGGATGAGAAATTTCTATTTCAAGGTATAATGTGTGGTATGGTAAATATAATAGTAGATTTCCTTGTTGTGCAAGCCTAACAAATTCTCTGATATCTGATATATACTAAGCTGGTTACTGTATCTTGGCTATGGTTATATTATTATTGTTGGTTAACGTATAAATATCATGTGGATTATTTAAACAATAGCCTTAGCCAGATTTTAGAATTTGGGCTATTCTGTCCTTTCTGTAGGTTGGCCCATCATGCTGGGTCTGACTGGTGTTCCTGCTCTCATTGAGCTGATTCTGTTGCCATTCTGCCCTGAGAGTCCACGCTACATGCTCATTCAGAGGGGGGACGAAAATAATGCTAGGACAGGTATAGCGTTTTGGTTGTTTTCCCTTTTCTTTAAAAGAAGTAGAAAAGACAATGTAGTCTAATGACTTAGCAAGCACTTCAACAGTGTTCAAAACAGCAGATGCGCTTCCCATCAAGATACACACATAAAAGTGTGTATACGAATGAAGGTCACAAATTTTCACCCTCTGAAACACACAACAAACCTGAAACTAGCTTTGAATCTTTAACACATTTTTCTTCTTCTTCTCAGCATGTAAATAAGAAACAAGGTCACCGTGGTAGCTTAGTGATATCCGATTCATAACCCTTCCGTTCCATCTAGAAACTCTGTAATATATCTCACAGTAGAAATGGTTTTGAACATCCTACACACACTATCTGCCCTTGCAGTTTTGCTTTGTATGTGTCGTTTGTAGAAATGTAAGAGATTTTTATTTCAGATAACTTTTAACATAACATCTTTGAAGCCATGCAATATTTTTAAAACCTCCGTCTGGAAACCCAGTCATTGACTAGCCTGTCTGTTGCTCCTCACCCAAGTCTGGGAGTGCAGCATAATTCCTCCCTCAGTGGACTGCAATTAGTGCTTGTCTGTTCCTATTTTAGACCATTAGGTGCAACCTGGATTCTATGTGAAGTACCTTATGATCATTGAAACACCAGCTTATATTGGTTAAAAAGCAACATCTAGGTAATTAGCATGGAAGCTAAAACTCTGTTAATTTGGAATTTTGTTGAACAGCTGGTATATATTATATATGGTGTTGAATAAACTTGCACCCGTGGATGAACCACCACTGGATATTATTCTAAATAGAATCTTTAAAGATTCCCCAAAGCGAAGGTTGAAGAACGTCTAGATTCAAATGTCTAGGATGTTATAGAGGCTACATAAAAGCTTTAATGGCTCTCACTGCTCATTTATGCAGTTATCCAATCTGGCAATAGGCACAGGGTCTGGACAGAAGAAAACTGGACAGAAGAAAACGGTTTCTTCCAAAGTAGACTTTCTTATATTTTTTAATGTAGTCCTGAGGCTTCCTGAATTTCAGTCTAGTCCCTGTACCTAACCAGTTTAAGTAAAATAGTTTTGTTAGTTTAAGCCACATAGTGACCCGTTAATTATTCAAGCATGCAAAAACTTCTAACTCATATCTACACTGATTTTATATCTAAATAATAACTTGCAGCATCCAAGTCAAAGGCAAATAAGCTATGTCTCTCAACATGCTAAGAGAACTGGTCATTTCCTCCCTGAGCAGTGACATTTCAGTTGCACACAACAGAGGTTGTGACTAACTAAAAACGACATTTCACGTACAAACAAGACAAAGCTGTAGTGATTATAATCAGTCAGTGTAAAGATTTTGGAAAACATCCACCGTAGTAGGAATGTATGACTTGCTTACAAATGCACAAACATTTTGTTTCCTTCATTTATCTGTCAGCTAAATAATGTCATAACCTTATAGGATAGAGTGTGCTGTGCTGTGTTGCAGCACTACAGCGTCTGAGAGGATGGAAGGACGTAGAAGATGAGATGACGGAGATGCGACTTGAAGAGCAATCGGAGAGGGCCGAGGGCCAGCTTTCAGTGCTCAAGCTCTTTACCTTCCGCTCTCTGCGCTGGCAGCTGGTGTCCATAATCATCATGAACATGGGCCAGCAGTTGTCGGGAGTGAACGCCGTAAGCCATGCCACACTGACCCCAAACCTCTCAGAGGACAATTCTTTCCGGTTACATCGCTCCATGTTCTTTTTGGTTTAATACCTTCCTTTACCGAGATTGAATCTCGAGTCTGTCCGCAGATTTATTACTATGCGGACAGCATCTTCTCTTCAGCCGGAGTGAAAGAGAACGATGTTCAGTATGTGACTGTTGGAACAGGGACCGTAAATGTCCTCATGACCTTTGCTGCGGTAAGTGTTCAAACACACTATGACCAAGCTGTTTCACACAACTCGATATTCATGAGTCTGTTTTGCCATCGCACAGGTGTTTATAGTGGAAGCCTCTGGCAGGAGGCTGCTGCTTCTGATTGGGTTCGGGATCTGCTGCGCAGCCTGTGTGATCCTCACTGTAGCTCTCAGCCTGCAGGTATGGCCGATAACACCAGTCTTCCATTATAACACTGGAAAAATCATTTTCAATTTCACTGTAAGTGCCTGTGGGCTCAGCGCTGTAATAAATATCATCAGTGTGATAGATGTCATAAATAGAGGGCTGGAACGCTGGAATGGAAAACATGCTGTTGCAGCAGTTCTTTGTCCTGTCAGTGTCAGAAGGATGTTCATAAATGTGAAAAAGTAACAGTGCATTAATAGTCTGCTGGACAACCGCAGGAAACACTGTACTGGATGCCCTACGTCAGCATCAGCTGTGTCATCATTTATGTCATCGGCCACGCCATAGGCCCGAGTAAGTGCAAATAATGTCATTTAATTTTGTCAAAGCCCCCTAATTTTTAATAGTAAATAGCATAGAAAGTAGACTTTTATACTGTTTTTTTTTTTTTTGTCTTAGTGAACATGCTTCAGAAAAACAGAGTGCTCTGAAAAGTATAAGGCTTATAGTGCTTCCTTCTCCTGCAGGTCCAATTCCCACTGTTATTACCAGTGAGATTTTCCGCCAGTCCTCGAGACCTGCAGCTTTCATGGTGGCAGGCTCTGTGCACTGGCTTTCAAATTTCACCGTGGGCCTGGTGTTCCCCTTTCTAGAGGTCAGAGTTCACCCACAATTCCAAAAGCAAACACACTAACAATACTGATTTTATAATACCTAGGAAGTTCCAAATCATATATTATTATTATTATATTATAAACATATTATGTAAACACACAGGTTATCGGTAGTTTAAGGATACCTGGTCTCGAATACCCTTATAGGACCTCACAACAGTCAAAACAACAGCTAATGAGCAGGACTGTGTTCCTTATGTTCTCTATGTGTGTGTGTGTGTGTTGTTGTTTTTTTTAATAGGAAGGTCTGGGGAACTACAGCTTCATCGTCTTTGCTTTCATCTGCCTTGCAACACTTATCTACATTTGGGTGGTCATCCCAGAAACCAAGGGCGCCACTTTTTTGGATATCAGCAAGCTGTTTTCTAAAAGGAACAAAGTGGAGATTGTGGTGCAGGATGAGGATTGTAAGATGCAAATGACTGGAAAGGCAGACTGTGAAATGAATGTAATTACAACCTTCTAGACACCTGGTGGCTTACTAGGTCTGAAGCTTAGTACACATCGGTTTGAAATGATATTGTTATGTTGTCTGCTTTCACTTAGTGGCTAAAATGCAGCCAGCAGACTAACCATAAAGGGCATCAGGTGTTAAAAAAAATCGTTGGTCTGGTTCTGAAAGAACATACATCATAGATCAGCTGAAACCATAATTAGATGTCTGACATTGTCAAACATCACCTAGTGTTGATGCTAAATAGGCAGTAAATTATAGTGGAACAAATCCTGGCTCTACTAGTATTACATGTGTACACTGCAATTGTACAAGCTGTCTGGTTTGTCTGGTCAAGGAAACTGATAATATGTATCTTTTAAAAATCACCCGTAAAATCAGGTTTAGAAATTTTACTAAAATGGACTATTTTCTAATGTTATTTTGTCATACGTGTATCCATAGAACCTAAATTGTACTTATTGTGTCAGTATATTTCATAATTTAACTTCAAATCAGTTTTAACTGCTGTAACAATATTTTGTATGGTGCTGTATGGTGTTTAAAAACAAATTCTATTAAAACATGCAAATAAGTTTTAGAAAGTTTATTGAATTATTGTATACATAAATCATATACTATCAGCTTGTCATTAACATTGAAACCACCTAAGTTTTGGGTTCCTCTTGTGCCACCAGGACGGATGTGCTGTGGTGTCTGACAGCAGGACGTAGCGGTGGATCCTTTGGGTGCTTGGTGGGTGAGAGAGGGTGGAGCCTCCATGAATAGGACTTGTTTGTCCGGCTCACCCCTTGGGTGCTCATTTGGATTGAAATATGGGGAGTTTGGAGTCTGGGTCAACAGCCCTCGGCTCTTTGCCTACTGTCACTGTGCATTGTGGACTGATATATATATAGTGATATCATAATTGAAATATGAATAATGATCGATAGTCAGTGAAAAAAATAAAATATATGTTATTCAGACCACCATATATGTGTTATTCAGACCACTATATATAGGTTATTCAGGCCACTACAGTATATATGTTATTCAGACCACTATGTATGGTATTCAGAAGAAGCTAAATGTATTAAATCAGGAGCACTTGTGTTCAGTCTCCAGCTGGACTCCTCCATACAGACTCATGGATGTGACACCCCAATTCAGCACATTGCCTTTTCCCGAGTTTTTCTCACAGTTCATCATCTTCTGGATCTCCTCAGGACCCAGCACATAATCCCATATGTTTACATCAGTCATATAGCCCACAAATGCTTCGGAATCAGAGATTCCCAGGAACCCATCCTTGTCCTTTCCCAGGATGAGTTTACCACCAGGAGGAATAGTGTAGTCTGCTCGCAGGTACTGCTCCTTTCCGACAACACCGTTCACATAGAGTTCTGCCCCTCCAGTATGTGAAGCCCATGTCAGGCAGTAATGCGCCCAGGCCCGGGGGCGCAGCTCATGGGGAAGGTTAACGTACTCGTTTCCGATCCAAAGCCCCACCTCGTGGCCCATGGTGATCGTGAGCTCGTTTTCGTGTTTGATGGTGGAGTAGGAAAGCACAGTGTGCACGGAACGGGGGTGCATACGCAGGTTCATGCACACCGAAAAGGAGTGCAGGTTCATTGGATGACCCAGGTTTATCAGAGCAAAGCTCATCAACTTGTTCGCTGGGAAATTAAGCACTAGTGGAAATATTACCTGTGAATCTTAATGGGGAAAAAAAAAGGAAGATAATGTTCTCTTTTCTTGGACATTCACTAATTGGAACTTTGATAAATGTGACTTGTGCTTACCTTTGTTAGTTGGCCTGTAACCACCGACTAAAACAGCAAGCAAAGTGAGAGAATGGTTTGTTCAATGACTTGCTATAGTTACGAAAATCAAGTCAATTCAGGAGGAATAACATTGATTTCCTGCAAGTTTGGCACAAGTAAAACATACCTGGGTTGATATGTTTTCCAAGAGAAGTAATCATGTCTTCAATATTTAAAAGCTTTGCCTCAATCTCCTCTTGCCTACAAAATGCTGACACGAGATAAAAAGAAACAAAATGAAGCCGCACAGAAAATGATACTGTACTTAACCACTGCTTTTTAAAAGGAATGGCTGAAGAATGATGTACATACTGCCTTTGCCCAGTCGAGGAAGGAATGAGGACTCGACCACTCGTTCATTGAGAGGTTGTGCCATGCGGTAATCATTGCGTATGGTCTTATTTTCCAGGTCCATAAGTGTGCTCTCCAGCTTCCTGATCTATAAGGCACAATCAGTATTTAAAGTTTCATTTGAGGCAACTTTGCTGTTATGTCTGAAAAGAATTACAAGCATGAAATACCTGGTTATGGGACAGGGTGATGGGGGTCTCGAACACAGTCCAGAGGATACTCTCATAGCAGGGTGGCGTTGTGAGAGAACCCTCATATCTGAAGAAATGCGCGAGGTTCTCCGGGAGCATGGAACGTACGTTTAGAGTAGAAATATTCATGGATTGCCCTGAGAAAGATTATAGTGTATGAGGACGGAGTGTGTAGACAAGTAACATATACAGTAATGTCGTAACATTCATTATTCAGCACCTGCATATTTGACTTTTTCCAGGTTACTGATGAAGTCACTGTAGTATGTGTTCTCAAAATGACCATCCTAGACACAAGCACATCACAAAAAATCATTATTGTTCATTTTGACAGTATCCCCTGGTAAACACGTGTATCCGTTTGTTTGTGGGAAATCAATGTTTTTATAAATCAATGCTAAAAAAAAATGGCGTACAAGTAGGAATTGTGAGCAAGAGAGAGCCTGCGTGATCTAACTGAGAAAACACATAGCAGTGCTGTTACAACAGTCAAGCAGCAACATTAACGCTAGCACTAACACTAGCCAAATATTCCTTTGTGATTAAAATAGAAGCCAGTGTGTCGAAACACAATGACTAGATCAATGGCCTCATTTAGTAGAGTGCCTGACCCTCCACTGCACTTACATTTGAAAGAAATGATCTTAATAATTGTACTTGTTCCGGCTAATAATAAAAGTATTCGCAGGTCATAGCTCTGATAGCAACTGCAGAAAGCCTAATTAAATAGTTAACTAGGCCTTTCTGCAAGTTCTAGTGAAAAAAGAAGACTTGTGTGAGCCTTTTTTCCTGTGTACACTTTTCAGATGTACGTACGGTACGTTCTTTATTTATTTATTTTTTTGGAAAATTTTAAGCGATCTTTGCTGAAAAGACATAATCAGTGCACAGAATAAGAGAATCCGGAGATATAGATTCACTACTGTACATTTTATTTTAGGCGCTGTATCATTTTAACAACAGTATTAGTATGCTTTGCGGAACATTTTTGCTTAAGAAGATCAAGAATTCAATTGTTTCCACAAGATGGCAGCCTCACACAAATTGGTTAAAAATATTCGCACATAATTTGCAAATCATTTTGGTATGTTAATTCTAATAAATGTGTTATTGTATGACTTACCTCATAAAAGAAAGCCAAAACTGCCAGCCCATCGTTCTTATTCTTGGCTTCATCAAAGCTTTTGTACTTATCAGAATTGTAGTGGACCACATGAAGCTATGAAACACACCAGGCCACAAGAATTAGTGTCGCCTCATATTTGGTGATTCCATGAATAAACCACAGCTTTCATAATGATCATACAAAAGTAGTTTAGGGATGGTTTAGTTTGGAACGTTATGTGATAAGACATGCATTATACAAAGGAACTGGGATGTTTTAGTCCAACTGTTGGAACTAAATGCTAAATGAATAAATAATCACTTTCTACTGTAAAGTCAAATCGCTATACATGCTAAACATGTTGGGCACAAGAGATATATTAAAAAAACTAAATGTCTTACCTCTGCCATGTACCGGATGCCATCCATGGTATGTTCTGAGCCACTGGCTTCCAGGTCCAACCCACCCCAGTGTAAGTGCATCTGAACAGCTGTGTAGTGGGCTGGCAGCCCCTTCGCTATTACCATAGAGGGCGGAAGGTCGATTTGGACTGGTGAAACCAAACCAAACAGAGAGAGCAAGAACTCAGTAACACTCATACGCTCATATTGGAAGGAGTTATGATCACTGGAAACATGAAATCCACATTTGAAGTGTCCCTGGCCAATGAAGAGATTTAACAGAAGAAATAAATAGATACAGTATAAAACGCTAAAGTTATACACAAAAAAGGAATGTAGGATTCTTATTCTTACCTTGAATTATTCCATTTCTTTCTTTGAGTCAAGATAATTGAATAAGAAAATCTGAGCACCCTTTTACTTTGTTCCAATCTTTATTCTTACACTTGAACTTGAGACAATAAACATATTCAAATTCAAGAGGCACCTGACTGCAGAGTAAATTTGTATACAGTTGCATTTTCTGAACAATATATTTACTAGGCTTATTGGAAGGCAGCTCTTAGAGGCTTTTATGTAGCTGTAGAGGTGTGTAATGACAGACAGTTCTATCCGCCCCACCTGTACGGACATGCATGGAGGAGGGCTGGGAAACTTGCACCATGTTCTATTCAGGTGGAGTGATGAAGAAAACAGCTTGGCAGGTAAGAATAGCCGAACCTGATTTGTAAGTTGAGTTTTGTGCTGAACTTGAATTACAGTTACCTTTTATGGGGAATCTGTTCATGTACAGTATTGATGTGAATCAATAGTATTTAATCATTCCCAGTCCTTTCAATGCACTCAACCTCTTATAAGCTTGGACACAGTAAGGTGAGAGATATTTACCAGAGTGTCCATTGTTGGTCATGAGGAAATTGCCATTCTTCATCTCGCCATAGCCTGTCATCTCGAGCTGCAGCATGTCAGGATTGAACTTCACATTGCGTCGCTTGATGTCAATGGGAGACTGCTTACGGCCACCGCAATTAGGATACGTATCTGGCCAGTGGACCTGATCCAGAGAGCCCTCTGCCAAAACAGAAAGCGTTTTTTTTTTTTTTTTTTTTTATGTTTATGCTAATTCTTCTGTATGTAAAATAAAGTGCATGAGGTTTAGGCGAGGAGGCTAAAAAAAGTACAGAACCCAGCCTGGGTGTGAAATCACAATGCTTTGCTATTTTAATACAGTCCTGCTTGTGGTTGTGTGTTCACAATCACAAGAATCTGGCAAATAATTCTTGAAAATAAGTCAAGTTACCGCCTAATGCTTTTATTTGGTACACAAAGGGGTTAAAAAAAAAATCTGTATGTGACACGGTAAAAAAGTAGCACCACCAAGCTACAGCGAAACCAAAAACATATCACTGTGATGCAGAAACCTCAAATATCTACATGTACCTTTCCCACACTCACACAAAAAGGTGTAAACTGTACCTTTCCCCTTTCCTTATCTCTGGAATGGTACCTTATAATAATAATAATAATAATAATAATAATAATAATTTATATTTTAGTGTATCTTTAATCTTTTCTTTCAAATGTATTTACAGTCCAATTGCACATTATATAGCACTTTAAGGCTACACTATATATACATTTGCAGATAAAAGACATGGAAGACATGTTATAAGTGTAAGTGTCATACACAGCAACATTCAGTGCTGAGTGAATTAACCACATAAAGTTTATTTATGGCTTAGAAAATGTTAAATGTAATATTTATATTGAATTTATGAACGTAATTGTACTTGCCTGAATATGTCCAGTGAACATCAGCTCCAGCCAGAACAACACTCAGTGTAACAGCATGTATGATCACAGTGAACAGCTCCATAGTGCATTTGTTTGTGTGTTTGCTGCACACAGACTGGAACTGCTGTTTAAAAGGGAATGGAGGCGGGTTTAAACACATTGGTGCCCTAAGGACAAACCCATCACTCCTTTATACAGGGTTTTTAGGCAAGGCAAGGCAAGTTTATTTGTATAGCACATCTCATACACAATGGTAATTCAAGGTGCTTTACATAAACAGGAGAAAATAATCATAAAATGAAATTTACGAAAATGAATATCATTTATTATCTTTATGAGCGAGTGTCTCGTTGCGAGCAAGTGTCTCCGTACTGTGATGCACTCGGAAACCAGATTGAAAACTGTCCAGGTATCCATTTGAGTTGAACTGGTTGTTCAGCTGATTTTTCAATGATCTTGCCTATAAAAGGAAGATTTGATATTGGTCTGTTGTTATTTAATATGGAATTATCAAGATTACTCTTTTTCAGAAGTGGCTTAACAACTGCAGTTTTCAGAGAGTTCGGAAAAGTCCCGGAAAGAAGTGAGGTGTTCACCATTTCTAAAAGTTCTGTTTCTAAACAGTCAAACACACTTTTGAAAAAAGATGCCGGAAGTGTGTCAAGGTCGCAGGTTGACGATTTGAGGTGCTGTACTATTTCTTCCAGGATTTTGCTATCAATTGCTTGAAAGACAGACGTAGTTACAGTTTTCTGAGGTTGTGTTTGAGTATTTCTGACCTCTGCATAACCTGATGTGTTAATAGCCCTTCTAATATTACATATTTTCTCAGAAAAGAAGGAAGCAAATTCATTTGCATTTGCTGTCAGGGGGCATTTCAATGGGAATCTGTCTCTCAACAGTAGCAAAAAGAGTGTGGGTGTTGGTTAAGTTGCTGTTTATAATGTTTGAGAAGAAGGTCTGTCTAGCTGTGTCTAGTTCCTCATTGAAAGCATGGAGGCTGTCTTTATAGATGCTGTAGTGAATTTCAAGTTTCGTCTTTCGCCACATCCGCTCAGCTTTTCATTTTTTTTGTCTTTTCATATTCTGAACTGCTGTTGTTTTTATCCATGGTGATTTCTGTCTGCCAATCTTTCGGGGCAATATCACCAATAAGACCAATCTTACCTTTTCAGTTAAAGGAATCAACGAGAAGATCAACAGAGTCTGCAGAAATGCTTGATGTTAAAGATATAGCCTTTATAAATGGTGCACTTGTTTTCTTATTAATGCATCTTTTTCTGACAGACACAGATCTAGATTCAGTGGTAACAGAGATCAATATATCAAATAAAATACAGAAGTGATCAGATAGTGCTACGTCCTTATTAACAATGGATGAGATGTTTAGGCCCTTACTGATCAGTAAATCTAGAGTGTGTCCACGATTATGTGTGGGCCCATGCACATGCTAAATCAGGTCAAAAGTGTTTAAAACACTTATCATTTCTTTCGTAGTATTGATTTCTGCATTATCAATGTGCCTATTAAAGTCCCTTTCTATAGCAAAACAGTCAAATTCTGAGAAAATCATCGATAGCAGTTCTGTGAACTCTTCAATAAAGTCTGGAGAGTATTTTGGAGGTCTGTAAATAATGATAAGCAGAATGCGTGGAGCACCTTTCAGCAAAATACCGAGATATTCAAAAGACAAGTACTGACCAAATGACACTTGCTTGCATCGATAGACATCTTTAAATAGAGCAGCTACACCTCCACCTCTCCTCATGAAAGTAAAGTTAGGAGGGGCTGTTTCATTTAGGGCTGTTGCACTGCAGCTGTCTTCTAACCAAGTTTCATTTAAAACATAAAATCCAATTTGTTTGTGGTGATCAAATCATTGATTAAAAATTATTTATTTTTTAGCAAGTGAATATTTAAAAATGCTGGGGCCTTGGTGGTAGTGGAGCCCGCTGGCATCTGGGGGCTTGCAGCAAAAGAGTGGGAGAGTTTGGTCCCAATATAAACCAGTTCCTCCATTTTCTGTGAGAAACTTAGAAGTGGAGATGCTGGAGAGAGGGATAATGTGTCTGGTGAGATGGGCTCTGGCTCTGGTGTTTCCTGTCGATGTAGTATATTGTCCTGAACTCCCTGTTTTCCAGAAAGCTATCTTGAAGCTCTCACAGTCTGTCTGTGTTGAGCTCTGTGGGCAGGACTTGGTGCAACGGTGCTAAAGGAAAATATCTATTTCTCCCTACATCATCCTTCAGCAGAGTGTGCCAATCCTCTCAACCTGAATGGCATGTGGGCGGGATGTCCATGAGCAGTGGTTTTGACTGCGTGGTGTTATCAGTGTCCTTGTGGGATTCTTTAACCACATGCCATTCAGGTTGAGAGGATTGGCACATTGGCACATTCTGCTGAAGGATGATGTAGGGAGAAATAGATATTTTCCTTTAGCACCGTTGAACCAAGTTTGTTTAGGTGGAGACCATCCAGTTTGAACAGTTGTCTATGGCCCCAGAAAAGATTGAAGTTGTCGATGAAGTTGACTCCTTTTGAACTGCAGGTTCTTTGTAGTCATGGGTTCAGCCCAAGCAACCGTGAGAACATGTTAGTTCCCCTTGCTGGGAGTGGTCCACTGATGAACGACTGAACTTCAAGTCTTTGAAGTGTTTCAAAGAGTTCACTGAAATCCTTCTTAAGGAGTTCCTGCTGCTCTTTCCGAATGCCATTCTTCCCCACATGGATAATGATTTGATTTGTGCTTCGTCAGAATGTTCCGGAGTTCCCTGTTCACATCTTGAGGAAAGCAGCATGAAGTTGTTGTCCTGCTACTGATGTTTCTGATACAGTCCTGACCTCGGTTTTGCTCTGAGCTGAATGCCACCGTCTGCTTGACTTCGAGCGCCTGTTCGTAGCGACGTTAGCTGCTGGCTGAGCCAATCCATATTCAGTCACATTTTCCTCACCCACATTCATTAACACCTTAAATCTGTTCTCAAAATACCAGTGTTTGCAAATCTTGTCATAGCCATATCTGAGGAAGAAGATGTTATTGCAGCAATATGAGATACTCGTGACAATCTGGTCAGTTTCGGCATGTTCCTCTAAACTTGGTATAAACTGTTGAGACTTGCTAGATTCACGAAACTCACAGGCTGTATGTTGAGGGGGTCCATGATGACAAACTGCGGAGTATTCTGCCTGTTTTGGAAGTCCAGCAAGTAACTTTGTTTCAAGATCCGCAAACCTTTGTAGAAGTGTATGGCAGGTCATACAGCAAGTAGATTCCACAAGAGACATTTTTTCTCTTGTCTGTTTGAATGTAGGCAGCTGTGTTTTCCTGTTTCTGGAATGTAAGCTGCTGGCAGCGGGAGGAAAAGTCCCCTTTTCGTACAATCTCAAAACGTTTCGAAGCCATTTATTAACAAACAAACAAAAAAAGATGTAAGATACTGTACAGGAATGCAAAACATACAATTAATGAATTTTAATTGTTATATTTGTAATATTTAAAGTTGCTTCCTCCTGGCTAAATGTCCATAATAAGCAAGATGGTCATGATAATTTGTTGATAATTTCTTGGACTAATTGTTCTAGCACGTTTTAAAAGTTGTTAAATAAGGGTTCTGCGATGGATTGGAACCCTGTCCAGGATGTACTCCATTTCGTGCCCTAAGTCTAAGAACTCCAGCGGTGCAGACAGAGTGAGTGAGTGAGGGTTGCTTTTAGCAGATACTCTAAGCATGAAGACATCTTGATGACGGGTTGATTAGGTTGTGACTCCATTGATGTTTTATCTTTTCTTTAAATTGATATTGATAATAATATTGATAATAATTGATAATAATCAGACTGACCAAGGGCAGCATCTTTGGAAATCTGGAATTTCTTTGGAATTCTCATTCCTAGGCATGCTTAAACATTCCTACCTGAAAATAAGGAAACAAATAGTAATTATAATAATGGCAACAAATCTTGGTGCATACATTTTATCATGAAACTGTATGTTTCTATTTATTTACTTCTTGTATGTATGTGCATGTAAAAGTATGTTACATAATATAAAAAGATCATAGATAATCCTATATATTTGATCCAATATATATCAATGAATATATTTGATAGTAGAAGTAATCCTTTATTTTCAATGTAAAGTGATTCTCACAACCAGTAGGTAGTTATTGTTTAAAATTTTGCCACAAAATTAGAAGCAAATAATAGTCTAAAATGTCTTTGTATGCTATAGCAATAAAATTTCCCTAAGGGGAAATCTAAGCGCTCAAACCTGTTTAATCAAGGCAACGCTCTTATGCACAAACGTAGGTTGCAGACATTGCAGCTAAATAGGTACAAATCCCAACAGCTTTGCTAAAAATCTAATCCTGATCTTTCTAGAAGACTGAAGGCTTTTACAACAACAAAGGGGTGATTTTGTCCATGTTAATGCCCCTTGTTTTGGAATATGCATATATAGTTGTACGGTTCAGTGAAATCACATAAGTTAAGCATGTGTACACCAAAATGCCTTTGGTGACGCTCGGGTAAAACTCTTACATACATTACAATGCGCAGAATTTACAAGTGCACATGCAACTCGACAGGATGATCAAAATAAAATGAACTAGGTATAACAAGATGTAATACACCAAAATGTCAATGAATGAGAAAGAAAGAAAACTGAGTGATGTAAACTAAGTATGTTATGTATGGTATACAGTGACCAAGCAACAATGGACAGAGTTCATAGTATAAGGTGTAAAGTGATCCTCAGTTATCCCATGATGTTTATCTAAAAGGAAACATGAATAAACTATTATTTGTAGTTTAGCCTGGGTTACATCTTTTAGAGGTTAGTTGCAGAAATGTTAGTGGTTCATTCAAAATATTTTCATAAATCCTGTGTTTAAACACAATGTTCCTGTGTTCCGATCCTTAAAAACGCCCTAGTATATTTATGAGGTTTTTTGTTTTTAAGATAAAAAATTAATAAGCCATTAAATATTTTTAACCTTATTGAATTTTGCATTCCTCCTACAATGAGTGCTTCTGCTGGCGTTGCATGGTCAGGTCAGGTCAGGTCATGCAATGTCGTTTCATTTTAGAGACGTTTTATTGCATATAAATATACCAGCATTTACCATGACTACTTGACACAGTGTCACTCAGGCAGACACCACTCAGTGGATGGAAGTCTTTAATCAGACCTTACAATGCAGACTTTAATCCCACTCATAGTATAATTCGTTTTTATTACTTTGACTACATTTCCATGGTGTGTTGAAAATTGTGTAAGGGACTCTCCCTTCATGTGTGAAATCTCTGAGGCAGTGTGCAGTTTCACTATTAGATGTTTCACACATTTCTCAAGTTCAAAGCTTATTCCATACTCGATTATGTTTCTGAACCTGGCCCGTGGCTTAACTGGCTTTAAATTAATGGATTCTGTGGTGTTCTGTCTCCATCTGGTACTTATTGGTTGTGTGGAAGTATTGCATATAGTGAATTACCTGCAAGGTTTAATGGATGATGTTCTTTACTCTATCTCCTCTCGGCTATGAGACGCTGACACCACCATCCTACGATCAAGTTACAAGTAAACCTGCTTCTACTCCACTCCGTGTCATTCTAATACTCCATCTTCCAAGAGATCGCTTAAATATTAATATACAGTAGATGTTCTTTGATCTTGTGGACCAGTCAAATGCAAAGAAGCTGAATTAACAATAATTGTACAAGAATGGAAATTTGCACACTGTCATACAGAAGGGAGTCAGAAAAGTACCCCAAAATGTCAAACTCCATAATAATAGTAAAACTCTTACCACCTAAGCAGGGGTATCAATCCAAAATTCCTGTCATTGTGACAGAAAAGCTTTTCTAGTCTTTTCTATTCTGAAGCTGATGCTACATTTACATTCAGTGGTAATGAACAGAAGTGCCCTGTTGGTTGTCAACTTCATACATGCTCTTACAGGAAGATGTGATTCGCATCTAATCATCCAAGCCATCGTGTTGAATATCTCACATGCAGCCTGACTTTCTGGAGTAGATCTCAAGGTGCTCATATTCCTAATTAATATATTATGGTTTGGATCCGATCTGTATAGTATCTTTTTAAGTTAATATGACAATGCTCAAGGCCTAGGTGTGATATCTACCACAATACAATCTCATCATATGATGATTTTGCAGAAGCAGCTTGCTTTACAGTACATTACATCTTAGGACAACAGGGATTTACAGTAGTTGTAGCCCAGAATGTTACAAGGACACATTTGATCCTGCTTTAAAATGAACTCAGTACATTAAAGAGCTATATGATCGTGTCATACATATTGATTAAGTTAACAGTGATGGGATAGGGGCCTGACCAGGTTCATAATATATCCTATGGATATAGTATATTTTGTTTTCTGTTTTGTTTTGGAATATGTAAAAGGATCTCCTGGCTAGTGATTACAGTATGCAAGATATAAATACAGAAGGTCAAGCTAGCTCTTATGTATGCGTTTCGATCATTCACAACAGGGAATTGAGGGATTTATTTTTTATTTATTACGATTTACAAAAATTTTAAACCTCAACCTTATGAAGCTGTGTGTTCTACATTTATTTTGTCATGAACGATCTCTAACTAGGGTTACTAACCACAGAAAGAAGTGTTTGTTAAACAGTACCTACACTCTCCGGAAAAAAGGTACACAGTGGTACAAAAAATTTTCCTCGAAGAACAGTACATTTTAAGGTATAACTGAACTGAAGGTACATAACTGTTCTAACATAAAGGGTACAGAATGTTCTGGACAGTGGGAGGAGTTTAGCTTTTCCTCAGAACCACACTGAGACTCCAGCAATCTGTTACCATGGGTGAGTTATTAAGTCTCATATAATCCTTATTCTTATAATATAAAAATGATATTATTTTATTTTCCCTCATTTTGGCTAGTTTTGGCCTGCTTATATGAAACATTGTCTTTCAATGTCACTTACATGGTTTTGGGTAGGATTTAGATAACATTGCTAATCATGCTAACATACTGCCTTATGTAGCTTAGCACAAACATGTTAGCTTCCGTGGCTAAGATAATGCCCTATGTAGATTACAGATGTGCATGAATATCAGCTGTGGTATAAATGTTCTAATGTATTTACCCGGTTTTGGATAGCTTTAGTTAACGGTAACTAATTGTTTTAGTTTTTGGTTAGCTTATGACACGTCTATCTATAATGTTATTTAGCACAAATTTACCTCCAGGTGGCTAAAATACTGGGTTATGAAGTTTACAGATTTTTCATGATATTCATATTTTGTTGTATGACATTACAAAAGCTTGTGTTGTGTTTATTGTGTTGTGTTGTGTTGTGTTATTTGGCCATTAGTGATTGATGATGATGATGATGATGATGATGATATACATTTGTTTATTTTATTGTTTTATCATGTTCATGTTGTTTTTGTTTTTTTGTTGTTGTTTTTTTTTTTCATTAAAAAGTTGTCACAGTGAAAATGATCAGCCACCTGTTTGATAGAAAGCAAATTCAAACAGGCAGACAAGATACAGACAGATCATTACTTTTTCATGGAAAACACAGACCTGTCTGCACCTGTGACTGCATACAACCAGCACATGGACTGACCTCAGATGCCAGGAATGTTACCACTGCTGGCCACAGGGCTTGTGTGCATTGTAAAGCAGTGTATGATAAGCAGCAAAAAAAAAAAACACCATGGAAATGCCAGGTATGGAATGTTCACTTATGTCTTCAGTTGCACAGGAACTGCTTTTCGAGAGAGGCACAAATATGTATGATTGTGTATTGGGTGTAACTGTTGTAAGTGGGCTTTTACAAACACCCTTTTTCCATCGTGCACTGTTTCTGTTTGCACTGTTTTACCCTGAATGTCCTTTTTTGTACGGCCATATTTATGCCATAAATGTGCCTTCTGTGTAAAAGTTCATCTGTGTCCCTCTCCACTAAATCCTGGACATTTTCATTGTGAGTGAGTAGGTTGTGCATAGGGTGTAAGAGAGAGATTTGTTTTAAAAAAAAAATTATTTGAGTTATTTTGCCTGTCAGTTAAGTATATTCTGAATAAACTACAAACAAAAATGTTTCTTTTATCCTCAAATTCTTTTCTTGTAGCACTTCCCTCTTTATTACATACTTGACTTAAAGGCTCGTTATGCGGCTCATTATGTGGGACGTTGTCTTCTCTGGAGCAAATTACAGCATTATTTGTGATCATTCATACCTTCTCACATAAGCTCTTTCTAAACAAAAAGAGTCTTAGAATATTTAAAAGAAGATATTATTTTCTGTGAATTAGTGAACAGGATGATTGTGACATCATTTTGAAGCAAAACTCCAGGCTATAAGATCCAGTTCACAAACGTCTTGTACGTAAATGTTATGAATGTGGATTGTGGCTTTGTTTCAGTGACTTTTTGTTGTTGTTGCTGTTTTCAATAACCATGCATAACTGTTATTTTCTCCAAAATACAAACTTGTACATACATGCTGCTCACATATTAGTCTAGCCCAGTATGTCCTGAATACAGTGTAATTAGATATTAGCCATTCATGTCTGAACTTCTTCAGGGCCTCAAAACACCTGCAGACCCCTAAGGGATTTATTAAATTACCTTATTCAGCTTTGCATCAAATGATGTAAGCCATTTGCAGAGATTTTAATTTATTTAAAGCAATCAGTGACCATAATTTAAGTATATTATGCATGTAGTGTTTACTTTCCAATGCCTATGATAACTTTTAGCTGGGAATAGTAACAGCTGTAATTTACTGAAGTCGCTGCAGTCATTTAAGAGTTTTTGAGATACAGTATGTATAGTCACCAGGTTTGTGCACATCTCGTTACAGTGTTTTTTATGCTTTTCATTTAATTTAATCTCTATATGAATGTTGGGTAAATGCAATGGTATTTTGTGAAAAGTGACCAATTTAAAAGTTTAAGTTGCATTGTGAACAATTTGCAAAATGATATATTGTAGATGGAAAATTGCATTTTATATACTGTACAATTTTAATGTGATTATATTTTGTGAAAGTTTTTTCAGCTAATAAAAGTGTTTTATTTAGTTTAAATATTTGTTTATTGTTCAAACATATGCATTTTGTATAGTACATTTTCATAGTCAATGATAATAAATTGATTGAATGTCTTATTCAATAGGAAAATTACTTATTTTTATAGTTCCCAAAGGAACACATTAGACACCATTAAGGTACAAAAGGGCTTGTCACTGGGGTGGTACCATCAAGGACATGATTTGTATCTTTGATTAAGGTACAATAATGTACCAGCAAATTTTTAAACTAAAAGGTATATTTTGATTGCCCATGGTACAAATAATGTCCTTGATGGTACAAACTGAATTAGTACAAATTAGTTTTTCTATATATTAAGATAAAATTCTGTGCCTTTGAAAGGTACTGCCCCAGTAACCTTCATTAGTACAAAACTGTACCATTATTTCCGAGAGTGTATAAACTGGTTGATGCTGTTGATAGTTTACTAGGGGATTTTTAGCAACATGCAGAGATGAAAAGTAACGAAATTACATTTACTCACGTTACTGTAATTTAGTAGTTTCTTTGTGTACTTCTACTTTTAGTTGTTTTTAAAAACTGTCATTTTACTTTTACTTTTATGTATGTTTAGTTTGCAGTATTGTACATTTGAAATCATATTTGCTACTGAGTAAAAAATAAATTAATTAAAATGAATAATAATAATAAAAAAAATAATGCAATGGGAAAGGAAAAAAATTGCACCCCGGAAACCACTGCACTTATGGGCTGGGAAAACAAACACACTAAACTCACAAGAACGATGGAGACGGACAAAACAGATGCCAGTGATGCAGACCCAGCTGAAAGCGAAATGCCATCAAATTCTTATGAAGCAAACACCTGGTCACTGTAATGCCCACTACTATGTTGTATACCATATTATGTATGTATGTTGCCCTTTTAAGAGTTGCCGCCCTCCTCCAGTGTGTGCGCTGCGGAGGTGTGTGTGTGAGAAGGAGAGAACGGAGTAGGAGGTCAGGTGTGCTGCTCACCCCCGGAACGCTTTATTCTTTTACCCTTTTCTTTACTTTTACTTTATGTTCTGTATTATAATGTTGTGACGCTGAAAGAGCCTGATAAAGGTTTTGTGCTGAACGTTATTCTTGGCTCTGAGCTCTTTTTTATCTGAAACATTATATTGAAACAACCACTTTGATTTCAAGCACAAGAACGGCAACAGCTTTATTATGCAAAGGTGTTCCTTCAATTAAAAACAGCTAGTTTAAAATTTACATCCGCTTGTCTTTTTTGAACTACACTAGAATCCCCCATCCCATCCGACATCTGTTAAAAAAAAGTAACTTGGTAAATTTTACTCTGAGTAAATTTTTAATGAGCTACTTTTTACTTTTACTGTACTTAGATATAGATATTTATAATGGTAACTTTACTTGTACTTCAGTAAAATTTCACTGATGTAACAGTACTTGTATTTGAGTACAACATTTTATTACTCTTTCCACCTCTGGCAACATTCCAGCATTCCAACATTGTTTATGGCATGTTTTTTTTTTTTTCCTGAAAAAGAAAAGACTACATGGCCGACAAGAACAGGCTTGCCGTCTGCATTTAAAAAAAAGTAACACCCGCATGCTTTCAATTTCATTTCTTTAAGTGAGAACACCCACATATGATCATACTGTAAGTGGCTGGTAAAATTATTACTGTATTATAAATAGTCTTACTGTAGAGTTACAGCATCTCTGCTTTGATTGTATTGAAATAATAGAATAAAACATTTATTCCAGGACTAAGGGCATGAGACAGGGTACACCCTGGACAGACACACACTGACACATACACAATCACAGGGTCATTCATGCTATGGTCAATTTGCCTAATTCGCATGTCTTTGGACTGTGGGAGGAAACTGGAGTACCTGCAGGAAACCCACCAAGCACGAGAAGAACATGCAAACTCCATGTACACAGACACGACTTGAACCTGGGCGGGAATCAAACCTGTATCCTGGAGATGCAAGGTGACAGTGCTGACCACTACACCAACATGCCGCCCTCTCAATATCACATAGTGAAAAATGTCATTTTAGCATTTTCCTTTTGTAAAATTTGACATGTTGTAGCTGTCGTAATACACTGGACTCAGGAGAGTAGGCATTGGTGAAAATACAATACACAAACCAAGAAAGTAACCGATAATTGTCAAAACACAATCAGACATCACATAACAGAAACAGAGCTCTGCAAAAAAAAGTATCTTAGCCAGCAAAAATATATTTTAAATACAATTTTTTTTAAATTAAGATAAAATGACAGCGTAGTGGTTAGGACTGCGGCATTGCACCTCCAGAGTCAGGGTTTCCTCTGGGTACTCAGGTTTACTTTTATAGTCCGAAGACATTAAGACTAGCTTAATTGACGTTCCCAAATTGCCCTTAGTGTGTGGTTTACTTTCACAGTCCAAGGACACGCAGATTGGGTTAATTGGCGTCCCCAAATTGCTCACAGTGTGTCACACCCTCGACCCTGTCCAGGATAAGTGGTATAGATGAAAAAGATTAGATAACAAAGCAAATATAAGGTTATTAAGAGAACTTTTAAAGAAAAATGTCTTGTTATATTGAGAGGTAATTTTTAAGCCCTTATTCATTGAAAGAAGCAACATTATCTTATAATACACATAATGCAATAATACAAGTCTTATCTTTATTAATAGTACATTAAAATGTTTGCCTAAACATTTTTTTTGCTAGAAATAAGATTAATAATCTGCTTTGTTGTAATCTTATACAGCATGAAGAAACTGTAGATAAATTTGACTAGATTTAAGATATTTTTACTTGCAAAGAGGTTAATTCTTTTCATTGATGATGATCCAAAGAGTAATCAAAAGCAACAGAGAGTGACACATTGATGGCTACCTGTGATAAAACAAGGTTCAGAACATGAGCAACTAGAAAACAAACATTCGATATTAACTACCTAAAATAGTTAGCTCATACTGTATATGTGAAACACAGAAGCGAAGCAGTCACACTAGAACTCATGAGAGAGCAACCTCTACTGGTAGGTAATGATAACATTCTGATTGTTACTGGTGTTATACTTTTAGATTTTTTTTATCCTGGCTTTGTATAGACAATATGAATCAGATACAAATAATTAGCACCCAATCAACTGCTCCAACCAGGGGAAAAAATGTAGCAACTATATCTTATTAGCATTTTCTAATTAATATGAATGACTCATAACATGTTTATTACAAATATGAGGTTAAATATCTTTAACTGGTGGGCCTTGTACACTATTTGCTGTTGTCTGACCAGCTTGGAGCTACAGTTTTGACCACATTTTGCATATATCTGATATTTAGTTTAACCTCATAGGCTGTAGACAGCACCACTTCAGTGACCGTTGTTAACATTTCAGTGACACATCCTGAAAGTGTATTCTTTCTTGGTTTCCCTTTTAAGGGCACATTCAAGATATGATGGACTACACTGGAAAATGAGATGCATCCATTCTGCAAGTTATGAGAAAATGTACTTTTGCAACAGACTCATATTCTCATAGAGAATGTATTGTGCATGAATGTATAAAAGTGTTTAAAGGCAATAATCCCAAAATATTATGCCAAAATTGCTTTGAGCATATTAATATGTATATATATATATATATATTTCATTATTTTGCAATATGATATACATCCACCTCCCATAGTTTTGTCAAAACATATTGAACGATTGAAAACATACATATTTATTTAAAGCTTTTTATTGATTTTGGGGCCCCTTTCAACCCAGCACACTGGGTCACAACGCAGAGTAGCTTGTGCACATGTTTTAGTACAACTCCTTTGACAGTCTCTGAGTTACCAACCTCTACTGCAATACAGGGGGCAGTCTTACACAGTCAGTTCTCTAGACCTTTGGAGAGGACAATGTGAATGTGTTTATTTTTTGCGTTTGCATAAAATATAGCAAAGTGGTCCATCTATTTATAAACGCTTGGAATGCTGGGTGGACATTGAGCAGACATGACCATAGGACATAACTGAGAATCCATAGTGAGTGTAAGCTGTGATAAAAGTGATATATGTGATAAGTTGCTATGTTTATGGTGTTTATTGCTACTTTCCATAAAACAAGGGTTTACCTTTTGGGGCAAGGATGATAAGAGCTCACTTCACTAGAATGATAAGGAGTTTAAGTTGTTGTTTGATTTGTCTTTGTCCATGATGTTTCCAGCTGTGTATATGAGAGCTGCATAATAATGGGATTGTGAGCACCATGGGGAAAGAACTGGTAAAGTGCACTTTTGGGTCACTAAGCATGCTGTGCTGGACATGTTCATGTGGGTCATGGGGATATTTATAGACCAAACATGACATTCAGGGAGACTGAGTATGACAAAATGAATGCCTAAATGAATTAATATGTTTTAAAAGTATAAGTTTTTTCTCCAAAGAACATTTAAAATGACAGATTTCTACTGACTCACTGTCTCATTCCCATTTGCATCTTCACTATAAAAACTGATACATTGGGGTTTTGTATGTACATAATGCAGCTAAATTAGATGATTAGTTAAGGTGAATTGTTTCATCGTTGCATGATAGGTCAATATGAAGGCTTCGGGTCTTTAACATACCTTCCATATTTGAGAGTAAATAGTTGCTTCCTTTCATCACTTTTTGAAAAATATTGATCAAATGCCTCACAGAATGCTGTTTTAAACATTACACATACCTGTTGTAGGGACTCTTGGATATGGTAAATTTGTGGTCCAATGCAATACCCTTGCAATAATTAGTGATATTAAAAGATCAGCTTATAGCTGGGTCAGAAATAAAATTAAGGCAGAGCCAGAAAAAAGGAGAGAATATTGCATTAGTGATTCCTTGCATTTCCCCAGTAACATGTTGTACTTTTCAGGTAGGACTGTTAAATCTTGAACCTGAAAGGGCCTATTGATTTCTTGGCTTAATGCCTGAAGTCTCTGACTCAGATCTGCCTCTGGAATTTAAGAGGGTGCAGTATTGCCTCAGCAAACACTGATGAGCTTCTCAATTGCAGCATAAACAAGCTGTAAGCTGTGAAGCTTCTTGAAGTTAGCCTTGAGAAGTGACTGCATAGTGTAATTCTAAAACCGCTGCTAGATCCATGTGAACAGACAAAGTCTTCTGTACTGCACCGGACTCAGGAAAAGATGCAGGATCCATATACAGGAAGGCTTTATTGACAGTACCAATGCACAATCATAGATGCACAGATGCGCATATGAGATAATATACTGTACGTTTAATCAGATGGAACATGGAGTCAGAGGTTGAGCTAGAACTCGGCAGAGAATGACCTCTACTGGTGAGGAGGGGTATGAAACTGAGATGGTGTTAGACCTACAGTGTACAGTACTGTACTTCTGGTTTTCCCTCCCTTCATCTAGGAACCTCTGTAGTCCAACTAGGACCATGAAGGCCAATGGTGATTATCAGTGTACTATTTTGTGACCATGGTAGGACCTCCGGTTAGCATACACAACACACATTACTGGCCATTTGGAAACGCTAATCTGCATGTCTTTGGACTGTCGGAGGAAACCGAAGTCCTAAGAGGAAACACATTAAGCAGCAGTGGGAGAATATGCAAACTCCACACACAGTCCCCAAGGCGAAAATCGAACTTGGACCCTAGAGATGCAAACCACTAATATTGTTTTATTTTCTTATTTATCGTATGGATCTTATTTACCTTTTTAGTTGTTATTACCATTAAAAATAATAATAATAAATTTCTATTGCAAAATGAAAGGAACTGACATGAAATGAAAGCTTTAAAATAAACATTTTACAGCTTTTTTTTTTATAATGTGTTTTATTTTAAGATAAAGTATATTCTGTTATAAAAGACCTGAACAACAGTGAAATTAAAGTGTCCATTATCAAGCACACTTCACTGGGAAAATGGTTGTAGTGCTTGTTCTTTTATTCGGCAGCAGGTGTCGCAGTTACAGAGTCCTTTTTCTCGTTCAAGGTCAAACACTGATTCACATACATACATACACTCACATACACGCTGCGTCACTGGCGGCCATAGGCGATGCTTGGGTTTGCACAGCATCACTAAAGCAAGCGCAGAACACACAGTCACGTGCATGATATCGAAAAGATGGCCTCGTGTATGTGAAGGATGTGAAGTTTGGGGACCCAAGTTTGGGAAAAATTAACTGTTTATAAAATAATAATGTGTTGGCATTTTATTTTGGTTTTAAATTTCGAAAGATGAGTGTAGGATGGACCAAATCCATTTTTAAAATAATTACCGCTTATATTTGTAAATAATCATTATCATGGTTTAATATTGTATTTAAAATGTTTTTTATATGGCAAATGAAATGGATGTAGTATTAAACCGAATAATTACACGTGGTTGGAAATTTCTTCGTGGTTTGGGTGCCGGATGCACTGACTAACCCCAGGTGACGCAGTCTGTCTGTAGCTGATGCTCGGCACGTAGGCTGCTGCCTGGGTACCGCCTTCATCACCCACCTCATATGAACACACTGATTTATTATTTGTTTTTAAGTACACATGCCTTGTATCAATGCCTAGACGTTTAGATAATCTTATTATTCTGTTAAGTTGAAACACACACAAAAAAAACATTCCATTGATTCTAAGTTATGATTCAAGGAAACGTGCGCTTGTCCTTGCAGCGAATAACACGTGATACAATTTAGCCAATCACGTTGCTCTAAACGCCTGCACGCGCTGCTTCCTGATTTCTTCCTCCCTCCCCTTTAGGGGTTATCACTGCGCTTCGCTGTAACCGTCCGCCTTCTCTGCTTCTGCTGCGGAGAGTGAAGTGACCAGACCGGCGTCCTTGCACACAGCTAGGCAAGGTGAGGCCACTTTCAACACATTTTTTACCTAGAATTTCACACAGATTGGGTTTAAAATGGCACGAGTTAGAATTTAACCTTCGTGTCAGGATGTTTGAGGGCGATTGAAGCGCGCAAGCTATCAGAGTTAAACCAGGAAATGAATTTAAATGTAACATTAAACTTAATATTTTGTCCCTGCAACGCTATTGAAGACCATTTTCAATTCCGTGGTGTTAGTATGAGCTATTTTAGGTCGCCTGTAGGCTGTCTGAAGGAGGAGAGGGACAGGAGCTGCGCCTGTCATGATGAAGTGACAGCTTTTGCTTGATTTTCTTTGCCCTTGAAATGAAAACCGGTAGCCATAAAATGTCAAATTTGACGATTAAACATTCTTCGTGTTAAATATTGTGTATATATATCGCCGTGAAATGCGTGTTTTTCTGCCTTGCGACTCAAACGGCCTAAACTTCCCAATCTGCAGTCAACCCGAATGAAAGACTATGAAAAAAAAAAATAGCGCAAATATGGTAAGCACTTGATGACGTCAGAACCTGAGGTAGCGTTTAGCTTGGATGAGTTGCTTAATCTATTTATTTATGTATTTATTTAACCTTAACCTGTTGAGTTGTGACTTTTGAAGACAAGATTAATCTCATATCCAGGATATTGAACACAAAATAAACTTCAGGAAGTTTTTTTCCCCCCAGAGATAATGCTCAGTGCAGGCTGCATGTGCTGCTGTCTATCTTGTGCATGCCTGCTGTTTTGTGGCCAGTGGCAAGTTTTCATTGACATTTAAGGCCACAAGATTTTCCATTGGTCCAACTAAAGCATATGTAGTAGTTGTGAATTTTTTCCCCCTTTGACTCTTAAATAGTAATTACCCATAAAATATTATCACTGCCTCATTTTAAATATTTTTTATAAATAGGCTTTTAGTGTTGTAGCATGTCTTGTCCTTTTTTCTGTGGTGTTTCAGCTCCCGAGTCTAGTATGAATCATTTTGAAAGTGGAAAATTAGCTATCTGGTGACTGGTGAACACATTTTGGTACAGTTTATTGGAAATGCATTATCACTTAACTACAAAGAAGTTGCCTTATAAAAATAAATACATAAATAAATCAGTGCCTAGATTTTATGATGTACATCTTTTGTACATTTTATGATTATCCAGTTATCAGTTCAGTTTACTTAAGTATTGAGACTGTATTTGCTTCCCTAATGCCCTATAGAGAGAGCTGATTGAGCATCATGATGTGGTACAACAGGTATTCTTTGCTCCCTTACAGCTCCAGGGTTCACAGTTTGATCCAGAATTTCTATGTATGTTCTCCCCTCTGGCCACGTGGGCTTTCTCAAATTACCACAAAACATGGTTGTAGGTTGATTGGCTTCTAGGTGTGAATGCACTCGTGTATTGTGCCTCGGATTTGGCGGGCATCCAATCCAGGGTATATTCCTGCCTCACGCCCACTGTTAGAGAGATGGGCTCCAGATCCACCATTCTGCAGCTCTGGTGAGGATAAAGCGGTTATTGAAAGTGAATGAGACGTCCAAATGACTGTGCTTGAGCAGAGTCTTAAGTTTTCCCCTTTTAAAAAAAAGCATTTGCATGCTGATGCAGTTCAAGAAAAGTGTAGTACTTAATTCATTCAGACTTTAGGTGACTAATGAGCATCTTCTTCTTCCTAGAATGAATCACACATTTGACACACAGTCAGGATACTTTAAGGGAAACCCCCGCCCCCCCCCAAGTAGCCATTGTGTTACTGTGCTGTAAGGTTTTAATTATTTATTCATTTTCAGATCCTGCAACATGTCTATCCTGAAAATCAAGGCTCGTGAGATTTTTGACTCACGTGGGAACCCCACAGTTGAGGTTGATCTCTACACCAATAAAGGTAATAATTTTGATTTGGAAAAAGTCAGTTACTCGCAAATGCATGCTAAATATTCATAGTAGCTTCAGGTCATAACTTTTGCACTTTGTAACTTCTTCCAGTATTAACTTTTCTGAGAGTTTCCTCAGACAGCATAGTCCACTGCAGCAGCCACATTGTTTGGATGGTGATTTGAATGGTGGCCTGTCGGCACTTGATAAGCAAAAACCTGTACATGCCGTACGGACAGTGAGGTTCCGAATGAATGAGCCATTAAGTTGCTTTCTCCATGATCAGTCTCTCGTGTGTAGTCCAGTAGGCTGGAAGAAGCAGATCATGTGGTAGATGAATATAAATAGTTGTTGTAATGCTATACAATCTGGATTGCATTGCATTGCATCTCACTGTAAAATGAAATAGAAGTCATTGGGGTTAAGAGCATCTGCCAAGTGACTAAATGAAAATAAATACCTCATACATGTGTAGTTGCCTTTTCTTGGCAGTAAAGGGTGGCACAAAATTCTTGGTTCATAGTAAAATGTATATAAGAGTAGAAATATCAAAGCTCACGTCGACAGCCCAGACGTCTTAGCACTTGTAAATGCTGAATACATGAACCTTGAAGGTTTCAGAACTCGTGCATTTACATGGAGGATGATTTCGTCCTTTAGTGCAGCAGTTTTTCTGCACTGATTTTGATTAGACTACTGATATCCGATAACCCACACGGGAGCAAAAGTCAATTAGTCTGTGTTAGATCTCGTTCTGTTAAATCATATTATGAAGCCCCTTGAGTCTGGACTAACAAACAAACAAAAAAAATCTATAATATATATATATATATATATATATATATATATATATATATATATATATATATATATATATACACACAGACCCATTTCTTTTTTCTTGATGGGGTCACGTTGTACACCTTGAAGTCCTTTTGCAGTTCTTCAGAGTTTGAATCACTATGTAATCAAAATGTTGCAGCTTTTAAACACATGGTTTGTCTAACAATGCAGTAGTTTACCTCCTAACATATGACCTGACTGCTAATGAAGCTTGGTGAATAATGATTTGAAGCTTAGGCCTCCAGGCTAGCAAATGGCTAAGTTAGCTTCCCAGAATGTACTGAGCTGAGGGACAGCCCCTCTCCCTGCAATCTGAGTGCAGTCGTCATCTGTACTCAAAGCTATTTTTAGGGAGCTACTGTAATGTTCACTGTTGCCTTACTCTCACTCAGGTTTTCCCAGTTTAACTCCATCAGAGTGTGTTTACTAAGCAATCATCCCTAAAGTATGGCTACGAAAGCGCATGAAATATATTTAATACATAATATTTAAAGAAAGTCAGTTATAATGTATAGAGAAAAAAAGATACAAATCAAACATTAAAACAAATTCACTGTTGGTCAGTGTGAATACATTTCTGCATGTAAAAATATTAATATAAAATGAAAAACACTGCATCTTGCATTAAATATATCATACTGGTTATTTTTCATTCAAGATTCCGTCTTATTGCAGTGATGTAGATCTGAACACAAGTCAATTTTTCTAGTCAAGTTTTTAGTCAAGCACAAAAAATCATGATGAGGTGATATGATCCATTACCAACTCGGGTATTTTCTGAACACGTCTGGTTTGTAGTAATGTTTAATTTTATGGAGTAAAGTTAGTTTGTGTTCTTTGTTCTAAAGTTAGTTTGTGCGCTAAAGTTAATAAGATAAAAACTTGCAAAATCATTTTAAAGTGGTGCACTTTGCTGTGGCTCTGTCCTGAGGCTTTCCCTTGGTGGGAAAAATGTAAAGGAACAGCTATAGCACTGACACTGGAGACTCCTTTCAAAAGTACAAATTAGATGACTGTTTTGGGGTCAGAACATTTTAATATAAATTCATGATTCGCCTTTTAGCCAAACAACTGTCTGTTGTTGCCTTTCTAGACAATTTATTTGATTAACTCTAATATAGCAAAGAATTAGCAATTTATGCATGTTTTAAACAAATAACAGGCAACATTTCCTGGTAATATAAATTACTAGGGAGACTTTTTTTTTCTTTCTTCCTTTCTTCTTTTTTGACCTGTATTTCAATGTGTGTACTTTATATAATGGCAAGAACAGAAAGAAAGGGTTAATAGTGATGTTATGCAACCATTTGTGCAGTTTATGAAAGAGGGGGGTGGGGTTATGGGAAGCCCCTTATATGGGCAGCGTCAGGGGAAAAGTTACTCCTCTGCTGGAGGGGAATTCCAGCTGGATGGTGGGCTGTATAAATTTTAACTGAGATAAAATTATGTAACTTAATTAAGTGTAGTAATTTGTTGCTTTTTCCTCAGGTCTCTTCAGAGCTGCTGTGCCCAGTGGTGCTTCCACTGGCATCTATGAAGCCCTTGAGCTTCGTGACAATGACAAGACACGCTATCTGGGCAAAGGTGCGTTTAGAGAATTTACTGAGAAATGACAAATTATATAATATTCTTGATCTATTCTTCTTTTATCTTGAAATTAACTTGGCGGGTTAGATTTGCTGAATATGGGTAGATTTGTTTTATGTTTGGAAATGATGACCTCTTAATGACACTGGGTTTGCAGATATGTGTAATCGGGGACAGAGTACAGAATTATTTTACAAGTTTCAAAACGTTTTTTGTATTCTTGTATTAAGTCTTGTATGTATACAATGACCTTTTGGCTTGTAATTGAACCTGGAACCTGGATATTTAAACCTTTTTTTTTTTTTTTTTTTTGACAGAACTTTTAGTAGAAATCTTTAGGTCCCTCCAACATTATTCTTAACTTTTAAATGTATAGTTCCACTTACAACATCAGTGCAGAATTTTTATAAAAAATTTAAAACTAGATTTCTTTCTTTCTAGATTTCATTATTGTTGTATTTAGCTCATGTGCTTACAGTTAGTACATTTCCCAGTAATTTAATTATAAGTACAGTTGCTTCACTTTTAGCCAACTAACATTTACTTACCATTTCAGAGTCTTTCTGGTCTTCATTACTGTTGATCTGTCACAGTGTGTACTGTCTGTTCCTTCCTGTTTTTCTGTCTTTCCTCTTTCTGACACTTTCCTTCCTCTCCTCTGTCAGGGGTGAAAAGAGCTGTAAAATATGTAAATGAATTCTTGGCCCCAGCTTTGTGTAACCAGGTAAATGAGTGTGTGCAGGAACTGAAGTAAGGGTCATCTCAGCTGTGTGTACCAGAGCATGAGGAGTAGTTTGTTTTTGCAACTAACAGATCACAGAAATCCTGAGAAACCTTTGCAACTTTTCTAATGTGTGTAAAAGCGCCCTCATGTGAACACTAAATAAATAATTGGGCAACTTCAGGGCCTGTGATCTAATGTCTAACCCTGCCAACTTTGCATGTTCCCCCTCCACTCGGGTCAGTGATGGTCTGCTTGTTCCTTGCAGGTGTCTCAAAAGCTGTTGAGCATATCAATAAATCAATTGCACCTGCCCTGGTTAGCCAGGTAGGAATATTTGTTCTTTGACTAACTCAAGAATGTGCGTTATTGTGTATCATAGGTTTTTGACTTGGTTAAGTTAATTTTTAGAATAGTAATTCAGATTTGATTTAGCGGTGTATATTGTAGACAGACAGAAAAATTTTATGAGAGCCATTAATTTGCTTGGGACAATGCAGAATTATTGGCACCCTTTATCAAAAAAAGCAACAACAAAAAAAAAAGTGCAAGATGAATAGTGATCTCATAATTGGCGTTTTGGTTTTATTGAAATACTGTAGTTTTTCTGCTAAACTTAGACATGTGCCCTGGAGAGAACAGAACCGAGCCTCTTTCTATCATTTTTTTATTTTTCTGTTTATTGTTTTGAGTCGCCTGTAGAGGGATCTTGGTTCACTCGTCTGTGCATAACCTGTAGTTAATCATCTTTAGTTGGCTAGTTGGTCTGCACAACTAGTTGTGCGCAACCTCTTATTTATGTACTGTTGTATCATAACATGATGTAAGTCCTGAGAACCTCTCAAAGAGTTTTAATGAGGCGAAGTTAATCCCTGTGTGTAAGCAGGTATTTAGAAGTCTTGTAGGTATTTTGCTCATTTTTGTAAACGGTGCCAATAATTTTTGAAGACATGGTATGTCCCCTTTTTTTAACCATTGTATGCTGTGAATTTGTTTAACATTGCACCAGCTTTGTGTTAACTGCATGAGATTTAACCCAGCCTCATGGCTCAATGCTTGCTGTCACAATGTTTATTCTTTTTCTTTTCCTTTCTGTTATCGATCAGGACGTGTCTGTCTTGGACCAGGAGAAGATTGATAAACTGATGCTTGACATGGATGGTACAGATAACAAATGTAAGCAACATTTACAAATAAATGTAGAAATCAATCATTTTTGAAAAATAGATAGAGGAAAGAATGCTTATGCATGAAAAGGCATTGATTTGGAGATTAGGTTAGTACAATTTGCTGCTTTTTAAAGTACTATGTTTGTAAATTTTCAGCTAAATTTGGGGCAAATGCTATCCTGGGTGTGTCCCTGGCTGTGTGCAAGGCTGGTGCTGCAGAGAAGGGCGTCCCCCTCTACCGCCACATCGCCGACCTTGCTGGAAATCCCGAGGTCATCCTCCCCGTGCCTGTAAGAATGTATTGTGTTCATTGTGCTCGTGCCAGACCATGATCTGTCCTCTTCTCTTGTTGAAAGTTCTGACACACTAATAAACAAAGCCGTTTCTATTCCCAAGGCCTTCAACGTTATCAACGGGGGTTCTCACGCTGGCAACAAGCTGGCCATGCAGGAGTTCATGATCCTCCCAGTTGGAGCAAGCACCTTCAAAGAGGCCATGCGCATCGGTGCTGAGGTCTACCACAACCTGAAGAATGTCATCAAGGAGAAATACGGCAAAGACGCTACCAACGTGGGAGACGAAGGTGGCTTCGCCCCCAACATCCTGGAAAACAAAGAAGGTGAGAGGAGAAAGAGTGGCAGTTGGAGTCATCGTGTTTCCTTCTGCAAAAAGTCTGTTGCTCTGTGGTTTTATGCCCGTGCAATCAATGATTATGAAATCTCAATCTCAGGAGCTCTGATGCGATCACTCAAGTATTTTTCGTGTTCATACAAGCCAAGTGTAATGTATCCCGATCAGTGAGGGAAGATTTGAATTTTGTTGTAATAAATTACAGGAAGATCCCTCACAAAAATGTAACGCCACAAATAGTAGCTGTATGTAATAAGGATGTAGCAGCACAAAAGCCATTATTTTAATCTACTGCCCCAATTTTGCTACACAGAAAGGTTGGGGGAGGGGGAGGGTGGAAGCAACAAAAGTCTAAGCCTGGTGTCGAGTTTGTTCCAACAGGTATAATTGTGGTTTGTCTGTTGCTTATTTATGAACTTGTAGTTCAGCTCAAGACCAGGCAACAAGCTCAACTCCAGTATTAAATATGAATGACTGAAATAGGTCACCTTATTTTTTCATAATAAAATATGAATGACTGAAATAGGTCCCCTTATTTTTCCCCTATCGACATGAAAGGTGCCATACTGTGTATAGTATATACAGTATTATTTATTTCTAACATCAAACTGCATTTATTTTCTGCTAGTACGCACAGCATGTTGCTTTTGTACTCCCCTTAGTTAAAAAAAAAATAAATATATATATATATATATATATATATATATATATATATATATATATATATATATATATATATATATATATATAATTATGTACACACACGTGTGTGTGTGTATGTGTGCATATATATAGATAGATAACATTTCGTCATTATAAATTCAGTAATCTTAAAATCCTTCATGCCTTTATTTATTGTTTCCTATTTGAAATCTATAAGTGTAGTTTTGAATATTTCAAGAATATTTTTTAATATTAAGGAGTTTTATTTTTTTTATTTTTTATTTTTCCTCCTCACGATGCGTCTAATTTTAGTCATATTGCTGTAACTGGAAATTCTTCTTTAGGCAGCAGCACAGGGTTTCCAATTTCAGACCAGGTGTTTGCAGGGACAGATGGCCATCTACAGTATGACCTGCTTTACTATGCTGAATGTCTCTCAGCTACTGAACACTGTTGTCTCTAACCACTTACACATGTACTGTACTGTAAAATAAGTTTATTGTTAGATTCTAGTAACGTCTGTGTACTTGCAGTATTTTTGTCAGTGTGTAAGAAATTGCATTAATGGAAAAGTTCCGTATTTGTTAAAAGATGTTTCTTCATTTGGAGATTGCAAAAGAGCTCAAAAGGAGAAGATTTTTTTCTTCTTCTGTAATTAGACATTTCATAAATATTTGGACTGAAAATATTTAAACTTGGTGTTTCCTCGTCAGCTCTTGAGCTGCTGAAGAGTGCCATCGGCAAGGCTGGCTACACTGACAAGATTGTGATCGGCATGGATGTGGCAGCCTCTGAATTCTACAAAGATGGCAAATATGACCTGGACTTCAAGTCACCTGACGATCCCAGCCGTTACATCACCCATGACCAGCTGGCTAACATCTACAAGAGCTTCGTGGACAATTATCCTGGTCAGTTTCTTTTAGGACTTAATCTGCTGAATGAATGAGCACAACAATTGCATTATACAATACAGAGCTTCCGGTCTTCTGATATTTAACAGAGTGTGATGCAAACACAAGATATTTTATAGTATGGTATAGATGGTTTTATACACTAGCATTAAGCTGAATGTACTTCTGTCACAGTAGTCCAAACAAATTAGGATTTTATAGTGTTCATTTAACTTTTAAACAAATTGATGTGTCTGAGCTGTAGTGTGAAACAAAGCATTAATGGGTTAATTTTGGTGGAATAAGCGCTGAAGCATCAACTGAGCCACAATAATGTGCTCTTTGATGTACATTCCTCTTAAGCAACAGTAAATGGTGCTGTGTGTGCTTCGGGCTTCCAGGAGCTCTGTGTGATTTGTATTTAACAGATAACTGCTTTCATTCATTCATTCATTCATTCATTTATTTATTTAAAATCCATGCTTGATATAAAAGCTAATGCAGGCTTGTTCGTGAATTATTATTAGTTTATTTATTCTTACTTATTTTCAGCCCATGCTTATGCAGTTGATTAAAGTCATAACCAATTTTTTTTTTTTTTTTTTGGTCCCTCCCTTAGTTGTCTCCATTGAGGATCCCTTTGACCAGGATGACTGGGAAGCCTGGTCCAAGTTCACAGGCAGCACCAAGATTCAGGTGGTGGGGGATGATCTGACTGTGACCAACCCCAAACGCATCGCCAAGGCCATATCCGAAAAGGCCTGCAACTGCCTGCTGCTGAAGGTCAACCAGATCGGCTCCGTCACGGAGTCCCTCCAGGCGTGAGTGGCCGCACTCTCACACTAATGGCTGTAACACATTGTACCTTTTGAAAAGTTTGTTTGCCATTATATTTATTCACATCTTTCCTGTTGCTGTTTAGCTGCAAGCTGGCTCAGTCCAGTGGATGGGGTGTGATGGTGAGCCACCGTTCCGGAGAGACCGAGGATACCTTCATCGCTGATCTGGTGGTTGGCCTCTGCACTGGCCAGGTGTGTTTGTTACTACAGTAAATCTTGCATGTATTAATAAACAAAATTAATGAACAAATACTAATCTTTTTTGTGTGTTTGTCATGATTTAGATCAAGACTGGTGCTCCATGCAGATCCGAACGTCTGGCCAAGTACAATCAGCTGCTCAGGTATGATCGTTAAAAAGATCTAGATCACACAGCATGTACTTCATGTGTAACAAATACGCTAGCATTTTTACATCTACATCTGTAGCATATGAGTGATTAAGCAATGTTTTAAAACTCTGGTTGAGTCTGTTCTATTGAACAGATCAGACACTTATTTCTATTGAATATATCTTATTTAAGGGCAGTTAATGAATTCTATCAGATGTTTAAAAATCTAAGCAACCATTTAAATAACTTGGAATGAGACGAGACACAATGTGGTATTCTCATCTCTAACAGAGGCAAGAACACTTAATTATACAGATTTTGCTTTGCTAGAACAAGACAAAGTAATCTATAAAAATACCACCTGCAAGTAAATCTCAGCAGCCAGCAGCTTGTTAGATTTTTCTATTCAAGTCTACACTAAGGAGTTTCCTTCCTTTTCTCATTACACAGGAATGTAATTATTTTCTGCAGATGCTAAAGGTGGATAGTGATTCAGGTTAAACTTATGGTGTATATACCTTTTTTAATTAAAATGGCATTTGGAGGGAAATTAATTTTATTCTGGCTAAGTGGGAAAGGTTTTGATTACAGCATGGTTTGTTTTTCCTGTCTGTAGGATTGAAGAGGAGCTTGGAGACAAGGCCCGCTTCGCCGGCCAAAACTTCAGGAAGCCCATCTGAAGAACAGGCCTTTCTTTAGCCACTGTTACCCATACTTGCACTCCCACACATTAAGCAATGTTATCCCTCTCCAGAGTGAAAGGATTCTGGAAAGGCATTGAAAATCAAGGTCCAAGTCTATAGGCTACGGCATGAATGTTTCTGTGCCAACGGAACGCCCATCCTCCTATGCTTTGGCTCCCCCCAAAATAGCACTGATCCTTTTAATTATAACTCTGTATTGTGCGGTGTTTCATTTGCTTTTTGTGTGATGTACTGAGTCTGGTTCTCTACTACTTCAGAGTTAATTTCAGTCTTCTGCACTGTATGTAGTGTAGCGTGTGCTCCTCGTGTTGCTCATGTAGTGTCACTCTAAAGTATGGCATAACAACAAATAAACTTGTGTGGAAGTGTCATCGAGTCAGTGTGTTGGTTTGTTAATTTCCTGCTTGGATACATAAACCTCTATTCGTAGGTTACGTTTGACCACCCATGAGTCGAAAAGCATTGTTGAGCGGCAACATGAGTAGAGGGGAAAAGAATTAATACCTCCCTGGTGTGAGTTTGGGGCAGGAGGGCATCTCCTATTACCAGACAATGATGCATGAGGAACAAGTAACAAAAGATACCCTGACAGCACAATAACATTAAGACTGGATCTGATCCTTACTATTGCTTTAAAGTAGATGTGTAATTAGAACCTATTTGCATTTTCATTTATGTTAGTAATTAACAAACATTTCTATTTTCACCTATTTTAGGTTTGGTATTTTAAATAATAATTTTTTTTTTTGCAAACTTGCACAATGGCCAGTGCTAAGCCTTTAAAAAAGAGGGATATCTCGGATATAATAAAACTTGTAGACACTGCTGTAGTGGTCTCTACTGACCTCTGCTGTCATTTCAGAGTAATGCAACAATCTGAAGCACTTTACAGCCAGATCTATTTACTGAGTTATACATTACTGTATGTACAACGCATAGATTTTGCTTCCAACTAAAATACACTGCTCTCCTCTGACCATGATTATTAGATGTCGTTTGTCCTAATAACCAACTTATGTCTGATGATGATGTTAAGTAACTTGTGATTTGGTCCTGTTCTGCAAAGGAATGGCTCCCTCTGCTGGAATCTTACTTCCTAGCTCTAGGGAAGGGATTTTTTTTCTTCTTTTTGTCTCCCTTCCCCTCAGTCTTCATTTGCATTGGCAGTAGATTGGACAAAACATGAAAGTATAGACAAAAGCCTGGCCAAAATTTCACTGTTCACTGTTTTGAAAGTCAAATCAAGAAAAACATAAAAATTACTTAAATCAGGTTAGACAGCACGGTGGTTCCAGGGTGTATGAAGGCCAAAATGATGAATTATTGGAATTGGGTTAAGAAATTCTTACACATAAAAAAACATAGAGCTCGAGGAAAAAAGGTGGTCGGGAAAAAACACCACGAATGACCGACATCACTTGGTGAAAACTTTGTCAAAATGAACAGTAGAATGTACCGTTGAAATCAAAGCTATGTTGAATAGTGAAAGTAAGAGCACAGGCAGTGTGATGAAGGTACGGATGAAGCGCTGCACGCATCATGCATAGGGATCTGTACAAGCCTTTCTTCAGTTGGTCAGGTATAGTCCTTCGATGACCTAAATGCACTGAATGACCAGGTTATCACATGATATGGCCATATTGGTATCATATTGGATAAATCAAAACAATTAAAAATGGAATTATCACTCACTCACTCACTCATCATCTATACCGCTTAATCAATTTATACAATTTTAAAAGTATTCTAGTTTTATTAAACAAAAAATATAATATTTCAATAAACTATTTTTTAAAAAACTAGCCATTCTTATATCAAAAGTATTTTTAATATTTTTAACTCCGAAGATTTTTTATTAACTGATGCACGGCGGCTTAATGGTAAGCACTGGGTTCAATTCCCGGCCTGGGTTGATTCCTGCCTCTGTGTGCATGGAGTTTACATGTTTTCCTCGTGCTTGGTGGGTTTCCTCCGGGTATTCCTGTATTCCTATAAGACAAGCAGGCTAATTGACATTCCCAAATTGCCCATAGTGTGAATGACTGGGTGAATGTGTACGTGTGTGTGTGTGCTCAGCAATGGATTGGCACCCTTTCCAGGGTGTACTGCGCCTCATGCCGTAAGTCTCCTGGGACACGCTCCAGTCCCCCCACGACCCTGTATACAGTATAAGGCAGTATAGATGATGAGTGAGTGAGTGAGGTTTTTATGATTATGATTATGATTATTATTATTATTATTATTATTACTATTATAACACAGCTACACCTGAAAGCATAATTCAATCTTAAAATGTGTGCTGTTAATTAATTCATTAGAGATCAACTATCATGTAAATAATCACGCTGGTTTTACTCTGACATTGGTCTAATGTAAAATGTTTGTAGTCATATAGTAGTTACAGATGTTAAACATCTGTAATGCTAGCTTGTATAGGATGTGTCAGTGAATAAATCGTGAGCCTGCATCAGTTTGCTACCTGGGCAAGATCAACGTCTAGAATATGATTTGCTGCATAAACAAGTATGTTAGCTATTGCAAATGATGCTAGTCTAACCTGGTATTAGCAGAGATGTATATTTTAATATATACTCCAACCTTACTCCGATTAGATACCTCATTTTTACGACTCTTTGCTTACTCCAGCATATTGAGATATTTTACTGAGGTAGTGCTGGGGATGCTCAGCTTCAAGATCAACACTGCGACCTGCTGATGCATACGTCTCCAAATGCAGATGGATCGCTATAACGTTAACTACAGCGTGAAGCACGAGAAGGTCACAGCAAATGACGAATTGTTACAATCTCGTGGACTTTTTTTCTACATCAATAAACTGGTTTGGATGTTTAAGTGAAGTGCAAATGAAATGTGTGGAGGTCTGTTCAATTGCACTGTAGTGCAGTGATGGGCTGGAGAGGAGACAAGAAGAGACCTTTAAGATTTTGTAGTTTACAGATTAAAGTAATAGTTAAGAGCTTTGAAAAATAAGAACGTAAGAAATGAAAAGAGGTTTGTTTTGTTTTGTTTTTTATGAAAATGTGATGGAGAGAATAAAAAGTATTAAATTCAGTAACACTTAGAATAAAGGATAATTAGCCCCAACATACTGCCTGGATTTGTTTTATTCGACTGAGTTCTGATCACTGTAATGCAGCTACAGTATGATATGAAAACATCTGTACTGTAAAAACACTATAAATATATAAATATGTATTGTTCTATAACTGCAAAAGTTTTGGCACCCATATTTCGCAATATATAGGAATAAGCCTCTATAAGACTGCATCATTCTGTGATTGATGTTTTATGTTAAAAATATTGGAATGCTGTAAGTTTTAAAATCATTTTAAACAATATCTATAATACGTTCAGTCGTTTTTATTTCATATTTTTATATGGAAAAAAACACTTATTTTTATTTTATTTACACATATCCATATCATATCATTCATATCATTTGAGTGAGTGTGTGCGTTTGCCTTGTGATGGATTGACACCCCATCCAGGGCGTACCCCTCCTCGTGCCCCTTGAGTCCTCTGGGATATGCTCCGGCCCTCCCACGACCCTGTACAGGATACGCGATATAGAGAATGAGTGAGTGAGTAATATTAATATTAATATCTGGTGAGAACAAACATCAGAAAGTTTTTACCTATAATGTCAATTTCAGAGACAGTAAGAGAGTAGACAGGAATGTTAAACATCTGTATTTGGCTTTATATTACTGTATGTGTGCATGTGTGAATACTAAATGCAGACTTGATTTTGAGACATTTTTTTTTGTTGGCTTAGTTGGCACACAGATTTGATGTCTTCTTTTTAAAAATCTGTCTGGGCTTAATGACAACAAAAAAGAAAAGAAAAGGAAATTTTAAAAAATGTACTGCTGCGCCAAAACAGTCACACAGCCTCAGTGATTCACAGCTATAATTTTATAATCAGGTGCTTGTATGCAGTTTAAAATCTATCATCGAACATGCTGTTTTGTTATATACTGTACATTACCTCTGTTTAGTGATTTTTTTTCTACATTCTACAACCATACTGGGGATTTCTGGGGAAAACTATGAAGTAACACACATATGGAATTAGGTAATTCACATCACAACAACAACAACAACAACAACAACAACAACAACATTTTAAGACATGGAGATCTAGATCAGTGCTTGCAAGAACAGAATTGTCAAGTGCATTTGCAAAACTCATCAAGCACCATGATGACACTGTCTCTCATGAAGACCATGAAGAAGTTCATTTAGAGTTAACAGGATCAGAAATCAACAATTACAGTAACAAACAGGACCTCAGATTAGAGCCGAGATAAAGGCTTTACAGATCACGAGTAGCAGATACATCTCAATATCAAACTATTCAAAGGAGATTATTGCATGCATATGTGTGTGTGTGTATATATATACTGTATATGTACTGTATATATACTGTATATGTACTGTACTGTGTGTGTGTGTGTGTACACACACATATATATATATGTACTGTACTCCAAAGTTACACCATATCACCATATCACATATCATTCTACTGTATTAGCCTCATATGCTCACGAGTTTAACACCTGATGAATAATCGGTTGCTTCACACTTTGATTAATGTTGCTATTAAACTGCTTTGCGTTACATTAACTGGTTCGTGCGGGGCACCACCCTTTTGTGTTGACTTTTTTTCTTTCACAGTGTCTATCACAGGGTCACAGTATTTATCCAACTAAACGTCCTGGGATGGGATCTGAGGGGATGTTGTTCCATTGCAGGAACCATACACTCATTCACACACATGCTCTTTCACATCCATGGCCGGGCCAATCCATGTACTGGCATGTTCATGTTATTGGGAGGTAGCTGTAAACCCACATGAAAACAATAATCTCTGTTAATAATCATTTCTCCCTGACATAATCATTCTCTCCCTGCCTGTCATGAAACGTAGCAGGTATTTATCTGCCACTGACTCCTGCCTCATCTATTAATGAAATGTTTTTCATTGGTTGTTTTTAAGCCTGTCCATTAATAACTAGTGATCATTACACTAATGCGGCCATAAGTCAATGCAAAATGTGCACGTGTACAGACTAGCTGTGCTAGTGCCATACTCATTAAATAACGCTATGGAATAACAAGCATGCTGTCTGGCCGCTGACGGAGTGTCTGCGCTCGATGGGATACAGTCGCTACACACCAGCAACCCTGCATCTTTTGGTCACACAATCACAATAGGGGTACCGAAAAGAACTAGGCATGGATAATACCCTTAATGTAAATTATACTTTGACACACGACGTGTAAAGGATTACTGATATCAGAGTTTCAGATGAGCTGCCAAGACAAGGTAGCTCAGCGGTGGCAACGAGATTCAGGCCATCTGTTTGGTGCTGGCAGGAATGATGGGGGTATTATGTGTGCAGAGGGTCCATTAAGCATGCATTTTCTAAGTTACAAAGGAAAAAGGGTGGTGTGCATTGCTCCTTTCGGAGGCACCGAGCCTGGGTCTTAACTGCACTTGTAGGCATTATTGTCTCTGTGATTACAGGCACTCTGGTGAATTGGCTGTGACTCACCTCTTGCCTCCTCCCCTCACCAATCACCGCCGGCGTACCCCCGTCTCTTCCTGACAACACTCACTCTAGAATTTCCTCCTTTTCTTCTGTTTGCATTGTTCGTCCTGCCTGTCACGCCGCACTGATACAACAAGCCATCCGTTTCTGGGCACAATATCTCCGATACGTCGAGCCGACTGAAAAGGAAAAACAGTCAACTGTGTGATCATTTCAGCCGAGCAGTTTGGGTGCAGCCTGTAAAACTACCACTCATGGGATGATAACACAGAATAGCCATTTACCACTCACTGCGGTCTACACTTACACATGTAAATCGTGCAAAAAAAAAAAAAAAAAAAAAGATTCTCCTTGCATTAACCTTTATCATGCTTTACTGGTACCCCATCAAAATCTGATCTGCATATCAAAACCAAGCGGTGTCAGGTTCAATCATTCCGAGTGTGTTATTTTGTCTTTGTTTCTTTTTCCTTTTCTTTTTTTCCTTTTTCTTTTCCAGTATCTGTGGGACTCTATAATTACTTATCTCTCAATCATCTCTACCCCTGCTCAGTAATAACAAGCCTTTATGCCAAACCCAGGCGTTTTTCATCCTCATAGCTTTATTTCATCACCAGCCTACATGCTTTTCTGTCAACTGCACTATTACAGAATAGCACTGTAAATTGAAAAAGGGCACGTTTTAGTGGCGCGGTGCCAGTTTTCACTTCAGCCAAAAATGCGTAATAGGCATCTATTCATTCGGTGTGTGTATGTGAGTGTAATGACAGAACATATTGAATTATTGTGCGGCGGAAAAAGAAAAATGACAAAGGAATACGGAAAAGCGATCACCAGCGTACAGTATTGTGTTAGGAAGGACGCAGGGGGTTAAGTGCAGCATGCAGAGCTCAGTGGTAATAGCTCAGCCTGATCATTCACTTGTGAATGAATCCTCTGGGACCAGGGCTGCTTCTTAGACAGGGAAAGAGAAACACACACTGCTCAGAAAGTCACACTGTAAACCAATCATTCCCTCCTGCAGAGATCTGTACACTGCATACGCTCACAGGCGCATTCAAACGCTACAGCCTAAAAGCTTTTATTAAAGATAATGGCGCGAGTTTGTGGTCAGGGCTCGTGGTGTACTAGTGTTATGTTCACAGGGTCACCTTCCTCACTCACAGAGAGCGTGACAAACAAAGCTGTTCATCACGCAGGCAGAAAATAAAAACGACACTGAAACTGTGTCAGTCCATTAAGATGATTTTTAGGATAGGTTTATTATTTTTTTCGCAGGGGAGTATTTGGTTTCACCATTCGGAAGAATTCGGTTTGGATTCATAATGCAGTGGATTTAGTTGATATGTTCGAGCAAGCTGTAGATTTTAAGTGGTCTTCTTTTCACATGAACATTTTTATGCCGGTGCTGTAAATAGTCACTAATGATAAACTCTGAAAGATCTGACGGGAAGAATGTGTTAGACAACAGATACTACAGCTACATCTGAAATAATGATAAGATAGATAGATAGATAGATAGATAGATAGATAGATAGATAGATATTACAGAGTAAAATAAGCTTTCAGATGTAGGCCTGTATTCAAACATATTCTTTCTGATGGATCTTTATATATTTTCTTCTTGGGCTTTGTTCCTTTTATCATCAGGTCGCGACATCAGATTATTTGATCTGAAGGATCTGACGCATTTTTTACGCCAGAATCCCTTCCTGTCGCATCCCCCCACCATTTTCTAACTGGGCTTTGGACTGGATCTGTTTGTGATGACAGGGCGGTATAGGTTTAAGGGTCTTGCCCAAGGACCCAACAGTGGTGACCAGATGGTGATGATGCTCGAATCCCCAACCCTCCAATCAGCCACCCAGTGACTCAAACACCTCAGCCACCACTGCGCCATAAAGAAAGAGAAAAATTTGAATAGAATTCTATGATCTATCATCAAACTGTATACATTCTCTCTGATCCCAAGAATAAAAATGTAATTGATATCTAAGCAAATAGAAGAATAGATAGACAGATATTTGATCAGATCATTTCTAGATGAAATTTATTTCTCTTGCATTATCTCTTATGCTTGCCCAGTGCAGCTGTTCTCTTGAGATTCTTGCAACATCCCATGAAAGAGCGATTAAATATTAGCAGGTTTTATATGGAATGATTATTAGAACTGGGTCAACTGGTTAGTTTCAAAATTGATCCACAAAGAGTCAAGGTCAAAGCAAGGATGAATGTATTCCCATGTATATTTTAAGAGCTACAGGCATTAAATGAGTAACAAAGAAGGTCTGGAAAAGATCTACAGTAAATGTGATAGATAGATAGATGGATAGATCTTGACAGGGTGCCAATCTATTGCAACACACACATACACACATTCACACACTCTTTTGTATATTATGGGCAATTTGAGAACAGCAATTAGCCTAATCTGAATGTCCTTCGACTGTGGGAGGAAACAGGAGTACGTGGAGGAAACCCACCAAGCACAGGGAGAACATGCAAACTCCATGCGGAAATCGAACCTGGACCCTGGAGGTGCAAGGCGACAGTGCTAACCACTAAGCCACCGTAAAATGACAACAGTGCAAATAATAATTTGTATTATTATTATTAAAGCATATGATAACTATTATTATAATATGTATTATTGATTGAGCTGAAGATGAGTTAAAAAAACGAGCTGATCTAATGAAATAAAATTAAATCAAACAAACTGAGGTTGTAATTCTCTAAGCCTCCTCAGCAACAAAACAGCTCTATGTGAAAAAAAAGTGACAACAAATACACACGCGCGCGCGCGCGCGCGCCAAATCTTCTACTACACACGCGCGCACACTCTATCACATGCACACACGCGCTCGCGCACGCGTTTTTAAATCACAAAAACCTCAAGCTGATTGGCGGCTCCCGCGCTCACAACGCGGGAGCAGCCAATCCCGGTTTAGGACACTGGCAGAGGGCGGGGCTTTGTCCGGTCCCCTCTGGCTGAGAGGGAGGAGCTTCTTCATGCAGGGGCTTTTCTTTCTTACTGAAGAAGGACAGAGATCCCAATCCCATCACTCTCAGCACAAAGATTTCCTCCCGAATGATTCAAGTCGTTCCCTAACGTTAGTCAAATCACTCATTCGCTCCAATTGCACCCAGAGAGCCGCTGTAGCCCGCTAGCTATAGCTTTAGAGCTGTGGAGCTTTAGAGCTTTTAGCTATAGGCTACCTGCTGCCGCTTTGTGTTTGTTGCTCGCAGTCCCATCTCAAACAAATCTCTGATGTTGTAGAGCGAGACGCAAGGTAAGTTTATAACGTTTACGACTTCCAGCCTCGACGTGTCCGACAGCGTCTTTATTAGTCCGGGTGTCGATATTCGGTCGCAGCGGCTGCTGCAATTAGTCTCGGCGTTAATCAGTGGCTATTAGCTAGCAGTGTTGGGGGGGAGCTGATTAGCCACCATGGTGCTGAGAGGTGGGCTAGCCTAGCTAAACAGCAGCGCGGCTCTTAGCAGCAGCAGGCAGGGATGCTGAGTATCATGGCTGCTGCAGGTACAATAATACAGGATTAGGAATTGCCTGTGCAAAAAAAAAAAAAAGCATCAAGTTTAAACTTGGGCAGCTTTTGTCTTCTGGAGTCTGCTGCATATTGAACTTGTTGAGGCTCCTGGACTTGTGCTTTTGTTGTTGATTTGTTGTTGTTGCTGTGGCTTCAGCTGGTTTCTGTCTCTCCCATCTGCTCTCTCTCTCTCTCTCTCTTTCTCCAGCAGCTGGGCTTGTTTCATTCATTACATATCATTACTCCCTTAAAAAAAAAATCCTATACACAATTCTTACATAATTCATCAAGTAGGCACCTCAACTTTCATTATGCGTGCACATATTTTTATTCTTTATTATTTGAAATGATTATTCCTATTATTCTGGATATGATCCTGAGATCAAATGTAAGTGTTGAGCTGAAACATCATTGTCTCAGTAACCGAAGCTGCTCTCTATACAAGCTTGTGTTGCTAAGTTTATGCAAAACATCAGCGACATGGTGGACATGTTGTGTTGTGTGTTGACATGCTTTGAGGCACGTCACGAGGAATAACGTGTGAGAGGATATTAAGGACAGAAAAATGTGACAGTTTTACAAAAAAAAAAAAAAAAAAAGCATCATGAACTTATGACCAGTAATGAGAGAAAAAAAATGAGAGAGAAGAGTTCATTGTAATAGCCACTCAGCCACTGATCTTGCGATGAATGATTGTGATTGCTCGCTTTTTATGACATTATATTCTAGCATTGCACTGATTCTCATTTTCCTTGTTTTTATTATTGATACATTTTTCGGAGTAACCTACACGCGCTCTATGAGCCTCTTTTGTTGCCAAGTTATGCAAAACATCAGAGACGTGCTCACAGCGAGCTTTAAGACACTGTGTTCTGTGTTTACATGCAAGCTTTGAGGCAGTGAAGTCAAAAAAGCACGCCTTCATTACCAAAAAAATAAATCTTTGGATCAGAAAAGGTGTTAAATCCCTGCTCGAATTCCCCAAATCATCCTAAAATCAAGCTGTTACAGAAAAAGCTTTGTCTTCATTGTGTTGTAATAGAGTAATAATCATACTGTATACTGATAAAATCTGGTCTAGTAACGGGCTGTGTCATAAAGTGATTCTCTAATAATAGAGCTACAATTAAAGATAATGCCTCTATCTTCCTTGTGTCAGTTTATGTCAACTTTGTCAGCTGCCTTTGGTTGCAGTGGCACTAAATCAGCGACAGACGAGCTCCTTGTGTTATACGTCCTTAAGCCAAACTCATCAACCGAATAATTCTTTATGACGTGATTATAACCCGTTACAGTAAAAAAAAAAAAAAAACTGTACAAGAAGTTCGATGTGATGCTTGCTGAAACATTTAAAGGTACATTAGGTGATTTTATTTTTCATAAAATAAAATTGGAAGTTGTGTAGAATCTGATATAAAAAAACAATAGGTCAAGTCATGACCTTAGGAAATGTATTTTGGGGAACTTATCTCTGGTACACAATGCTTGTTTCTGTTTGGATGTGCCACTCCTGTCAGTCATTTTATAGATACCACTGAGACCGGAGCTTCATGAGCATGGGCAGGAATTATTCAAATGACAAACCGCTAGAGAATTAATCTTTCGAAAAACAAAAAGTTATCTTACCTAATAGACCTTTAACTTGTGCGACTTTAACACTTGCCTTGTGACGCTATGATTGGAAATTCCTAATCCATAGATCCAATCCTGTTTTAATAAAATGAGTGATAACAGTTAGTAATAGTAATGGTGTGTTTACTACTCAGTACAAATCTAAGGCTAACTAAGGCAGACACAACAGTGTACACATTTGGAGTCGTGCTGCACAATTATTTACATAAAAATCGAAATCACAGTATGGATCTGGACTGTTATTAATACAGATAATGTTCGTATAGTCAGGAATCTATGTGGAGCTCATCAATGATTTAAGTATTTGTAATTTTGAGTTGATAAATATAATCAAACATCCTCTTAATGAGATTGTTTGTCCCATTATTTGGTTTTAGCCTAGGTAAATGTTTGTATACAACATGATACATTTAATAGTTTTGTATACATCACAGTTTAAATCACAATGTGTGTCGGGGCAAAAAAATATATAGATTTTTTTAATCAAACCCTGCAGCTCTAGTTTGGAGTATAATAATATATTAACTACAGTGTTATCAAAACTTCTAAAGTTTTGTCAGGTTACACCTTACTGTTCCTACAATGAGAGAGTGGCTACTGAGCAAAGCAAGCTGAGTGGACAGACCGAGCGAGAAAAGGGTTTGTGATGACCAGTAATTCTGAAGGGGACAGATGGTGATCAGATGTGGCCTGAAAACATCTGCCTGTCTTTTGCATGAGTTTGTCCCCTACCTATAGCACAACATGATGGTTTGTGATTGTGATCGCAGAAGAGATGGAGGGTTAGTGTGGGAGATATGGAAATACATCACCAAGCTGAATGATTATGTATATACATATCACTATTGTGGAAAATTAACTTGTCAGTGCACTTGTCCCGGACATAACAGGATTTGTTTATGGTTTATACCTGTTAGGAACTGTAAATTAACAGGAAAGCTGACTTAAGTTTTCTTTGGAAAATATTATTATATTTGTAATAAATTTTCTTGAATTTCTGTTTCAAGCAGTGAATATATGCACGTGTTTGTGTGTGTTTGTGTGTGTATGTGTGTGCACACAACTGCATGCATATGAAATATTTCTCTCTCTCATATGTTTATATATATTTATACACATTTATATACACTGTGTGTGTGTGTGTGTGTCTATAAATATGTGTAAATAGGAAAATCTGTGTACAAACACTGTGTAATATATGAGAGAGAATCACACATACGGATAGATAAGCATACACACAAATAAATACACACGTATATATGTACATCTATTTACAACACTGATCTGTTGCTCTGAATGCTTTTTGGAGTGATGTATGATATTAATCTTTTGATATTATTGATAAATTATCAACATGTTGAGAAACATCAGAGAACAGTAACATCAGTGATGATCGTTTTGAAAAATATTTAACTTCTGATTAGAAATTCAGTGCTGCATGTAGGAGATTTGGTGAATCAGCAACGATGATGCACTTTTTGGAGAGAACACGGGTATCGTGACATATTGAAATATCGATGTATTGTGATGGCGCCCAGCTTTCGATGAACGATTCAACATTAAGTACCAGCCTAAGCTGTTTTGGTGCCTTTATTTCATACGTTTCTTTCATTCAAGCATTTTTGTATTTAGTGTTTTTTTTTTTTCTTTTTTCTTTTGCACCCTTTTTCACAAAGGCCGCTTGTTTAATTGGAAGTTTCCCCCGTGCTGTTGAATAAGATCATAAGCGTGTCATTGTGTTGTGTCCATTCAGTGTGCAGGAGACACAGGCTGGATTGTATGGCCACCTGCCACTGTGTTGCACCACGACCAAATGGAGCTCTCAGCAGCGTGTGATTGGAGGAGCACACACAATCATTTTGTGCTCTCTCTCTCCCTCTCTGTCTTATTTTTTCTCTCCACACACACACACACACTGCTCAAGCAAGGCCTGGCGTGTAGTACATAACAGTTTGCTTACAGTGAGTCAGTGTGCTCGCGCCGTGTTGTCTGTATGCCTGGGCTGAACACTCTTGGTAAGCGCTTGTTTGCGCGTCTGTAGTCATGTTTTCAGGTTTAACCTGCAGGTTACGTCCTGATGCGTCAACCCTTTGTGCCTCACCTCTCAATGACCTTGTACTCTTAACAGCATTGTTATGAGAGGTGATTGTTGGCGCTGGTTAATGTGAAGACACCTTTCTCTGGGTTAATATTTGTCTCAGGAGCAACACTGATATGATAATGTGTTGGAATTTTTTTTCTTGAAAGAAAGAACTGCATCTTGAAGGGAACTGAGGAAATCATGAGGTGAATTTCACTTTGGTTAAGAGTTGCCTACGTTACCTAAAAATGCTCCTCGGCAGCTCGCTGACAGACAGAGCTGCCAATGGGACTTATCCCTCATGTCACCTGTACATAAAGAGAGCAACATACCAGTTTGTTAGTCCTTAACACCTCTTTCTGACATGATGGGATACATTACATTGCCGGCTTTCTGTCATTCAGACCTAGATTACCTTTACGTTAACGTTCTCCAGCGGCTTCTTTCAGACATACTAAGAGAGAGCGCCACAGTACACGTGTGGTATTTGCCATACCCACGCCACGTAATGTGATGTATAATATGAGTTACCAGTTACCAGTTCACACTGACAAAATCCTACCTGGTCATTGTTGAAAACTCACTCCTAACCTTGAGAGGTGACTCTGAAGGCTAAGTGGTGTTGCGTTTGCTTACTATCTATAAAATCTAAGCGCGTATTGAGGTACTGAAAATTTCATGACCCACCAAGACATACTGTATATTTTTCAGCCCAAGATAATAAAAGTAGACTCTCAACTGACTCGCGGCTTTTAAAGCAACACTTCCTAGACTGTCGCGATTGGTTGTAGTGCTGCTCACCTAATTGCATGAAAATCGAACCCCTGCAGTTACCTGATCTTAAGGACCTGCAATTCCAGACTTGTTTTAAGTGATGAGTAAATGTTACTAGGTCTGATATAGTGATTATCAATTATCAAAGTTATCCCCTACTTACAAACAAGTTCTGCTCCCTGAGCACGCTCATAAAATCTGATTTGCTCTTAAGTCCGACAAAGTGAGTCTTAAACGCCTTTGACATGTAGGTGCAATATAAAGCACATCAATCCACTTTCTCCTGCCCCCCTGCCATCATGTGGCCGAAAACTGTAATCACGCCTAAGGTAAAATTCCACTGTATTGGACTGTGAACTCTGTTTTTCTGAGGATGTTATTCAACATCAGGACAGCTTTACAGGACAGCTATTTTCTATCATCGTGTGTTCAGACTGATTCATCAAAATCCGGTGAGGCTGATTCCCGTAAAATTTTCATGAAGTAGAACTGCGGTCTGTTCATAACTAAAATGTTCGTACGTTGGGGACTACCTGTTTAGTCTATGATCAGCTGATTTCCTCTGCATTTCAGTCTAATGGCAATTGATTTTAATTGTTAAAAATGTACTATTTTTCTATTTCATCTATTTATTTTTTGTTTCTATGCACCATGCAACTGCTGTGTACCAGAAACACACAAGGTCTGATAAACGCACTCGGAGTGTAATACCAATAACTGCACGTGCTCACAACATGGTTGTGTAAAATGGCGGACGATGTATCTCCTGTTATATAATCTTTCTGCAAAAACTAAAAAAAAGTCTGCTCATCCTTATCTGTACACTTTGCCCAGACTGATCAGCTTTCAGAACTTCAGGTTTCATGTCCACGTCCTCAATCTCCCTCATCTTCCCGCCTTTGGCAGAATCGGGTTTCTGGCACATTGCATTTTGGGACATTAAGTCAAACGACAACCGGCAACTTCTTCCAGGAATGAATATTTCAGTATTAAATACTTCAATATTATCATAGTTCATGTGTTTCAGGCTGGAGTTTTCTTTTATTGAGATCCTGACGGGTGCAGGCATAATTTTGACATTTATAAATGATAAAAAGAAACAGAACCTAGGAAATTACACCCAGCAGCATTACAGTCATTTCATGATGCCTTTTTAGCCAGAATAAGAAGTTTTGTCTTTGCGGAAAGATTTCATACTCCCCGGATTTAAAGAAAAAAAGTAATAAAAAAGAAAAGGGGGGGAAAAAAAGAAAAAATTCCCTGTATTCCATGTAGAAATGTCTCAGTTCTGTGCAGACGTAGGATAACTGCTCACTTTAGTCGTTAGCGCTGGGGTGAGACATGTTGAAATAATGTCACGCTTCTTTGTGAATTGCAGAGAGTGAGGCAGTCGAACGGCGTAGGAGGCATCTATTAGTAATCATTCCCTACAGGCTAGAGGGCACGAAGACGTCTCGCAGGTCCTACGGAGAGAAGCCGTGTTTGAGCAAAAAACTGTGTCGTGCGCGCACACATTTCCTCACAGCTGTGCTTATTTAAAAAAAAATTTTTCCTTCTCCTCAAGTGATTCAGTGTATTCGAATCTTTCTGTCAACCCCCAACCCAACCCCATTGTGCTGAGCTTCAGAAAACAAAACTAAAGAAAGCTGATTTCTTTTGTGCGGCTCCCCACCGTTAAACCGACCGCCAATCATTTTCTCACAACATGTCATCTCGGTGGCTCGGTCAGCCGAACATCCGTAGCCATCGCTTCACTCCGAATCTTTTATTAGAGTAGTTTTGCATGGAAGATTAGTGCTCGCTATGAGAACGCGGCACCCCTGACTGTTCACTTGCCCCTCGCAGCTTTATTCCAATCAATCAACGTTGTCTTCCGCCGGCCTGGATTCCTGCCTCGCCTCGACGCGGGGAAAGCCTTGAGGGAGACGGTGACAGAACAGAAGTAATCTGGTTAGTGTTTTTTTGGCATAGCGTTAATCCATCTTTTGAGCCGGAGTGCGTTCCGAGTTCACCCAAGAGGGCAATTTGGAGCGGCTGCTGCCAGAGCCCGTGTGAAGCACTCGCAGGCAGAGAGCAGTAAATAATGTGTTGCAAATGGAGCCGCTTTCCTAAGAAGTGTCGGGCAACCTGTAGGGAAGATCCCATGTGGAAGCTGGTGTGTGTGTAATGGAGTTGATTTGTCAATACTCAGCCTGGATTTCCACGCGCTCTAACGCAGCCCCTTTGATCCGAGCTTTGATTCGTTACTTGTTTAGAGACTAAACAGCGCCGTACGAGGCACGTACCACTTCAAAACACAGTCCATTAGTTGTGAAATGAAAAATTGGAGGCGGTGTTTGGATGGATTGGTTCAAGAAGGAGGATTTTCTCTTCTTTGCAAGTCAGACAGCATTAGCTTTATGGCTCTTTCAAAAATCTCTGTCACTTGGCCGAGGCTTAAAAAGCTGTTTAAATACTTTTTTTTTTCTTTTTTTCTGGTTGTCTGGTCTACTTTGTAAGACTGGCCCTTTCTTTATGCTACATTTCCTAGCATTTAAGGCTTTATTTAGTCACTTGTGTGAACTTTTTTTTTCCCCCCACAATGTTCACTGGAAATCTATGTGTGTGTGTCCAGACCACATCAAGCAGAGTCTGCTTTCCTGCACTCGGCCGGCGTGTTCCTTCAAAAGAACTCTTGATGGGGTATTCAGTTGCTGTGTACTCATTAAATTGAACAATCTGCCAACGCTCCCTGACAGCACACACAACAAGCCGGTGCTCTGCTCTTCTTCAGAATCTGTTTTTTTTTTTTTATGTGTTACGGGTGCCAAAAGCAGGGTAATTGGCCCGCTCGTCTGTCGTTTTAAGAGATTCAGCTGACACTCAGGGCATCCTGGCAGAAATGAGACGGGCCGGCTTTTTTCCCCTCCTCTCTGACACACTAAGGATCGTTGTAAGCAAAAGCAGGCAAAGATCAAGCCAGTTGCTTCACGGATCCCCATTTCCCCTTCACTCCTCGAAACATGAGGTTTGTGTGAACAGGCTACATCCTGTGTCATCCTTAGCGTTATTGAGGAGAAGCAGGCCTGTGTTGTGACAGCCCTCAGAACACAGGAGAACATGTGTGTGTTTGTCATGAAGCTGTTGACCGGATACAAGCTCGATGTGTTTGATGTGAGGTTAAGTTCTCATCGTCACTCTGTTCAGATTCTCTGGATATCTGAGCTGGATACACTTGTTTTAAAGTTTTTCTTATATATATATATATATATATATATATATATTTTTTGCATGTGTGTCTCATAAAGAAAAGGAACTAGATTTTTTTGAATGGTGAGATGCTTTTATACCCACTAGTCCAGCAATTCTGGCCAGGTCTTTCACCCCCTCGACATCGTGTGTGAGGGGTTTCTTCTGAAATGCTGTTTGGTTTTTGCCAATTATGCCGCTGGGCATTAAAGCCAAACAACTCCACTTTGGTCTCATCCTTCTATTGGACATTGTTCCAGAAGCCTTGTGGTTTGTTCAGATTGGGGCTGAAGCGATTCCTCGAGTAATTCGATTAAAATGATCGAGGCAAAATCTTCTGCCTCGAAGCTTCTTTTAATAAATTTTAAAAGCCTGCATTATGTTTTCGCGCGATTATTTGTTTGGCGTGCATAGCGCACTTCCGGATGCAATCCTCCAGTAAACACAGACGAAGAAGAAACGCTTACGTCACCCACAAAGCGGAAGGAGATGCAAACAGTTAGCGTTCTGTGGCCGGCTGCAAAATGGACGGGTGCGATAAAAAAAAATAATGTCAATGAAAAATGTTTTCAGCAGCAGGAAACATTGCTTTAAAGCGCAGGACATGTCTCAGTTTGGAGCATGTTGACATGCTCACCTTACTTCATTTCAATCACACTCTCCTTTAAATACTAGTGTGCGCACACGTTCAAGAGAGAGACATTTATATTCTGATGAATATATTGACTTAAAACACAATGTATGGACTCTTGTTCCTGTCCATGGATTTTTGCATCCTAAATGTCATCACAAGGCATTCCAATAAGAAGTCAGTAAAGGCTTATGTTATGCCCGAGATGTAGATTTAGAAACTTTAAGTTCTGATAGTTAAATTGCACAACTTAGTGTTTTTGTAATTACTTCTTTAAAAGTGTCCCTTGGTTTTTTTGATACTTTGAAATACCGTTTTGTAAGTTTTTTTCATCTAAGAAGGTATGGCATTGTTATGCACTTAATTCATCTACATAATGACAGTTTATTTTTTGATAAAATGCTGTATTCATTTAAAAAGTAAAAGTTTTATAAAAAGAAAACCAATTAATCTTTGTTTCTCTTGTATATACTGCTCAAAAAAATAAATGGAACACTTGGTCCCAGTTTGACTTGAACCTTGACCTCTCGTATGTGTATGCAAGTTCAAGTCAAACCGGGACTAAGTGTTCTTTATTTTTTTTGAGCAGTATATTTTACATTGCTGTTTAATTAAGCAAAAGTATTTTATCGGATTACTCGATAAATCGATTAAATTTTTGGTAGAATACTCGATTACTAAAATATTCGATAGCTACAGCCCTAGTTCAGATATAGTTTTGCGAACACCAGTCATGTTTCCGTCATTTATTTATTTATTTTTAAAGACAGAAGAGGCGTTCTCTTGGCAGCCCCTTCAAACAAACCGTATTTTTTCCAGTCGTCTTCTAATTGTGCTGTCATGGACAGTTCTCGCTCAACAACATTTATTCCTTTAACATTTGTTTAAAAAAAGTTTAAAGTTTGAATTATTTCTTAACCCATTTACTTTACATGTCGACAAACATCTATTTTTTTTTTCTTATTATTGATTTCCCTGGCATGAAGGTTTACAGTATGTGCAGAATAAACTATTTAGAAAGACCAGTCCAAACATGGACTCTCTGTGAACACTAAGTTTTTCTCATTCAGATGAGGCCTGTAGTCATTTTATTATTATTTTTTTCTTGGTATTTCTCTGATCTCTGAGAGTGAATGTGCTGGGACGTCCACTCCTGGGAAGATCAGCAACTGTCTTTAATGCTTTCCATTTGTGAATAATCTTTCTTACTGTAGAACGCTAAACTACAAATTGTTTCAAAATTGTTTTAAAACCCTTTCCAGATTGATTCTCAGCAACAATTGCTTTTCTAAGACCATTGCTTATGTCTTTCCCTCTTGGCATTGTGTTAATACACACCTGATTGTGCCAAACCAGGAAATTGCCAAAACTTTTGCTTTTATAGGGATCTGCACACATGCTGATGATCAAATAATCATGGGCTGATAATAAGCAGCACCTGGCTGCAACTTTTCCTCTTAAATCCTGTGGAAATAGTAAGGGCGGACTTGATATCGGCTTCATGTTTTTGTCTTTGTTTGGTCTTAATTTTTGTTAAATTAATAATGACACAGTAAAAAAAAAAAAAAAAAATGTTGTTAGTCTGAGGTCATATTTACCTAATACTGAAACCTGCTATGCTCAGATGATTTTGATTGATTATTTTTGCACAGAAAACACGAAATCAAACAGGTACTAACTTTTAAAAATTACTCTCGGTATTCAACCAAAAAATAGAGAGATGATTTTCGGTACATATCACTTACCCCTCATTCCTGCACCTTTGTACCTGAAATAAATGCTCCAGATGGGTTATAAAATACATCTCTGCCAACACCATTTATTTCGTGAATGTTTGTAGGTTTCAATTATTTCCTAATTCGCTCACTTTATATGTCTACAAACATCTCAGTTTTATTTTCTTCGTGATGATATCCCTGGCACGAAGGTTTATGTGCAGAACAAACCATTTAAAAAGGCTGATCCAAGCACGGGCCTGTGAACACTAGAGGTTTTTCTAAAGCATCTATTCACAAGGTCATTACTCAATACTGGCTCATTTACCAAATAGCTCAATTGGTTTGTTTACTATTGTGGTGTATTCTAACCAAACATTGGCACATGCCATCTTGTGGTCTTTGCTGTAGTCTGTGTTTCATCGGCAAATACAAAATGTACTCCAGCTGGAGTACAGCAAAAAAAAAAGGACGTGTATTAGACTTGCAGTGAACAACTTTCCTTTTGTTCTTCAGACTCGTAGTGTCTTAAAGCCAAACTACACAACGCTGATGGCCTTATGAAAGATTAATGAAAGATTAAGGAGTCGAGTTTTTGAAGTGTTCGTGTATAAGATGGACTCCGCGTAGCCTGCTACGATAACACGAGTTATCACGTTGTATGATTTTTTTTTTTTTTCCTTCAGTAAAGGTATCAAACAGCTCTGGCATTACCTGTAATAAAATACTATAGAATGGTATGTAAAAAATGCTGATTGAATTTCAATGGAGATCTTATCAGACACCTATGTACTGCCACCTTTAATAGCAATACTTGTACCGCTGAACATTTCATGCAAAAATTGCTGCCTGCTTTTCTCCAATCTCTTGCTCTGTGTAGTGTCAACTGAAACACCATGAGCCGTTCTGCTGTTCATCTGCCTCAATGGTTGCCATGTGAGATGCTTTTCTAATGGCTACGCATGTGAGGAGTGCTTATTTGAGTCACTTTTGACTTCCTGTTAGCTTAAACAACTGTGGCCTTCTGACCTTTCTCATTGTCAGGGAATTTGTCATTTCAAACCCCAACTGGCGCTCACTGGATGGTTTTTGTTTTTGTTGTCATTTTTCATAGGCGCTATTTGAAAATTCCATAAGATCAAGATGAGATCGTGTTTTCTTCTGTTCTGATGTTTTGATGTGAACTTTTCAAGCTAGAAAACTCAAGCATGATGTTTCTTGTTGTTTTGCACGGCTGCTGCATGAATGCCTATATGAATATACATATGGGGTAAAATTTGATTGAATTGTGAATAGAGAATTTGCCAAGCCACACTGACTCCAAAAATTTATAAAAAAAAAAAAAATAAAAGAATTAAAAAAAGAAGTACTTTTATAATAGAGATGAGCAGGTCAATCGCCCAGTGACCAGAATTAGCTGGTTTTCGGTTTGATTGGCTGATCACTGGTGAGCGCCAATCAGCCTCCGATATAAGTGATTCTATATTGGGTGCAGAAGCTTAAATTAAACTGGCTCGCATTTTTATGGCGTTACGTTATGAAAAATTGTGTGCTTAAAGAGCCTCTGATCTGTTTTTTTCTGCGAGCGAATTAGTCTCAAAATCCACTCATTACACACGCATACACCAGTCTCAAAACACGGCAAGTGCAAAATTAGTCTTGAAAACTGTTCTTGCAGCTCAACCCATGTGCTCACTGTCAAGTTGAGTTTTGAGACTTTGGAGGCATTTGAGGTGTTAAACGTTGCAGTCTCTTATATAATCCTACAAATGGTACAAACTAAACAATTCATGCATTTTAATCTGATGTAGTAGGAATTAATTATTTACTAAGTTTGTTTCGAATGTAGATTTTTTTTTTTTTGGTGAATTTAATTTTAAATGTTAAATATTAAACACTTGTATTTGAAATTAGTTTGTCTTGCTTAAATGCTCCATTTGGTTTTTAAGTGAGAAAACAATGTTATAAGGAATGGATACTTTTTTACTCTGTTCAGTTATGAAGCAGTTAAATACAGCTAAAGTACAAAATGTTTGAATTATGGTCTTAATAAATATCTGGATTTAAAAAAAAAACAATTTTAAGTCATGATACTTGCAGAATTGCAATCCAAATCGAATCGACACCTAGGTATCGCAATATGACATCGGGTAGTGAATGCTGATTCCCTTCTCTAATAAGTGAGCATGGGTACAAATTTTCCTATTAAAGTGGCCCGTGGATATATAAACAAGTGTAAAATCTGTCATATGATTCATTCCCGGCTTCACCACTAGTGTGGTGTTTGATTAACTGTTAATCATTTGGCTCACCTGAATGAAACTCTTCCATTACCTGAAGAGATGTGATTGCTTTCCGAAGCAGACCTGCAATTCCGAGCCGCTCGGTGTTACAACAGGATGGAGGTCAGATTTCATTAAGCCGACTATTTACACCGCAGTAAATGTCAAAAACGTTCGAGCGTCGGTGTTACGCGACATTTTATCGAGTGAGTCTGAATTTCCTAGCCTTACAGCCTGGGGCCTGATGTTCTTTCCAGGTAAGTACCCCAGCGGAGAACCGAATAACGCTACAGCCTGACGGAAGACCTCCAACCCCGAAGCGAAGAAGCAAACGGGCCGGTGCGAATTACGAGCCTCGCTCACAGATTACTGCAAGATGTCGTCCCAGATCAGACGGAGCTGCGGTTTGTGGGAGTCATTTTGCCGAATCAGATGAGGGGAGTGTTTGCAATTTAAAAGCAAAACTAAAGCAGATGTTGGAGAATGAAAGTAGTGCAGGATTGCTGTGGACCGCTATGGGGGAAGAAAAAAAAAAAGCCATGAACAAGCTGGTGTTTTCGTTTTAAGAGCAACGCAGCCGTTTGTCTGGCGGCCTGTTGTCAGTAAAGCGAGTGGAAAATGAGATGCCATCTTGTGGGAAAATGGAGCCATATTGGTCCGTCCCTGCCGACTGGAGTGTGGGGCCGAGTGTTACACTGCTGATTAGCTAAGAGATTTCCTGCTGTAATGACACGCCGTGATGCTAGTTTTGTGTTCCACACACACATACACACACTCACTCTTGTGCTAGTGTTTTATTGCTTGGGCTGTGAGCTTTCTTCTGATAATATCCTTTTCCAGAGCTCAGACATATACAAGGGGGAGATACTCAGACACACACACACAAACACACACACACATGCTGAGGTCCCAGTCTGGTTTGTCTGTTTGTAAGTGAATTAATCTGAGGAATGAACGAAAGGCAGAGAGATGAAGATGTATTAGCGAAAGCAGTACTGTCTTCTCCAGTGCAGCAGCTGTGACCAAGCAGGTCGAGAACAGAGACATTTTTATTGGCTTTGATGCATGCCTTCCAGTACCGCGTGCCGTTAAGATGGCGATTCATTTCGAGATAAACATTTATCCGGTGGTTAAAGTTTTTTTCGAAAAACAGAATTGGTGTTCTAGAGGGCTTTCGCACCTTAGTTTGAATCACTTGACAATTTTGTGTAGCGTGTAGCGTTTCTTCTTCCGATTCAGTCTCTCTTCACACAGAAAAATCCAAACATACCAGTACGCGCCACTTCAAGCCACACGAGAACACACTCTCTGCTTACTGGTCAGACGTTTCTACCACTGGGACAAAAACAAAAAAAGTATGTTGTGGACTACTGCGTTGTTCTGTGACAAGGGAGAGAACTTAATAATGGAGGTTAACCTATGCGGGTTGGTCTGAAGCTCAGGTACTACGTGTACGGTGTACATTGCTTGTGTTCTGGTTCAGTATGCTTTCTCATCAGATAATTCAGATCTTTTACCAAGTCCCGGCGTTTTGGTCCGCACCCTAGTGTGATTACTCTGCACGCACCAGACGAGATCCACCGCACCAAGAGGGAAAACACACGAGTTAAACTGACTATATTATAAGTCTGTAGGTTTGATGGCACCCTTAGAGCTGTCCTTCGAGTTTATCATCTCGTATTGCTTCAGATAAATACTCTCTAGAGTTTATATGTCTACAGTAGATAAGATTCTCTCACCAGCCACTTTGATAGGAACACCTGATTCATGCAATTTCATGCAGATTTATACAGTTGCGTAAATCAAGATGTTTGTCAGGAACATATTGATTCATGCAATTCATTAAAAATATAAAGCAAGCTTTGACACATTTGTTGTGCTTTCTGAGACGCTTTTCAGCCCACCACGTCTGTAAAGAGTCGTGTATCAAGTAACTGATTCAATGCACATCATTATTCATCCTTGCTGATTGTTGATCATGATTGTGTTCCTAATAAAGTGGCTGTCAAGCGTATATACAGATAGTAATTATTCGAGTCTATTACTAAGGTTTGTTAGATACATAATGAAGCTCAGATGTGCACGGCATCATCAAGAAAAAAACGTAATCTCTTTTGTCTTTAACATCGAAAGACATGATGGATCGATTAGACTCGTGGAATAATCCAGAGATCATAACCTCTGTCCATATTCAGCTCCCTCGCTAAGGTCGTTTCTGTCCACAGAGGTGATCTCAAACTACAATGGCTGCAGTATAAATTGGTCGCGTCAATTGCTCACACTTCCTGTTTCAAAAGGAAATGCGTCGCTCAATCCACATCATGGCATTTTTCAAGCTGTAATGTCAGAACAGATTGGAGACCCAGTTCTGAAGCTGACACAAAGGTGAGGTATTGTTTGGCTTTCTCCTGACCTCGCGAAGAAATGTAAATGATAATCAATAGCTCATCAGTGATTGCTCATGGTCCGTGTCCCCCACCAGCTAGCGGCTCATGTTGCGGGAGATTGATTGACCTCATAGGCAGCGATCAATAACGGAGATGTTGGTCTCAAATTCTAGACACAGTATTGCCTGGATACGCCGAAGCACCCCAGTGCAATGAGCTCTTCTCGACGGATATTGGACTTTTTCCCAGCGAATCGCAAACCTTAAGGTGTAAATGATTCCCTGGAGCCTTAGTCAGTTGTAGTCATCACAACAACATGGGATTGATCAAACGTAGCAAATGTGAGTGAATGAGCTGTTGTGTGGTAGTTTTATTTATTTATTTTTATTTTTTTAATGAAGGCGATTTAATCAATCAGAAACCTTGGAAAGATTTCACTGTTGCTGTTAAACTTGGCGGACATGTTGCATGGGTTTTTGTCTTGCGTCACCATGCAGGCATGCGCTGAGAAGAAACCTTTTTTCAAACAAGGTCGATCTGATTATTACAGGTTTTTTTAATTAATTAATTAATTATTTTTACCTCCAGCTGTCTCCTCAGAAAAGGCTTTGGGTTAATTTGTAAATCATTTCATTCGAGTCAAATCAAACGCAAACTGCCAGCTGCCAGTATCCTGTTTCACTCTGTTACGTGAGAAAAATACTAAAATTTTTCAAGTACATTTTTTTTGTGACATCTTCACCTGCTAACCGAACGCGGCGAGAGCGTCAAAGCGGCCGGAAGTCATTCATTTTCAATGTGAGCCGGCAGAAAGTGGCGAAGGGAGTTAAAATCAGCTCAAATTTAGGGTAATGAGCTACGACGGCGTCAACCAATTCAAAGTAGAGGTCCTCCGCATGAAAGGATTCAGAGGAATGCAGTCCTCTAACTTTTGTTCCGGCTACATTAGTTCCCAAGCGAAATGGAGGAGAGGTTGATCATTTACCCCGGTAGCGGGTGTTTATTAAAAAGTCTAGTAAGTGATTTCAAATAATGTTATAATAATAAGATATATAATATAATAATTAAAAAAATATAAAATTAGACTAGCAATTCACAATGAATAGAAGCCACACCATACAAATGGCTTGTAATTAGTTTATTTCTACAATACAGTTTTTTCCATCAATCAGTTTCTTGTTTTCTTCCACATTTTGGTCAGTCTCCACAAGATCAACAAACTTGATTGCTTTGCAGCCCCTTTAAATATAAGAAAGGCATTCGATCTACGTCAGAGCGGTGAAGAACGGCGAAATTTGACGCTCTCGCCGCGTTCGGACACCGTAAGAAAAAGAAAAAGTTGTAGCTATTTGTACAGCTGCTCTGGTTAAGGGGTCACTGCTAGAGCATTCGATTATTTAGTTAGTTGATCTTTTTGTTTTGTTGGTTTAATTGAATTGCTGAAAAAGGTTTTTTATTCAGAATTGATTCATACTTTATAAATTTAGGATTTAAGTTTTTTATTTTAATTTCCAATCATTAAATGCTCTAAAATTGGAAAATTCATTAAAAACATGCCACAGCTTTTGTAGAAAATACAAACTGATTTAGTCTTCTGCAAATACTCAAATTTTGCGAAAGTATCGCTACTGATTTTTTTGGGTTTACGGATGGTTGGTGCAATACCGTTACCTACTGGACTTGATTCGGAAGCAGAAGACTGGCAGGGAAAAATTATCAGTTTGTATAAGACATGACATTGTAACTAGAGACGCACAGCGGAGGAATGCAACAGGAATTAATTCTCCGGGAGTTTGAATTTCTCTCCTGCCTTGTGTATCTGGAAGTTCTCAGGGGTGAGGGGATGCTCCCTCACTCTCATGTCAGTTCTAGCAGCACGAGCCAAGCATGTGCCTCTGCGCTCCTATTTATTCCCAACCCTTACTGGTGCAGCGGCTGAAAAAGCTTGTGTCTCTAAGGAAGCATGTGATGACCTTCACCCTTCCTGTTAAGTTTTAATTTTCAGTTTTATTTTAGTAACCTGGAGAAAGTCCTTTAACGATATGCAGTTTGGGAGAAAATGTAAAAGTTATTCAGTAGTCCAGGTTTTATTTACAGAGTTAGGCAAAAAATATATACAAACTTGTATAAATATTTTAATACTAAATTTATTGTCATGTTATATATTGATATATATATGGTATATGATGGTGTGATCATATTATTAATATTATATGAAAATAATATACATCATACTATTTTTCTTTTCTTGAAGTGTTTATACATTTCTTTGGCTGACTCTATATGTGTGTATAAAGTTATTAAAATGTTTGTTGTTGTTTTATTGATTTGTTGTTGATTTTATAGTTCTTAAAAAAAAAGGAAAGAAAAGAATATCAGCGGGACAAAAAATAATTAATAATAATTAATTCAAAATTTAATTCTATATTAAAATAAATAAAAACTAAACAAAAAAACAAAAATCGTTAATCATCTCTTATTTTAACAATTAGCAACAAATCACTGATTGTCTAATCATTTGTTTACCATGTGTGTCATATGATTCTGCCCTGTTCAGTCTGAAATATGGACATGGAAGTAACATGGAGGAGAACTCTTTCATTGTGAAGGTTGAGCATATTCAGAGAACTATAAGGGCAAATAATAATAATAATAATAATAATAATAATGTCAAATGTTCACATAATCATGATCTTGATTTGGGGTCATATTGCCCAGCACTAGTTTTTAATACTTTTGACAAATCAGATGTTAAATATTAGTGAGTTTAAAACGAATAAAAAATTGCAACATCCCTTGTGTATAGCAGGCAAGAAGCCTACCGCTGAGCCTCCCGTGCCCTGTGCTTCAATCCATAAGAAAGTATTTTGCAGAATATTCTGTACTGCATCCAGCATTTATTTTTTGCCTTAGTCCCAGAGCATATCATGTTTCTCCTGCTTTATGGCTCTGTCATGTGGCACTCAACACAAAATACACCTCTTGTTTTTATTCTCTTGAACAGTCAATACAGTACCATCAGGCTCGATTTCGAATGACTTTATGGTGTGTATGTGGAAGTGTTTATTTTAGAGTCCTGTTTGACTTTGTGTACCCGGAAACATCGTGCATTTGGAATTCGGTGGCTGAGGCTAGCGAGAGACGCTATACGCTTAATTAAGAGTCACTCGGTCAGTCATGGGTTTTCTGTATCATCACTAATAATAATATTATGGGGTCTTGTACTGCTGCTTGTCTTTTTTGCTTTAATAGCTTTACGATCTGCATACACAGTACAGCTCATTAAAGAGTCTCTCAAGCCTCCTCTATTCCCTCTTTTTCCACCTTTTTTTTTTTTTTTTTTTTTTTAAAGGGCTCCTGGGTCAAACGGAGCAACATCACAGGGTGATATTTAAAAGCTTGCACGACTGGCTCGTAAACCTGGGTTGCGCTGATCTTTCTATTGCCGCTTCATTTCTTTACTGCCTGCCTGAGCCGAGATGATCGAATCCTGCCTGATGTTTTAATGGCGGAGTGTGTGGGGATCTAAACTAGTGAATTATGGGCGTGCTGGGAGAGTGACCTTGCTGCTTTTGTGTGCTCTAATCAGCTCGGAGTCATCTGAGAGACGGCGTCGCGTGGCCTCTGTAGCACTCTGCCCTTGCTTTGCCCTTGCAGTGACAGCACCACGTCCGTGTACGAACACTGCAGCAGCATCTTGTCTTTTAACAACTCTCTGGATTTTTGTTTTATTTTTTTCCCCTCCAGCGCAGACAAAAGTAGCGGTTGTGTGCGTGTGTGTGTGTATAGGTGTGATATCTTTATAGCGCTTTCTCTTTATAGAGCTGGTGGGGGACAGGAAGAAAAAAGAGATGAGAGGGAGAAAAGTGTAAACAATAAGCCACAGCACAGCTCTGTCTAATGGCTCAATTTGTAATAAGTGTATCGCCTCGAGCTGTTTTAAGGAAGAACTCGCTTGACGTTTTGTTGCATTTAATGAACCCACTGGTTCGGGAATTTTGTGAAGATCGGTAATTCGTTTATCAAAGCAAGATTGCCTCGTCTGCCTTTCTTTAGCGCCGTTGTTCCCCTCTAGCGCATTCGGGTTCCTCTGTCCGGCTCTCTCTCTCGCGCTCTCTCGCTCTCTTTTGACTCGTCATTCCCCCTCAATTAAGCCTGAATGGACTCGGGTTTATTTGAATACCAAATTGACTCAAAACCCAGATGCTGCTTATACGATAATTAAAAAGCTACTACAGCTTTAAAACCCTATTAAGCTATTATTCCGTCTTCATATTTTTCCCTAGCAAGCTGCCGCCCTGCCGGCTTTTATTAGGCACACTGGCTACTGAAAGGCTATAAATTTGATCGTCTACTCCAAATGTAGTGCTTGAAATATTAGCAATCATCTGTATTCATCTGACAGGAAAATGTAAGGGTGTCCGTCAGCACGTCGAGAGCAGAGGCGGTAATTTGATCCTCGCCGTTTTAAGTGATCCTTTAGGGATTTGGCGGCGTAGAGACTAAGGCACAGCACCTGCCTCATGAAAGAAACATGGGTAGACAGAAGGCGACAAGAGCAACACAATAAAGTCCAAGTCTACAGAGTTATTGATTTTATTCAAATGGCAGTTTTAGCCTCAGTATGTGCAGAGAGACGCGCATTATTGTCTGAGCACTTAGACACCACGGTGGGCTTCGGGAGTCCGCTCGTACAGCGCTGCAGTTTAGGGAGAAATAAAAGTTGCATGGGTACTAAGGGATGTTTTGGGCTGCTGTGTATTTTTTCTTTTTTTTTTTTTTAATAATTTAATTGAAAACTATCGATTGGTGGATAAAATGGGTTGTCAAGGGCTCAGCCTTATTGTTGATGGGATGATGATGATGAAAACAGAAATTAATTCCAGCGGATATCATTGGCTCTCATGAGACTTGGCTGCTGGAAGGAGGGAGGCACACGTTGTGCAGAAGTATTAGCTTACTTCATGAACGCTGAGCTTTTATTGAATGAGTGTTTCGGATTAAGTGGCTTTTATTTATTTATTGTTTTAACTGATCAGTTGTAATGCTGTTGTGCTTGTGTTTAAACTGTGATGTGTATATAATGACAAATTACTGTATATAGTCTCATGCACAGTTTTTTGAGATATTATGGATCTTTTTTTTTTTGTTGCATATTTGCAAACTAAAAAAGTTGACTAAAAAAGTTTAGTTAATGTTAGAAATCGTACACCTGTAAAATAAATGATAATTATTTAGTTATTTAAATATTTGTATTCATGTTTTGAAATGTAATATTTAATTTAGAATTTTTTTTCAAGCATTTTGCATTGCAATAAACATGATTTTTTTTTATGCAACACTGCTGCATTTTTTGAGAAAATTCCAAGCAAACGTAAACAGTACTTGTGATTCGTATGAAAAATTATAGAAATTTATTTATTTTATACTGCTCAAATAATTATTTGGCCAAATTTATTTTCAACAGATTCTGATTGGTTTGTTTATTTAATCAGCTAATTTGCTTCGCCAACACACATCCTTTCATGACTGGTGTGGATGGTGTTAAACTGGTGACCAGTGGCATCATGGGGCACAATTCCATGGCATTGTCAACTAAAATACTTGCAAATTTGACAAATAAATAACTTGATGGACAACAATATGATGATAATCATGTATGAGTCAATCACCGATCCTAAAGACGCTTCACAAACTGAAATTCTGAAGCTCTTAATAAATTTCTTAGTAACTTATTAAAGTCATGCCGCTGTCATGTCATGAGCTCAGATTGGTTATTCATACCTCACACTGCGGTTGACACAACCGTGGTTATGTATCACCTCGTAACATCTCAGCAAAACTCTTTCGCCAGTGTTGATGAGTGGTCTACTCTTTCAGCCTCACACTACTCTTACACTAAACACAGAGGGGTCTGTCTGGACCATTCAGACTTTAAATGAAAAGGTAAATCTACAGAAAAGCACCAGTAGCTTCAAAATTCTATTAATAAGGCTAATTCAATCACCTACTGCGAAAATAGAATTTAGCAGTCTCTATAGCCTCCAAATCTGAAAAATTTAAGGGGGCACTCTCAAGCTGTGCACAGTGAGTAGAGTCAAACATCCCAGTGGTGTTATTGGGGGGGGAGGAGAGAGTCATTTTGATGTTTTACAGGTGCTTGGGATTCACTTTAGTCCCGGTTGACATTGTTGACTTTCATTCAGAAACCTTTCATCGAAACATTTGCCTCAACATTTGTATTGCAAAATATTATTAATCTTCCACGCACATCCAGACAAATGAGGCTGTATTTGGTTAAATCCTATCGTGTTAAATCCTGCAACAGTGTTTCACGTGTAGCATTTCAGAGTGATATCACAATCTGGTATGTGATCATGCCATCTGGTGACACAAACGGTTTAAGGAAAAAGAAGATTTGTAAGAAATGTATTAGATCTACTCTCAGTGGATCTTTTCATAGACCACTGAACCTCTTCAGATTTCCCAGAAGTGAACTCGAGAAAGAAAAAAAAAATGTAAAAGTGCAGCACGGTAGAGTGACTGGAACACATTGCTGACTGGGGTAAAGGTAGAGGAGTGGATTTGTAAATAAAATGCAAAGTTTTCATGAAGAAAGTTAGAGGTTTGGAATAAGACAGGCTTGGTACACAGACTTCCTGAAACTGTCGAAGGAAAGCAGTCGAGAAAAAAAAAGTATGGAGTATAAATTGAGTGAATCTAATATTGAGATGTTTTGGAATTAAATTGTTAAAGACGTGAAGGCTATGTTATATGTTTTTATTAATACTATTAATGAGCCTTGAGTTTGTACAAAAAAAAAATTGGGAGCAGATAAAGAATCTGACTAAAGCCAGTAAACCGTTTAAAAGGTAACGAGACAAGATCCAGCTGAAATAGCAGAAGCGTTTAATGAATCCCTTATTGACTGTTGCTAAGATTGCAGAGAGCTCTCCAGTTACTGCTCCAAATCATGCTTCAGTGGATGTGACTAAGCCTTCTCTTTCATCCTTCTCTTCTATAGGAGAAAAAAAAACTGGATCTGATCATGGATTCACTCAAGGATTCCAAATCTATGATATGAATACAAATGTCTCAAAAAAAAAAAGTTCTAGGTCTGTCCTATTGTACAGATCAGCAGCCTGTCAGTTTCTCGCGTAGCTGAGAGACTGTAATTGTATCACCTATCTTTAAGTCAAGTCAAATTCGGTATATTAGTAACTACGGGCTCTTATCTAGGGTAGATGTGAAAATGATGTCAAAGCAGCTCCTTTTCTATCTTAATAATAACTCCCAGGTCTTTGCATGCCGTGCACTGTTAACTCTTCTCTTGATCTTGATAGATAGAACAGCATTATATCTTATTCTAGTTATATTTATATAGGGGATATATAGAAAGAACCCAGTGAGTACAGGCCCATGTGTAGGTTAGCTGTGATTTAAGTTATACAATTGTTTATGCCCCGTTATTAATTTACTTACATTTTTGCATGTTTGAGGTAAGCTGTTTCTCCGAATGAGAGTGTTCTGCATGGGTAAAATGCCTAAACAGTACATTAATAGAAATGCTTTAAGCTGGCTCAAGAGACTGAAATATTTAATTTTAGGATGTTACCAAGTATTGACTTATGAATTAACCATGTATTAACATATTACACTTAAAAAAACAAAAAAACAGTATGTGATTTAACCAGGGTGCACAAACTTTTGCACAATTCAGTTTATTTCTTGTTTGTATATAAGATTATCAATTATGAAGTAACTGTGCATCAACGTTTATAATAACCTATTCTACTTAAAAACAAACACTGTATGATTCGATCAGGGGTGCACAAACTTTTTTGCACACGATGTAGATTTATTTTCCTTGAATATATTTTGCTCTGTTTATTTTTTCACAATCAATTATGAAGTAACTGTACATGTAAACGTTTGTATTAGCTTATTACACTTAAATCAAACACAGTATCTGATTTGATCGGGGTGCACAAACTTTTGCATGCTAATGTGAGGTTTGTGTCAGAAGTATAGTTGTGTTGAAATATCCACACATCCTTTTATAGATATCTCTTATATAGATTCCCAACTGTCCTTGAACACACATTAGGACATTTTCAGGATCTGAATCAGAGTAAAAGTTTATATTTAGGTTCCAGTTTGTGTTCACACTGCACAAAACAAGGAGTTAAAAATAAACGTAGCCGAAGGGGGGTTAGTGTATAGCATCGAGCCTTTGTCTCCGTTACGTTTCATTTGTCTGGTTTCAGCTCCCTATGAGGCTCGTACAGTTGAATGCGAGCGCTAACTGTGGTGATTATCTCGCACGTCATCTGTTGTGAAACCTCTTTAAGGTTTCGATCGGAAGCAGAGCAGTTATCATCTTTTTAAAGCAAGTGTAACATTTTCAACTGGGAGAATCTTAAGTATTGTTACTTTGCACCTTAAATATGGATATTTTGCATAACAGTGCTCCAGTTTGAGTGTGAAAGTTTGTTGCACAGAGGAACAACACAGGAGGATTGTGTAGTCTCTTTCAGAAGAAGAGCTTTTAGCCAAGTAGCATTTTCTACCAAAGCGTCAGAGGGGTGGAACTCAAAAGACAGATGAACACTTAGAGTTCTTTCATAAGTCAGTAGAAATCATGACTTATTCATAGTCAGATTTGCGCTCATTAGAATTTCCATTGTGCTGCTTTGTCACGTTAACCGATCGTCTAGCTGAGTGTCTTGTCATGTTTTTTTTGTTTTTTTTCCCCTCCTCTCTGCCTCATTGCATCCTGTCCTTTTTCTAGAGCTTCACAGGGAAAAACCTGCAAATGCAGCTTAAGTCTTAGTTTTCTTTTTTCTTTGAATCTACAGTATGAAAACATCTGGGACTCGTAGCATTGCAGGATCTCGGCTCTTGATATCGCGTCCTTCTTATCTTGTTGACACACATCACTACTTATCGAGGTTATTATCGAGTTCCTCTCTGCTTCGAGCGCTCCGGTACAGCCCACATTAATTTCTCTGTGAAGTGTAGCACGCTTATGTTCATACGCTTTTAAACACTCCTGTCAAATATTATCATAAAGCGGAGCGTCGGTATAAAACGGGCGCCGGCGTGCCATGAGAGCGGGTTGCCTGTGCTTTTCTCGCTTACACTTTCCTCATAATTATTGAAATTGATGTTTGCGGGGCCGCTCTAAATCTTTAGGCTCCGCGGGTAATAAAGATGCGGGCGCGATGAAGCTGCTAGGCTGCAAAATAAAAGGCAATCAACCTTCCACTTCCTGCCTCCTTTTGCGCGAAACAGCAGAAATACTAATTAAGTAGGAACGCTGCCTGACTCTGGTTTTCTCACCTTTTCACTGATGAAGATACCCGACCCCTCCTCCTCCTCTTCACTTCAACTCCCCCCCCCCCCCCCCCCCCCCCTTCCCAACCTGTTTTAGCTGCTCGTTATTCCTAGAGTTTCTTACGTCAGGAGGGTTTTTCCCAAGATTTCTCAGAGAAGGTTATAGCGGCGGAGAAGAAGAAGAAGCCGGTTCCTGTCCGTGTATCAGCGGTTCTTTGTTGATTGCGATCGACGGCCGTGCCGCTCCAGAGAGGGAGGCAGGCGCTTCCATTGATCCCGCCATCGATTTCCGAGATCACTGCCTGTTTCTGATGACATCAGATTCGCCGCTCTCTTTTGTCATCTTAAGTGTTCTCCGAGTCCTGCCTCGCCTGTTAGGAACAGACTGCATCGGAGCATAATTGAGCCAGCTTTGTAACCTTCCTTTCTTTTCTTGCACGGAGATTAATTACTGTCTTGTCACATGCAGTCATTCCTCACCTTTCAAGCAAATTACAGATGGCTGAAGGATGTGTGCGTGCGTGTGGGTTTTTTTTTTTTTCCCCCTCCAGGTGGCAGGGCGTTTTGTTGATTCTTTAAGAAGCATACTTGATGTGTGGGGGTGGGGGATGTGGACAGCATGTCCATTTTATTTATCAGCCTGTGGAGGAGCCTAAAGCCAAAGTGCACCTTCTTCTGTAGGCTCTAGACTCGAGCTGTCCGGAGCTCTGCAGTGTAGACCAAACGTTCTGCGTTGTTGTCCTCTTTTGGCAGAATGCTAATTAGCACTGAGTGAATCTCGCTCGCCCACGCCGCTGAGCGAGCTTTGTACTTTCCAATTCGCATCGTTCGGAGGTGAAAAAAAAAAAAAAACATTTCAGTGGGCCTTAGTGAGCCGAGCAAGTCAGAAATGAAAGGTTGGATACGCTTTGTTGCTACATGTTTTCCTTGACCCCTGGTGATTTGCACGTAGCACAGAGTGACCTGTTTCTGGCATCTTTTTGCACCCCTACCCATACTCAAAAAGATTTCTTTTAAAAACCTCTGCGCTGACAGCAAGCCTTGTGATATTAATAGTCACCCAGCAGCTGCGTTTAAAGGTTTTGGTCTGTGCTGTCATCACTCACCTCCGTGTCAACTGTCAGCAAACAAAGCGGCTTTCTGTCATTAATTATCATGTTGCGGCCATGCGCAAACATGAATTAATAAAAACACGGAGCGGAGAGGCAGTGTTGTCTTTGCTTTGAGCACCTCGTCGCAATGAAAGCCAAATAATGCTCCTGACAGCAGCAGTTTAAATTTCACTCCTCGGCCAAGCGGTTTTGTCACATTGCAGCTATAATGCCTTGGAGAGAGAGCGAAACAGAAAGACAGTATTTCTATCCAGTGAAGCCTTACAGGGTGTTGCAGTATGCCCTGCTAATCATGGACATGCACTACAAATTAGCCTGAAAACAATACATTTCTCCCTCACGCTTTCTCTGCTCCCTCCCCAGAGGGTTTTGTCTTCACCATGCAGCCGTGAATACAGCCCAAACGAGGTGGGGGGGGGGGGGGGGGGGGGGAGACGTGGTGGTGGTGGTGGCGGGGGGGGGCGTGATGGGGGAGCGATTTCCTCTCTCATTGTCCTCTCTTACTTTACCTTTCTGAGGCTCTGCCAGAGGAGGGCTTGTCTCGCTTGTAAATGGTGGTGTGGCGATAAGGATGATGAAAAGGAGCAATAAGGGTGACCTTTCCTTGGCTACAGAGAGAGAGAGAGAGAGAGATGGAGAGCAGAGAGATGGGTTGAATCTCGCTATTTGAGCAGGGGATGAAAGGCTTTGGCAGGAAATGACAGGCAGACCTTAATTGTGTCAGACATTCAAAATGAGAAACAATAATGCGGTAACAGTTGGCTCCCGAGATTCCGATCTGTCCGTCCGGGTGAAGGAGCGGGAGCAAGGGACAGAGGACGAGAAGAGGCTTACTCATCAAAGAGCGCGTTTGTTTTCTCGGCGGGCTGCGATCGTGCGCGTCCCTGCCGTTCGGTGTCTGCGAGAGCCGAGCACCGCAGCGCCACCTGATTTGACTTGATAATACTGCGCTGATGAGTCTGGGGGGAAATCAGTAACACGTTGCAAAAGCTGCATCGTTAAGGATGCTGTCAGTTCTCCTCGCCGCTGATAAAAAGCGAGAATGAAGTAGAGAAAGAAGAAAGGAGGAGGAAAGAAAAAAAGGAGGAGGCAGGCAGGCAGTCTGTGGATATAGCTGTCAAAGCACTAATGCCTTTGACTGCGTACTATTTTTACAGGCTAAGAGGTGTGTGGATTGGCGCCTGTGTCTGTCTGGCTGGCCTATAATTTTAATTTTATAGTCATGCCTCGGGCTTATTTACATCTTGATTAGCGCTACTTGTGCAGAAATGGAAGATAAACCCCCTTTCATGTGGATTAATGTGAAGCCGGCAAATATTGAATATAGTGGAGACATAAAGTGAAGCTTCGATAAGACCGAGGTGTTAATACCCGAGTCTGGTGTTACAGGGAAAAATCAGAAATCCGGATGAGTCACAGTTCTTACATAACGACCTGAAAGAGATCATAGAAACGGAGTAAATTAAAATAACCGTTTGATTCCACAATCAAAACTAAAATACACAGAACAAAACATAGAAATACACAGTTTGCAACTCGACTCCATTAACATGAGCTTTGTCCTCGGTTTAATTTGTCGGATTAATCAGATCACTTCATCGTCTAGGGCTGGGTAGGGAATATGATGATGTCATCAGGTTTTTCCTTTCAACAGTTGCTGATTGAATGCAATTAGATGTTTAGATAATTAACGCAATACTACAGTTTGTCTAGCAGTTTTACAAATCATATAATCTTTATTATGCTACATAGGCCTATTGTGATTTGTAGAAATGCACCTCAGATTTGAGCCGTTCTGAAGGATTTACAGAGCGTTAGTAGCAGAAACGTCTCAATATCAACTGTTCAAAGGTTGTGTATTTTGGACGCCTTCAGCATGGTTTTACAGCGCTGGAAAGGAAATTGGAGGGCACAAATAATATATTCATGTATAATAATATAATATATTTGTGTGTGTATGTATACGCGTGTGTGTGTGTGTGTGTGTGTGTGTGTGTGTGTGTGTGTGTGTGTGTGTGTGTGTGTGTATATGTGTGTGTTTGTACATGTATGTGTGTATGTATGTATTTATATGCATATTAGTATATGCAAGTGTGTGTGTGTGTGTGTGTGTGTGTGTGAGTTTGAGCTTTGATTGGTCAGTTGACATGCATGGTTAACATGCCTCCCACACCGCCACCTCCTCCCTTCTCTATCCACATGTGCAGGGTGTCATAACAAAACAATAGAAGCGTCATTTTAAGGTGAACACAAATGATTGCGTTTTGTGAGATGAGTTTAGAATGGATTCTGAGCCTGGGATCAGGATTATGCAAAAGGTTCTCAGTTAAAAGTGTATTTTACGGTGAGCACATCGGGGGAGAGGGCTGGAATGGGGGAGGTGGGGTTTGAAGATCTTGGGCATGAATTAAAGGTAATTAACTTAAAGATCAGCACGAGTCAATTCCAAACACTTTGTTTGTAATGTATGCACACTGAGCTCTGAGTGTAGTGTTCTAACTAAAGGATGCAGCGTGTAAATATCTAGAGGGATCTCTTGTCTGTCTTTTTTCTCCGTCTCACTTTCTCTTTCCTCCTCACCCTCTTTCAGTGTGTGTGTGTGTTATCACACTGGATACTGTTGCAATTAATATTAATGCAGTGTGAAGCACACTAGAGTAGCCTGATCCCCATGCCTGGCTGGGAGAGTAGTAGAAGCAAAGCCATGGAGTGCGGATAAGGATCGATACAGGATATGACAATCCTAATGTGCTGGCTGTGCGGAGAGAGGGATAAAGATGGAGGATGGCGGAGGAACGAACCAGAGGCAGCAGTAGTGGCATCTCTCTCTCTCTCTCTCTGTGTGGCTGCGACTATACACGACAGCTGCAGTCGCCATTGTGCATGGCTGTTTATTTAGTCATGTGATAATGATGCTTGACCTTTCCATTCGAGCCCCAGCCCTGCATTTTAACACGCCTCTTTTTTCCCTGCGCTCACTTCGCTTTGAAGATGTTTGCTTTGTCAGTATGTGTGGTCTAAAACCAGATCGTACGGGCACGTATGCATAGCGGACATCTTGCCTCGGCGTACACGCCGCCGTACCTACGACAGCCCCGTCTTTAAATTAGTATGCATTAGGGAGCGAGTGCAAAGCACTTCATTATGCCAGATTGTATTAAACTCTGCCTTTCGATTGGCTGCTTTGTCGAAATCAGACACACAAGCAATAATCTTCATTTTCTCAAAAGGAAGTGAGAGGGCAGAGGGGAGTACAGAGAAGGGAAGAGAAGAAAGAGGAATAATAAAGAAAAAAAAAACAACAAAAGGAACGGTGCCTGGAAATCATCAGGCATTAGAAAGCTGTGTAGTCTCTTCCACAAGGCTGGGAGGTGCGCTGTCGATATTTTGTACCATTAGGTTAGCTCGAGTGTTAGTGTTATTCTTCTCTTTCGTTCTTTTTTTGGTTTCCGTGTTTGCACCGAGCCCCTTTCATCTCAGGAAGGGTTTGTGGTTTTTTTTTTTTTCTTTCCCCCCCTCTCTCTCTCTCTTCATCTCGAGCAGGCTGACTAGCGTGCAGCACTGCAGCGCCGGCTCCCCGGAGAAGCCCATTATACAGGAGTGATATCAAACCATGAATCATTTATGCTAGCTGCGCATACACGCGCCACCTGCATTTTTAATGACCGATTATTGCGTTCCATAAACAGAGCTTTAAAAAATTTAAATCGTATCGATCCCCTTTCAGTTAAAAGCGACGAACAGAGCTCTTGATTAGGCAGTATTTATTCTTTCATAGCTGTCTCGTTTTTGAAAAATCAGCTCTTTTTTTTTTCTCCCCCTGCTCACTACGCACTTTGTCATGCTCCCTTCACACACACCGAGAGGACATTTTAACAATTACCCCAGGTGTAAAATGGCGGTGTGGGGTGTTTATGATTCAAGGCTAACACCGCCAACTTCAGATATCAGGTTTGTCTCTTTATTAGGGATCAGACTGCTAAAGCCTCCACAAATACACAGGATCCGCTGCTCGCTCGCCCCCTCTTTCATAGTCTCTTTCAACCTCCCTCACTCAGACACACACACACTAGGTTCTGTGTAAATACCAAGCTCAGTGATGAAGCAAGGAAACTGATAACATCTCCACAAGGGGATTAAGGCAGCCATTTTGTTTAACTCTTAATAAATGTCTGAGTCTCTTCAGCTGACCTGAGGTCAAATTTCAATGAAGCTGCCATGGATTTTAAATTGGTATTGAAGCTCGGTGTAATGGTCCACATTCACACATCGGCTCTTATATTGTTCTGGGCCATGAGCTTCTCCTGTCTGTCCGTCCGTCTTCTCCTGGTTGTCTGCGTCAAGCAGAAAACAAGTTGTGAAGGATTGAAAGGAACCTCCAGCACTATCAAAGTATTCCTGATCCGCTTAGTCAGTCTGGTGTTAATGTCGGTTGGTACTGCAGTTTCGTCATTGCAGTTTGACGTTAGAGCTGACTGACATCACATGGTGGCGTTGTCGGTGCAGTTAGTGGGATGTTTATAACGGGAAATAATTAATTGTTTGGAACGATGCATAACAGCGCGTCAGATTTAGCTGTTAGCTCATTCGCGGCTTTCCAGCGAAGTTCAGTGTCGCACTAATAAGATGGCAAATATGGCAAAGTGGAGACGGCAACAACAAGGTGGCGGAACAAACTTTGCGTCTTTGCAGCCTGATCTGTTTAAACAGGTGACGTGAGCGAGCGGGACCAAAACCTGTAATGTTCACGTTACCATCCTGAAGTGGCTCAAATGTGACAGGCACGAATGAATTCTGGGTAATAAAACTTTCACCAAGGCGATGTATGTTTAAAGGTGTCTAGATGCTGTTACGCCCCAGAACCGGTTGCAGCCAAGCCCGTTCGAATACCCCAACTAACCAGGGCAGATGTTAAAAATCCAGTTACATTTGTACACAATAATCATCAGCGGTAATCAGAGACAACAAGCCTGCACAAGCTGTGCTGCGGCTTCATGTTGATTTGGGATGGAGTTGCTTAATGGCACAGTCTCTTTCACCTCACAACAACCCCCCCCCCCCCTCCCCCCACAACCGCTTTACCCCCCCGCGCCAAAACAAGGTCCCACATGAGCCGTTCAAGCGAAAGCGAATGAGCCGGGCAGCTGTGGTGGGCGGAGCTTAGTTCATGGACCTTTTCCTGATCGATTGCATGGCAGTTGATGAAATCTTTCAGATTTGTAAGAATTACTGGTCTCGAAACACTTTGTTAACAGTACATCTTTCATAATATGGTCTGCTTTGTTTCAAATGTAATGAGTTTCCAACGTTGTACAGTTCATTCTTTCACATCTCAGCCCACTGTTCTGTCTTTCATCTTAACGTCTGGTATTTAGTAACAATCATTCATTGACTTCAATACAGTTGATGGAGAATGTATTGGAGAGATGCAAGGTTAAGATGTTTTAAAAAGAATTGCAGGCTTAGGGTGGGGGAGGAAGGGAAAACTCATTCCTTTATCAATCAAAACTGAATCGATTATGTAATTCAATTCATCTTTTGTTGATTTGGCGGATTCATTGAATCAGTGGGTCTGTTTTCAATTCGGAGCCGATTCCCACATTTAAAAATCGTTCGGGTAACGTCCAAACTTTAAATGGTCTGAGGTTGACCGATTTTCTAGAAAACATACCACAGCTTTTGCAGAAAATACAAACCGGTTGAAAAGCTATTGCCAAATGCACTCATTTTGCGGACCGGACTGTGGAGGAGAAATCTGGCAAGGAGTTTATCGCTTTGTACGAGACGTGACGCTTAAAAGATCAGTAACACAACTTGTACTGCATTTCAATGTTTATTGAGTGCTTTTAGTAGTCTTTAATATATCAAACATGTAAGGAATATAGCTGCTTTGGACAAACCAGACAATAAATCTTGGTAGTATGGAATCATATTGAATAAAAAAACAAAAAAAAACACACTGGCTAAAAATCTAAGTGAATCAACAATCTGGCTATGTGAGCCAGAAATTATGATTTAGCTATGATGCTACATCCTACAATGTCCCAGAGTCCAAGAGAGCATTTCTGTCCGAAAGGGAGAGACAATATTATTGACTTCACCGTCCATCACAAGTCAATAGGACACTAAATCATGGGCATCTTTAAGCTTGTGCATGCGGTAGAGGGTAGAAGGAGAGTTCCTCTGTGTGTCTCGTGCTCCTTTGTGATGCAGGATTAGCATACGTGGGGTAAGCACCTGCACGAGTCACGGCAAAACGGAAACCCCGGCTCTATTCCAACCACGCCGTTCCTGATTAACAGGGGCAAAGGAGTACGTTGCATAAAACTGGATTTACACTGAAGCTTACAGAACGCAAGTGGATTAGACGTGAACGCTTGTAATAGACTCTCTCTTGGTTTTTTTTTCTTTCTTAAACACAATGGCATAGAGATAGCAAGAAATCCGATGCCGATCTGAGCTCGGTGTGAAATAAAGCCGGGGTCATTATGAGAAACGGGGTAAGACGAGTGCGTGTGCTGTCTTTGAGTGAGCTCTTGTACAGTATTCGAGACATCTGTACGTTGTCAGAACAAAACTGCCTTCTTCCCTAAGTGTTGCCCCTCCCCACTCTGTTCCCTTCCTGGCTCCTCCCTGCCTCCCTCGGCTCAGGGTGTCACAGCTGTCGCACTGGATTGAGGTGAAGGGGGCGAGCCGTTCCTGCACCGTGGATCCTCAGAAGGCACCACAGTCGACACACTGTGTTATCTTACCGCCTGCATTAAAAAAAAAAAAAAATGCAGTAATGAATTCACCCTGAGGTAGCCATGATGCTTCGCTGGCTTCCAAGGACTTAATTGGCTCTGACGGCTCCCGGTAACGGCGATGATACCGATTCATGAGCTCACATGAATTAAGATGGGCTTAATGCTTCCTGAAGAGGTTCCCTTCCACGTATCTGTTCTCCTCCTTATCTGTGTCTCCGAGTCTGTGTTTCATACCTACTTTCTAACTCTGGCACTTTATTAAAGCGACACACTCGCTTGCACTGTTTGTTTGATTCGTACAGCAGCCAGGGCTGTCATAGCTGATAAAAAGGCTGTCCTTCAGTTTGCTTCTCAGCATCTGTGTTTACTCTCCTGCCCCCAGCCTGCGCCGCTGAGAAGGAAAGAGAGACAGCAAGGAGACAAAGACGGGGACGACCTCACTGCATCTCTTTAGACATTTATCAGCAAACAGTGACATGTTTTGATCGGCTCGCGCATGGTGTGCATCGGTAATGAAGGTTTTGTATATACGATTCCTCCTGGATGATTTAGACCCTAAGGAATCTTACAGAGCGGTAATAGTCTTGAAAAAGTGTGTGTGTGAGGGGTGTGTAAGTGTTGCAAAATGAAAGGGATTTTTAAAAATGGATTATTGCTAACGTCAGCGAGTTGATGGCTGCATAAAACATTCAGAGGTATCCGCCATCGTTCACATCTATACTCTCTGACACGCCCCCGATTGGATGGTGTCACTCTGATTGACAGCAGAGAGAGAGAGAGTGAGTGTCACTCCCTCCCACCCTGACCGAACTGTTTGCTTTCTAGGTTTTCTGATTTGCAGATTTGTGCTCTCGATTCCCAGAGGAGAAGCAGGCAAACGGTTTCTGTTGCTCAATTAGGAAGCTTCGCAGTTCCAGATGTTACCAGTTGTTACACTTTTCGCTCCTTAGAGAGACTTATGACGAATAGCATAATATAAACATCCTTTATAGAAGCCTGGACGTTGTTCATGTGTAGAACGTTGTTGATTTAGTGACGGTTAACTGGACTACAGTCAATCATAAATAAAACACTCTAGTGTTGTACAGATCTTCATCCAAACATAGGAGGGGCGTTCAAGTCAAACCGGGACTTGTGAGAAGATGATTTCTAGTGAACAAAGCCGGAAAACTGATTTGATGCAGAAGATGACTTAAAGCCGACAGATAACTCCTGACGCACCACTTGCACATTACAGGGACTCGGCTGGGAGTTATTGCCACATCACGTGTACAGTCCTGACCTCGCTTTAGGCAATTTCCACAGAGGAGTTCCTGGGAGGCCAGCGTGTCAGACATGAAGCAAAGCAGTATGATCATGGCTCTAGCGTACTGAGAACTTTCTACTTGTATGGTATCCAAGCACTAGTGAAACGCTGGGTTTAGTGTATTAGTGTAGCAGAGGATTATATAGAGAAATACATTTAATTTTTACCCTCATCACCATGTTCTGTTGTCCAAAAACCGTCAAAAGTCCCAGTTTGATTTGATCACCCGTCGTATTTTCCTAGTGCTCATGGTACTGTAATTGTACTCAATTATATAACAACATGGTGTATGCGATATTGATATCAATTCCCATCAAGTCTCTGAGTGTCTGAAACAGAGCCTTGCAAAAAGCAGGAGAGTACAAAATCAAATTCGAATTTGTGCTCAGTGCTAACAAAATGAAGTGCTGTTTTATTTATTTTTTCTCCCCCGTATTAGAGCTTAGAGCTTGAAAAGAACGAACAGACGCGCAAGGCCGCCTCAGCGAGTCACGGCGCGATCAAGAATCGTTTCAACCTCTCAAATCAGATAAAAGGTTTCACAATAGCAACATGTTTTATAGATCTGATCCTGAGCGGCGAATTGACGGGATTTCCCTCAACTACTTTCCCTAACTACAACTGTACCAAAGTTGACATTTAATTCAGGGTCTCGTTGAGGAAGAGGGATGAAAAAAAAAGTGAAAAAAAAAGAGAAGTCGCCATTTCAAAAACATCAAATTATTGTGCTGCATTAAGTGAAGAAAACAATTAAGGAGATTTGAAATGGCTGGAACTGGATTAAGAACCCTTCGAAACTTGATTAAAAACCTGCAAGGATAACACTAAATCGTCAACTTTGTTGGGGAAAAAAATTTTATGCCGATCACTTAAACACATGGTGAAGTTGCATGGTTAAAAAAAAATATATCAACAGTAAAAACCAGAGCTATTTTTAATAGTAGAAGAAAGAACCTTTCCATATGCACACACTGAGCACAATGGAAAAAGGTCATGTGATCTGTTTAGATTTACCCTAATCCACAGCGATGATTATATCAGGGTAAGAAGGGCGCATGAAGCGTCGTGCATGATCTGGGGTTGCTTCATTTGGTCAGGTCTAGGCTCGTCAACGTTATGGGACAATACAATAAAGTCAGCTGATGACCTTAATGACGAGTTGTCAAACTCATCCGTAGAGTTTTTCTCAAACTGGAAAAAAAGACTGCGGCTGTAATCAAAGCTAAAGGTGACTTGAATGAAATCTTAGAAGGTGTGACTCTGTTTTTAAATAAAAAAAAAAAATTGGGTCAGATATTGCATAATCATAATATAGACTAGAGACTTACGATAAAGAAATACTATAACAGAGCTTTAAATTTCAGTTCTTGTAGCATTGGAGGTTAAAAGTATGACATTTTTGTGCACGGCATAAAACACAAATAGTTGCTTTTTGTGTCTAGAAATTACTTACCAAGAGACTCTCTCTCTTGGTGTTTGTTTAAAGCTGGTTTTATGCTCTTTACTGAATTCAGCACTCTGGTACGATTATTACTTTGTCACCCCATTTGAGATCCCAATAAAATCCTGAACAGATTTTCTAACAGACTGTGTCATGCCATTTTCACTGTGTTAGATCATATGAGTGAGAGAGAGGGGGGGGGGGAGGAATAAGATTAAATAAAATGACTCATTTATAATGACTAAATAAAATGACTAAAATGTTCTGCTTAAACCATCTCTAGGAGTGATTTGATCTAGTGGAGAAAATAGAGTAGAGTCACGTAAATGGACAGACATCTCAGCATGCGTTTGAGTTAATAAGCATATATTCCTATGCATTAGCATGTCATGTTTGTTTTCTCCAGGGCCACTAGAGTCTTTCTAGCTCTCCTCTGAGTGTTGTATAATCCTGGGTCAGTCCTCCTATAGGGTGGCTTTTTAGATCAGACGTTCTGACGCAGGCGGTAAAGGACATCCTGTTTTGCTTTCTCATACTGTCGATAAAGAATTCTTTCACCTTTAAGGTGTGAAGTGACAGAGTGACTGTAAGGGTGTTTGGTATTTTGAGGTAGAACGAAGTGTGAAGTATCGGTGAGCACCTTACATCATCATCGCTAAGCAAGGAGGAGGTTAAACACACAAAGCGGTTTCTGTTTTGCTCGTTTGGAGAAGCTAATGAGTAGTATTAAAATAGACCTGCGCGTCAGGGTTTCCGCCGGAGACGTTACAGATTAATCAGTGATTACTGTTAAGAATTAGACTCATTAAAAATGAGGTTTGTTTTCGTGTATAGTGGTAACCTCAACAACCCGGCTGTAATCCTGCATTAGCTTAGCTATCCTTAACAGCTAGGCTGATTATATGATTGTTACTAAATAATTTGATTATTCAATATTCAATTATTTGAAAAAAATCATTTTTTGAATGGAGAGACCGGTCACACACCTTCACTTTCAGCCTGAACAGTTGTGCATTCACGATTGCTTAATGTTCACAGCATGTGTGTGCATGGAAGCTTCAAGGCTGTTTGCAGAATTGTTTTTGTGAGAGAGAGAGAAACAGAAAAGGGGGGGATTGAGCGAATCAATGCTTTGTGCACGATTGAATAAGTTTTTTCCTCATTGTAAATAATTAAAAGATAGAAAATTAATATGTAGAGGTCAGTGTTGATACTGTGGCGGGCCACCACAAATAAATTCGTGTACGTGAGGGGATTGTGCTGAGTGAGTATATGCATCTGGTTCTGATTCGTTATTGATGATTAATCAGTTATTGATTAACATGTTTGTCTATTAGTAAAAAAAATGTCCATAATTTGTCACTCTAGTTTCTGGTATGATTTGTTTGTTTTTTTTCTTACTGGAATATATTTGACGGGATACATTTTAAATCGTTCAATATATTGTATAACGCAAATAGTCTGTGTTATGCTCGTCATAGCATGATTTATTTATGCATGTTTTTTTTCCTCCTTTTATCATGGCGACAAAGTCCTGTGCCGCACACTTGAAGTTAAACATGTTCAGCCCATATTTGCAGCTCGTGTCGCACACAAGGGGCGTTGTCTTCAGATTCAGTCATCTCTTCATAGAAATCTGGAAAGATGGATACCACTCTTGTCAGTGCGTAGTACTCAGCAGTTTAGCATCGACCAGAAGTGCAAATAATATTGTATATACATCAGGGCAAATATTGGAATTGTGCAGTTTACAAGGTGGAGGTTAAGTATGGTGTGTGTGCCCTGCTCAATGCTATGGACATTTGTCTGCTTATATTTCATATATTCCTTATATACACATCCACACGCACACATCTAAGTCGCATTACGCACTGTATATGGTGCAACCTACTGTATAAGAGTAACAGGCTGCTTTGCGTTTTGACAGTGAATGTCCTGTTAAGAGATATCTGATTGTTATAGCTACATTTTGACCAATTTTTTTTTTTCATGTACCTGCTGCACGTGACCGTGTAATTTGAGTCAAGCTGCTTGAGCTGACAGCTCGACCTATGATGAGGAAGGGCAGCAGGTACGGAAGCTTTCTGGGCCGCAGTGACTGAGAACGCATTGGAGTGGATGTGTTCACAGAAGCATCTGTGGAGAGAGAGAGAGAGAGAGAGAGAGAAAAAAAGCATTACTGTGCCTTTGCTTAATTGAGGGGAAACTCCCCTGACACCTACTCGGGCAGCTCTTGTGTCGACTGCAGCCAAAAAGAGAGAGGGAGAAGAGAGAGAGTAGTGAACCCTGACACAAAGAAGGACAGAGAAGCACAGAGAGGAAATTATTAAACAAAAGTCAATGCTGTGCCCTCTAACACCCCCTTTCTCCAATCCCTCCATCTCGCTGTCGTCCTCGAGATGCTCAGGTCCTTCTCCCGACCCTGAACCGGCTCAGAAATAGCTGCGCTAAATATTTCAGCTCTCTGGGAGAGAGAAGGAGGCAAGAGAAAACAAGACAAAGCACGAGGGAGGGGAGAGCACAAAGGTTTTGACACCCATCGTTTAGATGGAAAGAGGTAGAACAGGAGAGAGGAGTCGAGGTCAGACCAGGGCGTCGCTCTTATTGGCCCGTCCGTGTTTGCTCCCATCTGCCTGGGTGCCATGTTAGCAAACGCCTCAATGCTCCCAGATATCATTACCCTCAGGCTCGCGGGCTACGCGCTCGCTTCGGCTGCTGTGTCAATATTGATCCAGGACACGTCAAATAAGAAAATATTATTCCTCCCCTCCCGGTATTGTATTTGCCATCATCAAGTGTTGCCGAGGTTTCCAATAAACAGTCCTTAAATGAGTGATGGTGGGAGGTGTTATGATGGATGGTCTAGGCACGCTGCCTCACGCTCCTTCATCTGCTGGTTTTAATTAAGTGGGGCCTGCAGCGAGCGGAGAGAGAGAGAGAGAGAGAGAGCGGTCGTGCTACGTGCTACTCCGGCATCCCGTAGGAACATGGGAGTTGCTGATGAGCGAGTGAGCAAAAGGGATCAGCATTCATACGACTGACCTCCCGTTAAACGTACGCGACACGCTACTCCTCTCGTCGAGTTCAAGCGTTTTGAACAGTTCACTGAGTACACAAGAATTAGAGGAGTGCTCAGTCATTTATCAACGTAATGTTTATCCACCACATCCGCTACAGATGAGTGATTTCCACAGACACGTTTCAGCACCTGCTTACTCAAAAATTCATATTGAATGCAGGACACTCGCTCGGCTGTGTTGGTAAACATTTCTTCACCGAGGTTATTCAGATTTAACGAATTAAACATAGCGATGCTTCCTGGAATCAGAAAATAATCCATTAAAAAAAAAAAACACGCATTACGTGCTATCCTATTTATAGTTACTTTCAATGTTGTGAAACACGTTAGAACATCTACTCATTCTCTCATCAGAGTCTCTCTCTCTCTCTCTCTCTCTCTCTCTCTCTCTCTCACACCCGTTCTCTTATTTAAAGGTTACATATTTTACCATTTCCTAAGCTAGCACAGGTCTCAGAGGTCTCCGATTGTGTATTGATGCTCCAATTGAAATATGCAAATGAAATATGCTCAGATAATGCATTTTTTCATACTATTAACCCTTAAAACTCAACATATCTTAGTCATTTTTTGCATTTTACTGCCTTTTAATGAATATATTCAGGCTTCAAGAGTGCGCGATATAGTGTTTTATATCCTTTCTTTTAGCAAATCCTAGGCAATATGATGTAATTAATTTCATTTTAACCAACTATATAAACATGATTAATAATAATGATTGATAATAATAATAATATGAGCATTTTTGGAGTTCTACATTTTTGTGACATCATTCCCACGTTTTAAACTTTTTCAAAGTAATGATAAGTTTGAGTCTACGTGATCTATCTGAACAGCCAGACACACACACAGCTAAAGCCTCCCATGTTAAGACTCTCCACCAGGATTACATTTATTTCAGTTCTCTTCCAAAGGAGACATTTCAGTGTTTATGTTAATGAGGAACTGCTGAGTCGCACCAACCAAAGAACAACAGAGCTGAGCAACAAGCTGTGGGAGGGGATCTTCCAGTGTGAGGTCACATCAGGGTGAAAATCTACCTGGCTTCAATACGAATAAGACAAAAAAAAAAAACAGGAACTGTATTGATTTATTATTTTTTTATTCATTGTACATGCTCACTGGAGATGCACATGACTACCCAAAAATTGAGTAAAAAGTGAATTTTGAATAAATAAGACAAAAACACAGCTTTTAATATTGCAAAGTAGCAAACTGCGTGTCTGCGCCCGAGATTTTTTCCAAGTAGGAAATTAAATATGTATTGAATGGTCTTGGTTTTTTTATTTTTTTGCAATTGAGACAAAAGAATGTAAGTAGCAAAATATTTGGCGGTGCTTACCAAATATATGTACCAGAGCTAAAATCATAAACATATGACTAATATACAGTATTATGTCATATTATAGACTCGGTCAATTTGTTTTTCTTGTTTTGCAAGGCATAGCCATCTTTTTTTCTTCTGTGGCTTAAACAAAGAAAACCTCAGTATAGACTAACACCATTTTTTTTCAGGAGGGAAATATGTTCCTTCTTGTCTTGTGGTAATCATACACACACACACACACACACACACACACACACACACACACACACACACACACTCCAGCTGTTTGAAATTCCTAGAGTCTTCCTCTGCTAAATACTGTAGTGCCTTTAAAGGTGAGATATCTAGTGGTGTAAATTCTTGGAAAGAACCTCTCTACTAAAGGCATGTTATTAGCCAGAAATCATCCTCTTTTTAAACAGCCTGATGGTGACAAGAAAGCTGGGGGCGCAGGGTCACGGCGTGGAATGCCTCCCTACTCGTAGAGTGCTCCGTTCTTAATCTTTTGCCTCCCCCCCCCTTTTTTTAAAAAAATGTTTAATCCTCCTCCCTTCCTGAATTCCTGCGAACTGGCTTCTGCTGCTCGAAGCATGTCGGTGGCCGTGTTAATAAAGAATTCCTCGGAGGTGACGGGGCTCAGTGTTTTGGATATTTAATTGAAGTTTCAAGTTCCTTTAATTAGGTAGGCACAGCAAGCTCTCCATCTGTCAGTGTGTTTCACTTTAAAGACTGTTACAGAGACGGAAAGGAGGTGATTCACACCCCGTACTAACCTGGACGAATAAGGAGGATCAGAGAGGATCAGAGCGATTTCCGTGCTAGTTGTGGTGGCCGCTTCACTCCTAGTAGCCACAAAATGGAGAGGCTCTATGGAGGTCCTAACCCCTAGACACTTTCTAGTGACTGCTCTTCATCATGCAGACTCTGGCACAGTCTCGCCTCGTGATGTGGTGCAGTCACGTGATCCTGATATTGAGGACAGAACTCGTCTGTTCTCGGTTACTTACAAGGACCTGCATGTAGTGAATCTTTTCCACGCGTGTCTCAACAGGTTTAGAAGATGAATAACTGTTATGATGTATCAGATGTACGAGTTCACAAATCAACAGCACTGAGAATTTATTAAGGCAGGTTTCAAGGTTTTTAAGGTTTAGTGTCCTCTTCGAACATGATAAAAACACTGGCCCGTCTCAAAAGAAAGTGAGAATCAACACAAACAAGTACCGCTAAGAGATAAGAGACCAGTGCTCGCGTACTCTTGCATCCGCCCACGTGCTTCTGAGCGAGAGCAGGTTTTATACCATTCGAACCGTTTTACGCAGGCGTTATTATAGAGCAGGGGTATGCAGCTAAAGTGTCTGAAGGGACAGGTGCAAAGACATTTGTTAGTTCACGGCTATAAATGAGATATCGACACGGGTTACGTCTTGTTGTGCAGCGGCGCTCGTTATCACTTTTGACGAGCCCCGCTAAGCGTTTGATCAATTTTGCCTGCTCCTGCTGCGGTTAGATTTTGCTCTACCTGCCCTTTATACTTTTCCGAACAAATATAATTGGTTCTGCGTAGCCTGCTCAAAAAACCAAAGCAACAGTTAGTCCCAGTTCAAGTCAAACCGGGACTAAATCTTCCATTACATTTTTAAGCAGTACAGTTACTTGTAGGTGAATGAATGTGATAAATGTATTTATTTAGTCAGGGGTGTGCGCACAGCCTGTGTCTTCATGTTCTTAATAAACCTACTTCTTGGTTTGCCTAACTGTTTGTTTATATTCATAAACAAAGACAAACATCAAGACTAGCTTTGGCGAATTTTAGAAGAGACCAACCAAGTGCTGTTTTCTGAATCTTTCTGGATATTAACTTAGCATAATGTGCTGTAGCGACCCTTGAACCCCTACACTCACACACTCGCACTATCTGTCTGCTTAGGAAAGCAATCAGCCAGGATTCTGTTCAGCATGCAGTGTTTTTGCTGTGAGTTCAGGTCAGAGGATCCTACTTAGTTTAGTATCTTTAAAAATAAATAAATAAAAAAGCCATCAGTCACTTAGCGAGCGTGTTGCTTTTAGAGGCTGTTAATCATTTTGACCTTGACGCGGAACGTACACGACGCGCATCTTCCTCACACTCGCGTTTAAAGGGTTGGTGATTATTTATGGTAGATGGCAGGGCGTGAATTTAGAGCAGCATTTGTCGAGGCTTCATAGGCTGCATGTGTGGATCATCTATAGCATTTGGAAGCTTAAGCGAATGATTATATTTTTGCAAAGAAAAAAAAATACAATAATGAATTACATCACCGCAAAAGTGTTGTTTATTCGTGCTTTTACACAAGGGTGGTTATTGGATCTTATTGATTTTGCTCTACTCATTGCTTATTCAGAAACGCCACACATGACCATATAGAGGTTGTAATATAAGTAATGATGGGGTGCAAATTCTTTTCTGCACTACATGCAGAGCTGTGAATCATAACTAGGCTGTCGATTCGATTCCACTTTTTCCAATTATTCAGTTTAATAACATTAATTTTCACCTTCTGACTTATTTTAAAGCTTTTAGAAATATTAAAAGCTCCTAAGAAGTATTTAAGAATCAGTAAAATGCCGTATAACCTTCGTTGTTTTCAGGGATGCATGAAGCCACATCAGATTTCTACACAGCTTTGTGTAGAAATCGTTGCACCTCGCTCACGAAAACACTTGGCGATAACAAATGGGCTAGATCACGGAGTAGATCATGCTAAAAGGACATTTACGCACGCACGCACGAATGCATGCACGCAAACAATTTGCAGCGCACGGTGTGTGTAGAACATCCGTTTTACAACCGACTGAATGAAGTACCAGAAGTTTGGGCACCAACAAAAACCTGAAACTTGTGCTTTTGATAAAAGCGACCGGTTCAGTACCCGAGGTTTCGCTGGTTTATATTTCTGGCGCATGCTCAACGTAGTAAAAAAGCCTGATACCAAGAGGAAGTAGTGTTAAATGCGTGAGGGCAAAGCAGCGTGTGTTGGTTATTCCCAGTGGTGAGCGCAACGTGTACAGATCATAATTTCACCAGCACGAATGTAGCACAAACAGAACTGTGCTCCTTTTTTTTCTCTCTCTTTCTTTTCTCTCGCTGATGTAGCGAGTTCATAAAATCCTTACGACGGTACTGAACAGCGCTGTTGAATTCTTGCTTCTAACTGGACAGATGGTGTTGATTCATTTTCTGTGAATGCAGCTTTGAGAGTATCGCTTCTGAACGATAAATTTATATTAATGTCGTAATTGGGTGTTTTGTTTTTGTTTCTATAGTAATGCCTCGTTTACGGAGCTGTGTCTTATGGTCCTGGTGGCTGAGAGGGGAGGCGCGGTGGTTCAGTGGTTAGCACGGTCGCTTCATACCTACAGGGTTGAGGGTTTGAATCTCATCTCATCTCTGCTCTGCTCTGTGTGTGTGGAGTGTGGACGCTCCCTCTGTGCTTAGTGGGTTTCACAATTTTCGTGTTTCGAAATTGCCTATAGTGTGTGACTGGTTGTGTGTTCTGAGATCCCCCAATCCTACAAAGGATAAGTATAGGAGTATAGAAAAAGAATGAATGAATAGGATTTCTATAAGGATGAGTTTATTTTGCTGTAAACTGGTTTGTTATGGATTTAATTCGAATGAAATTTATCTGTGATGAAACAGCGTTGACTAAAGTATCGTATCGTACCGTACCCTCAGTATATTATTCTCTCCCCTTGTCACTTTCTTGCTTTCTTTTTAACCTTCTTGTATTTATTTCCCAGCACTGGTTAGTCCGTGACCGTGTCATCATGCACTGTATTAACGTGCGCAGGTTAACCAAATTTCAAACCAAACTTGTTTTTCAACGCGCGCAGCGAGTATGCTCGCTTATGCCGTCTCTCTTATTCCACTTCTCCCGCCATGCTTTTTGCGAGATGATTCTTTTTAGTCCGCCTGCCTTTCTCTGATTGTTACAGAGCCGACCTCGGGTGAGGCTGAGCAGGAGCGGAGCTGATGTATGGCCTCTGCGCGCAGGCCGGCAGTAACTGAAAGCCCTGTTTTTATTTCCTAGCGCAGGGCACGGTGTCAAGCCGTGTAAGTGGGTTCATTTCTCCTACGCCGCTCCCCCTCTCCTGCTCTCGCTGCTTGGGAGGAATGCTAAATGTCAGGCTAGCGGACACGTATTAGTCTGAATGGAATAAGTAGCAACGGAGGGAGTGAGCCTCACACTGCGCCTGGCTTTATCCGATCTGTCTGTGAGCGTGAACGTTTTCTCGCCCTATTTGTCTGATGTAAAATTGACCACTGTTGTCTACTTCTACTACTACTGCTGCTGTTAGTCAGCTCCACTTGATTTGAATAAAGTCAAGCTTCGGAGCCGCGTGCAAGGAGATCGGACGTGACGAGGTGTTTAACGTGGGCTGCCTGCTGAGCCGATCTCTCAGCCTGTATGGAAATGCCGGTGCAGTGATGTGTGCGGCTCAAGACACTCTGACACAGCGCTGTAGCCAGGAATTCATTTACTAAATGAAATCACTCTGTGATCTGTACAATTATATGGAGAAGTGTGAGGCGCTTATGTGTTTTGGGCGAATGCCAGACAGCAATAGGAGCAGCGATGGCACAAATTAGTTATTTAATTGTTTAAGGCTTGATCTACTGTCACCCAAGCTTCCCGTATCGGTGACACCGCCATAAAACACCTTTTATGAGGATTAAAATAATTTACTAGTTATATAAGGAAATGACATTTTCATCCTATAAAGCTAGAGCTTATTTTTATTTATTTCCTCCCTGCAGTAAACCTTCTGTACTTCCCAGGCTGTTATGTTGATATTTCCGAGCTTATAGAGAGTCTCGCGCTGGCTTTCAGCCTGAACCGGAAAGTCATGCAAACCACCCTGATTGGTTAATCCTGTTTCGGTAGGCAATAAAATGCAATTAAACGCGCAGGGATGCGTTTTTGTGTCTGTTTGGGGTAATTGAATATGGAATCGCGATAATTCCATTATTGACTTTTTATGAACATCGGCGTAGGTCGATTACTGTGTGAAATGTTCTACATACACTCACTTGGACATTACTTTTTTGTTTTTGTTTAAAGGAACACATTTATATTGAGATTTTGGTTCAAGTTGACATAATTGCTACAGACTTCAGATGTCATCTTCATCTTTCCACTCCAGCCTCAAATCCCTGTTCTTGGCTGACAGGAGTTGAAAACGAGATTGTAGCGTATCCACATAAAGTTTGGATTCTTGTACGGTCCAAGGTGCTTTTCTAAAAGCTCAGCATGGTTGTAAACCGTAGTAGTACCATACCATAGCAAAGCCTTTCTATCAGCCTGAAGCATCCATTTTCTGATCTCCTTAATCGACTAGATGTTTCTTTGGACAGAGCTCATCTTCAGAGAATGTGTTTTTTTTTTTTGTTGTTTTTTTTATTATTGTGTTAAAATCTCAGGAGAAAACACTCAAACCAGCCCATCATACACCAACGAAAATACCGCTGGTAAAGTCACAGGGATCACACGATTTCCTCCCGTTCGGATGTCTGACGTGAACATTAACCGAAACTCTTGACCCCTTTCTGCACGGGTTTTATGTGTTGCGCTGCCGTCATGACACCATCGCTTCCCATCCATCAGTGCCGCACCACCTCGCGCATGAGGAGCACGAGCGAGAGGCAAGCAGGAGGTTCTGTCTATCTGAGAATGTCTGCGTGACACCTCTCAGTGGCCCCTCCATCAGCCTTGAGAGGAACACACACACAGACACACACTCTGCATTCTAGCGCTCTGCAGCTCAGCCTCAATTCACGACAGCAGTTCGGTTTTAAAATAGAGCACTGCGTGGAGCCGTTGATCTCTGCAGAGCGCTGGCAGCAGTGCAGGCACGTGGGATCAGCGCTGCCGGTTCATTTTTCAAGGGCAGGAAGCGGAAACTTAGGTTTAACAGCAGCTATACGAGTACATGTGGTTTAGCCTCTAAGTTAGGTTTATAGTGCTCTGAGTGCAAGAGAACATGTAGAGACGCGAGAGGTTACACCTGATTATAGTGAGCCGCATTTTAGTTGTAATTCTAGCATCTCTTTTTGACATCAGAGGGTCATGACCTCCTGTTATTGTTTAATTATCATAATGTCGTATGTGCTATTTCATAGTTTTGAAAAAATCCAGTATTCTAGATTGTAACAAAATAAATCCAAACTTATGTCCAAAAGTTTGGACACAAGTTTGGATTTGTATACATACTGTATTAAATATATATTTTTTAAAAATCTGAAACGTAGCTTGCAAACATACCAGATCTACAAAAGTTTTATCATTAATTTTGCAATTTTTTGATAAATTACCACTCGAGTTCACTTGCTCGAGTCCATTTCAAACATATTTTGGCAGTTTGCCTGTGCAAATAATTAAATACTCACAGAGCTGCCTGAGTGCTCAGCCATGAAAAAGTGCCATGCAGAAAACTGCTATTAAATTGTAGGATTATCTTCTTGTAAATTAATTTTTTCCTAATTTTAATCAAGTAATGGGAGTCATTAAGCGTTCCATAATCAATGATGAGTTTAAATGATCGATTAATAAGCGTTTAACCTCACTGCACTGAGGTGCCCCCGGTTAGCTGTATACACTACTGTGTTGTGAGCGAGCGCGGTCAGCATTATACACGCGCAGTTATCGGCTACAGAACGCTTGCTCGGGTGCTTGCTTTTAATTTATGAGTCCCTCATGTTGTTTTGGTCTATTCTTCTTTACAACATTGCTTCAGTTCTTTGAGGTTTTAGGGCATTCGCTTATGTACAGCTCTCTTAAGGTCCCACCGCAGCATTTCAAATGAGGTTGAGCCAGTCGTCCTGTTGCACGACCCAAGTTCCACCAAGCTTAAGCCGTCAGACCGGTGTCCTCACGTTTGCCTCGAGGATACTCTGGTATACAGGGGAGTTCATGCTCGACTAATTGACTGCAAGGTGCCCAGGTCCTGTAGCCGCAAAAACAAGCACAAATCATCAACGCTTCAGTGCCGCGCGTGACAACATGTATGAGGTGTTCTGCTGAAATGCTGTCTGATGAAACAACTTGACTTTGGTCACATCTGTCCATACTGTAGGATGTTGTTGCAGAAGCCTTGTGGTTTGTTCAGATGCAGTTTTGTGGACCTCGGTCATGTTTCTGTGTTCATTTTAGACAGAAGAGGCTTTCTCCTCGCAACCCTTTCAAACAAAATGTACTTTTTTCAGTCTTCTTCTAATTGTGTTGTCACAGAACTGTGGATTTTTACAAACAACAATAACTAACTTTTACCGTGTGTGTGTAAACACATATACTCACTCACTCATCATCATTATCGTTTAATTCTGTATTCGGGGTCACGGGGAGCCTGTAGTCTATCCCAGGAGACTTAAGGCACGAGGCAGGAAACACCCTGGGCAGGGTGCCAATCCATCGCAGGGCACACAGACATACACACACTCACACACTCATTCACACACTACGGGCAATTTGGGAACTCCAATTAACCTAACCTACATGTCTTTGGAATGTGGGAGGAAACCGGAGTACCCGGAGGAAACCCACCAAGCACGGGGAGAACATGCAAACTCCGTAAACACACATACTGATGTCTATATACAGTATATGCATATATTTATGTAATTAGCCCTGTTTACAAGCAAATAATGTGTAAATTTCACAGAGACGTCAGTTAATATTGACACAAATCATAAATCATTATGTTTAAGTGTTTCTAAACATCAAGTATGAACTTTAAGCTAATTTAACCAGTGAAACCGAACCACAGACAGTTAATCATCCTGTGTGGATGAAGCTCTCACTCCAGTAACAAACCCTCTTTCAAGGTCACTTAGCTTCTTGCCATTTTGATCCAAGTTCAAGGTCACATGGCGTGGCAGGGTAGTAAGCACGCACATACTTAATATTCCTGTAGTTGTGGAAAAAGCAGTGAACTATGGCACCTAGGACAGACAGACAGACGGACTAACGTCTGGGCTGTTAGTTGTTCATTTCTAAGAGACGTGCAGGTTCAACGGCCTCAAAAAAGAAAAAAAATCCTCCCTTATTGTTTTTATTAAACGAGGTTTTACTTGGTATGCATGTTCAGATGTAATATGCTGTAACTAGCTTAGGTCGTAATAGATAGACATAATCATTAGCATGCACTATAGTAGGTGCTCTTTTCAGTCTGCAATAACCACTCTTATATAAACAGCGACCTTGTGGTTAAACACATCAAAGGGATGATAAAGATGCTAGCCAGACTCAAAGAATGACAGAAAAAAACAAAAAAAAACCTAAAATATCGACTAGAGATAGATTGATGGAATGATTGATTGAAAGATTGATGGATCAATGTGGATGGGTGAATAGATGGGGGTGGGGTGGCGTTGTACTGATGGATATGCAGCTGATGGCTTGTCGTGCTGACCTAATGAATCGGAAGCTGCAGTCTTGCTGCTGCGCTTTCCTTTCTCTCTCTCTCGCTCTCTTCAAGCGGAGCAAAAAGAGGCACAGTGCTTGGCTAAGCAACCAGCAGCCAGTCCATTTCTCAAAGGTTAATAGAGCTGCCTCATAATGCACACTAATCAGCAGCTAATGCGTTTGCTTTCTATTAATACCCACCCAGGTCAGCTGTGACGAACGGCTACCTTTCACTCAGGAGGTGTGCCAAATTGTCATTTCTCCTTCTCTTGTTTTTGGTCTCAGCGCGTATGCCAAGAAGACTGAGGCTCTTATGTTAACTGGAATGAAGAGTTGTCTTTTTTTTTTCCTTCCCCTCTTACAGGCAGCGCAGCTATGAATTACTAATGGGCTGCGAATCCTCCAGAGAGCCCCCCCGTGACCTGTGGACAAATGGAGAGAGCAGCGTTTGTGTTCTTAAAGAGCTTTTGTTCGCAGCCATTAGCATTAAATCACTCCAATCTAGGGGAAGCTGCATACCTTATTTCTCTAATTGTAACTAGCAGTAATAACCTCGTTTTTTTTTTATCAGCCTTTTTTTCCCCCTCTAATACAATATTGCCTTACAGGTGTTTGTTTTACTAAAGTGTCACGCTACATCTGTTTCAGCCTTGCTAAGTGTTTGGACACGTACTCGTTCATGATAGAATGGCGTATGACAGCCGAGGCTTAGTCAGTGGTGTTGTGTGCTTCGAGAGAGCTTCCGAGGATATGCAAAGGATTTTCAGGAACACACACTGATCTGCATCGTCAGAGCTTTCCAGAGAAGACAACACGCAGAGGAGGCTATATGTTAAGATTTTTCACTGCTATTGTTACAGAAAAAGAAAAAGGTCAGATGTCTTGGATGCTCGTACACACACACACACACACACACACACACACACACACACACACACACACACACACACAAACGCATGATTGAAAGAGACGTGATGAGCTGCTGAGTCTCTCTGCGAGTCTGCTCTTTTGTGCGCGCGCACACACACACACACACACACACACACGCGCGCACACACACAGCAAGGAAGGTAATTGCTGATTAAGCCACATGACTGAACCTTTGCCTGTTTTATTAATTTTCCTCATTAATCCTGATCATTTCAGAATTCTTAATATCTCCCATACTCTTATGATATAGTTTGTTAGAAGCAAATACAAACAATTGAATGCTGCTGTTTTAGGGACGTCACGATATAGCGATATAATATTAATACTGATATTGTACCGAATAACGTCATATTTGCAGTAGATTACTTTTGTTGTAATTTTTAGACATTCAGATTGGTGTGTCTGTGTCTCCTGCTTTTTGTATTTTGAATTTTTTTTGCCAATTTTTTTATCAGACAGTGTTCAAAACAAGGCGATTAGATTTTTTTGCCCTATTGTGACCTCATACAAGAAGATCTCCCCCCCCCCCCGGGTTGGTCTGCTTTTCTCTGGAGGGGCGTGGCTCAGCAGTAGCTTATTTATATACAGTATTTGGGGGAGGAGCAAAGCAGAGGAAATTTAAGGTATTAAATTAAGCATTATCTAAGGGCTTTTCTTTTTGGAGCCTTCACACACACACACACACACGACAGGCCTCTAAGATTGTTAAATTAAAGAATAATAAGATATAGGACCTTTAATTTGCCTTAAGGTATTGGAGCTATAAAAGCTAGAGAATCCTGCTTTCATGTGAGCGAACAACAAACTCCACACAGAGCACGACGAGACGTAATGAGCGACTGAACAATGCAGGAAAAAATAAAGGACATGATTTTCACACTGCTGGCTCGCAAATCACTCGCGCCGAGTCTGTTTCAGAGCCTTGTCACTTCTCTGCTCAGTCATTAATCATGTTTGTGTGATGGGGAAGAAAAAAGCTAATGGATGTCTAGTCCTGTTCTGTGCCTACTGCCAGTAAGAGCATTAAACAATCCAGTAATCACTCTTGGCAATGCTCGGCAACAGTTAAAATATAATGATGTCTATATCCACTATATCCACAAAATATGTTAGTGATTATATCTTCATTCGCACATATCTGAGCTGCAGCCAAAAAGTCTTTAGATACCAGGCCATCATACCCGTTCGTGCTTGTTAAACAGCTTTTCCAGACGTAGCCCTCCTTCGCCGTTATAACAATCTCCGTTTTGCTGTGAAGGCTTTCCACTCGATTCTGGAGCTTGGCCATCCTGAGGATTTCTACACATATAGCATTAGTGAGATGAGAGTTTAATATAACCGGAGTGTGGATAATTTTTGACTAACCCTGGCATACATCTTCCCAGGGGATTTACATTTTAGCATTTACCAGACGCCTTTTTCTATAGCAACACATCTTCATGTTAGTTCACTAGATCGGGGACTACATCAGAGTAACATCAGTATAGAAGCATGTTACTGAATATGATGCACAAGACGAGGATTTCTTAAGAAATAGCAATTGATATAAACAACTTTGCAAATGATATGTAATATGATTAATCTTTGCCTCAACACGGATATTTGTCGTTCTTTGGTCCTCCAGAGATCAGTGTTGTTGTAATACGGCACCGGTGGTGTATTCTGTCCTCATGCCCAGCGTTCCCAGGGTCGTCTCCGGATCCGCTAATCTTCTGCAACCCAGAAGACGAATGAACGAATGAATAATTGAAGCTAATGATCCCACCAGCACTAGATTTTATAGTTAAGGGAGAGATTCAGTGCAGCCATGGAGCAGGACTACAGTCATTTGTGTTCTTAAATCAATACGAGTGCACTTCATCACATGCATCTGATTAACGATTATGGCTCACAGATTGCTAGCAACAACTCGAACCATGTTTTTGAATATGTAACACATGTTAAAATGTTCTTGACTTGTTCCTCCATCATTAGCTCTTAAAATCACGAATTGCAGAATTAAACCTGAGGTAACGTTGAGGCCGATGCTAAATATTTATTTTGTTAGTCATACTAAATTCTTTAGTATGGATGTGATTTTGGTATCTAGTGTTAGCCAGCTATGTAGGGTTGTTTAAGTGGTAGTAAATAAAATGCTCATCGTAGCTAACACTCAAGCTAAGCCTGTTAAATTCTTAGGACATTTTTTTACATTACGCCCCCGGGACCATTTCTGAGAACGTCTGACTCCAAAGTCTGGTTTGTTTTGGTCAGTGAGAACACAAGCGGTCCATGCTTGGGAACCGTGCTCGAGTCCGGTGAAAAATGTGGTATTGAGAGCGATACAGCTTACTTGGGCATGAATTGAATCAGATGCGTAATGCGACGTCATCAGGCCTCCGAGTGGCGCAGGGGTAAAGTGCTCCACCTATCATGCGGAGATCGCGAGTTCAATCCCCGGGTGATGCTGTTACCTCTCACAGCGGGAGGCCCAGAGAGAGCTGATTGGCCGAGCTCTCTCAGAGGGAAGAGATGAGAGGTATTTAGTTCTCCCACATTAATCACGGCTCTACAGCCAATCAGGGGCGTCCGTGAGCTCACGCAAGCGGAAGGAGCGGATAGCGCTGTCCTCCGAGTGTGTTACGCGGTTCAAAAAGATGCGGTCGGCTGGCGTCATGTGGTTTGGAGGAAACACGTGATAGTCTTCGCCCTCCCAGCTTAGTGGTAGTAGTAGCGTTAATGTGGGAGCCCCCTAGTGAAGGGGAGGAATTGGACACGACTAAATTAGGGAGAAAATCAGGGGAAAATCCAAAAAATAATAAATAAATGTGATGTCATCAGTACCATCGGTCTCCTTCTAAATCTGTGTGCGTGTAGCACACGTTAATGTCCTCCCCTAACCTAAACAACGCAAGCGCAAGAGTGTCGCTCTTGACATTTTTCTTGGTGTGAAAATTCAATTCTTCTCGTGTATTGGCGGATGTGAATAAGCAAGCGTACCCGAGAACTGGGCACAAAAAACAATGTGAACGCTGGCCGGAGTGGAGAGTGGGGGCAGCAATTGTTCCTGGGCGCCGTACAAATCAATCATGGCTAATGTGAATACGCTCTTAGTTAGTAATCCAGCTTAACTGATATAATAATTAGCTTCTGTTGGCTTGGGAAGGTGTCTGATTCGATAGAACGGGGGAAAAATAATGAAGTGTGTAATTTGAGATTAATGAGCGTTAGTGATATGGGGTGTTATGTACATTGGATGTGCTGTGTATGTAAATTTAAGCTTAATGTTTTAACTGCTGGCCAAGCTAAATATCCTGTAAATGTCAGGTATTGCAGCCTATATGGGTGTGTGTGTGTGTGTGTGTGTGTGTGTGTGTGTGTGTGTTTGTGTATGTTCGTTCCATGGCCGTGAAATGCACGTGAGCTGTGGAGAAACAAGGGTTTCAGCATGATTGCCAAGCCACAGATGCACGGCCACAGAAAGAGCCACAGGCAGGGACAAGGCTAAGCAACTTCAGTCGCTTAAGAGCAAAATAAATAAATAAATCAGTGTTTTAATACAGCGATCTAATCCGCCGAGTTAATAACCTTTATCTCTGGTAATTGCAGGGGTCTAAAAGCTCTAATGCTGCGGAACAAATGTGTCTCATGGCCCACAGAGAGTTTGTGTGTGTGTGTGTGTGTGTGGACGGAGTGTGTGGGAGAGAGAGAGAGAGCGGCCTTTATTTATAAAACAAGCACTTATGAAATCAGAACAGGCCGTGTGTTTAGACATGCACTCGGTGTATAATACGCTTGTCAAACAGTGTGTTGGCGTTTTGTAGATACTAATGTTAATGTCCGGCGAACGCCGACGTGTTTAGTGACATGAATGTCAAAGCACACGTACGGTGAGGAACAAACCAGGCTGTCTTATGTGGAAATGTAAGGGATTAGTGGCGTGCGAGAGAGAAAGAGAGAGAGAGAGAGCGTCGTAGTAAATCGGTGCATCAGAGTCGCTTTGCGTTTTCATCACGAAGCAGCCGGAGCAGCTCTGAAGCTCTGTGGATGCTAAACGTGAAAATGTCAATGTTATTGAACAACCGCTGTGAGGCAAAGTCCTGATGTTTTTATTTCCAAGCACCCTGACTCAGGGGTAGGCATTAGAGGGAGGTGGCTGTGTGTGCTCATGTTGGAGTGAAAGGAGGAGGGAAAGAAATGTGTGTGTGTTTGGCTGGGGGGTCGGGCAGGTTGATCTCTCTAGGGCCTCGATGCTTATATTAATTTTTGCAGCATAAGTGCTTTGGCTAAATGTCATCGATTCAAGAGGCTGGCTGAAAGGTGCTGTCACTTAGACGGTGCGATTTCTCGTTCCCCTTTTTCTTTCCCCGTGCGTAGTGAAAATGAACGCTTTGTTAAACAAACCATCAGCTCGATTCCCCCGTGTCATCCCTTCATTTATTTGCTTTGTTTCGCCGTGTGATAGTACAGGGCGCTATGACTGTGTGGCATTTTTCCACTTATTATGTTCGTTCAAGGATTTGATTTCTTTCTTGTCTCTTGAGTTTGTACTTTTTTTTTTTGCTTCATTATCAAGGGCCGGCCCATGGTGATGTGATGTGATGTTTAAGGTTGCAAATTCTGTACGTTTTTGTTAACTGTTAGTTAAAACATTTTAACATTTAATCATCAATAATACATTCATTATTAGTAATGGTAACACACTTTTTTATGGCTACACAATTCCAGCAAATTAATGAAACACAACCATTTTAAACAAACACAGCTTGGCACGCATGAACCTTGGATTAATTGCAGAATGTAACAGTTTTTGCTGTTGCGGTCTAGGACTGTTGTGTTTTGTGCATTCTTGAGCATGCAAAGTCTGTTTTCTCTCTGGCGCACTCCGAGGTTGCCAGATCGCGATGTAAAAGAAAAATGCAAAGTCAGTGCTGAAAACCCCGCCCACTTCAATAGAAGAAATAAAAACAATGAGCAGCCAAATATCAGGAGTAGGGCTGAAACGATTCCTCGTGTAATTCGATTACAAAAAATTATCGAGGCAATATCTTCTGCCTCTAAGCTTCTTTTAATTAATTTTGAAAGCTTGCGTTATGTTTTTGCACAATTATTTGTTTGGCGTGTTTGGCGCTTCCGGATGCAAGCCGCGAGTAAACACAGACGAAGAAAAAGCGCTTACGTCACCCACAAAGCGGAAGGAGACGCAAACAGTTAGCGCTGTATTGATTTGAGGGAGCGTTCTATTGCGGGCTGCAAAATGGAAGGGAGCAATAAAAATATAAGCTATTTCTTGTATTGTGAAAAATGACGAGGTTTTTTTTTTTTATATATAAAATGCTGTATGCATTTACAAAATTATTATTTTTTTTCTAAAAAAAAATTCTAAAAAGAAAACCAATGAATCTTTCTTTTTGTTATATATTTTACATTGCTTTTTACTTAAGCAAAAGTAAATTTTATCTGATTACTCGATTGATCGGTTAAGTTTTTGGTAGAATACTCGATTACTAAAATATTTGATAGCTACAGCCCTAATCAGGAGTATTAAACTCATCCTCATTCACTATCGTTGCAAGTTCGCAAGTTCGGCTAATATTCATTACTAATATTCTATATTATTTACTAATATTCTAAGGTAGCACGGAAAACCGTGCAGTAAGCCGCTGCTGTGGCAACACTGCTCGCTCAAGTTTTTTGCACAAGATGATTGTTTCTTTGCTAGAATGTCAGTCCCTGCTTATTTTCAAACTTTAACCTGATCTGTGCCCTCTTGTGACATGTAAGATATTTGAGCTACGGAGCATTATTATGCAAAACATTTTAATAGATCAGTAGATACATTTTTAATCAGCTAAATTCTTAACAGCAGTTAATCAATTAATGATTAATCTTTAACATCCCCAATCATGGGTATTATTCGAATTTTATTTTATCTGCATTATAAAAATAAACATTAGAACTTGTTAGGGTTCCAGGCACCATCTCCGAACGTGGTGGTGTTCAACAAAGATTGACAGATTTTGGTAAGAAGAAGCTTTTTTTTCTATTTGTTTGTTTGTTGCTGTAACATAATCGACTTGTTTTACGAACGCTGAGTCATGTGACCATCGTGACGGTCTATTCAAACATAGCCCACGGAGCATGGATTTACATTCATGTCCTCTTTCATCTTCTAGCTCCTCTTCCTTCACCCTCACTGTGGGACGCTCTCCTTCTGATCTCAGCTTGACCGACCTCGTTCATGTACCAGCATTCCTGTTAAACCCAAACTGCTAGTGTTCAATCTCACACCGTGTGTTCCTCACAACCCTCTGCCACCTTCGGAGGTTCTGTGTTGTCATGGGATTCTTTTCGATGTGACCCTTTTTTTCTAAGCCAGTTAGAAAGTGCTGAGTTGAATCACGAGATGCAAATGACAGCGATAAATGCGGGAAAGCTATTGAGACGATGCCTCTCAAAGTGCTGGAGCGGGTTGCTTAATGAGTTTGGTAATTGGCTTTCTGCCGAGCGTCTCTCTCTCTCTCTCTCTCTCTTTCTCTCTCTATTGCTTGTTTTTTCATTCTCTCGTACATGCTTGCGGATATGATGCGTGTGGTCCGTTTACCTTTTAGTTTACACACTTGTACATTTTCATGATAATGAGCTTTTATTAGAACATAATATTGAGTTTGCCTTTTAACAAAACAACTACGTACTTTACTGCGGGTGCTGTGTTGTACATAAACAACGTCTTGTGTGGCATGAAAACACATCGATGTGTTTTTCAAATACAGAACGACAACGTGACTAACTTTACACTTCACACCAGCAAGCAAGATGTTTTTGGCTGTAGTTTATCTGTTGTGGGTGTCTAGCTATTGCTGCTGTGACTCTGTTGAGAAAATGTAGTATAGCTTTTCAAAATTAGCGAAAAAGATTAGCGAGCTTCGACCAGCTAATCGTACAATGAATTTCTCCAACTTTGAAGTTAGTCTTCTCCTGTTTTCAGATAAATCACACCTTCTCAACTATCTTCTCATCTGTGGTTGGTTAGATATAAAGTATCGATCCAGTTCTTTTCCTCAGCCAAAGCCTGAGTGGATGAAATTCAGAAGCAAAGACTGACGAGGCTTGATTGGGAATGGCCGCTAAATTTTTTTTTCGGGGAAACTCACCTAATGTAACCCCCACGTGAGACAAACATGCGCAGAGAGTATACATTTATTCTGACAAGAGAAACGAACGGATCATTTGTTTACATGATTAATATTTACCTACTGAGCGGAGCCATTAAAGGTTTACGCTGCCACCCTCTCCTTCCTATATGAATTCCCATCAGATCGGATCGGGTCTGATTGTTCCGATCGAGGCTGCGCTTTTAATCTTGATCAGGCCAACTATGAGTGAGATATTAAGATCTACATAAACGCATCTGTTTTTCACAGAGTGAGCGGACATGTTGATTCGACTGCATCAACCTGACGATTGGAAATTTCGTGTTGAGGATCGATTTATTTTTTTGCATTGTTAGCAAGATGCTACTCAAATTCAGCATTACTCTGACATTTCTTTCTTTAATGTTTTTTTTTTTTTCCAGATTATAAAGCACATCTTGCTCAATGAACAGAATTATTATATATATTCTATATTCTAGAGCAACTAAAGAAGTTGTCTTTGGATCAGGACAGTTCTCATCCCCGAGATGAAGACTTCTCTTTTACGGACGTTACATTAGTGACGAGTCGTAATCATCATTCCATCAGCCTTAATGCACATTCCACTCATTATAGCGATGACTCCTGGCTGTTGCATGACAGTAGTGAATAAAAAGGTTGAATCGTTTTTCAATAATTAGTGTGTGCGCTATGTTGACGGTTACATACTGTATAGGCCTCAGTTACAAAGAAAAGAGGACAATTTCAATGGTATTGGCTGTTTTGTGTCTTGCGGCAGGGACGTTTGGCGAAATGGTCAGAACATTTCACAAAATGAGCTTTTTAAAAAAAATTTTATTCTTAGACATACAGTACCAGTCAAACCTTCTAATTAAATGTTTTAATACTGGACATTTACAAACTATGAAATAACACGCATGGAATTACGCAATTAAGTTACAGAAAGGGAAACATTTTTTTTTTTTAGATTTTTAGACATGAAGATGAAGGCAAGAGCAGTATCGTCAAGTGCATTTGCAAAACCCCTCAGAAATCACCAGTTAACAAACAGCACCTCAGATTACACCTGTTCTAAAGGCTTTACAGAGCAGGAGTAGCTGTATCCTCTGTAGCATCTGTCTATCCCCCGCTGTTGGACTACTTGGTTCAGATTCAGCGCTAACTCGACTTGTCAGCCAGGACGATACCTGGAATTGTAAATGCAGACAGTAGACAGTTTGCTATGAGTAATAAATTATTTTTAGTCCTTTATAATTCTAAAGACGGACAACATGCTTATGTTACTGATGATGTTCTTTGACAACATTTAGTATGACTGATTTCTCACTATAAGAACATCATACATAAAACAGACCTGGAAAAAATCAGTAACTGCAGTAAATGCAAATGTAACTTACTGTAAACTGTTCCAGTAGCTGTTTTCACGCACCGTATCTCTCTCCAAACTGATTGAAATATTTTTTTTTAAAACTTGAAAAAATGAAAGATTCCAGCTTAACCATTTTCATGGACTCTGATCCGTTAAGATTTGTTCTTACATACGCAAAGCACTGGTGGCCAAATCTATTAAGACAATACATGCCATGTATTATAGTCCTCCCTGTAAACAAACAGGCGATTACACTAATTAGTTCTAGCCTTTCTGGCTAAATATTTGTTTCTGGTTTAGTTAATAAATGAAACAAATGTGTGGCAGGACTTTTACGGGGTTGTTTCCACCTCTGTACAGAACTGGCTAAAACAAGGGAGTGTCATGAGAAATACAAACTTCTGTGGCAAATGTCTGTGCATGATGTTCAAATCAAGCAGGTATGACTTGAGCGAGTGACACCGGAGTAGTACAAACGTCTTTTTGACTCCAGCAGGTTTTGAACAATAAAGGACAAACAAAACTGTCTGTATAGCAATTTCACTGCATAAAGTAACAAATTAATCTTAGTATCCTGATTTGTCACTATTTAATTCATTAAAACATTAAATTTCACTTTGGTCTCAGTACTTTTATTTTTACTGCTGTATTTATTCTGCCAAGAGAGAAAAGATAGGATCAAGTGTTTACACGGCTAATGTTTACCTGTTTAACAGGTTATCAAAGATTTACACAGCCCTTCTGACGCCAAGAGAAAATTCATTCCCATCAAGCTAGACTGGGTCAAAGTGTTCAGACTGAGGTGTGTACATGGTGCATTTTTTAAAATCTGATTGGACTATAACTATTACTGGAATGTGTGGGAGCACTAAGTACGTCTCATCCCTCCCCTCTGAGAGAGCTCGGCCAATCAGCTCTCTCTAGACCTCCGGCTGCGAGAGGTTACAGCACCACCCGGGATTCGAACTGGCGATCTCCGGATGATAGGGCGAGCGCTTTAACCACTGCGCCACTCGGAGGCCCGAATGTTTAAAAAAAAATTTTTTTTTTAAAGTAAACTGTCGAGAAGCACCGAGGATCACGGTTTTATCACGATACCGCATAGGTGCTGATTTAAGCACCACCTATCGTTTTATAGAGGAATAGCAGCATTTTATCACCTCAAAAGCAAATGTATACAAGTTTTGAATAATTATTTAAAAAAACAAAAAAATTCAGTGTGGCCAAAAATCACAACAGAAAAGAATAGCAATATATCACTGAATTTGTTTTTCATGCCATCTCTAACGTCAATACACCTTAAAAAAAAAGCTGCTGCCAGTAAAGGACGACCGTCTGTTGCAGTTGTCTTCCCAAATGAGGTTCCTTACAGCTTGTACACATCCAAAGATTATACCCTTTAACCTTCAACACCTAGGCATCTACATTGTGACTAGTCAAAATAATTCAGCACGAAAAAAAAAAAAATCTCTCTGGCTTCATCGAGGTCAAGCTCGAAGCTAACAGTCTTCGGCCAACCGCGGCGCAAATGTGATCTGTCAAAGCGAAATCGCTAACCAAAACACAGAGCGTTGTCCCTTTTTAATATTCTGATACGGCTGCTGTGCTCACACTGATGGACAGGCTGATAATGATTAGAGATGCACTGATCCCAGACAGATCTCCGCACAATTCTGACGCTGTAACGTTTTTTTTCTTCATTTTTTTTATTGAATTTTGTGTGACTTTGTGAACTGGAATGTTTTATTAATAGCTGAGAAAGTAGTCACGCCCCAGGCCATTCCCTGTATATCTGAAATGCTGCTTCTGCATGCAGACTGTGCTCACACAGCTGTCCATTGAGTAAAACAAAGTCTGCTTTTGTGTCTCTGCTCGATATCTGCGGACGAGGTGAACCCGAGGTTCAGCATTTGGAATCGATAGCGGCTCCGGAAAAGGAAAAAAAAAAAATATAATAATAAAAACACAGTGCATACTGGAAATGTTTGCTTTTTTTCTTTTAATATATGTAACAAATGCATGCCTACATGCACACAGAGAACACACGCGTTGAAAGATTTAAAGGATCATCCTTTAAAGGATGTCAGTTTTTGAAGTGTGTGTGTGTGTGTGTGTGTGTGTGTGTGTGTGTGTGGCGCCGCTAGTGCTGCTGTCGCTCGGTGTGTTTTCTCCCTTTGCTGGAATGTACCTGCAGCCCGGGAAAACAATAACGCCTCTGTGACTCCCACTGAGCGCCGTCTACACACACCGCTCTCCGAACACATTGAAACTTTCCTCCCCTTTTGTTTTCGTCCTGCATAATCCTCCATAACCCTGACGCCGCTCGCTGTGAGCTCCCGTGCTGGAGCGTCCGTGGCCCGTACGACGTTAAAAACCTGGCGAGCTCGCGGAGGAAAATTAACATGTCGTCAGCAGTGGCCCCGATCAGCATAATAATGGCAGCCCAGTTGGTTTCTGCAGTCTAAGACGTAAGTGCTATTCAAACAAAAACACTCCTGAGGCCACTTAATTGCCCAACAAAGGCCTTAATGTTTTTGCGTAAGCGCTCGGTCTTAAAGCTGTTCGACCCATCTGGCAACCTCAGAGGTGTCTGTCGCCTCCATTTTTATTATTATTTTTTTTTAACCACCAGTGAGCGGTCATATCCTGGAAGCAATTCAGCCAACTGTTAATTGCTTTAATCAATTCCAGTCTGGTATTAACAAAAAAAAAAAAGCACTAAAGAGAATACTGTGTAATACTTGTGTGTGGTTTGTGAGTCACTTAAACCCATATGACCCGTTTGATAGTATCAGTACATGTTATCGCTTACAGTACAAGGTAAACAATGAGTCACTAACAGCAGGCTTCAGATCGCCTCTTTCCTGCTAAAGCCTTGCTCCGTACAGATACGTATTCATATGATCTGGTTAAACTCTCTCACAAAGGCGCGCATTGCTCATTGTGAAATGTTTTGCTAAACTTCACGGCCCTGTAACAAACCGAAACCAATTTCCAAACTCTTATGTGAAAGTTTCGCAGGAGGTTATTAGGTGACAAATCGTAGGCATGATTAAGCCATTAACTCTATTTTTATGTTTTTTTTTCTCCTTTGGTATTAAAGGAATATTTACTGATATTAAGGTAGAACAGGAATCACCGGGGCTCACCCAATACAATATCACCACCATATCAGAGATTGGATTTTTGTTGCGGTTTTGTTATAAATATCGTCAGTCAGTAATATATATATATTTTTTTTCCATAAACTTGGCCAATAATTTGCTCTTCCTGCTGTGCTGTGTGTCAGTAGTTTCGGGCACAGCACTTCTAGGATTAGAGAAACAGCAACGTTTTACCACCTCAAATGCAAACATATGTAAATCTATCTCTACATATAAATAAACGGTGAAGTTGGCTTGTGCATTCGCGTCTGTGCGTTTTCCGTTTGAACTTCACATTAGCATATCTTCTCTTCTCGTGGGCCGATTGTGATAAAAAACAAAGCCTACACGTTACCTCAAGCTCGGCCGAATGCACCTGTGAAAACCCCATTAAAATTTGTCTGCAGACAGACAAAAATTTTAAAAAATCATCTTGATGTGTTCTATTACTACATCTTACTTTTTTGTTGCTATTTTCAGTGTACAGTTACAGTTTTATTATATATTATAGAATAAAGAGACCTTGGGGAAAAAAAATCATTCCCATTTGGGCATCAAAATTTGCGCCATTGGTGCCTCTACTTGTGTAAAAACCTGTGCCAAGCTTGTGTGTGGACCGGATGCTCCACTGTGTGGTCCACGTCATCTCTCAACTTCATCTCAAAATTCAACAAAGGGAGCTGTTCATTTTTTTATACACGTCTGAGTGTGCATTTAAAGTGTGCGCGACTACGTCTAGTTAAAACAAAGATGTAAAACAAAATTAAATAAACATTTTGGAGTCGGTGAGTCGATACATGAATTGCGAAACAAAATCACGATGCATCACTGAATTGATCTCCCCTCCACCGCGTCTCTAATGCTTTAGACGTAGACCAGATGTCATTGAATGTCATACAATAAAACGTAAGGCTGTACGTTTTCCTCGATTTTATTTCATATTCTGTAAACCTATGCGTATGTAAAGGCACTAGGTAGGCTGAAAACATCCGTTATGTTAAACCCTACATAGACTGCCAGCAAAGTGAGGGGGATCGTATTTGGATCACAAATGAGCTGGAGAGCAATAAGACACCTTTTCAAAATGTTGTGGACTTACTGGTGGCATGATACCGGATGGGAGACGTGTTTTATTCCTTTTACATGACGGCAACATTTACAGTTTTCAATTTATACAGTACATGAACGTCATGGTAACATTTAAGGAGCCATCACTCGTCAGCCTCTCTTATTTCCGTCTCCCTCTCTTGATCTTACAGCTTGTCTTGTTGCTCAGAAAGTGCAAAGCTCAAATTCCTCTCTCTTCAAGCCTGTCCTCTGGCGGGAATCCCGCTGTCTGTTATAGAGCACCTACTGCATACTCGAGCTTTCTCCTGCCCTTAAGCGTGAAGTAAACATCATCTCTTTACAGAAAACGAACTAAACAAAAAAAAAACGACCAGTGTACAGTCTTTTACCGCTTTAGATTATTCGGACGATCTGCCAAACGAAGCCCTGTGAATGAATGGTCAATACAGTAGTGACAACATACTACCACGACAAGCACATTACACTGAATCTGAAGACATCTGATGTCGAACCGTGTCAGCGCCGGGCGCTTATGGAAAATAAATCAACACCATCTGAGACTTTGAGCAGCACTCTGCGACAAGAGGTCTCTACCCTGTTGAAGATTTGAAAGACGAGTTAATCGGCTCCATGTTTTCTCTGATGTTTGCGTTCAACCAATCGACGCTCTCGGGTATTTTAAGCCCCGCCTCCGCACATTCTCGCTGGGCTTACCTGATACCAATGGGAAATAACCCATTGGGAAATAACCAAAAACCAGTACTTGCTCGAATCCGGTGTAGGTGCTGTCTGGTTTATTAAATTACCCATGATACAAGATTTTGTCACTATTAGAGGAGAGGTAGAGAGGAGTGGTGTGCTTCTTCCCCGTGTCCATGAGGTGGCAGAGTGAGAGACGCATGCTGTTAAACACATGGCAGCCTCTTGCTTTTATATGATGAGTCCAGACAGCAGCAGCAGCGTTGGGGAGAAAAATCTTCTCACAAGCTTCTGGAGAGTTTAGGAAATCTGATGGAGTTTTTTATTTATTTATTTATTTTTTAAAACAGTAATATGTGTTAGCTTGTTTTAAACGTCAGCTAATGCTTCCAATGTCGTGTGCAGATGCTTACCATTTGGAAAGCGCTGAAATATCTTTTCTGGCCTGGTTGTTGATTATAGAAGAGACTCACAACCACTGGCTGTTTTTCTTTCTTTTTTTTTTTCCTCACTGAAATAATTACGTTGCAGTTTTTGCCTAGAGACTGTCCACACAACTAGGCTGAATATAGAGTGAAGTAGCACCTGAGGAAGTGTGTGTGTGTGTTGTGTGTGTGTTTGTCTGTCTGACTATATTGAGGGAGTGAAAAGGAAAGAAGTAGGGAGGGGTAGGATCCCTAATGGGCCATTTACAGCTGGCAAACAAAGAGAAAATTCAAGCCTCTCCACACAGCAGCTTCTCCCTCACCGCGGTGCGCTTGTGTGTGAATTTGGGCGAGCGCCGCTGTTTATTTTTAAGAAGCAACCACTCATTTCAGCCCTCTATACGAGCTCGCAAAAAAGCAGGCGAGCCGACAGGCTGTGCGCGAGCGACAGCAAGCCCTGGTCCGTGTTGTTAAACGCGACACACGCGGACAGGCTTCCCATTCACATGCTATGATCTAATTTGTTTGCCAGGTGACAGCCGCACACATCTGGAACGCCTCGTGCTTACGCAGCTTTTTCCTAATGCAGTGGTTTTAGTGTTTAGCTGCCACACGGGAGACGAATCCTCACAAGGTCGTATGCAGTAAATAAATCAGCACGTGAGTGTCACGGGGTTCGGAGGCGGTTTTCCCCCGACCCGAACGGCAGAACAAACAAGGAGCGACATCTTTGGAGAAAACCGAGCGCTTCTTTGTCGTGCCCTTTTCTCGGCGCTGTGTTTATGATGTTAAATAGCAGGTTGGTCGGGCAGTTATCTCACAAATGACTGTTTGAAATGGGAGCACTGTAATGTTTGGGTTAGTGCTCGTCTATGAACATGGCTTATTTTGGAGACGCGGTAATGAGGCCGTGTAAGACAACGCCTCTTGTGCTTGAGCTGAAACAGAGCTTGGTTTAACAACGTGTTTAATTCTGACGAGAGAGAAGCCGGTTCCTTTGTGCCTCGCCGTTTAAGAGGGCGAAGCTCGTACTGTTTATTTTAAGCGCTTTCTGCATGTTTGTGTGGCACTACCAGGTGTTTTCTCACACGTCTGGTCGTAGGCCTCGAGACATTTGTCTCAGCACTGTGGTTTTGTCTCGGCGCTCCAGCCTCCTGCGTGAAGGGCCTCGACGCTAAAATGGCAGCAGGTAAATTGAAGTCAAGCTTTTGTGGAGAGAAACTGTCAGCACATGATGTGTGTGTATGTGAAGGCAGAAGGAAAAGTAAACGCGAATAGAAGTTTGAAGGGAAACCCGAGCATTCGTTTGAGGCAATTGAGCAAGCAGTGAAGAACAGCAGCACTGCGATCATCACTCACACACACACACACACACGCATACCAAACTGGACTCCCATTGTTTAGTCTTGTCTTAAAACTGCAGAGTCCACAGCAGACATTTTTCCTTAAGGCTACGCAGAACACCGCTTGTTTATGCAGTGAACACCTTTTCCACATCCAGGCTGTGTTTTATTTCGTCATGCTGTCTTTAGCGCCATATTGTAAATCTCTTAAACAGGAAGGACTGCCATGAGTCTTTCCATTCTCTCTCTCTCTCTCTCTCTCTCTCTCTCTCTCTCTCTCTCTCTCTCTCTCTGACAGAATAGAGGATCTGTCTCCATTCTCCACTTGTCTGCAGATCCCTGCTGAATGTATTAAATGAAGTTACTAGATGGGAGTGCTTAAGGGGCCAAGCCCTCTGAGGCTTGCCAAGGCGCTCACAAGCTTGGCTCACTCATCCATGTCACCTCTGTGTTTTTTTTTTCTTTCTTTCCCCCTACCCTTCGTCGTCTTCTCTTTTCTCACAGCTACTGGCTCTCCTATTTGTATTTCAGAACAGCATCGACATCATGTGTAATTGTGTGAAAATAAGCGAGTCTGCTTTCGCTGGGTGTCGAATTTTTTGAACGAGATCGACGCAAATGCGAAGAGGAACTCGAGGACCGAGTGTTGTTGTATTTGTTTTGTTTCCTTTCAGTCTTGCTGCCCAGCTTTTGTTTTCACAAGAGAAGAAACGATCAGAGAAGAAAATCGAAGCATTCCCACCCCGTACTCATTCCCGTTTTCCCCCCTTTTTTTTCCTTGATATCTACCATCTGCCGAGCAAACATCTCATCTGTTAAGACTTATTCTTTCAGTCGGACATCGATTGTGTCTTTTGAGATACCCGGCAAAGAGGCTGGAGTATGACAGCAGTGAGGAGCAGTCGAGATATTGTGATAGGGTGTTGAATGCGCAGCCACACTGAATAGACTCAGTCATTTTCCCAGATACATGCTTAGGCCTGTAGAATGTGGAGAGCTTTGCTTGTAACTGCACTGGTTGTCTCCTTCTATTATCGGTTAATGATGCCCAAGATGACAGGCGCGCGTGATGAACAGAGGAGCTGTGAAATCCTGGAGGTGGAGTTCTCATCCGCCTGATAATGGGATCTCTGCCGTGCCTGGAGGCTGCGTAAAGAGCCATATGAGTACAGGAAATGCAAAGCATTCGCTCCTAAAACAACCCAGTCCTAGAACTAGCCTTTCTTCCTTTTTTTTTTCTTTTGTGCTTTTACATTTGAAGATTTCCATCAGCAGTTTAAACATCTGACTCTCCCTCCATGTTCTGTCGATGTCACTGTGTCCATGTTTTTGGAATTAAGTTCTGTTAAACACACCAGTGCTCGAGGCATTTAAACGCCGCTTGTTTACAGTGAACACCATTCCTTCTCACACAGTCTCCACTACATAATTTTATTTTTATTCAGGCAGCACCCCAGGAATTGACCGTGTGCATCCATGGTAAAAGTGCCACTATGTCTTTTTTTTTCACCCCAAACTGGAGCTCTCTCTCTCTCTGTCTCTCTCTCTCTCTGTCCCTCCCCTCCTTCCCCGTTGCACTAGAAGCTAATCCTGTATTGGCAGCCCGAGAGCGATGATTGGTATCTCCTTTGAAAAGTGCATTCTCTAAATAGCTTCCTCTTGCTCAGTGAATTCTGCATCAGTGAGTGACTCGGGTTTCCTGGCGAGCTCGTTCTATACTGTCGGGGCCAGACTGGTAAGGAGAAATAAATAAGGATGTACTTGAGTAAATGTAATAAATATGCTTGAATCTGCAGCCCAAACGCTTGCCGGGAGGGGGGAGGTAGCCTGCTGAGTGTGTGTGTGTGTGTGTGAGAGAGAGAAAAAGCGAGTGCATGCACACATGCATATGCCCACATGTGAGTAAGACTGTGTCTGTGTGAGAGAGAGAGAAAGGGCTGAGCTGAGAATTGTCAGGAGAACAGGAGTCACAATGTCTCTGGCTTCCCCGGAGCTAGAGAGCGTTTGCCAGCACTGGGATCACAAGGGACACCTCCTCCTTTTGAAAACCTGACAAGCTACATGCTTTGCAGCACAATAAAGGGCTCTACACTACACCAAACCTGATTCCTATTGATCTCGGCTGCCTCTTTAAATACGTGCCGTGCGCTGGCCGGCGGAGGAGGGCCGTCTTCAGCCTTTGTTTCTAGCTGATTGCATTTTGACCAGATGAGACAAAGCAGTTACATTTAAAACCACCGTACTTGTGTTGTAGGACAATTCAATCAGGTCAATATAGTGAGCAGTACGTGTATGGTGTATTTAAATTTTTTTTTTTTTTTTTTTAAAGGCCTGAAAGGTATTTCTCAATGACGTGACATGAAAGTTGAGTGTTTATTGTTTTTAACGTCCACTTTTTCACGTGGTAGCAACATGTAATGCATAAACTCATGCGGATACAGGAAAAAGTGTAATCTCCTCTGTAGTTTTTTTAACCGTTGTACGGGTGCTGGCGCCAGATAGCCTGCTTTTAAGTATTTCTGAAAAATTGTTCTTTTATCTCCTGGGATTTTCACACACAAGAGTCTCTAGAGTTTACACAGTACAGCGCGCAAAACAAACTAACAGAAAAACGTCCTGTGTGTGGAGGGTCCACAGGATGGAGCTACGTGTTGAGAGAGATCAGAGGAGAATGACCAAACTGGTTTGAGCTGACAGGAAGTGTGTAGCAACCCAAATAATCACTCTGTATTACTGTGGTGAGCACAAAAGCATCTCAGAGAGAACAGCATGTCAAACCTCAGGAATTTGAGCCTCAGTGAAACAGAAGATTAGGGGGAAAAAGACCAGGTAATTGTTTATCTAATCTCCATTTTCTTTTTCATTCCTAAAGATTCTACTTGCTGTTACAAGATTCTACATGGAATATTTAAGGCTTCCCGTGGACGGCCAAAAACAACCCGTTAATCATGCTTTTAAATATCCATGCATGCAGTTACGTAGTAATATGTACCTGCTTAAAATCACATGCACCTGTGTAGTGCTGCTTCATCATAAAATTCTACTCGGAAGCATTTTTAGTAAACACTTTGTTGCAAGATTGTGCATACAATAGTTAGGGTTTTGCAAAAGGGAAGTTTTTTTATTATCCATGTATATCGTTTTTTATTACTCTGTAATAACTTAATGCTGTGTACTACTTGTATTATACAAAAGTTTTTAAAAAAAACAGTAAAAACACATGGATGCTTCTACATTCCTCTTTTTCTTAGCAACGAGCTAGCATTATCAAACAGCGTTATTGTACCGTCAGTGTTCTAGATTTACAGGGTGTGTTTTCTGATTGTAAGCAAACACTCGTTACAAGGTATAAGTGCTTTATAAGAAGAATTGCTATTTGGTTCATTTCTAATGCTTCAGGCAGCCATGTTGATTCGATTGCAGCCACCCTGTAAACTTGTAGCTGTAGACGCAGAAGTTGGAGATAAGGAGTTACAAGTCGCATTCTTGACTTGAAGGCAGCGTAAGGTCACATGGTCAACTATCAGATTTATAGATTATTTGTGAGATTTTGAAATGGATTGGAAGAACACCCTCCTGTAAGATTCTACACACTTTATTGTACTGTGCACAATGATAGTTCTGTGTAATAATGTAAGGGTCACATGCTCGCATATCAGATTTGGTTAATTTTTGCCTCCCAGGAGGTTTCTTTTGTTAGTCTCTCTCTGGGGAAAACCCCTAAAAAGTTTTTTTCTTCTTCTTCTTCTGGAGAACCCTCAATCAAGTTTGCTTTTACAAAGAAAGCTAGAAACAACCACTTTAATAAAAGCCCCTCTTGAAGGACCCCCCCCCCCCCCCCCCCCCGCCCCACACACACACACACACACACACACACACACACACACCTCTTTAAAGTACACCAAAGTTTGGGATTTATTTCAGTGCTTTACAGAAGCCAAGCCTACGTGAATCCGTGTGTTTGTATATGTGTGTGGAATTTGTAGCCTTTGTTTGCCGTCACCGTTTACAACATGATCATAAAGGCGCGCCGCTCAACTAAACAGCAAGAAATGAAAATAATGTGCGGAATGCGCGCCTTTACTTATTTTATTATTTCATCATCAAGAGCAGGCTTTAAATGCCGTTTAGGGTGTGTGTGTGCGCGCGCGCGCGCGTGTGTGTGTGGACGTGCGCGGTGTTGCAGCGCATTAATGCTCATTTACACTGCAGACTTCTCACCGTGGCAGTTTTTTTTTTTAACCGGCGCATCAATCAGGACGCTTTCGTAGGCGCGCGCACTAATTGGGATCCAGTCCGTGTTTTAGCGTCGTGTGTGTTGGGGGGAGGGAGCGAATTCTGTTGGTGTAATTCTCCTTCATAGTGTCTGGATAAAGAAAGACTAGTAGGTCAGCCATGTGGATGCGTCTGGTGAACAGCTGAGAGAGAGAGAGTGTGTGTGTGTGAGAACGAGCGCGCGTATGAAAGAGAGGGAGTGTGCGCGCGCTCTTGAGAGAGCGAGAGAGAGAGAGAGTGTGTGTGTGTGTGTGTGGAACAAAAAAGGAAGCGGAGTGTGTAAGCGGTGAACTCGGTGATTTCCTCGTCGTTCCTCTCCAAACATTTCGGAGTTTATCACGCGGTGAAACGGAAGGCGAGGAAGGGAGCTCCGCGCGCGTGTGTGTGTGTGTGTGTGTGTGTGTGTGTGTATGTGCGCGCGCGTGCGCGTGTTTTTGTTCACCAGAAGGCGAGTGCTCGAGGGAAACGAGTTCGCTCTTTTGTTGAGCGCGTGAGCCCTTTTTCCCCCTCTCTCTCCCCCATCCGCATGTAGGATAAAGTGGCTGCGCGAGACCGCTCAGCTCCTCCGCGCGCTTGGATTCGGGCCCGGCGCGAGGAGTTTTTTTTTTTGGAGGTGGTGGGGGGGGGGGGACTGTTTTCTTTCGATTGCGGAGGAAAACAAACAAACACTACAATAACGGGGATTATTTACAGTCCGGAGCTGTCTATCGGAACTTGGAGACCACCAGACTGGCGGGGTGAGTACTTCTAATACAGTGTGTGTGTGTGTAGAGAGAGAGAGGGATGAGGGGGTAGGAGAAGGTGAAGGAGGGGGATACCGAGGGAATGTTAGCAACATGGGCTGCTAACTTCAAAGCACGAGCTCCACTCCGAAACAACTTTTCACTCCTTAGTTTGTAATGAAAAGGAAGCGAGGTCAGCTTAGCCTGGACCGTCTCTCTCTCTGTCATAATGTTCCTCTGTGTGGGTTCTTTCAATAAGAGTTTCCTTAAGAGCTTTTTTTCTTTTTTTTTTTTAAAGACAAGCCAAGGTGAAAGTGTTCTGTTGTTTAAACTGGCCATTTAACCTTTACACCAGCCATGGATACCCTGAGAGTTTTATTATTCCTTAATTAATGTACAACAAAGAGTTCTTGTGAACGAGATTCGCTGCTGCATCCAGAGAAGATGTCTAAAAAACTGTTTAGTTTTCCTAGTTGGTTAGTTGGTTCCTAGCATTTAGTCGGCTTTTGTAAATGTTAACCCAACAGAAAGAGAAACTTCACAGCTTTTCCGATCTACTGTTTAACCTTTTAACCTTGGAAATTAGACTTTCTTTTGTCTGGTGGTTAAACGGCACAGTTGTGTTTGAACCGTTTCTAAAAGGGTTATGGCTTTCCTTTAAGTCCCTGCTCTGGATAGTTTTGTTTTGGGTTCTTTGTGTGCTTTCCGGCTTTTCTAAACACGCTCCATGTGGAAATCTTGTAAGGAAGCTTTCCTTACCCGTACAGAATCCATAATAACATGGTCATTTTTATTAGCTAAAGATCACATTGGCTGTGTATAGCTTTCATTGCTTTTTTTTCTTTAATTCTTTCTTTGTTTAACAAGTGTTCTTTGTGATGTTTTGAAGTTTTCAAAAGTGTTTACTTGGCACCTTTTTTCAAAGAAATTCCTCCTTGGCAGATTTAACATTTACAAATATTAAAACTCAACTCAGCAACTCGTCTTTTTTTTTTTGTAATTAATAGTTTACGGTCACATTATTCACCATCGTTGTCATGTCAAATGATTGGAGGATACACTTTGGTTAAAAAAAGGTTCCTTTTGTGGTTTATTCCCTCCCAACACCCCCCCCCCCCCCCCCCCCCCCCCAACACACACACACACACACACACACACACACACACACACACACACACACACACTTTCCAAAGAGATTCCCCTTGGAATCGTTTCTTAAGCGAAGCCTTCTTGAAAGTGTTTATTATGTATGAGTGAAGTTGGTTACTAATACTTGACGGTTTAAAATCACATGCTTCATCATTGCTGTAGACCGCATTTATCTGTCCCCAATGATATCAGATGACTAATAATAAGCAAAAAACCACGAAACTCCTACTCGGTCCAACTGGCATTTCTCTGATGAGCATTCATAACACTCAGGCGCCCTCCCCCATGCACTGCCTTCCACAGATTGGAAGTGATGAGTTAGAGCCATTTGTTTACTGCAAACCCCCTGGGGGGCCGGGGTGAGTTATTTCATTTATTTATTTTTGATGGACTTGCTTGACCAGTTGGAGGCTGCTGAGGATAGTCAAGTCAGCTTCACTTCCCCAGAGCTGAATAAACCACATGAACCCTGGCCTGCGATGGCCTTTGTGTGATTAGTCAAGCCTATGTCTGTGTGGGTGTTGTAAAAAAAAAGAAGAAGAAATGGTAAGAGGATGGGTTGTGGTTGTAAAGGCTAATCTTAAACGGTATTTGTTTCACAGCTGGGCTTACCTGATATCAGTCTACAAGTCCTGTGTGTGTTTTTTTTTTTCTCTCTCTCCTGTAATCACTGTTCTATCAGACATACTTGCTTTGCATGTCGGACTGTCTGCTGAGTTTTCTTCTGTTTTTATTTTATTTTTTCCCTCACTTTCACTCACTCTGTGTTTTGTAATGTACACAAGTACACATTTTCCCTTCCTTTTTATTAACCAAAAAAAAAGGTCTTGTCATAAGCTCTCACAGTGATGTCATTCTGGAAGAGAGGACAGATTTTCAGGCTAAAAACTTGAAAGCCGTGTGAGTCGCCACAGTGGACCTTAGAAAAACTATTTTAAAAGATGATGAACAGCGTTTGGTTTTTATGTCCCTCGAGCACGTCTCGGAAGATGAAGGTTTTTTTCAGGCAGAAGCAACTCCTCAGATGGTTCTCCTGAGTGAGTTTTGAGTGTGAGTAAAATCCAGAGAAATGACACAACATGATCAAAATGAATCGCTGATCGAAATCTTTTGCTTTGCCAGCTAAAACATTAATCCGGTGTAGTTTTGTCTTTTACTCTGCATGAGACACTAAAGGGCTAATTCCTAATACTGACAGTTTATAATTATAAATTATAAATCCTTCTCATACCTTACCTTTGACTTCAATGCACATCCATCAAGGTTTTACTAAGACTTGCAACAGCGGCATATTTTTCCATCATCTGATAACAATTGTGTTGGTTGTTATGTATAGATCAAAAACTAGATGGTAGTTGCTCACTTTCAGCGATACTCTAAACCCTGAAACGCTTTGGTGCGAGTTCCTGCGGAGAACATTGTCAGAGCATGAGTCAGAGTGATGACTGAAAGATAAGCGCTTTAGAGGAGGGAATTTGCCTTTCTGTAAACATCTGGACAGGAAAAAATAGAGGGGTTACTGAACCGTACCCTCTCCTCGTCACCGGGGCAGTATCATTAAGGATACATGTTTTGTTCCTTTGACCTGGAAAAAAAAGTGTACTTTTATAGCTAATTAAAATGTACATGCCTAGTCCAATTACGCACCTTGAATCATTTTAAGTGTGTGTGGAATTCCCATTGCTACTTAAAAGGGCACCAACAGTGAAGTTACCATCCCATAACAGTCGTCTACAGGGTATTTTTCATCCTAATCCTTCACCTTATGGAGCATAGAGAGTTTGTGAACTCGGTTTCTCTTGCCTTTGAGGATAGCCCGAGGTGAAACCGAGTCAGATCTGGAGAACACTCTCCCACAGAGGAACCGAAAGCCAACGCAAGGCACAGCATGTTTTCATTGTCTTGTATTACGCCGAATGAAACCTCATTCCGCTTCTTCAAATACGTGAGCATCGTTCGGGTCTTGCGAGTACTGAGCGTTCATTGTTCGAGCTCTTGCACGTCCACCTACGGCGAGTATTGAGTGGACGTCAAAACAATACACTAGCGCTGTAACATCTGGAGGAGTGTGACTGGTTTTAAGGTGTGTGAGCATCATAGATGTGTAGGATGTGTGAGTAAATATCTGTAGGGTACTTTTTTTTCTTTCGGCTTTCATAATGACAAAGGTAGTGTTTTCACTGCTTTTTTCCCCTTTGCTTGAATATGAAACTGGGTTTGCTTGCTGTGCAGTTTTTTCGTTTCTTCCTTTCACTTTTTTTTTTCCTTTTATGAGAAACCACTACGAGTTTCCGTGTCGCTGCATTTAAGGATCTCCCCAGAGGTCAACCAGCAGTTTACTCACACTGAATAATTGAATTAGCAAGTCAGTGTGTTTTCTAAAGGCAGAGCTCGGTCGCACGGATGTCGGATTTGTTTACGGCGAGGTGCTGGGAGAGCGGTGGGGAGATCTTTAGTTAATCACGGTGGCTTCGTTTTATTTCAGAGTGTGGGCTCTGAAATAAACCGCGTCGTCACTGTCTCAGAAGCCGAGAGAAGAAAGCCTGGTAAATGTGTAATGCTTTCAGATGTACATTAACAGCTGGGGTCTGTTTCTCAGCAGCTGCCAATGTGAATATCAAGTGTGCTTCTTTAAAAGTGCTAACATGCAGGCAAGATTCATGAAAACAGATTTCACGATTAGAGCGGGAGAATGTAAATCAGTCAACACTTATTCATGGCACAAATACGATATGAACGTGGCGTCTAAATATTGAACACTTTTTTTTTTTTTCTTACACGTAGCACTGAAGGTTAATTTCCTGATGAATGGAACCCTCCCTGAAGATTCTATACACATGCATCAAGCAAACATTCAGATCAAATGGCTTTCCCTTTACAAACCAGAGCGTTTGACGGAGCTCAGGGAGGCGTGTTATTTAATCCGCTGGCGTGATGGAAGCGACCCTGCGTCGGCACGTTTGTAACGGCAGCACTTTTGGAGCCAATGGCACAGTGCAGCTCGTTAATGCTATGCTTAATTAATTTTCAAAAAGGCCAGGGGTAATTAATGTCATGTTGGTGCTTCATTGCTCTTTTGTTGTTTCTTGGATTGTCACAGCTCAGTGCTGTCAAAGCAAGGAATTCAGGATACGTTTTGAACAACAGCAGTTTTTTTTTTTTCTTTTTTTAGCTGTTGGGAATACATTAAGGTGTGTGTGTGTGTGTACTTGGGTGAGGAGGGTGGGGTGCTTTCATGCTTTATTTACTGTATGCATATGCATTTTGCGGTGTGCAAAAATCTACGCACTCTACTAAAGGTTAGCCTGCCTTGTAAAGTGCAAAGCCACCTAAATTGAGCTTAATTGTGTCCCTGTATGGAGAGCGCGCTTTGTTTACAAGAACGTAAGCTCCTTCTTGGCACCTCAGCTGTAACAACAGATACAGTAACCACAGACGCTTGCTCATCGCCTCGGAGACAGGACACAGGGTCAGACCACAAACAGGACAGACCGGAGAGAGATGTGTGAATTCCTGTCACGTGGAGAGATCAAATCCAGGCTCAAATTATGAACCCAGGAATCTGCATCGGTCTCGATTAAAGAGCTTTTAAAGCAGAAAGAGCTTTTTCCTTTTGAGGTGGAGAGCGTAAATCTTCGCAGCTTTGTTGATGAGGAACAGTTGGGGTAATTGAAGCTGATATTTTTAATAAGGCCTGAAGCAGCTTGAGGGTTCCTCCCCCAACACACACACACACACACACACACACACACACACACACACACACACACACATTGTAATAGTAAGGGGGAAGGGGGAGATCGAGACATGTTTATTCAGCATAGTGAAGGCAATAAAGAGGAGCTGAGCTGTCACAGGCACTGCTTTCTCCCCTCATGTGTTAATACCATTAAAGGCAAGTGTGAACAAATCAGTAGCTCAAGTGCCCGGGACAAGCAGATTTCACATCGCGGCTGTTAAGTTTTTAATTTGTACTCGTTGGCTGAACAAGTAGATTTAACTAGAATCTGTTTTTAATTTCTAATGAAAGTCAGAACTCTGATTTGTATTTTTTTTTTTTACCTCTGTGTGTTCAAGGTAACTGTGATGAGTGATGCGCTTTTAACCCTTCAAATACCATACATCGAGTGTTTTAGATTCGCCACCAAATCTGTGTTTACATGCCCTTGGGCTAGCAAGTTAATTGGAAATGAATCGAAACTGACATCCAGAGCCTCTGATTGATGCAATCATGGCATTGCTAATTATTATATCTGTGTGTATGTATGCGTGTTCGTTCGTGTACTGTTTCTTTAAAAACACTACTGCTACTGCTGTGTAGTCGCGTGACTCTGCACCGTCCAGTCTGCGACATGAAGCATCATGGAGAGGAAATCTTTAGTTTGAAAAAAAATATATCCCAGCCTTACCACCTGAGCATAAACAATATATCCCAGCCTTACCACCTGAGCATAAACAAAAAAACAAACAAAACATAAACAACCAAGCAAAGCAAAAATAATCTTTCTTTAATCATAATCAATTTAAACTGTTTCATTAATAAATCATAGTATCGATTTGATGGTTAGTTATCTCCCTGTGTTATATACCGAATAACTCATTAAGATGCAACTTTAAAACTGGACTTCATATTCTTTTAAAAACAATACCTGTTATCTGCTTTCACCCAAATGAGGATTTGGTTCCCTGTCGAATCTGATTCCCCTCAAGGTTTCTTCCTATTGACATCTCTGAATTTTTCATTGCCCTCGGCCTGCTAGTCAGAGACAATCTGATAATTAATCTGATAATGAATTGAACTTTGTATAGTGTTGATGCTGTGAGCAGCCGTGTTGATTCGGGGGTCAAGGAAACCAAACGTTTAACTAGACAAAGTAGTGATATACTTTCATTCCAATACTTACAGGGCTGAAAGAAATACTTCCGTCAGACCTAAATACATTCAGCATGCAATGAAATGGCAGACCACAGCATCATTTATCTTAATTGTTGTACCTTATCACTACGTGGTAATGTAAGTAGTTTATTAACACACTGAACTAGCTAACAAACATCAGACATCTTATTATTTTACGTTACCACAGCTCTTAGGCTCGTCACTTGGGTTTCTAGAGAACTCTAGTCCTGGGACTGAGCTGAACATTGGACCTTATTATTGGCCAGTGGACTAGCTGAAAAATCTCTGCGTTTGTTTGATCTTGTTAGTCTAATGATAGACCATCTTTCAAGTCCTGTTTATTTGGCTGTAAGAAAGATATTTTTAAGCCTCTTGATCATAATCTGATCGGAATTGCTTATAGCTGTGCAAACATTCAGTTCATGTTAACAGATCATAATGTTGTTTTTATTTTTGTATTTGAAGCGTCTTTTTTTCTGTCCTGAAATCCAAGCATATTTGAAACTTTCACCTTCATTTTTAGATAAAAGCACCTGTGAGAGCATTTTTCAGTTTTTAATGCAAAAAAAAAAAGGAGAGGTGGCAGGTCTAAAAGTTTGAGGGGCGACCTATTAAAACGCATGTAGCTCTGAATCCCTTTTTAGTGAGTAAACATTTAATGTAAGCGCACCATGGCTTTATTTATGCATTAAATCTGCTGTTAGTGCTGAATTATACATTAAGGCCGTAAATAATGCAGGAGAAATTCCTCAATGATTACTGGCATGCTGTGAATAGTGCGTTTGCTAATCATTCGCTCATTGATCTTCGCCGTGAGCTCATGCTAACCAGTTTTGGGGGCACTTTTTTCCTGACAGATGCAAAGGGTATTGTTTTTCTTGAGGTCAGCTGCAGGGACTGCAGAACCTATTTAATTGTATTATTTCTGTCAGCGTGGAATGAGCTGGCAATTATACTAGAGGTAAGAATTTTTTTTCTCTCTCTCGCTCTCCTTGTCCTTTGGTGAGAAGTGAGACGACGACTGCAATTAGATCAGCTTCTGCAATTGGAACAGCTTGATCCTTTCTGAGGTCACCCGCGTAATTATTGTCACGCGGCATTAACTAGTTTTTGCTTTTCACTCTCGCAGTTAGCGCCCTCTGTTTTAACCTGTACATCTGAGCAGAACTCGTAAGGCCTCCTGGCACATGGGGTTTGATCTACTTCATTTGTCATTTCATACGTAGGAATAATTAGAGCGGCGGAGCGCTACGCCCTGGGGAGCGCTAAAGCTTATGACCTTTCTACTCCCGGAGAGGCGAGGCTCGGGCGAAGCAGCCTGGAGAGGAAGTTGTTATTAAGAAAATAATGGCTTTGACAAGTTCAGGATTAAATTGTAAACAAGCGACGTGATGGATCAGTACTCGGCGAGGTAATTGATTTTAGTGTCTTTGCCGAGCTGCAGTAGCCGGCTTTAATTAACGAGATTGAGGTTAATACCACTTTGATTCTCCAGGCCTATAGCATTTGTGTGCTTTTGTTCACCGAGACCTGATTTTAACCTTTAGCGTCTGTGGAGATTTTCCTCAGCCTGACCTGTACTTAGTCTGGATGCTAACTACTGAATTTTCAGCATGGGTTGGTATTAGAAATGTAGCGCAGTGTTGCTATATCTGTCAATATGTAATACTCTACATATCTGTATGGAGATTTATAACCGATGGTGAAATAAATTTTTATTTATTTATTTATTTTTTTTTACAATTTCAAGCATTCATTCTTAATTTCTCATGTTTTTTCTTACTTTAAATGAAACTTTTATACCCAAATATATTATAAGTAATTATACCCCAAGATACTGTGAATCAAATTGTGACTGTAGCAGTTCCTTGACCTCAGCAGCATCACAGCACTCATGAGCACAAACCTGGCCTCTCAGATTTTTTTTTCTCGTGATTGACCAGTTATTATATTTGTTTGCACCTCCCTGGGCTATTATCTGACCCAGGCCTTTCTTTCATTCACAGCCGGAGTGTTGGATTAAAATTTTATTAAGCCTGAGATTTAAAGCGCACTTAGCGCTGTAGTTTAACGTCCAAACAAACTGTGTTTTTGTCCAAATATGAAGTACTGTCATGCTAGCGCTGCGCTAACTACCCGTATAGATCAATGTGTGGAGATTTCAAGTGGTTACAGTATTTTCCTGAGGTGAAATCACCTAATTTTCTTTGGTCTGTTTGTTTTATCAGTCAGCGTTTCGGTCCATATCTGAAGCTGCGCTAACTACCTGTATAGATAAATTTGTGGAGATTTTACCTCAGGAAAATACTGTAACCACGTGAAATCACCTCATTTTTTTTTTATCAGTTTGTGTTTTATCAGTCAGTGTTTCGATCCAAATCTGAAGTACTATCATGCTAGCGCTGCGCTAAGTACCCATTTGTGGAGATTTTAAACGGTTACAGTATTTTCCTGAGGTAAAATCACAAAAAGAAATTTCAGTTTAAATTGATCCAATTTCCCAAAACATTATCAAATATATTGCCTAATGAGTAAATATATGCCTAATATCAAATATATTGCCTAATAAGTAAATGCTGTAAATGATTCAGACAGTGCTAAAAGCGCTTACTTTTGTCCTGTGAGGTTCATATCCAAGCACTCACTCATGCCCACATGAAAGTAAAAAAAAAAAAAAAACAGAAATCCAAGTCTGGATGCAGACATCCAGGCTCAACCAGATACCCTGTGACCCTTTGGCAAGCCTTATTGAAAAAAATGTAAATATATATAAAAAAAATGTAAAACACGACCATAAACCGCATGTCTTTTAGTCATATATCTTAGTATCTGTTTAGAACAAATCCCGTTTATGCTGTATATGCTGTTTTTATCCCTAATCTGTTAAATCTTTTGTGTTATGGTGAGTTACAGAGGAGGGAGGGAGGCAGGCGGAGGAGGGGCACGGGGGACGGCACGGGGGAGGCGTGGGGTGCCACATGTGGAGATTTGGAAGAAGACTCTGTGGGTCTGTGCTTTCATTGAGTGGCTTCATCATCACACGCACAAAAAAAAAAAAAAAAAAGAAAATCATACTCTATTGTGGTAATACACAGCTCACCCACTTGAGCTGCCATTTACCTCAGCGGTGCAGTTGAGCATTTGCATTTTGACTTTGATAGGGCGCTCCCTCAGGGCTAGTGGAGAGGGTTTAGTGACCATTGAGAGCTACCAGGCTTGTGCTTATCAAATTTCAACCAGCTTGTGAGTAGTGGCTGCGTAGCTGTAAAGTAAGTGTGTGTGTGTGTGTGCATGTGTGAGAGAGAAAGCCGGGGAGGGAGAGAGAGAGGGAGAAATAGAACGAGAGTGTGACACATTGATCTAAACACACTGAGACTGGATTACTGTAAGCAGGTTAGTAGAGTTTTATAGCACATTTTTTTAGGGTTGTATAACAGGATGTAGTAATAAAGCCTAAGTTATTCTCTGTGGTTGTAAATAACACTTCACCAATGAGTAAGCTCTTCACAGGATCTCTGCATTGTGTGCTTTTTGAGCTCTCACCTCATAGGCTTTTTTTTTTCTCCTTCGGAGTTGGAATTCTGCCGACTGGCTTCGAGCCGTTCCCCGCCGAGCCTAAAAAAAGAGATGTTTTTTGTTCTCCATCCAAGAATACCTGTGCAGTACAGTAGGTCAACCCTAGGAGCTTTTTGAAGCATGCCGAGTTCACTGGAGTGGCATTCACACCCAACAGTAGCCACCCACAAGGCCAAGGCATAAAAACGTTTCATCATTCTCCACTTTACGATGCCAGATTCTCTCTCTCTCTCTCTCTCTCTCTCTCTCTCGAACACAAGCAGCAGCTCCAACAGTCATGGCGCTTCGTAAATTCCTGTTTGATTGCGGATCATTTTCATGTCAGCACAGTGCAAATCTGTTTTGCTTTCAGACCGAGCCGTGGAAAGCGCATGATGGTGGGTGGTGGGGTGGGGTCTGGGGGCAGTGTGTGTGTGGACGGTTTGATAAATAAAGGAAGCATGGTTTTGGAGATATGCATATTATTGCTATTGTCTGGATGCAAATTTGGGCAGATTCTCTCGACCGTTAACTGGCTGGAAATCCTCTCGGTGTGCGCATTGAATGATCCTCACGGAAACACTGTGCTGGTAAAACTGCTGCTAGTAGGCCTCTTGACGAATAGCTTTACTGAGAACCATGTCTGTTATGGGTGGGTCATGTGACAGAAAATACATCATATCACCATTCTTGAATATGTGAAGAGAAAAGGAAGATAAAAAGATTTTCTAACAGGATATCTAATGCATGGTTACCATTCTGTTTGTCAGTTTGTAATATATATAAAAAGAAAAAAAGGATTTTAAGAAGATAAGAGTACAGTGGCGGCACAATGGTTAGCACCGTGACCTCGCACCTCCAGGGTCAAGGGTTGATTCCTGCCTCAATTCTGTGTGCATAGAGTTTACTTGTTCTCCATGTATTTGGTGGGTTTCCTCCAGGTACTCCAGTTTCCTCCCACATTCCAATGACATGCAGATTTGACTAATTGTCATTTCCAAATTGCCCGTGATTTGCGTGTATGTGCCCTGTGATGGATTGGCACCCTGTCCAGGTTGTACCCCGGCATTGTGCCCGAAGTCTTCTGGGATAAGCTCCAGTCTCCCGCGAGCCTATATTCAGGATAAGCGGTACAAACGATGACTGAATGCATGAAAAGAGTACAGAGCGCTGTGACAAAATTTATCACAATATCAGTATCACATCACCCAGGTCTTATTCCTGTCCTCATAGATGTATGTATTTATTTATTTATTTATGTATTCATTAGTGCTGAGCGCAACTAATCACATAAAAATAAAAATAACGCTATGGACCCAGTGCAATCATTTAATTACAAAATGCCGCGATTTATTACAGGTAACGTACACATCGTCGCCAGAGTTGGTCAATAATTGAAGTATTAGTTCATTAATTTTAAATGAGTTGAAAGATAAATATTGGTAAACATCTTGATGAGATCGTTTGTCCTGTTTATTATTTGCCGTCAGCCGGGATAAATACGTTTGAATGCAAAATTTGAATGTACATTTATTAGGTAAATATCGCAGAGTAAATTGCAATGTGCGTTGAAAATAATCGCAGTGTGAGCCTGTTTGTTTATTTATTTACTTGGGTGGGTGGAGAAGAGATCCCTCAATGTCCATGCCATCTCACTTTGGCGTGATCACATCCTTCCTCGTCTCCTCGCTATATAATAGAAGTGATTTCTCTTCTTGATATGTCTAGGAATAGGATTTCCTTCAGGAGAGAGCTCTAGTTCTGGCTTGCACTGATTAAAGGAACACTTGTAGATAATCTGTTTGAAACTTGAGTGTGTGTGTGTGTGTGTTTCATAGGAAGGAAAAGAGCTGTGAATGTGAGAGAGGGAGAGAGAGAGAGAGAGAGAGAGAGAGAGATTTGGATTGGTAAATGCTTATCAGTGCGGTATGAGCCGGCACTCTGCAGGACTAAATATTTAATGACGGGGAAGCTGAAATAGAACCGTAACAGACCACTGGTGAGAAATGGAGTCACTATTTATACGCCACTCCTCGTCTTAAACTAATTGAATGGCGAAGGAGCTCAAGGTTATTAGCGCACCTGAGATTAGCCACGTTGGAATTAGCCTTGTGTCTGTGCACATTTGTGCTGGAAGATGGCTTTCTGCTCGAAGACTACACAACAAAAATAAAAAATAGGACCGGGCAAGACAGACCAAATAATATCAATGGCATGAACAATGATGTCACTATACACACGTCACTATTCAGGTATTGTGATCTCATTTTATAGCTATTAAAACAGACATGAAGGAAATCGCCATGAATAATTATATTGATAAACTTTATAATCAAGGTAAAGCATGAGGTGTTGATTTATTTCCTAGCAAAGCAGCTCGGACAGTAAAACACTAAAATGTCAATCACAGATCCATCCTAATCACAGACCGCATCCGTCTTAATGCGCATTATCGTTTCCATAGTAACAGCTTAGTCACGGGCCGTGTCAACGAGGGAAGTTATCCAAACTTAATAATAAGAAACCTCAGAGGGTGTTTGTTTATTATTCGTGGAAGGAATCTACAGTGTCAGAGAGAGTGAGAGAGAGGAAGGCTGGACTGTTTATAGCTGCAGTAAGTGATAACAGAAGCCAGCTTGAATTATGGACATTCCAGGAGTAAATATAACTCTAAGTGGATAAAAGCGTCATGTGATGTGATTTTTCTTTCACAAAAATCAAATATGTGGAAATGAGTGTTGTATACGAGAAATGAAACCGTTTAAAAAGAGTCAACCGCTGTTATGGGAAAATAATCAGCACTTGCGTGGGAGCAGTGACTCGGCTCAGAGTCACCGGTGCGGGCGCCGCTGATCGTTTTTCTGCAACAGCACTGCACATTTCTTACACATCACTCAAAGTAAGATTAAGAATAAATTATTTGTCACATATATTATTTTGTTTGCATATCCCAGTTAAGAAGCTGGAGTCAGAGCGCAGAGTCACAGTATACACTGGCTACACTCCTGGAGCAGACGGGGTTTTAAAAGTCTTGCTGAAGAACCAATCTGGGCTGCAACCCAGAGCCTTTACCGCTTGAGCCACCGCTGCCTCATTTCTCTTTTAACAACTAAACACGATACTATTTTGCGGACATATCATAACGTCTTCATATGATCACGTGACGTGTAAAAGTAAATAAGTAAATAAATCACATGTCGCTCACGGGAAATGTTGATTCTGTTTAAAGTTCACGCTCATCTGGTTTAGCATTCCTGCTCATTGTTGTTAGCAATGTTAATGGCTTTTGATGCCTACTCTCATCTGGCTTTACTCAGTGCTTTGTTTTTCGTTCAGCACCTCCGGGGATGTCCAGCTTTTACATAACTGTTAGATATTACATGACTACAGTTGCTACAGTATTGCTTAGTCATTGATTTCATCATGTTATCAGTTGGCCTGATCAGCTAACTGCGTTTAGCTTGTATTACTCCTGTGAGTCACACATGGACGGCTCTGTGCTTCAGTCCCTGGCTCCGAGTCCATACAGCCATCCAGCTTTCTCTGGTTCTCCAGGCCAAGTAAAAAAAAAAAAAAAAAGAACGGGCTTTTCCATACTTTTTTTTTTTCTTTGCATCCGATCGGCTTTTAGACGGATTTCCGTGTTAGCAGACAGGTTGCAAAATTGGCGCACGCTCTGTGTGTTAAAGGAACACAATGGATTACATTGTGAAGAGAATGTTTCATTGTGAAGATGCAGCTTTTCCCAGGCACTTCCGAACGGCCTGGTCGGGTTACACTTTTTTTTTTTTGCAGCCAGTTCACACGAGTGCTGAGATCAAATGCGCTCTTAGCTCAAATCTAATTTGCTTGGAAGGGAGTCGGTGATGCCAATCAGAGGTTATTAACAACGTGGCTGGCGACTTTCTTGTTTGTTAGGATTCCCATTGACGTTAATTACAGCCTTTTTGCTTTTTGTGATTGGGGGTTTTTGATTTTTTTTTCTTCTTCTTTTTTTCTCCTGAGGCACGATTGTGGGGGGACGTGATGTGATTTTAGTGTGTGAATTCTTCTAGTGTTGTTTTCCTTTGGTACATGGCGAGGATAATCGTGCAATCTTAATATTCTGATTAAGGCTGTTTGTTGATTATTGAACACACACACCATCCAAGCGTCTTGGGTTGCAAGTCGTAGAAAGCAAGTGTGAGAATTTTAGCCAAAACAACATTGTAAAAGCAGGCAGTGGTTAAAACATTCCCTCTTTACCAAATGATACTTTATACGGGTATAAACGCTTAAACTAGAACTAGGACAATTAATCAGCCGTTATTTAACAAAAATATTCTGCATCAACCGATACATGAGCATATTAAGCCAGTTAACAGGCAGACGCCTCTGGGTTTCCACACTCCAATCCTGTAGGTGGCACTAGTACTCTTTTGGCTGAAGGCCAACCACCAAGTGCAAAGTTTTAGACTATAAAAAAAAAGTTCAGAACTTGACTGATAACCATCAGAGTCGACTTCTACTTGTAACATACAGTGAGATGATCAGCATGATCGCAAAAAAGAAGCACAGAAGTGGAACAATAGAAGTAAAAAGTAAATGCAAGAAAATGCAGCACAGAAACACATTCCTGCTTTAGATCAGGAGGAAATGAAATAAGCATGACTCTACGGGTTTAGGTTAAATAGGATCTTTTTCCTCCCTTAGTGTGTATTAATAAACTTTACTTTAAAGCTCAGCTCTTGCATCATGGTAGTAAAACACCGTATTAGGCAAGCTACTGAAGCTTTTACATGTCTGGTGTGCTAGTTGTTATATAAATTAATTATCTTATGATGTTAATTACTTTATGCACTACCGCCCTTGCCCTCATATCACAAGAACTTTCAGGGCAAAGCCCCTTAAATGTGCTATGATCAATGTTTTTTTTTATTACTCTCTCCATTTTTATTGTTTTTTTTCTTTCTAATGACACATCATGTGATTGCCTGATGTGATAAATTGTGTGTGTAGGTACTTTGTTAAGGCCTGTGTTCTGCATCCAAACGTCCTTAAAAATGTCAGAGCTGTCTGCGTGAGACACATGGCTCTAAGCCAGCGTGATTACATGCCGCTATAACGGTCTTCCTCGAGGCTAATTAGTCATAGTCTCGCGAGCCAGACGTCTGCCTATCACTATTAAAGCTCGAGAGAGAGAGTGGCTCGGAGATGCCTACTTCCGACGTGTACTATAAACAACCGCTTCCCAAAAAGAAGGGTTGTACTCCCGTTCAGCTCATTGCGGTCGTCGTTCTGAAGTTCATGTCCCATCAGATGAATAAAACCGGAAGCGTAGCAAGATTCTGATTTGATTCCTTTCAACATACGATCGGACGGGTGTAGATTAGGTCCTCGATAAGGGAGTCGGTGGCAACAACGGCAAGGAAAAACTGCCTGAAAAACAAATGAGGATGAAACCAGACTATGACGTCAAACAACGGCAAAGTGCATCAGTAGCATTTAATGTTGTAAATAGATGTGCAACAATTTATTAATGTTATTGACTAAAATCAGTTGCCAATGAATTTAATTGTCGCTTGATTCTCAAGTGAACTCTGAACTGACTGTGAAAAGTCTTCTTTCTACGCAATAGTAATTAGCCCACCATCTTAAAACTTTAATAGTTATAGTATATTTTATTGCTGCTATTTTGCATTTACGGTTTTACTTTTTGTTTCATCAGGAAAGATCATTACACATTTTAATCAAGTATCACCATTGATCTGTATTATCTTGATTGATTGATTAATTGTTACCACACGGACAAAACTACCTCTAGCTAAATTTAAAAGCTGATGGATACATTATAGCTATTGATTAATCTGATTAATCCTGTCAATAATCGATAGATTAATTAACCGCTCATCGGAATAGTCATTAGTCGCAGTGCTAATTGTAAATAGGAAAACTGGAATGAACACAGGAATGTCTTTATCGTTAAAAGCAGCAGTTCTTTGGTAGAGAGTTCAAACCGGATTCAATCAGACGAATCACCCGCTAAGAAAGATGTGTAACAGGTTTTAGAAATAGCCGTGAACCTTAAGCCTAAAGCTCAATCAGCTTAACTGTCTATGCAGAGTCAGGACAGATAGGAGTCGTGTCATATGCCAGGTTTTGATCGCCCGTTTTAACATGCATTTACAAACAAGAAAAGTACTTAATGCTTCAATTAATATCCAAATTATTGATGAAGCAAAAAAGTAAAGTTGAGGTATAGTTTGGATCAAAAGGTTTATTCTGCAGGACTTTGATCCTGACTTTTAACGTGTCTGTCAAAAGTCTAGATGGAATATTGAAACTCTTTCTTTTTCATTCTTCTCTCTAAATAGAGCTCAGGTCCAATTTACCCTCGAGTTTAAAAATCGAAGCTACTGAATCTTGCAAACAATAATCCTTTTTGAAGTGCTTTATTGATAGCAAGATGCGAGAGTGTTTTGAATGGCGAAACATAGAGCCGTTTATTTTTGTAAAAAAATAAAAAAGAATCTGACTCATGGCGGTACAGGCGGGAGGTGGGTTTGACTCTGAAACCTTTGATGAAGGTGTTAAGTCTGCATGAGAGAGAGAGCACTCAGTCATGCTGCGAGCAGCGCCGAGAGGTCCGCTCGAGGTTATTCAAAAGAGACGGCACTCGGGTACCCAAGAAGAAGAAGTAGTGGAAGAAGACCGATTTGTTGTAGTGATTGATGAGGCGGAACTAGAAATCCATGCAAAGAAGGATATGAAAACGGGAGGCAACATTTCACAACGGACAAGCCTTTTATTATCAGTGAGAACCTGAAAAGAGCCAGTCAATGGACTACTCACTTCCTTCAACGTGTGTGTGTGTGTGTGTGTGTGTGTGTGTGTGTGTGTGCGCGCATGTGTCAGATAGTCAGATGAATGTGGCTCTGTGGTGAAACACACTCGCGCTGGCAGTTTGCAAGCCGTGCATGTGAGCTATTTTAGCTTATAGCCACACGCAACATGTTCCTGAGTGTGAAGCCACCAGAAGAAAAAAAAAAAAAACACGACTGGAGCGCAGAGTAACTCGTCGTCATGGAACGCTGTGAACATTGTGTTTAATCCGGTGTTTCCCTGGAGTGAATGGATCACTCTACCTGGAGTGAATGGATCACGTTGTCCATTTGGGCTGGAGATGACTGACCCTGCCAAAACCTTCGTTTCTTGTCAGATTGGGAAAAGCATATATATATATATCTTAAGAGATTTGGGGGGAAAAATCCGCATAGCATTGTAATTATATTATTGGCATTTTGACTATAACAACGGGATCATTTATGCTTGCACTACTTAAGCTTTCCATTAGCCTGTTTCCCAGCGTCACTTCTTCCAATCTAGCTGCTAGGCTTTTGAGGTAAAACACGAGCCATTCCCTGTCCTCCTTTCAGAAAGATGCGAGCGGTAATCTAATATATTACGGCTGTTGTTGTGAAATGATGGAAAGAAAAAAAAATATTCCGCCCTGTGTTTGGAGGCAGGCCGCGCTATCAGTTAGGGATCAGGTCTCCATTTCACACATGGGTAGGCCCGAGTTAATCTCCCGATTGCTACTGTACGTCTTTTACAAATGCTCGGCAAACTCTGCGCTCTGTGCCAGCCTGCTCCCGGGCCCCGGCGTGCTGCTGTTTTCTCTAAACAGATGCTCTCTCACATAGAAATCAGGCAGATGAGATGAGAGCCAGCCGAAAGGATGTGTGGAGACAGCTTTTTTTTGGGGGGGGGGGAGGGAAAGTGCACGCTGTCTTGTGGGTGTGTTGCCGGGCGGGCACACCGAATGAAACGCCCTGGCCGGTAATAGCGCCGCTCAATGCATGTTTTATGAGCTGTCCGGGGAGGCTAGTGGAGCTCTGATCCTGCTTGTTCCAGCAGCATTTTCATTACCTCCTCCAGTCCCTTTTCTCTCCCCTCCTCGTCTGCTCGCTCTGAGGCAAGGAAACGATCTGAAATGATGTTTACAGTGCTGTCTGCTTGGAAAGTGCGCCCAGACAGGCAATTCAGAGCTGTGGGTTTTAGTTCTCCCCCCCCCCCCCCCTCTTTTTTTTTTTTTTTTTTGTCTTTTGTCATCAGCCTTCCTTACTCCCTCTGTTTTGGCAGATTACTGTTAACAGACATCACAAGACACAAATCATTGACACGACACGACTGATTTAGGATCTTCCGAAATCCTACGGTCCGGCGTTGAGTCTCTGCAGGCATCTATTGCTCTTGTAGTAATTGGGAATTGCACCAGCGGTTCAGTCCAGGCTTCCAGTTTCATATTTATATCCGCAGCCGTGTGGCCTCGCACAGACGTGACGGAGAGGGTGTTATCCCTGGCAGACTGCAGGGCCTCTTAAAGGGACGCAGTCTGAGGTTTGGAAAGAAAAGGTGGCTCATCCAGAAACAAAAGCCTCTCCTAATTAGAGGTAATGCCATCCTGTGGTATCTAGGGTGGAGGTGCTTTTTTGGCCGAGCTGTTAGGCGTGTGTATGAATGCGACGTTTGTTCTTCTGGGCCATCTGCCGCCAGTCGCCAGGGTTTTAAGGGGAAAAAAGACAGAATAACAAAGAGAGAGAGAGAGAGAGACCTCAGATAAAGAAATAATTTAGCCAGGAAACGGTTTGACTCTCTGACCTGACAGGATTGCTTGTGGAAGCTAATCATCTCGAACCTCATTTACTCAAGGAGATGCTACTTTTGGCATCGAGGAAACGAGGTTGCTCCTCGATTAGCAGTCTGACATTATCTTTTTTTTTTTTTTTCGAACTGAAGAATCTCAGCTCTTGTTTTTTTTTTTTTGTTTGTTTTGTTTTTTGTTTGTTGTGCTTTTACAGCGATTGTTTGTCTTCACACTAATTGTATCAGGAGTGCGAGTCTGCTTCAGACGCAGGCTTTAGTGTGTAATGTTAATATCTCCCTATCTGTGCGTGAGATGGATTTAGACAGTGACAGCTGTGTTTATGCACCATTGATTTAGTATTGATTGGACGTGCTGGGGGTTGAGGATGAGCCATGCTCAGATCTGCTGCACACTTAATGAGCATTATTTAGCAAGAGGAGGAGGAGCCAATACTAACAGCTCGGTTTAAACCCTTGTACCCTTTTACGCACAGGATTTATGCAGCTGCTGGATAGAAATATATCGTCCTCGACCTTATTGTAGCGCTTTAAAGCTTGGATGTACTTGAGCAGCTGAAGAAATAAGCCACAGCCTGTGTTTAATAAGTGTAAAACGATAACGATCAAAAAAAGAAAAGAATTTGCGCTCCCATTTCCTTAACATGTCTTTGTCTTGGTCTCGATAGCAGCTTGAGCAGCAGATTTCAGCTCGCTTTCTATGAACATCGTGTCGAAATCAGCTTTGAGTTAATCATTATAAAAGCATCCTGCTTAACTAATCCAACAGTAGCACAAAATACTCGACGCTGTTTGCAGAAGGTCACCTGCAGCCTCAATCTTTGAAAATGGCTTTTTTTGTTTAATTAAATGTTTGATTTTCTCACTGACTCTTAAAAAACAACAACAAAAAAAACACGTCATAAACTCCATTTTTAAATGCAAGGTGTCGATATATTCAACATACTCGTATTATTTATAATGCTGTGCTACTTTTCTAAACAAGAATGAGCTACTAATCCCTAGTGTTTACAAAGTGACCAGTGTTTGCACATTGATGGTGTGCAGTAGGAGGAATCTTCAAATGTGTAAACAGAAAACTAAAAAACAACTCTGTTAATAAATAAGTCATATTCTTAATTTTTCGAGGAAGTTTTAAACTTAAACATTGTTTTAAAGGGCTTTTTAAATGAACATTATCCGAGCCGGTTAATCCACTTGTGATGTAAAAACATGGATTTTTAATTTCTTTTTTTCGCAATACACCACCGCTCAAAAGTTTGGGATCACTTTCTAACCCCATGGTCATTCCTGATTTATTTATTTTTAATTTTTTTAAATGTAACTTCTTTCTACAATGTAAAGCAATGCTGAAGGCGTCTAAAATATGCAATAATCTCCTTTGAACAGTTAAAATTGAGATGCATCTCCTACTCATTATCTGTAAAGCTTTTATAACGGCTCTAATCTAAGGTGATGTTTGGTAATTGGTGATTTCTGTGGCTAGTGACCCAGAAGAGGTATTTTTTGGTCTTACCGTCCTGAGAAGGTCTTCATGAGATCCAGTGTCATCATGGTGCTTGATGGGTTTTGCAAATACACTTGACACAATACCGTTCTAGCAAGAACTATTCCAGTACAGTTGACCTTTGTGTCTTAAAATAACAACTGACTGTTGTTACATAATTGTGTTAATTCGTAGTTTTGAAATCCCCAGTATTGTTGTAGAATGTAGAAAATCACTAAACAAAAACAAAATTTCTTTCTTTGTATCCCAAACTTTTGAGCGGTAATGTACGTTATATTTTTAATCCTTTGGCAGAAGTTGAAGAGGTTTTAAACTTTGAAACGCAGTTTTAAAGGACTTTTATGAACACCATCCAAGCTCGTCAATCCAATTGTGATGGAATAATTGTGATGCTTTTGGTTCATGCTGAATCTGCACTGCTGGTGAAGTTATTTTAGGCGAAGCAAGGAAATCCTGGTGTCGCGATGAGGCTGAGGAATCTTGCTTTCTGCGTCATTTAAATATTCTAAAAATGGGATTTTGCCGGAGTTTTCCCGAAGCCCAAACTCGCACTGGCCATATCTCAGCAACCGGATATGATGCAGTAATAAGAGTTCTAATCTTTTGTCAAAATGGAGCTTATTGAACCTAAAACGTGACTTTATACCTGATTTGATGCGACGTCTCTCTCTCTCTCTCTCTCACACACACACACACACACACACACACACACACACACACACACACAAATCTCAAGTGTTTGCTAACTGGGACTCAGTAAAACAAAAGTCACAGATTGATGATTGTTACTTCATAACGACTCACTTTGTGTATTTTACGTCTGTGTTCTTATCTGAGGTGAAGATTAAGGCGTTTGTCCAACATCCTGCCTGTGATAACACACTCCAGATCTGCACTCTTGAGGAGAAGGGCATGTAGCAAAAAAAAAAAAAAACCCAGCTTATTCTCAGAGAAAAAGGCTAGTCTGAGTGCTCAGGCCACACACACTCATACATACACATTCACACCCACATACACACAGATTCACACACACACGGTCTCTCTCAGGTATTACAGTATAAAATGAAGTTGCTCTCAGCCTGATAATAGACACATGCGCTGATGGGAAGCGGGGCCCTCGGGGGGATCGGCTGCTTGGAGGGAGATCACGCATACACACTCGTACTCTCATACACTCCCAAGAGCGGCCAAGCTTTTAGCTCGCCGCTTCACTCGTGGCTCGGCGAAGCCGCTGCCAAGATGGTCGCGCAATTAATAACCTTGACTTTAACCTTGAGAGTTTTCGGTCAACATGCTCGAGTCTGAAATCGATTCTGGATTCGATCTTCACTACTTCAGGTTTTTCCGAAATCATCCGGTGAGAATTTAACCCTCCCCCCCTATGTGTCCTCCAGGTGTCCTCCAGCGTTCATGCTTATGAACTAGATGTCGCATAAACAGCAGCTCTTAAGCACACAGTGTGTGTAGGGAAAAGGTCAGGGGTTCGTGTTGTTTGTACACCGCTGGTGAGAGTGTGGGTGTTCGATGGGGGGAGGGGCGGGATGCTTGGTGGGGGAGAACAGCTCGCTTGAGGATGGAGTGTGGGGGGGGGGAGTTTGCTCTGTCATGCTAGGCGAGGACGCAATACATAATATAGTAGAAGAAGAAAAAGAATCAGCACGAATGATGGAGTGTGTAGACAGCGAAGGTGATGAAGACGTGGCTTGGAAATGGCGCCGTTCGGATCGGACCAGCATGTCTCTGGGATGTTCGTCTCGGACCAAACGGTTGTGTCGAGAATGTTCAACAGTTGCGTACATGTTTGGAAAGACCACACCAGTTTTAACGTGTAAAAGTCAAAATGAATCAGATGCGTATGTTGTCTGAGAACGCGCGTAGGCACTTTCTGCACGTAAAAAAAAAACTACCCTGTCATTTTCTGTAATTGTGCAAGATCAAAATGTAAGATGGCGTTTCAAAAGGGACTCGCTTCTTACATAAGTTCTTGAGGGCCTAGCACAGGTAAAGGCCCAACTTCCTCAACAACAACATGATGATTAATAACGCTAAACAAAAAATTTTTTGTATTAAAACGAGCTTAATGTTTTACTTCTATTCACATTTTTCTCATATCATAACCACCGCATCAGATCTCTGGTGGTTTGCTAATCGTGCACCATTTAGACATTCTCCATTAACGTTTCTGAGCAGATACGAGTCCGGAAATCTTACGAATCCACATCCGAACTTAAGCGCTCGATCTGTTTGCTTTTCGCGCTGAAATATCCGTAGCATTTATCCACTAAAGCATCCAGACAGGTCTTGAGCAGCCGGCTTCAGTTTACAGCCCGGGTGTCATTTTGAAGCAACTATGTGTTTCTGTTCTCTGTGTGTGTGTGTGTGTGTGTGTGTGTGTGTGTGTGTGTGTGTGTGTGTGTGTGTATGAGATCCTCAGTCAACACATGTCACAAGAAGCGCCCTGTGAGTCACAGGCTTGCATACGGGAGCTCCTCTGCTCGGGATTGTAGTAGTGGGGGCAGTGAAGTGGTGCCTTTGTGTTGCTTTTCACTGCCTTTGAATGATTGCTGGTGTTGTGTCTTTTATACTGGACCTCTTCTTTAGTCCGCACCATTGTAGCTCTTCGCCCGATGAGGTAAGCTGACAGCATTCATTACAGCTCTGTTTTGTGTCCTGCCATTGTCATGAGCTATAGAAAGCTCAAATTGAATATGGACTTTTTTTTTTTTGTCTGATAAATTCCCCCTCAACCACCCCCACCAGCACCACTCAACCTCCCCCACGTTGCGGATAACGCCGCTTAATCTCGCTTTCACAAGACGTGGCCAAATCATACGAGAGTATTTTGCAGCTTTCAATCCGCTCACAAAGCCCGCCGTCTAAGTCCTTGCCAGTCATACTTCTAGAAGCATCTCATAATTCTCGGATGGAAAACTCATTTGTTGCATCTGGGGCCGACAAATAATTTGCATGCGTTATTTTATTTTTTTTTATTATTTTTTGCCGGGGCATGAAGCGCAGGCTCTTTTGATTGGCACAAGCACTTGACATGTGTTGTTATTTATTTTTTTTCCTTCTTCCTATTCTTCTTCTTTTTTTAAATAAACGGCAACACGCGTACTTCGCTTTTTCCATAGGTCTGCCGGAGACCATGCGTCTGTGGGAGTAATGCGCGAGAGACTCGATGATGAATAAAGCACAGCACTATGAAAGAGTTATGTAGGGGGAGAAAAAAAAAGAGTGTGTTTGGTAATAGAGCCCTGCTGTGCGCCCATTGTGGGGTGATGTGTTAATAGAGAGAGTGCAACATGGTGGTTAAGAGGGCGAGGAGGTCTAATTTCTCCGCTGCTCTGAGGGAGGAACATATTTTTATTTAAAACCTCCTGGCTCACACCCCTTGACTTCATAGCAGTAATGGAAATGGTAAAATAGGTGCTGTAGCCCCTGAAGCCTATTCACTGGCTTTCACAAATGGCTGGTTTTGCTCCATCCGCTCCCCTCCCCTCTCTGTCTCTCTCTCTCTCTCTCTCTCTCTCTCTCTCTCTCTCTCTCCCTTTTTCCATTAAGACAGCTGCTATCTTTCAAAGGGTCCTGCTCCACTGATTGATGCGTAATGGCTTCAGGCCTCACCTGCCCCTCAGCATGTTATTCATCTGCGAGCGCCGCGTAAGAGCACACTGATAACTGTGTAATTGGTCCTGCTCAAAATTTTGGGCTGCACAAGGAAACCAGCGTGTCATTTGTAGTCGTGATAGAACAGGGGTCACCGATTTGGATTTAACCCCCAGAGAAGCAAATACATACAAGTTTGCGCCAAACACATGAAACTGCTACAAAGTCCCAAGACTCGAGTGATAATATGAGGCGCTGCATTGCTTTTTCCTACTAATTCACCCTCACTTTCATTCCACTGCATCGCTGTATTTCCAAGCAGTTCTCGCTCGCTCTCTCTCTCTTTCTCTCTCTCTCTTTTTGTGTGCTTTAACAGCTAATGATATAGCAATGTGTTGGGGTGTTTTCATACTTCTGGATTTCTACCTCTCGAAATGAATAAATTGTTCTTCATTCTATATAAAGCATACGGCCAAAAATCTGAACAGCACACGAGCATGCCCTCTAGTAGAAATGGGCATCAACCGATTCAGTCGCACATCGCCATTCTTTCATGCGGCAATTATTGTATCAGCACACTGACTCAAAAACAATTTTTGTTTGCATCTGAGGTGGCAGTGTTGCAGTTCCTCCATCATCCTGCAGGTGGTGCACGCTAAATTCTTCACATATTCATTATTTGCTGAGTTTGTTTAGAATTGTAACAAAATCTGAATGTTTTTGAATCATGATATTTACAAATCGGATCAGCTCTTGGGTTTCGCGATGATCTCGTACCAGGACGTCTCTGACAGCGTGAGCTGACTTACATTAGGCGTTTTGATCATGTACAGTGGTAATGTATGTTTATAATCATCTGTTACAGAGATTGTTGACATGCACCTTGACATTTTTCTTGTTTCACATTCCTTTTTTTTGTTGTTGTTTTTTTAATGCTTTTTTTGGCATCGAGCTGGTAAACACACATCTTCACTGACCTTCAGATCGTTATAAATGACACTAAATGTATTAATCCTACAAGATTTTTTAACTTTGTTTACAAAAACTTCATCATGCGAACTGTGCCATGACAGCAGGGCTGGGAAAATTACAATCACAATTATGTTGGTTCAGTTTAAGATCATGATTATTTCATTTGATTTAACTACTTTAAAATAAAATAAAAAACTTGTTTTTCTAACAGTGGATTTCTTGAACTTTAAATATACTTTAAGTGTGGAAAAAACATCAACATAAATACCACATCCTGGCTGAGAGAGCAAGTTTGGGCTTTTAGTGAGGCGGTGAAAGTGCACCAGTGTACAAATGGAAGCACTGGATTTACAAAAGTAAAACAGTGTGACTGTTTAATCTCAAAGATCTGTTATAATAATATAATAGTGACACTGGAAGCCACTATTGTAATTAAAAATAATATTCCATTAATTACCCAGCTCTATCTGTGACTGGTGAAAAATCCATGTACATCAATTGTTAAATAATACTTGATTGTAATTAGTTAAAGTAAAGTATTCAATAATGTTTTTTTTTTTTTTTTTTTTTTTTTTTTTTTTTTTTACTGTGGTGTTTGGATCAACGACAATCCCAGCTGTTGAACAAACTTTTGTTGTTGTTGTTTGGTTTAATAATTTTATACAGAGGCGTTTCACTTAAACACTGGCTCTGAGGTATACAGTCATAAAGCAGGTTGCATTATCTATTGTCTTGGTTTCTTCTATTCTCAACCCTTTGATTACGCCGCCATTTGTTTTTTCCAACCTAATTTGTATTACATGTGTACTGCATATGTGATTACCAACAGGATCAATAGAAAAGATGTTAATTGGTCTTAATGTAGGGACAGTTTTTAAAGAACACCTTGTTAAAGGTTTAAAATGTGCAACTCTGCAATTCAAACTGAAAACTAATACTTTTACTAAAGCAAAAAAAAAAGGTCTTAGGAAGAGGCAAAGATCAGATCAGGTTTTAAACTCTGTTGGAATTATTTTTTTTTCATCATACGTTAATAGTCATTCTTGTTCAAATGTTTTGATATGCATGCACTCCTACATAAAAAAATTTTTTTTTGGGGGGGGGGAGAATTCTACCCATGAAAAGAATTAATTATACAGATTGAAATCTTAATTTGCAAAAACATCCGACTATGAACAGCGTTCTATAAAAGTCTTCACAACTATATACTGTAACACTCCTGCACGCATGCCTTTAGATTTACATTATAAATGAGTTTTGAGTGAACAGGCTTTTTTATTCGAGATTGTAAGAGTGTGTTCATTCTTGTCCCTGGTGGTCAGATCTATCAAGGCTGTGCATTTCTGGAGTGAATCTGAACCAGGGAAGCGCGCTGCTGTGATCTGAAATGGCGATGGTGTTTAGTAGTGCGGCTCATGTATTTAAGTCTGTGTTAAGAGACAGATGTGTGACTGACGTCTCCTCTCGTAAAATCGAAACATTGCTTTCACTTGATGCTTCGGACTCTCTGTGGTTAGTTTACAGTATGTATGTGTGTGTGTGTGAGTGGGAGCTCGTGTGCTCGTGTGTCAGCCAGCCGGCGGTCAGTGTGGTAGCTCATCATTAGGTGATTAATCCGGCCGTGACGCTAGTGTTTGTGTTGAGAATGACGAGGAGAGCAGATGCCCTGTCAGTCGGAGTCTACTGTAGAGATGACAGGCTGCCCGTCGACGAGCCGAGTTGTCAACCGAGCCACTTCGCCTGCCAAAACCTATTTCTCTCTCTCTCTCTCTCTCTCTCTCTTTTTTTTAACACACATCTGATTTTGCTGAATGACCCAGTTCTTTCCTTCTCTGGCTCCTCACATTTCTTCGGATTTACCTGTCTCCGCCAACAGTTTGAGGACATACACGGTCCCGTCCTCACACGCTCCTCTCTAAAGATCTTTCGATCTCTCTCTCTCTCTCTCTCTCTCTCTCTCTCTCACACACACATGCACTTTCCTGACCTGTGAGCATCAGACATTTGATGCGTGCAATCTGATTGGCTGGTTTTCCGTTCCTCCGTAAACACAGTTCTCTGTTTGGGTTTTTTTGAAGCAAGATGGAGCTACTGGATTACTGAAAAAAAGTTGGTCATGACATCTCACCTGTAACAGTCATTCAAGAGGTTAGAGATAGTGCTGAGCGAATATAAAATATCACCTCGGCGTTTTGCTGACGGGCTTTAAGAAAAGGTTGCCAGTGAACCGGCATCTCTCTCTCTCTCTCTCTCTCTCTCTCTCTCTCTCTGAATCTAGGAGGGATTTTCTGGGCACATCTGGTGCCAGAATCTTTACCTTTAAGAGAGTCTGACTTAAGAGGCGCTGTGACATAAAAGATTGAAGTTGTTGCTCTAAAGAAGACAGTGTGTACACTCGGGTCTGCACAGCTGTTCCTTGTACTGGTTTGTTTTTCTTTTTCTTTTTTTTCTTCCTCCCCTCCCGCTCTTCAATGTTTTTTTTCTTTGTTTAGATGATTGATCTTTATTTTTATGAACGTCGACTTTAAAGGGGGGGAAAGAAGCAGTGAGCGTTTCAGCAAAGCTTGTAAAAAACGGGATTTGGACCGAAGCTGTTTTCTGCCTGGAGATTGTAGCCAGGTTCAGTTCAGCATGTCTGTCTTATCTGATTTTCAGTGCTGGAGCTTTACACTAGGCTGAGCGAGCTTGTTCCGACCCACACATGACCAAAGACCGCTGCTGAGCCTGAAGCGCACGAGGGCCGCGGGCCTACCCAGCTTAGACCCTGCCTCGGAGCGTTTCCAGAAGGCAAGGCGGTCCGGCGCGGCTCGGATGCGGAGATATCGAGAAGCTCGGTGCACCTGTTCCTCCTGTAAGATGCGCGGTGGAGGCTGTTTGAAGACGGTGCTGCCGGGAGCGCTCTTTAAGTCGCTGGGAAAACAATTGGCCGTCTCTCAGCGTCGGGCAAAATGAACTGGAGAATAGAGCGGGCGGCTTGAAGTTTGTGTTCTTTTTGATATAGCTTTGCTCGGAGCTCTCCTGAGGCAAGGCAGTGCTGCGGTAGAGGAGATTGCCCATTGATGTTCCTCTCTATTCTGAGCAGCTGCGCTGTCTAGTGCCTCTGATTGATTCTGAAGATTGCATGTCTATTAATAAGCCTTTTTTTTTTCTTTCTAGTGGCTTTCACCTACGATAAGAGTCTCTCATGGTAGCAAAGAGTGTGATGTTCGTCAACGATGATGTAGTATTTCAGTTCTCAATAACATCTCTGTTTTTTTTTTCCCTCTCTCCGTCTCTGTAGCTCTCCTGAAACCCTGGGGTTGTTGGTGTGGCCGAATTTTCCCTGGATTTGATTGGTAAATTCAGAAGACTGAAGCCCAGGCTCACAGTCTACCTTTCACGGAGGCCCAGCCGTGAGAGGACAGAGGAAGGCACGTGGCGAATCATGACGGCCGACAAAGAGAAGGACAAGGAGCGGGAGCGTGATCGAGAGCGCGACCGGAGAGAGAAGGCACGCGAGAGCGAGAGCTCGAGGCCACGCCGCAGCTGCACTCTGGAGGGCGGCGCCAAGAACTATGCCGAGAGCGAGCACAGCGAGGACGAGGAGAACGAGGCGGCCGGCGGCACCGCGGCTCCCGAGGAAGCCACAAAGAAAAGCAAGAAGAAGCTGCCGAAGAAAAAGTCTCGCTACGAGCGCACAGAGACCGGCGAGATCACCTCTTTCGTCACGGAAGACGACGTCGTCTACAGGCCCGGTGGTAAGAGCCGTTTAAAGCACTGGTTTGAGTCAGGGAGATAAATTCACAGTAGTGTTTGCTTATGACTTCATCTGCTAGACAGCACTTAATTACACGCCCAGCACTTTTTTTTTTTTTTTTTTTTTTTTAGATATACTTCCCAGTCGTCCCAGTAAATCCAAATCCAGTCCCGTTCTTGGTTTTTAGAGAGAGTTTGATTTGGCTCCCGACGGCGAAAGAATGTATTTGTTAATATTATTCTAACATAACCAATATCTTTGCTTAAGCATACCGCAAGTGAATAACTCGGTAGACATCACTCGTCTAACTCATAAACTGTGTAAGATGAAAAGGAACGCGCTTGTCCTGGCTACCAGCGCCTCTAATGTGAATTTATTCTAACGCGCTCAATGAGAGAATCGCACCGAGCGCGCCCGGAGCATATGACGCAATCTCACAAACATTACTCACACCTTAGCTTTTGTAAATGCACACATTATTTTTTTTGTGTGTTGTTTCCTTTAGTTGCTGTGAAATAGGTTCCTATTATGCGCTGTGTTTGTCTAATTGGCAGCAGTAACCTCTGTCTGTTATCACAGCCTCTTTCACTTACTGTTTGTAAATTGCTTTTACATGCACAGCTAAGGGGAAATGTCAAAGCTGTAGTGAGGGGCAGCCATTGTGTGTGTGTGTGTGTGTGTGTGTGTGTGCTTATGCTGCCTGTAGACTTAAATCATCCCTGCCATGTCTTTCATTTGCCTAGCAGCAACGAAAGGTCAAGTAGCAGCGCGCTCACAGTGCATAGTTATTTAAAGTTAAGACAGTGAAAATCATAGCCAGTGTGTAATTTCAGCCTTTTTTTTTCCTTCTTTTTTTTTTTTCTGCTCCCACATTATACCACCACCCCACGCACGCACGTGCACTCGCACGCACGCACACATTTCCAGCGTAATATGCTTGGAGGCATGATCCGTGGAAGGTCCTTGAAAGCAGCGTTGTCTGCCTTAATGAAGCCTCGTTTCTGACACCGACGCCGCACCCTGTCAGTTCTGAGTTCGCCAGCCTAGACAATAGCGGGTTCTCTTCATCTCGCTGACAGACAGGGAGACAATAATAAATACACCCATGTTCAGGATATGTACAAGGGTATGATGTCACACATTAGGGATGTCAACCGAGGCGTCGATGACGCGCTGGAACCCAGCGGCGTCTGAAATCTTCAGCTCAGGAGCCGCTTTTCGTCTCCCTCCGTGCTCCACCTTCGAGCCACCGCCTGCGTTACAGTAGCAGGTATTGTTCGGGGCCCCGAACCGCAGAATCTGGCGGTCATTTGGTGCGGCCTCGTCGCAATCAGATTTCGAGAGGATTAAGTAAGCACAAAAGCTGGCCGGGATTAAGCGCAGCTAAATGTTAAATCCTTTTATATTTGTCTAGTGACACACAGTATGTAAAGCTGTGACCACCCTTGGAGAGAGAGAGAGCGTATTAAGCAGGCGGAGAGGCGAGCTCCAAATGTGGCTTTAATTGCTTTTGTCACTCGTTAAGGAGACTAACAAGCTTGTTTGACATTAGATAACGTATTTAATATATTTAAAAAAAAAGTTTTTAATCTGTCTCTTGTTTGTTGTGCATTGCTATTTTTGGTATATTTGGTTTAATGTGCTACTTTAAACCGAGATGGATGGTGTGTGTGTGTGTCAGAGAGAGAGGGGGGGGCTAGGTGGTGATCTCCTGGTGCATTTGTATGTGCAGGACTGAGCAGACCAGGCAGCACAATCGATCGGCTCTCTGAGTGGTCCTCCTGTGTCTGTGCGGCGCGCAGCTTTGCGGATATTCACCACACTGAGGCGGTTTATGGATCCAGCGAGGAGATTATATGCGCACACAAGATCAATGACCAGGGTCTCGGTGCATATCTCGTCCACTCAGGCCATCTGCAGTCTCGCTTACAATGCTGCCCGGGTTGTCCTTGCACCACTGGCCATTTCTTTCTTTTTTTTTCTTTTCTTTCTTTCACCAAACAGGATGTGTGAGCGGCGTGTGTATGCAGCTTTTAAAGTGCCGCTCCAGAGACGCTGGCTGCATTGAGCTATACGTCTGCCCGTGTCATTTGCTCGTGCTCTGTCTCTGGAGACACATGTAGCCCTTAGAACACCCTCTCTAATATTCTCTCTGTCTGTGTTCCCCCTGGCCGCCTGTGGGTGTCTGGACAGCTGTCACCTAATTACACAGCCACCCAAAGCCCACAGCGCTGTCAGCAGGGCCAAATGCCTCCCACCTCCAAGAGCCTCTGGAGCACCTCGCTGCCCGATTAATAACCACGTCCCTTTTGTCCGCTCGTGCTTTTTTTTTTTTTGGCCAGCTCAGCTTGTATTTCACACGGAGGATTTTTATTATTATTATTTATTTATCTTTTTTTAGGGATCATTTTATTCATTTATATTGTTTTGGTTTGCTTTTTTTTAATGATCAAATTCAGCCTTTTATTTTTCATTGTGGGTTTTTAAGCGTATTAGCCACGTGCTATTTTTAAGACGATGTTTACTCAGTGTGAATTAGCCGCTCTAGCAGAAGGCTCGTTTTAATGCTCCTCGTTTTTTTATTTTATTTTTTTTTGCTTTTAAGCCCAAAAGACCGCCTAAGTCTGGAAACAGTTGCTCTCTATCTGTAGCTTGTTAAAGCCAGGCATGCTCAGTAGTACGGGTTTAAAAAAACAAAACAAAAAGGGGGTACGTTGGCGTTTTCCAACAGAACCTCAATCTAGCACATCGTGACGGAGAGAATTAAAAACTACAGATTTTAACACACACACACACGCAGACCTGTTCTTGCGTCACTAGAACAAATGATACAGATTTTTAAATGCATTTTCATGGGAACATACGAACATCCAGCAAGTAAAGTCGCAACAAGGATGCCACAATCAATCACAACAGCATAAGAGCTTTGAAATCACGCTCACACCAGCACTACATCAGAGCTGAGCGAACACACCGGGGTCAGAGCGACAGGTTGTATAGAAATTCATATAACGATAAAACTGAAGAACAACAAATTAAAGAGTTTTGTAAAGCTAGCGTGGAGAAAAAAAAGATGTATACAACTCTGTACTTTATCCCCTAACAGTAGCCCTTAGACTTCCATTAGAAGCATGTTTCTTTTAAACAAGTTTTCCCGCTCTATTCTCAGCACAAAGAAATGTTTTGAGATTGCTGACAGTTGAGTGAATCATGCATACAACTCTCTGTGCGCTGTAGACGGAGATAATGTTGAAAAGCACTGAAGTATTCCTTTATCTACTTTAAACATATAATATTTATACTGAGATACTTTTTTTTTTTTGCCGCAGCTGAATCTTTGTTAAAAAAAAGAAAATGTCCTCAATAATGGACGACTGAACCGACTTATAAATCAACACGACTGTTTTGCTGGCAGCTGTTTAGCAAACCTATATTTCATGATGCATATCTTATAACACGGAAATTTATATATATACATTATTTGTTTTGTATCGCCCACCACCACTACTATAAACACGACTGTTCCAACACATTTTGTCAGAGGAAAATAACACCTCAGAGTTGTGAAGTACACAGCAGTTTGGTGCGGGCTTGTCAAATATTTCTCCAGAAGCACCGTAAATCCGGACATTTATTTTTTTTTTTTACCTTTTTTTTTTTTTTTTTTCAGCTGAGAGGATGATTCTAACGCTAAGCTTTATAATACGGGATAGGTGGCCACTTTCGTAGCTCATTCACGTGTTGAGAATGAAATTAATAATCCAGTGGGTGCAAGCAACCAGGATTCATTGGGAGGGGAAATAACATTCTTTATTTCACTTTTCTCAAACAAGACCCTGTTGTCTTATATATATATATATATATATATATATATATATATATACCACACAAACACATCGTTTTCCAGACTTGGAAGAGAAGGCCGTACTATTGAGCACACCTGCGTACAGCTATGAACAGGCTTCCTTTGTGTGCGCATGACTTTCGGGCTCGAATTAAAAAATATATATATTATGAAGTATATCTATATTAACTTACCTGCTCTATTGAATAACGTCTCTCAATATCCCTTACATGGGTGTTCATTGGTATTCAGTGAGCACAAGGGATTCTCTGCCTGCTATTCATATCTCAAGTATTAGTATTATACAGCTTTCCTGACATCGCTTTGGCTAAAGCGTTTCCAACGCGACAAGACAAGAAACCCCTTTTTACAGCGTTTCTCATGAAATTCAAATACCAGCCATAGGATTGCAGAGAAAGAGAGAGGGAGAGAGAAAGAAAGAAAGAAAAAAGAAAAAAAAAAAGGAGGCCAATCTATTTAGAAAAATCCCCCAGTGTAGCTCGGTATGACTGCAAGCCTGAAGAAGGCTTTTGTGAAATCCTAACCACCTGCAGATTACAAATTAGAAAGCTGCCACACGATAACACGTCAGAGGGCTCCTGTTCATACCTGGGGGGAAGGGACTGTTATTTGTAAGCCTGATAGATGCTATCTCGAGGTATAATGCGAGCTGTGAGGGGGAAAATATGCACACTAGTGTAAGACTTGAGTAGAAGATTGATTGGTGTTGGTGTGTGGCCTTGGTGAAGTGGCGAGGGTGTGTGCCAGTTGTTTCAGATGCAGAAAACTGAAGACACACACACACACACACACACACACACACACACACTTGCCTTTGCAGCAGAACTGGAAAAAGAAAAGAAAAAAAGAGTGCTGGTGTAAATTGGACGTGCGGCGGTTCGAACCAGGTTACCGCTCAAAAACAGCGTTTCAGCCGCAGGCCGAGGTGCGCTTCGCTGCAGGAAATGACACGAGCGAAACAGGCCGACAGTCTGCCGCTTGTTGTTCATGTGGGAGGAGAAGAGTGTGAAAGCGATTATTGCATCCCTCCTGCTTCTTTAATTTGCGCAGCAGCCGAGTGCAGGTTCCCGTCGCCTGCCAAAGCCGCGTCGAGCCGGCCAACCTGACGGCGCAGGTGTGTTGTTTTACCGCACGCTTCGCTGGAAGTAAAGGCGCAGTGTTCAGTGTTTAGAAACTTCAGGCTGATCTGTCAGAAAGTGTTGTTCAGCACTAATTTGCATGCTTTGTTGCGTGTTTGTTTTTTTTTCTCCTCTCAGCGATTTGGAGAAAAGATGTCACGTCACATGTGCTCGTAAGTCCCTCATATTCCATTCCATGCAAATCATGCGCTGACACCAATCAGATAACGTCCCGTAGTTGTACAAAATGATTGATTGCAATCTATGCAAAGCAGACTGCAAATTGTGCTCTAGAACTACAACTTGATGAAACATGTAAATATAAGATTCAGCGTAAAGGAGATCACGTGTAGCAACAGGCAGCTGGCTGGGTGAGGGGGGGGGATGCCCAAACTCATCATTAAGTGAGTAGTAATAATAATAATAGTAATAATCTCTTACAGAATACACATGTCCTGACAATGAGAGATTCCAGCAGCAGTGAAACCAAATTGTACCGACGCAGCGCTTTTCCTGTTACCTTACTCATGCCACGTTAACTAATATAGCTTCCTAATGCACTTTGTTTAAAATCGACTAGTGCATGAACGTAACCATGAACATGTGTACCGTTTTCATGCCCAATACTTAATACTTATCAGTGTTTCTATCAACGAGTAGAGGAATAATAATAATAATAATAATTGTGTTATGCTGTGTATTTTATTATTTAAACATTGACAATATAGATCACTGATAGAATAGTCAGTTCTTCAAAGCGTAAAGATCTTGGAAAGGGATAAAAAAAAAAAAACAAGAAAAAGAAATACAGAATACTTCTGATTAATAATCAACAACAGACCCACACCAGCCACGATATCAAAGACACGGGCCGACGTCCAAGTTTTCATTAAGACCCTCTGCTGCTCGTGTTTCCACAGTATCAATCCAAACTGCATTTCTTTTTCTTTCTTTTTTTTTCGGTTTGTGTTTAGTTTAAAAACATCACATTTTTTATGGGATGAAAAAATAATGTCTGTTTGATCTTTTATCCAGCACTTATGATGGTATTTTAGATGTGCATGCCCCAGTTGTATTTTTTATTTGCCCTCAAAAAGTAGTCAGAGTAAATTTTTCCTGTATCAGCACCATGTCTGACATGAAAATCAAGCTTCCTTATTTATTCCCCCCACTCTCCATCAGGTGCGTGTTAAATTAGCCTGGCTTTACAAACGTGCGGGTGGTGGTGTGTTCAGATATGTGATATGAGCACGGTGTGATTCCACCTACTCTGCCTTTTTCTCCAGCATGCATGTGTAAAAGGTGGTCATGTTAAAGCTTTTTTTTTTTTTTTTTTTTTTGCTTTTTTTTTTTTTCTCCCTCCCTTGCATATTATGGCATCCCTGTTGCTCTGTAGTTCAATAAATATCACTTCATCAAGGCCAATCCTGCTCCAGCCATGCAGTCGATAAAGGGTGTAGGGTGTGTGTGTGGTGTTTTTCCGAAGCCCCCTGAGCTGAAGAGAAACGGGGAAGAGGTGGAACCTGTAGCCTCAGGGAGGCTTTGGGAAGTCTACAAAAACCCTGGAAGAGCTTACATCAGCCCCTCCCACCCCCCACTGCAGCCCCTCCTCTGCTCCTCTCTGGCTCTGCCTGCTTGAGCTCTGGAAAAGCACAAAATGGCTGGAACGCCACTGAACAGATTGAGGGCTGCTCTCGGGGAGCACCGCGCAAATTAGCAGTTCGCGGCAAACGAGGGCCGTCAGGATTTGACGAACGTGTTCGTGTCATTTGAACGAAACAATGAGAATTTTCTCCCCCTGCCTCCTCGGTGCTTATTTTAATCTACTTCTTCCAGTCTCCATTTTTGCAGTTTTTTGTCTTTTTATTTATTTGCTTTCATCCTTCCGAGAGCTTATCCGGTCGCGTCCAGTCTGGCCAGAATTCATCTCCTTTAAATGAAACCGCTGCCCGGGTTAAGGGTCCTAAGCTGCAATTCTCTCAGGTAAATCCCTCTTGACGTGGCATGGGACTTTCAAAGACATCATCGTCTCATCTTCAGATTTGTCTCTTTTGTTCTGAGAGCTCCCCCCTTTTCCTCCTACTCCTCCTGATATGACGAAGGCCGTGTTCGGGGCCCCACGGGTCAGCCTCGGCACCAGCGAGAGCTTTTCATTTACGTCCGTAAGAGCCTCTTGTCACTCATTCACCCGTCCTTGCTGCCAAGCAGAAAGCTAAATGATAACAAGCCATGATGTCTAGGTGTATTTATTTCTTCTTCTTCTTTTTTTTGCAAGCCCTTTCTTCCCAAACAAACAGCATGCCCAGTGCCAAGCCTATTAAATATCTTTATTCCGCCTGCTGCGTCGAACAGATAAACGCAACAAGATCAATAATGGCACAGACGAAAAACAAATAAATTAAAGATGATGCATGCGCGGGCGTCAAGAGCAGCGGAATGGAACTGCCACGTTTTTGTTAGTGATAGCTTTTAGCCTCCTACGGCCCACGCTACATTAATTCACCTCTGGGATGTGGAGTGTTTGGGTAAACGCTGCCTCCATGCGGGTCTCTCGGCAGCTCTATTCAAATGAGCCTGTTTTACTGTGGTCTGGAGCGCCTCGATCTCGCGTGTCTGCTCAGGCTGTTGGGTAAAGGTTGATCTCAGTGGTGCCGGCGATACAAGCTCTGTCTGACCCATCTCACACACGCTAGTTACATATTGCTGAAGGAGCTGGAGACGAGATAGTGGAGCCCGCGTGACCTTGGTCCCCAGTAATTCATCACACTTCTCTGCATGCTTTATGAATCAGGGATTCAGCACTCAGTGTTTCCTGATTGAATAAAGATACGATCACAGCAGGGTGGTGAACTGTGCCGTGACTCGAATGCTGATTAGCCCTTCCTCTTCACGTTTCATCGTCTTGACACGGTCGTCACCCTTTAGGATTGCCGGTGCCGGTAAGAAACGGCGCCGTATCGAGGAGGCTGGAACGTTGCGTTAATGCTTCAGAACCTGAACGCGAAGGCATTACGTTAAAGATAAACAAAGAAATAAAATAAAGGGTTATGCTTGGAAAGTGGACGGATGATCAATCCATTATCTGGTCCACCAGTCAAATAAAAGCTACGGTTTTGTTTTGGTTGCCTGGTAACTTAATTGACGAAAATGTTAATGGAGAAACATATGGGGAGATTATTAGCAAGTTAAGTGCATTAATGCAGACTGAGAGAAATCATTATCCTCTTCGAACAGTTCCTCATGTTGTTATGATTCAAACCTTGGCAAAAAGTCTGGTTGGTTCTCCGACTCTGAACTCATTTTCACATCACAAAAAAAATATTCAAGTCTGACAGGCATTTTTGTTTTAACTCTTAACAATACTATCAGTTCCATCTTTCCACGTACCTGCCTGTCTGCTTCTTCACGATCCTGAAACATTTGCTGCTTTGTGCATGTAGACCTAAACAATACGAATGGTGTAATATCAATATCACGCTCCAGTATTCCCATATACACTTCACTAAGATTATCATTTTTCTATATATAGTATGTATCTTTTTAATAGTTGCAAAATAAAAGACTGAATTGGTATCATAAATAAGAGCACCCCACGTGTCCCTGCACTAATCTAATATGGATCAGGGTTGGGATCATGATTTCCAGTTAAAAACCCTTTACTCCTCCTGTTTACATTGGCCGTGTGTGTGTGGGGTTTTTTTTTTTTTTTTTTTTTTTTTTTTTTGGATGATGCTATACCTGACCTGTCCTGTTTGCATTTCTGCATTTGAATCGTTTTCAGGATATTCACACCAGCATTTTCTTTGGACAGCCTGTCAGAGGTTTTCTCATGATTTTTTTTCTCAATTCTGAGCCGGATGTACATTTTCTAAAGGCTTTGAGTGGTTTCACATGGCTGCTTCTTTTCTTTTCTGTTTTTTTTTTTTTTTAAGCGTGCATTAAATTGTTTACATACCATTATTCAGTCAGGTCAGGTCATATTAGGTCAGGAATGTGGAGGTGTATGCTTTGGCTCTCATTTACCACTGTGAGTCAAGCAAATGTGTGAAAGCACTTTCTCACTTTTCTAATTTCCATTTTAATTTAAGTATTTAAGTAGTTTATTTTAAAAACGTTGCACTTTTTAGGATGTAATTTTAGGATTGGTCCTGGAATATGCACGTGCCATCAGGCATAGGTGTGATGACCTGCTCATTCAGTACATTCAGGTCGTCAGCTGACTTCATATTATTGCCACATAACATTGCTGAGCCTAGACCTGACCAACTGCAGCAACCCCAGGTCATAACACTGACTCCGCAGGCCTGTACGGTGGGCACTATGCATGATGGGGGCATGAATTAATGCATTTCCCTTCTTACCCTGATGCGCCCATCGCTCTGGGATTGGGTCAGTCTGTACTCATTAGACCATATAAGGTTTTTATTGTTTGTTTGTTTTTTTGCCATCGCTCCATAGTCCAATCTTTATGCTTGCTTACGAATTCAAGCCTTTTCTTCGGTCATTGAACAGTGTTGCCTCACTAACAAGTGGTTTTCTCATGGCCACACGGCTGTTTAGTCCTAATTCTGATCGTTCTCATTACATTGTTTGTGTGGACATGCTTTTACTTTCATTATTAAACATAGCTTTTTGTCTATTTTTACAATGGATCTTCAAGCGTTTAAATGATCTCCATTAAAAAATATATTTTTTCCCCCTGAATACATTTCTTCCACAAAGTTCTTGGATCAGCACTATCCATTCAGGTTTTTAATAATGCATTGAAAAGTTCTTAACCCAGTCCCAGTAAATTCAGCAAACTTCATAATTGTTTTCTTCGCTCAAGGCAGGACAGTAACTTGACTCGTCTGAATTTCAGCCTTTTTGTCCCCCCCGCCCATACCCCCTCTCCCCCTCCGCCATTATGTTTAAGCGATTTATAGGAAAACTATATACAGACTGGGTTGCATGCAGAAATAATTTTATTTGGCTCTATGAGGACCGCAGTTCAGACTTTGATTATTAGGTTGAATTTCATTGAACAAAACAGATGTCGAGCGTCAGTGTCCGTGATCGCCGTGTTTAAATCTGCGACGCGATACTGCATACTGCAGGCTTTTCAATCGTATCTGATGTTTGAGAATGAATGAAACTAATGCTATCATGGTAATGCAAGCCCTTATTCGCTTTAAAGATGCCATTTTGATCTGGATTATTGTAAGAACCTTTCAGTAAAGGCATTGAATCACATGAATGAGATTCGTTCTAGTTCAGTTTTTTTACATAAGGGGAAAAATGAAGCAATTAAAATAAAAGCCTCGATTTGTCTGCATCAAACAAAAAGCTTTTTTTTTCTTCTTCTTTTTCTTCTTTTATTAAAGCCAGAAAGATTTTGTAATTTATTGATGAGGAAGAAAATTAAATCAAGAAATTTTGTAGCTGTATTTTTATTAGTTTTTTGATAGTATATTTTGATAGTAATCAATAGAATCACTATTCTGTCACACACTTATCAGGTGTTGGTCTTATTTATTAACAGGTTGCTTATGGTTTATAGCCGGAGTCAGGTAGTCTACAGAGAGAGAGAGAGGGAAGAAAAATGAAGCCCTGCTGTGTGCTTGGCAGCTTTGCACCCATTCGCCCCTCGTTCTGGGAGGTCTACTGACTATTAGTCGACAAACGCCTCTCCAAACCCCCCCCCCCCCCCCCCTCCTACTTCTCCACACCACCTCCTTTATCCCACACAGCTAAATCCTGCGATTAGGACTCCAGCCCCTGCTACATCTCAGACACCACAATCCCACTCCCTTCACACCATCTCCCACTCTCGGCTCGGGTGCTACTGAGGAGAACTAGTTAAAACATGTCTAGCTAGCATAAATAATGTGAGCAGTGCCAGGCTAAAAAAGGCGTGCAGCGTGTGAAATAGCAGGGTAATGTAATGAGAGCGTTTCTGAATGGAGCTGTGGAGGAGCTGGAGCCTGGCTGGCACCTCACAGTCTCAGAGAGAGAGATCTATGCCTGTCTGCCTCCGAATACTCCCTGCTTTATGTCCTCGCCACATTCAGAATATAAAAGGCTCCTCTGCATAAATAAGAAATATGTAGTCTTTGTGAGCAGGGTCCAGGGATTTGTTCATCATCCTGATAAACGTGCAGCAGTTCTCAATTCGAGAGTGGTGCAGATTCACTTTCAGAGCTTGGAAGAAGAAGAAGAAAAAAACAAAACATGAAAAAAAAACAATGCAACGATCTTCTCATCTTCCTTTGGCAGCTCGACCACAGAGGAAGGAAACTGGTGTGTGTGTGTGAGAGAGAGAGACAGTGAACGAGCTAGTGAGTGAGTGGCTGCAAGAGCAAGGTTGCTGTCTGTTTGTCTGCTGTGGCTCGTGAATGTTTTTGTTAAGGAGATGAGAGTTCACGACCCTCCCATACCAACAGTCACATTCACTTTAAGCACAAAAGCGGAGATCTAAAGCCAGTTTGTCATTCGACAGTGTTAAAATTAGGAGTCACCGCTAGGGCGGAGAAAATCTAAAAGGGCTAGGAGACCCCGGTTTAGGAAGAGGTTGCATTGTCTTTATTTGTGTTACGCACACATTTGCCTTACTGTCCTTGAGAGGACCTTAGCGCACTGACAGTGTACGTGTACGTAATGCCTTACTACTAAATCTACCTCAGCAAGAAAGGAAATCTTTTTGCTGCTTTTCAAGATACCCGTCAGATACAGTACATATATCCTTTTTTGGGGATAATAGGTCCCCGGGACAGTATGAAAACATGCCCAGATGCGCAAGCGCGCGCATACACATACGCACGCTCAGCTCACTCATGCATCATTGAAACATAATCATGCTGGAACAATAACGGCCTTCTCTCTGTTGCAGTCTTGATGTTTGTTCTGGAGCGGGCTTGTCCCGCTCCCAAAAGCCCTTTAATCCTATTACTCACATTCCTGATGAATTTTACAGAGTGCGATATTTTAAAGGGAATATATCATCTACCACAAGGCAATGTTGTAGAGGTGATCCAGCTAATGTTAATGTGTTTCTTTCCCCTCTGTCTCTATCTCTCTATCTCTATCTCTTTCTCTCACAGATTGTGTGTACATAGAGAGCCGGCGGCCCAACACGCCCTACTTCATCTGTAGCATTCAGGACTTTAAGCTGGTGAGTGGAGGTGCCCTTTTCCTTCCTCACACCCGGCCTTATCTCCCTCCTGCCTTTTGTTTTTATTAAAGTCATATGAAAGCTAGATCAAACAGCCCTTTGATGTGGATGGAGGGGCGATTGCCCGCATTCACAAGCCTTACGAAAGTTGCTCTTGAGCGTATTATAAGAATTTTAAGAAGCCGCACTTTTAATTACACACAGGATTCAGAAAACCTGATACCGTCTTAGAGTGTGGTCTTGTCTTAGAGGCACAGGAAGGCTGATTTATATCAGTTGTCTTTTTTTTTTTTTTTTTTTTTTTTAGTTTAATACGAAAGGCATTTCAGATTTTAAAGGGAGTTATTATTGATTCTGAAGGGTGGATGCTCCTTTTGAGTCTTTGCCTCTTTTTTGTTTTTAATGGAGCATGGTTATTAGTTTGCCTAATTATTACAGGGGGAAAAATGGCATATTGGTGATTAATAATAATAATAATAATAATAATGAAAAAAAAAACATTTTTAATTGCTAGCAGACATGTTGACATCTTTTTGTTGACTCATTTTAACTTTTGTAAAACCAAATGACTAGATTCGTAACCAAATTAGGCAGAGAATGTTTAGTGTAAAGGAGGACTGATACCCATTCTGGTATACCATGTCGATTCATTCTCATACTTATTAAAAATAAATGCTTCAATGTGATACAACTTGACGTCTATCCATTGTACGTTGTTGAATACGCGGTACGTCAGTGAGCTGGACTTGTTTCATGATTAATGACGGCAATCAGAGTAAAGTAGACTGCAAACGGCTCTCAAGATGAGGAACTACAGCATCTTTAGAGAATCCAACAGCCAGAAAAAAAACTCATTGTTTATTAACCAGTATCTTTAATAGAGAAGATGAGCACAGCCGAGTGCGAGTTACAGGATCGGCGAGAGAGTGGCCATTAACATTTTTTTTGTCATCATGTAGAGAAACTATTGCACATGAGAGCGGTTCGGTTCTGCGACTTTCATTCACCTCACGTATTTCACCGCACCTGGTGCTCACTTTCTAATCATCATCCTTGGTAATAGCAAAACATTGCTTGTTTTCTATCTGGAAAAATAAATAAATAAATAAAACCGCATCCCTAGTTTTATACTTTGGCCACAGTGTAAGTCAGCGCAGTCATATAATTGATCAATTAAAAGAGAACTGCATGCATACTCGTGCGTGTGGAAGCACATCTTTGGAGACTCCGCTCATTTCCGTCTGCGGCTAATTCCTCTCAGATTGCTCTTTGCTGACACGTTTTATGTCGATTGTTAATCAGCCACTTTAAACACCCGCGTCTTCAAAGGGCATGTCACGCGGAAAGCAAAAACCCTCCGAGATCCAATCTGGTTTATTAGGGCAATGAAATTCCTGATTTATTTCTCCTCGCTCCCGTGGTCTGGTTGTTTGTATTCCCCATCTTGCTCACCGCTCCAGATCGTGCGTGAGGCAAATCAGGTTTGATTAGCGCTTTGCTGAGATAATGCTCTGTCACAAGCAAATAGGCACATTATGGCCATCCTGATGGGTTTTTTTTTTTTTTCCTTCTATTCCCCACCATCAGCGGTGGGAGACAATTAGCCGAGACTCGTCCCAGCTCACCCACTGTCCTGCAGAGTGCCGAGAGCAGCCCCAGGAGACATTGTTAATGGCACAAAACAACTAAGGTGATGATGGAGGGAGGGCTGGGAGAGCACGAAGGGATAAGAGGCCAGAGAGACAGAGAGAGGGAGGGGGCGGCGGATGTGGCGGCCTAGACATCAGAGCAGCCTTTTAATCGGATTGCCAGGAAGAGTGCTGAGGGCGACACAAATTCACTCTTGCCAATAATAGCCGCATGTTTTGTGACCATCTTCGCCCTGATTAAGTGCAAATCAGGAGGTCTTTGTGCACCGGTGGAGATCAGGAGAGAAAACAGTTGATGTATTAGCCTCTTTCTCAGTCCACGAGCTCTTCTCCCTTCTCTGCGTGTGTAATTAACGGAGGCCCATCTGCATTGTTTGTCTGGAGCGGATTGAAGCTTCCGCCTGCGGTGTGCATTCTGGCCGAGTAAATGCACTGCCAGCACTTTCCCCAACTCTATGAAAATCTTTAGAAACATTCAGCCTCTCTGTGAAGGTGATGAATGCAGCTACACCAAGAGCAAAGGTGAAACCAGTGATGAGTTAGGGGATTTACGGATTGAAAATTTCAGACTACTGCGTTGACCTATTTTAGAAATATTGCGGTTTCACAGTATTAATATACCCTTTACAGTGTGTACAAGCTGGCGATAAAACTGAAGCAGAAATGAGTTTTTTCACACATCCTCGTTGTGTGTGTGTGTGTATATATATACATAACCAAAAAACCCAAAGGAAGCAAAGACCTGCATCTTAGATCTTTTTTTTTTTTTTTTTTTTTACTTTTTTTTTTTTTTTTTAGGAAGAATGACATTCTCTGCATCCATTGCATCATTGTAGTGCTGTTTAGATAAATATTAACAGTTGTTTGGTTTAATTACAGTATCAGCTGCCGGTTGTTTATTGTATTTATTAGCTGTTGTGTATGACAAAGTCCTGAACATGCTAGGAGTGGCAGCCGAAGCAGCGATATAATGTTTACAGCGGTAGCGGATTGCACAGCCAAAGGGTGTTCAGTGCAGTCGCACCCACTGTCCACTAAAACAGAGGTGGCTGTAGTTTGACTTGAGGGGGTTGTTTATCCTAGGGGCAGTTTAAAGGAGATGGGAAAGGTGGATGTTTTATTTTTTCTTTTTTATTTTCTTTTTCTTTTTTTGACTCGTCACCAGACACAAAAGGAATGAGAATCACTGGTGTATGGAGCTTGAATAGGATGCAGACAAATAAATAAAACTCTCAAATTGTAACAAACAGAAATTAGTTTTAATCAGCACTTTGATCCGAGTTAATAGTTTCACCATCATGCACCATGATTAACCAGGACACTGGCACTCTAGTGTGAGACATGCATAGTCAACTTACCATGCTGTCATCAAGTAACCATGTACGAGTGAAATATGCTCCAGTAAAAATTGAGGCCCCTAAGCTTACACATTGAAACGTGAACCCATGTGACTCATGTAGTAAGCTGTAAGTAAAAGACTGAGCAAATTTGGTCGCCTGCAGAAGGGGAGGGTGCCAATACTTTGGTTATATTGCTAATTGCGCACACATTTTGATTTTGTGGCTGGCTGTTTGTTTTTAGTAAGTTGGTGAAAATTCCTACTGCTCAGTTGAGCTTGTTATATTGGACATGTGCTCACAGGCCACTTTAATAGGAACACTATTGATTCATGTGGTACAAAAAAAAGAGAATCAAAGAGGAGTAAAAGGTCTGATTTAAGCGCTACGGTTACTCAGATAATCAACCGTGGTGATCAGGAGAGCGTCTGAGTGTATAGCATGTGTAGAGTGGATGGAAAACAAGTCAGTATTGTAAAAGGGAAGGATAAATCTTTTATAAAGGCTAAATAAACGTAGTCGTGGAACACAGAGAATCCAAATAGAAAGCATGATTGAGGTTAAAACAATTCCAAATGAATTTCTGCTAATGATGATACTTAGCCTTTTTAAATCATTTCCAATGCTTTGAAATTGACTCTGTTTCCTCACCGTCTTATTGTTTGTTTAAGCAGTACAAACTCATAGTCTAGGGCTACTGCTGATCACTTTGTCTGTGGAGGGATAAAATGATTAAACGCTCATTAATATTTCCATCTAACTGAATACTGTATTTATTCAACCAGCTGCCTAGATTTCTTCCCCCAAGCCTAAAAAGACGAGACTGGTCCTCCTGTCGAGCTTTGCAGAGTGTTTATTTTAAATATTGACTAATTGTTTACTTGATTATTATTATTTTTTTTTTACGAATTTATTCTCTGTAAGAACCTGTGTAAATGATAGGTGATGAAGAAGTCAGCCTCATGCTTCACCTCAAATCCCACAAGGCACACCACATCTTAATTAGGACACTCGCGTCTGTCTTTAGAAAGAATAAGCTCGCGGGTCGATCGTGGATTTTTCACCCCGTCTTAGTCAGCCTTTTCTATACGCTTTTAGCACTTTAATTGATTTACAGCGAGGAGCATCAGAGTTTTTTTTTTTTTTTTTTTTTTTTACAGGGAAGGCAGGAATGGTAAGGGAATATATTGTTGTGTTTTCTCCTCCGTATTAACACAGATTCATTATATATGTGTAACGATCACAGCTCCCAGGGGCCTGCTTTATCCTCTCATATTAGCCACACATCACGCTCTGCATCAGCGCAGATATTTATGACTTTACAACTCGAGTTTTTCGTGACGATGAGAGGTTTTTGGAGCTTCATCTTTACTGGTCAGGAGGAAGAGAGCGTGTTCACCTCAGGCTCTTAGCAGTCAGCAGGCTGTAGCGTCGTCACTCCGGGCACTTTATCTAACGACCCGGGAATCCAGTTAGCCCCGGGAGGGTAAAAACAAGCGAAATGCTGCTATCAATTTGCAAGTGCCGAAGAATGAGGAATCACGCACTTATGTACTCCTACTCCAACTTACAGCGCACTCGGTCCAGGCTGAATGATGACACGATTCAGCTTTAAAAAAAAGAAAAAACTCGGTACAAAAAGTTTTGTAGAGAATCATTCGGATGATAGAAGGAGAGGATGTGACTCATCATATCGTGTGAGGGTTTTGGTCGCAAAATGAAAATAATTCTACTTATTTTACATAATTATGTCAGGATTAGAGTTAAAGCATGACACTGGAGTATAGAGTCAGTGTGTGACATAAAATCAAATAATAAATAAATAAATCCTTAATCATTTTGACTTGTACTGAAGTCGTCGCCACGTTCACATCAGTTATTCTGACTACTATGCAATAAACTCTGTTCTTTTTGTGCTTGCATGAGGATATGTTTTCGATAAGGGCGTCCGTCAACTGATATTAAAAAAATGTATTGTCTTTGAAGAATTTATCGTAATAACGATATCACTCAACACATTTCTCTGCAGTTTCCTGACTTCATGCTCACATTCATATCGCATATGATTCACACACACAGACAAAGACAGGTTTCTGTTCACTTTGCTGTGTGTGTGTGTGTGTGTGTGTGTGTGTGTGTGTGTGTGTGTGTGTGTGTGTGTGTGTGTGTGTGTGTGTGTGTGTGCGCGCGCGCTCTCAGCTGAGATTAAGGCACAGATGACAGGGCTGCCCTCGCCTTGTGTAAACAGCTCTGTGGCACAGGACCGAATAAAGGAGATTACAGAGAGGGAAAATGAGGTGGAAAAAATGTGAGGTGCTCTTATGTTCCTTTCTCGCATGCCCTCTCTGTTTCTGTCCCACACACACACATACACTCAATCACTTTTGGTCTTGTGTAAGTAGATAACCTTAGGAGGGGCCGGTTTTAGCTATGAATCACTCTGCTCCTGCTGTGTTTGCTCACCGTATCTGGTTTTATGTTAAATCAGGCCAGATATCTCTCTCTCTCTCTCTCTCTCTCTCTCTCTCTCTCTCTCTCTCTCTCTCTCTCTCTCTCTCTCTCACAGGTGCGATAATGGGTTCCTGTTATGCTAACGGCAGTTAGCCCAGGCACCATTTCACAAGCCTCTAAAGGGCTAGTGATGCATGCTGAGTTCAAGGACACCAGCAGCCACAGTGTATTTACTCCTTATCCTCAGCCCATTAGTGCCGAACCTGAGATATGTGAAATTTTAATGCGACGACAGGCGGAGCATTTCACAGTCCCAAACAAATCTGTTGTCTTTCTCTCTCTCTCTCTCTCTCTCTCTCTCTGACTGCTACATGAACAGGAATAAAATACTTATGTGAGCTCTTCACCGCCCACTTCCTGACAGGAAAACACATGTGAGCGAAAATCTTGATTCAGGAGGCTGCTTTTTTCCACCCTCCTTGCTTCTTGTTCTACATTGTCAATTCTGATTAGTAACAGATAAATGCAACCAATTAGAGGGGGAAAAAAAGGATTTAATATGGTGTCAAGTTTTGAATTTCACCAACATGTTTTTCTTTTATATAGATAGATAAATAAATAGTGAGGGAGTGTACTTTATTAATCCCAATGAGAAACTGAAAGAATTGTACAACAACGTACAAGCAACAGATTGTAGAAGAATATTCAGGCAAGGTTAAAATAAAAAAATCCCAATTAGAAAAAAAGGTAAAGTTTATATGACATGGTTTTAAAGACGCGCTTTGTTAAAACATTTGTATTTTTATTACTTAGTGCGGTTAGTGGACATTTATATCTCTTTTTTTTAACATATTAGATTAACACATTTATCCACACGTACACTAGTCTTCACTTCAGTGTTGTGTGCTGCTGTACTCGAGGACTTACTCATGATTGCCGCTTGTGACGGTCGTTGTAGTACATTGAGGAATTTCTATTCGTTTGCCTTAAATCCCCCCCCCCCCACCCCAGTTTAAAAAATTGTATTTTGCGTTAATGCTGATAGCCTGGATATTTACGTTTATAGTCTCGAAGTAGTTCATGCACGAATGTGTTTACGATATGTTTATCACTGGGCCGCAAATAGGACTGTTACAATTACTAATTAGCCTAATTGCAGGTATTTGAGACGATTTTGTGTAATTAAGCATCGTTATTGTTGCATTCCACAGTTGTGTATTTACATATAAGTACAGCATATGAATTCATTAACTCACTGCATGTGATTTTCCTTATTCTCAGTTTGAAAGTTGTAAAAAAAAGGGGGGGGTTTACCTTTGGAAAATAATCAACGCATGTAAAGGATTATTTTCCAGTAACAGCGTGCTCTGAAATCTTATATTCCTCGCAGACCAGAGCACTTTGTCAATGCTGTCATTATTATATATTGTTTATTTATTCATAAGCAAAAAAAGAAAAAAACCTGTCTTACATCTAAATTCAGTAAGAGTAACAGTTAACGTTGTGTAACAGCAGAGAAAAAACAATTACTTCCTGTTACAACTTGCATTTCGTCAGTTATAAACAGTCTTCCCTTATCAGCCGTTTTTTCCCCCTCGTCATGTAACGGAGAAATGCAAAGTGGCAGAGTTTTCCCTGACTTAAAAAAAAAAAAAAAAAAGTGCTGAGACTGGAGACTCCTTACTGAAGTGTTAAAGAAACAGAGTGAAGGGTCCCCCCCCCCTTTCCTCCAGTCCTGCATTCTGTGTTAAAGGGTGGGAAAAATGTATAGTACATAGTTCTTCCTTATTATTACAGCTGCTGTTTCATCATTTAAACATGCACTATCCAAACTGGAGCTTTTCTTTTTCCATTTACACGACTATGCATGTTGACATGACGTGTAGCGAAGCCGCTCTATGCATAGTTTGATCGCGTTACCGTGGTGTAATTGAGAAAGAAACGGAAAGTCTTCCAGCTGTGCCGGCTCTCGTGTACTTTGTTAGCGATCCGCTCTTTGTGCGGCTCTACGGTCACACAGCTGCACGGCGCGGCGCTATCTCCGGATTCTGAGTCAATCTTTGACACCCGATAAGTTAGGATCAGAGCCCTCGGCTTTGCCCCGAGAGAGAAAGAGAGAGCAGAACGACAGCGATCCCTCAGCGGGGAGGGGGTTAGACACAAAGTACATTGTACACCGGCGAATCAATCATGAGCAGCACCTTCACGCCGGCGCCTTTTCTGCTCGATACACTCGTCCAGGCTCTTTGTTTGCTGCTGTCCTCTCTTTTCACATCACTGTCTCTATCTCTCGCGCGCTCTCTCTCTCTGTGTGTGTGTCCTGATCTTGCTTTCCTCTAATTTCAGTTGCCTGTATGTACATGATCTGTGTGTGTGTGTGTGTGTGTGTGTGTGTGTGTGTGTGTGTGTGTGTGTGTGTGTATGTTGGCAACCCCTCCCCCAATCCTCGTAGCTAAACTAATTTGCTGATATTGCCCAGCTCAGCTGCAGCACGGCACAGTCTCTAATGGAGTGATTGCTGCTTTCCTCCAGGGGTTCAGCCGAGAGAGAGAGAGAGGGAAAAAAATCCCTGGTCTGTTCCACTCGCTCTTTCTCTGCTTATGGACATTTAATTAGATGCGATGTACAATAAAATTATCTGCATGTATTCATGGTTTTTTTTTTTTTTTTTTTTTGCCTGGCCGGAGGAGGCCGGACGCATGTTATTGTTTACAGATGAACACTTTTTTTTTTGTCCGTTATTATTTAAACGCATCACTTTGCGTCTATGTGAGAGACGCGGACCAGCATGCATCGCGGCTGCTAAAGGTTACCCAGGTTTGCGTCGTCGTCCTCCTCGCTCCGTTTGGTAACAGAGCCCTGCCGAGAGGTTAATGATTTACTGGAAACAATAGCTCGGGGCAGCGGACAAGGGAGGGCACGGCAAACTGAACCAGCCTCGCGCTGACCCTGAGCGGAACCAAGCAGCAATTAACACACATTGATTACTTTAAGTGTGAATACTGTGTGTGTGGATGAGCTTCTTGAACCGTTTGTGGTAGTGGTGGTGGGGGGGGGACCTTCCTCGACTGAAGAGCATGCAATCTTTCATGCATGAGATGCAGAGTGCAATCCTCTCCTGATGGCTATGCCACTTATCTCAGAAGCCTGCTAATGTTTCTCAGCTTTAATTAAAACGCTTGCATAAAGATGCAAATATATGTGCATAAATGAGAAACAAGGGACAAAGTGTGATGTGGCTCTTTTTTTTCTCTCTTTTTTTTCCCACCCCCTCCAGCAACGTGTGTTGCATTTCTGACAAACCCATATTGTCCCACAAGGCTTTGTGTGATGCACACTTCTTTCGCCGTGCTGTTCCACATGGTTTAAACATGATCTCGGATTTTGCATGAACAGGAAGAAAAGAAGAATAGCGTGCGCAATCATGACATTGTGAAGAGGAAGCATTAGCAACATAATGAATGGCCAGTGTCTCTATTAAACGCTCTCTGTGGCTGTGATTAAATCCTCATTGAGCCTGGCTTGGCCGGTGTGAGTGCTGTCTGCTCATCAGTCCACAGCATTCTGCTTAGACCACTACACCACACTTCTCTCTCTCTCTCTCTCTCTCTCTCTCTCTCTCCCTGTGTGTTTGGCTCCAGCATTTTGAAAATGCAATTATGGATCAGTGAGCAGCACCATCAGTCGCGGTACTTGTTAATATTTATTGAGCGGCACACCATCCAGCGCCATCTTTACAACAGAGTCATTAAGCACCTCGAAAATATGGGGCTCTGATTCTCTCTCACTCTCACTCAGGCTTTTTTTCCTCTAATGTTTTCATTGTCTCTCTGGCTCTCTTCTGCATTCATTCCCCTTTTTTTTCTTCTTCATGCTCTCTTCATTTCTCCCTCCTTCTGCTTTCTTCAAGTGCCACTGCTACACTTGATGCACTCCCCCCCCTTCCCTTTTCCTTTCCCTTTTCTTTTTTTCTCCTCCTTTCATTTCGGCCGGCTCAGCCTGTGGAAACAAGCCAGCAGATTTGCATGTATAAATATGTAAAGGTGTGTGGCTCACCGGTGGGCTCTCAGGTACGCTCTGCAGTTATTGCGTGCTTCTTTAAGCAGTCCTACCGAAAGATTACTCACAGCAGCAGACGTCGCGGGAGCTCTGACGAGTGTGTGCGCTCGTGTCACGCGTAAGGGAGATCGAAGTGAGCCTACTGTACATGCGTCTGTAGGGAGCGCGTTTCGAACCGCGCGCCAGATTCGAACCGATCCAGCAACTACTATAAGCAAGCTCAGCTTTTCATGAGAGTTTCAGTCATTGCCACCCTCCACCCCGCGTCCACCCCGCCCCAGGTGATTTTTATTACGCAGTCCACACTGTATTGACTCGTCAGTATATTTGTTTAGCTTTGAATTAGCGTTTCATCGAATTGCTGCTTGTTTTATCGCCGCACTTTGTCAAAACCCGACTCCCAAGCTCGAGCTCTTAAAGCACCGGTTCAGCGTTAAGAGTAAATCTGCTGCGGAAAAATGTGAGCTTAATGGCCACGTTTATTAATGTACACTCCAAATTCCACTGAAAAGAAGCATCAACAGCGCTGGCGCTAATGACATTAGACGCTTAGCCGAGCGCACGCCTCTTAGCTTCTGCAGCAGCTGCATTCAAATGACCATTTTAAACCCCCCCCCCCCCCCCCCCCCCACCTTCCCAAAAGCAAAAAGAAGGGCTTGTGTCCGTAGTGCATTTTTATTTATTTTTAAAGACGCACTCAACCGCTCGTGTGAGGACGTGTTTCAGGTTTGATTGTACACACGAGTCTGGCAAAGAATAAATAAAGCAATCCTCATATCTCAAGGCTGAAACGGTACTGTAGTCTGGCCATGAAATCCATAATACAGCATAATCAAGCGTAATTCAAGAGCTTCCTCTCTGCTTTTGTTTGTTTGCCGTGGATTGTTTCTTTTTTGCCTCGCTTCTTCTTTTTTTTTTTCTTCGCAGCTCCTTTTGTAGTCGGTAAACTGCGTTTCAGAGAGCAGCTGTGTGCAGGGTACTGGATAGAGCGAGCAGGAAGAGAAGAACAACAGACCGAATCAAAATGGAGATGTGTGAGGTCAGAGACAGGGTAGCAGAGCTCCGGCTGATGATTACATTGCCAGATGGAGCGGGGCTAGTGGCGCTCGAGGTTGTGAGGCTCGAGATAACATTTTCATAAGACTCCTGGAAACGCAATCAATAGCAGTTCCACAATGGCGAAACTAAATTATTAAACGGAGCCATTCTCACCCCGTTTCATTATCTGCGCTTTACGTTGAACAGCTTCCTTTACGTGTGCGAGCCCAGGTGTTTTGTATTTTGTACTTATGTGTTAAGGTGCTTAAATCTTTAAGTCTTTAGTAACTTGTCAAGCGCCTGTGACTCAAGGTTATAATAAGCAAGGACAGCATACAATAGTGATACAATCACAGGCAAATGGGGTGACGTGTATATATATTCTTGAGATAAATGCTGTTGCTCACTATAACAAATTATTTGAGGTTATATTAGATTAGATTATTATCCTATTCCTTGTTGAAACTTTTTTTTTTCATTCTGGCGTGACATTAGTAAGCCCAGGAAGCCATGTATTTAAATAAAAACACACTGCCTGAAGTAACAATAAATATACCTAAAACAAAGAACAGTATATGTGACGTGATGACCTGGAATTCAATGTGAATTCAGTTTCAGCAGCCACAAATGTACAAATAAAAATAAGGCTTTCTGTCTTTAACATTGACTTTGACACTCATACTCTAAGAAAACATCAATGTATTTTACCTAACTTTCCTTGTCCTAAGTTACCTTTCTTTAAGGACGTCTAAAGGTTTTCTAAGTGTTAAAAGTATTACTTCCTCACACAGTAAATGTCAGGCTTTGCACGAGTTCTTAGAGAGCTTCACGACGCAAATTGAAACGCAGTCTCCTCATTTTCATTTGTTTTTATGATTGAAATATACACCAAGTATACAAAAGCATGAGTTTTTCAAAGGTATAAAAAAGAATCTAAAATTGCATCGTGGCAAGAGGTTTTTGTGCAGGGAAGATAAAATGTTTGATTATTTATTTTTCTTGCACAGCACAATGCTCTTGGTTGTTAATTCCCATGTAAAGGTCAAGTAAAACAAGGAGAGAATTAATAAGCGGTATTTATTGCACCGTCAAAGCTAGCAATTGCTTCATAGTCAAAGAACATGTCTTTTACACCCATTAAACCCACCATGGGTGATAGAAACATGCAGCGAACCAGGCTGCCATCATTTTCACTGCTATTTTAGTAAGGAGTACATTGAGATAAAGTTTTTTTTTTTTTGACAACTCTGCTACAGGAAACTCGAGAGAGAGATAGAGAGCTTACATTTAAAGCTCCACTCACTAAGAACAATGATCGGTTCACTTGACACAAGACCAATCAGTTGGTCTTTTACTCTTTCTTACTTTCGAACTTTCTCTTTCTCTCGACCTCAAAACATGGATTTGTGTGGATATTTTATAAGACTCGCGAGCGCCAGTGTGCGGGATGTCCGTATTAGCAATATTAGAATGAAACCTTTCCCGCTCAGGTTAATCATCCCACATGATAAAAATGCTCGTGTTTACTTTCTTGGGTTGCAAACCGATCTGTACAAGTTCACCGTTCAGTGAACGGCACTTCTTTGACATTGTGCCCGGGTTTGTTTGTTTTTCTTAACACCTGACATCTTTCTGGCACCTGACAGACTCACAAATGCAAATGATTATTCCTAAATGAGTCTACATTGGATGGGATTAGATTAAGAAAACGGCTCGTCTTTGGCACGGAGGTCAGCCATGACTGTACTGTTATAGGGGACAACTAACACTCTGTCTCTCTCTTTCTCTCTCATATAGTAGTGTCTCAACACCTTGACCGATTGTCAAGGATAACGATTGTTGATTCTATGTTTTATGTGATCGAGGTAGAGCTCCAGGGTCAGCCTGTAGGGGGAGCTCTGACCTGCTGATTAACAAGCATGTTGACTGGACCAGTAGCTGATCCTGCGTAAACATCCCGCACATGTGTTTGCGTTTCGAGTTTGGTGTTAATGCAGCCGATAAGGCGTTAGTAGACATCCCGCTCGGTGTTAGTTTTAAGCCCCTTGATTTTGTGCAGTCGCCGCGGTGGCAGTTTTTGGCACATCACTGGCAAATTGGCTCCTCTGATGTCTTTACCGGTGTCTGAACCGGAGAACGGCGAGGTCTGGCATTCAGCTCGACCGTTTCATCTTTAAAAGGGGGAAAGCAGACTTCTCTATCTTTCCATCGTGCTTTGATGTCTGTGGGGAGGAGAGGAGGAAAGTCATGTAAGAGATACAAAGCAGGAAGGTAATATTTACTCTTTTATTACAGGACCACAGGCTGTAATAAAAACAAGCCATCACCCTGCCATAATCTTCAGCGTTTTAATTACATCTGCCTCATCACATTAAAATGGTGGCAACAAAGCTGCTAAATCAAACTGAAAGGCTCTCCAATTTTAGGGTACAAGATGTTACAAAGGAATTTGCACTCAGTCGGGTTTGTTCTCAACTCATTTTTCCTTGTTAACTAAAACCGTTTCCCTTGCCACCGCTGACTCATGTTTCAGAGTAAATCAGTATGCACTCATTAGCAAGTTTCCTCGTATTCTAGTGGCACAGTCAGCGCTGCTTATTGAACCCATCCGCTTTTTTTCTTTCCCCCAAACACATCAGCTCGGTTTGGCTTTTTTGAAATTGGATCCCCTTGACACCGGCTAGCGGTCCTTACCCTCCTGCCGGAGTCATGACACCTAACACTCCCCCGCCCCCACAATGCTTTCTGGAGGGTCTTGTCACCGCTTATCACTCAGCCGGTCCAATTTCAAGCGTGTCCAAAGTGTGATGTGGCAATAAAAAATATATAAAAAAGGAGTTGCAGACCTGGATATATAGTTGTGTGGGGTTTACATGCCTTTGTTGGGCGGTTTTCCCTATTAAAGAGCACATGTTGCAAATTAGCTCGGCTGGAAGCCCCTCTGGGGGAGGAGAGAGGGGAGGGCGAGCCGCTCGGAAGAGAAGAAAAGGACATGATGGATACAGTTTTTTTTTTTTTTTTTTTTAAACATAAAGTAATGTACAACTTTTTCTATATGGATGTTGGTCTTGGGTCACTTTTTTCTTTTCTTTTCTTTTTCGCTCCAGCTCTTTCCCTCTGCATACCCGTGTTCAGTCGAGACATCTCACTCGGCTGCTTATGATTTATTATCGACCCTGTTGCGTTAAGATGAATAGCTGCGCTCGCTTTGTGCCTGACATTTGGTTACAAGGATGATTTAAACATCTATGTTTAATGCTGTTTTTTACGTATAGGCTCGTAGTCCTAACCTTGTTTCGGAGCAAAATGTGTTTAATAGTGTGAACCGAATGCTTAGGGGGGGCATTACTTTTTCAACATCTGGCATTCAGGTTTGAGCACTCAAGCTTGTCTCTGTCAGAAATCACTGTGCATTTAAAAAAAAAAAAAAAAAAAAAAAAAAGGCACAATGCATAGCTGAGGACCAAAAGGGGGAATTCCAAAAGTAATGGCACCCATAACACTCGTCTGTTTTTGCCTGATGCAAACTTGTTCTACTCATCTCATCTCTTTATCCTTCAAGTCGGTCACATTACACTGCAAATGCATCCATCCTCACTTGGCAACAAGGGGTTTATTTTATATCTTTATTTTAGAAACACCTCGTTTTACTCAGCATGGAAGTATTTTTTTTTCCTTTTCCCAGAGCCCATTTGCCCCGAGACGCTCTTTGTGAAGCCAAGACGAGGACACAGCACTATTAGCAAGCCTGCTAATCTTAATTGATTTTTTTTTTCCTAACAACGCTTTTTTTTTCTTTCTTTTTTTTTTTTGAGCACCGTTAGCCATGATTTCATGCAAATCCAGTCGTTTGAGGAAATTAATTCACAAACCCATTACAGGCCCGCTCCAGCGAAAGAGAGTGGAGGCGCTCTAGAGGGATTCTTATCAAGGACAGAATGTTTTATTTATTTTCTCCCTGCTCTCATGCTCTCTTTCTCCACTCGACTCAGAATTCATAAACACTCAGACGGAGCAGCCGTGAGCTGCGAGCGGCGGATCCCTCAGCCGCCCATAAAGAACAAGGCGCTGGGCGATGGAGTGCTCGAGTGCTGAGACGCTAACCTTGGGCTATTGAACATAACGTCCCATTTATAGATTGGAGTAATGCCCTGGCCATTTGAGGGGGAATAACTCTTTATAGCTGCAAGATAAAGTAATGAGTGAGGGTAAGAACAGATCATCATATTGAGTACTCCACCTCCATGGGTTTTTTTTTTTTTTTTTTTGGTTCATTCTTTTTCTTCTGTTTTTCTTTTTTTCGCAAAAGCTCTCAATCCGAGCAGCGCCGCCGATAAATCAGAAGCGGTAGGCGCGTTTGAGAGTGCAGGTGATGCGCTCCATTTGTAATCTCCTCCATGCAGGCGGGGACGCACGTCCAGGCTGAGCCTGGCTGACTGAAAGGAGACGTGCCACTTCTGCTTTCCACTGCAGGTCAGATGGACTGATTTAATGTGCGGCTCTCCCTCGAAGGTGAAATAGAGTCTGGCAAGCCGTGCTCGCGCGCGCACACGTGGGGTTCAAACCGATTGAGATCCCCGTCCTTGTGTCAGCGCGACACACTTGCTCTCTCTCTCTCTCTCAGCATTCCCCGGTGCCACTCAGACATATTTGTGCTACACACATGCACATACGATTGCGACACCTGAAGAATTCAGAGTGGAAAGTGAAGGAGAGCTTGCAACCTCTGTTATACCACACGAAAAACAGCTCGTCATGAAACGGCAACTGGGTTCTAGAGGAGATTTGAATGCGTGTGGTGAGGGTGGCTGAAAGAGTAGGTGAGATGTGTGCTTGTGTGTGTGTGTGTGCTTTGAGATGCTGAGTGAAAGAGATTCTCATTAATAGTGCATTGATGGGGATGAGTGGGTTGACTGCTGGAGATGGAGGCACACCGAGCCGGGCCTGACTGAGTGCCCTTCATCAGGTGACATCGTCATGGTGATTTATCCCTCCTGTGTAGTAGAGATGAGCAGACAGAGAAAAAGGGAATAAGATAAGGGGGGGAAGAAAAAAAAAACAGAGCGAGAGCAGCTGAGAGAGCCACTGGAAGGAATTCTAATGAATTCTGACGTGATTGATTTCTCTCTGAGCCTTAACCGAGACAGGCAGAGTCCCTCTTTTCAGTTATGAAGAGATGCTGTCATGCAGATAAGATGAATGGCGTGCTATGTTATCTTTCAACACTGTGTGCGTGCATGGCTGTGTGTGTGTGTTTGCCATGAGCAGGGTATTTATGACAGTCCAGCCAGGTGTTGTTGAATTATAACATAACATTGAGTTGTAGATACCAGTCAATTTGTTAACACAGCCCTTTATGGGCTTTTTTTTTTGTGAAGTGTGCGTGTGTGCGTGTGTGTGTGTGTGTAGAGCACACAGCTTTGTATGCAGCCCAATTGATTAGTGTAAGCCTGTAGCAACAGTGCCGGCTAATCCAAAAACTCTGGCTAGCCAATTCAGAGAGGATGTTCAGAGCAGCTGGCCAATTTAGCATTTAAAAGCCGCACTTGCTTTTTAAGCGGCACAAGAAGCCGAACGTGCTGCTGCTGCTGCTGGACCTCAGCGCTCTGCCACGGCTGCCTGCCTGCCGTAATTAGGTGCGAACTGTTTGCTGCCTCGAAAGGCATTTAAATGCCAAACAGTGGCCGGAACAGGCGCGTGATGAGGGGGTTATACTGCCCCTCTCGGATGCTTCCTGCCACGCCTGGATGGAGGGTTGGAAGGGTCGTTCAGAATGAAGTCGAGCTACTGCGCGAGTGGTAAGTGCTTGGTGGGCTTCACCCGCTAATGATCAGAAGCCATCAACGCGCCATAACAATCAGCCACTCTAGCAATCAAGTCCCATCACACAGGCGGCCATCAGAGAGCAGCATGAAACCTTCAGCTACACTCATGATGGAGCGCAGCTTTAATTAACGAACAGCAAGGCGTACGGGGAACGTCGAATTCTTTAGCCTTGTGTTAGGAATAATGTCGTTTTTAATATTATTATTTTTATCAGTAGTAATAGTCGTAGTAGCAGCAGATTAATCACGCAGGAGGACCTACAGGTTTTCTTATAGATGCAAAAGCATGCGACTGGCGTAATGCCCGTTATGTTCGTCTCAGTGTGGAGTGGCTGTGAGGAGGATTAGCTGAGGCAAGAATAATGGAGAAATGATGAGCGTGACAGACACTGGAGGCGGCCCGAGGAAAGACAGCAGGTTACACACCGTCCACGATTTTCTGATTTTTTGTTTTGTTTTGTTTTTTAGCTATTTAATAAAGTATTTTCCATCTTTAACGTCCTGACAAGTCGTGAGTGCGGCAATGTGCGACACTTTTCGCTGACCGATGGACCTCAGTTTTCAGCCGAGAAACATGAATTCATAGACGTTTGAATGATGAACTGCTCATCCCAAACTTAACATTAAACCAGAAGGTTTATAGTTTATCTTATCGAGCACTATTTATAACTTTGCCCTGCCGTCTTGTACAGAAATGATTGCGGCTACTGAAGCTAATGACCAATATGACAACATTTGACCGACCAAAGGCTATATATTTTTTTTTAGATACACCAACATCCCCCCACCCCCTGCATGTCCCCAAGACAGAATAGATAATTTTGTTTAAAAAAAATATGCAAGCTCTTGGGATTCGATTACGAACATTCTTGTTGGGCCCGTGAACGCTTTTCACTATTTCTGTCTGAGCAATATATTGTGTTGTTGTTGTTGTTACCCTGAAAGGGATGGTTGTATGAAGCAACAGCAAAATATCACTCGTCAGTGATCACTTTTAACCATTTCGGCTGCACCTGCCCCCCACCCCCTCCCCGCCCCCTTCATCCACAATGCCGACAGCATGAAATCATCCTCACAAGGGGGGCGGGGCATGCTGGGTTCAGCCTGGTCAGTGCTGTACATGAACGGTCTGTGTCAGTCTAGAAAACGTCCTCCATGTAGTAGTAGTAGTAGACGGAGGATTAAAAAAAAAAACAACGAGTGAGGGGAGGAGCTGCAAGCGGATCTTGATCTAATCTGTCGGCCAAATAAACAATGCACGTCAGTCGGGCGCAGGAATGCTGGCTCGGTGTCTCGGCTCCCCTCGGCGCTGCTCGGCTTCTCCTGGACGTCGGCTGCTTTGAGCTGTCTGTCAGAGAACAGCAGACTGTATGCTGGGATCGGTGTGGGCGGGGTTAGCGCAAAAACCAGCAGCGCGAGTCTTTTTTTTTCTTCTCTCTCTTCTTCTTTTGCAGGCTGCTGCGCTAATGATGCCGAGCATTACAGAGGCAATCAGTAACCACACCCCAGTCAGCAGCGGCTGCGTACACAAACACACCCATACACTCAGTTAACTGCGTGTGCTAAGCTGTCACCTCGGCTTTTCTTTGTTTTCCTTCTTCTTAAATCAGTCACACTATTAAATCATCATAAAGGACGATCCATGTGTGGATACTTTCTGTTAAACATTTTTTAACAGCGCTTTCTCTCTCTCTCTCACATGACTCTGTACCAAACCAGGCTTATGTTGGGAAGAAAATTGAGTAAACATCTAGCTCCATGTTTTTGTCTTCGTTTATTTAAAGCACATCGTTACATCTAATTAAACGGACCTAAAGTTTTTTCAGGCAGCCCTCTGAAGGCACTAAAATAATAAATGTCGTGTGTCACCTTGAAGTGATTGAACACCGACTATCGTATGTAATAGGACTAAAAGACGGCATGCTGGGAATAAACCCAGAGCTGAGAGTCAGCTAGGATCTCTGACCTCTGACCTCTCTGTCTGCTCCTCTTCTCATCCCTCGGTCCTGGCTGAACACTCCGCTTAAGGCTATTAAATCCTGTCTTTGTCTCAGCTCTCAGCCTGCCTCACTACTGGATGGATGTATGTGTGTGCGCGCGCGCGCACACACATGAGTGTACACAGTGTATATTTATAATGCACACATTGTAGGTTGGATGCGCAACAATGACGTGCCTCGGCGTTGCAGCTAATTCTGTTTGCTCACGACTGTATGTGTCTCTGCATACAAACAGAGAGGGGCGAGGCAGCTGCGCCTTTATCGTACTGCAGTGTGTGTGTGTGTGTGTGTGTGTGTGTGTGTGTGTGTGTGTGTGTGTGTGTGTGTGTGTAATTAAAAAGAGAGGAAGGAAGACAGGTGATTTTTCTCTTTGTGCCTGTTGAGTAGTCACACTCTCTTATTCCCTCCCTCCCTTCCTTCCTTTCAGTGCCACGACTCGTCTCTAGATAGTGACCCTATGTCCGTTCTGGTGGTGTGTGTGTGTGTGTGTTTTTCTCAGTTAGCTTGGCTTTGCTGATGGATCACATGACTGAGAAGGAATGAGAAATGGTCTATGTTGAAGTGTTGATGACATGACGCACATGGTGTGAAAGTGTGTCTCAGTCTTCGCTGCCTCAGCTCGGATGCTGATTGGTTAAAGCCGGAAGGTGTGTCTGTTTACATCCCTGCGATACAGTTTCCTGATTTGACCAAGAGACTCGGTGCAGCTTTATGTATAACGATGTGCATGAGATAATAAAAAAAATAAGTACATTTTGAAAATAAAAACGAAGGAAAGGTCAAGCTGAAGCTGATAAGCTTCACACACACGAGCGCACACACACACACACACACACACACACACGTAATCACCTTTTAAATGTGTACAATATAAATTATTATAATAATAAATAATCGTCATTGCTCCGGCAACACGCTGAGTCTCGCAATCAGCCCAATCTAACAGTCATCACGTAAGCAAGTCACCACAGCGATTAGAGCGCGAACGAAAAAAACACACACCAACAACAAAGCCTATTGTATGCCAGGCTTGGCACCATCACCCATACCCCCCCCCCCCCCCCTTCTCCATGGCTCCACCTTCTCATCATTTTGCCCTGGGGAGTGGGATAGCAGGGCTGGGAGGAGCAGCTGTTAGCAGTGGGGGGGGTTGATTTTTGAGATCGACTCGATTGTTTTGGCAGCGGTAGCTGATACCTCCAAGCCATTTCCATGCCACAGCTTAGCTCACACTTGACCAAACCGGCTAATCCATTTAGCCATGGCTTAACCAGGTCCTCTCCAGTGTTTCTGTGACGAGCTGTACCCCGATATCCTTCCACAATCCAGCATTACCTCAAATAGGCACTTAAATTGACATGGAGCAAGATTTCTGAGTTTTGTGTGTGTAAGTGTGTTAGTGTTGTCCAGCACTTAACTGTCCATAGACTGACTCAGTCATCAGTCAGTCAGTCAGCCAGCAGTCCAGCCACTTGGCAGCGTCTGCTGCCAAGCATGAAGTGCAGGAGAAATGAACGAGCGATATCGGAGACATCTCATGTCAGAGCAGCGACACGGCTCGCCTGCTTTACCCACATTTCTGAACAGCTTCATGTTTCTGCCCTGACGTTATCCGAGTCTGTTGCTTTAAAAAAAAAAAAATGTCAGCTGAATTCCAGGACAAAAATCTGCACCATTAGCAGCCGTATAGCATCTGGAAGTGTGTGTGTGTGTGTGTGTGTAGATAAAGGCTGCAGTGGAAGCAAATGCAAATTAGAATAGTGAGGCATGGAATGGTTGCCGATGCCGCCATGATGAGCTGAATTAGCATGCTGAATGCTCACTCACTGTTTTGTGTGTGTGTAAGGTAAGTGTAGATGTCGAGCCCCTGCAGTGCGAGTCTCTCTGATGTCTGCGCTGTTGATGTCGATAGTCTCATTGACAAACAGATTTATTCGTCTTTTCCTCTCTTTCTGTATCGCCTTAACTGAAGAGAAAGCTGAGAGAAATGTCAGTCGAGAGATAAGGAGACATGCGCATTGTTTCAAGGGACGGCTAAAATCGGCCCCGTTATCGGTCGTCGGCCTGCCCGCGTTTATCACCTTCTCCTCGTGTGTGTGTTTTTTTGTTTTTTTTTCTACAGGGCCAGTCGAGTTAATAAACGCTCATTTACTTGCACTCTATGATTTGTTTGACTTCTTAAATCCACACCAGTGTGATCGTTGCACGGAAACATTGTCAGTTCTGCGTAGCAACACAATAACAAGCTCTTAAATATTAAACACTTCGTCGCCGCGTCAATCATCTCTCGGCTGACAAACCCGATCCCCCCCCCCCCCCTCGCTTCCCTAGCCTTCGACATTTCAGTCATTAGCTGTTAAGTGTTTGAGCACTCAGTGGGAGGGGGGGGGGGGGGGGGGGACGCATGCTGAAAAGAGGAGGAAGAAGAAGGAGGAGGAGACAGCAGTGAAGGGCGAGATGGATAAGGAAGGGGGGGGGGGGGGGGGGGCAGAGTAAGAGCCCAGGCACACCTGCTGGGCAGAGCAAACCAAACCCGCACACCGCGCCACCACGTCTTCCTGGTATGAACCCGAGCCCCGGCGTATCGCGTGACGATCTGGATCGAGTCCTGCGGCGAGCTCGGAGAGTGATTATGTGAAGTGCTGAGGCTCTTAAATGTTTGAAGTGTCTCTTTAGTGCGTTGCATACGATTACAGACACAGCGGGCGCGTCTTAATTAGCATTATTTGCACGTCCGGCGCCGCGTGAGTCACCCCGCTTTTATTCCAGAAAGACGAGAGATGGCGTACAGTAAACCGCGGATACAGCCACGGCCACAGCTTGGCATTGTGTGTACAGTGTATCCTGGTTTTGTTACACGCTGTATCTCTGACTGCGTAAAAGCTCGTCAAACCCGGTCTAGAAGCGGGGCTGACAGATGGCCGGGCTGTGTTCAAAGCGAGTGGAGATTTAATATCTAAATAGCGCGGGTGCTGAGAGAGAGAGAGAGAGAGAGGGAGAAAAGAGAGGCGCCCTATGTGGAGCAGCATAAAGGTCCTGACTGTGCCGCCGTCACAGCTGTGACTCCCCCCTCCTCTCCTCTCCCCTTTTTTTCCCTCTCCTCCCCTCCCCCTTGCATTTGTTCTTGTTGACGGGCGGAGGAGGAGTAATCTGTACACAGGCTCTTGCAGGGAGGAAACATGTCATCAACACTTGTTTACCATTATTAGTTTGAGCCTGCGAGAGGAGAGGCAGGGCAGCTCAATTACTCTCGAGCTATGAGGCGACGCAAAAAGCCTTCTTCTTCTTCTACATAGCAGAGCTCGTCTCAGCTTGGCTCGACACCCCCTACCCCTACCCCCCCACCCCCCCGTGTTAGCGCTTCTGCGTGGCACTTGCTTATTCCACACACACACAAAAACAACAAAAAACGCACACGTTGGTTCGTTGGTGTGCGTGCGGCTTTCTCGCCTTTCTTTGTTCGTTCAGAACGGAGTGTGGGAATGTTTTCCCTGGTTCGCTCATGCACACACAGCTGTGGGAAGCCTTACACGCTGGGGGCACACATGGAAGAGCTTTACTCCGAGTCTGTGTACGTGTGTGTCAGTCAGTCATAGGGTTTTTATGGAGTGTAGCAGCGTCTGGTCTGTATCAGCGAGTCGGAGAGTGAGAGAGAGTGCGCGCGCTGGGCGGAAGCAGCGTGTGAGCCCCACATCCATCATGTACCGAGAGAGCATCCTGAATCAGCGCTGCCTGCCAGCGTGCCGCGTACTAATCATATCATATCATGTTTGGAAAGGAGATTAGCTCGTAGATCTGTCCGCCTGATGCCACCATGTCACAGGCACTCAGTGAGACACTCCCCGGTCGTATTTGTGTCCCCCAGTCGGTCGCCTTTTTTTTTTCTTCTTTTTTTTTGTGTGTCTTCTTATGACTCTAGTTTCGAGATGCAAATATTTCTCCAAGCCAAGTCTCCATTTTGTCCAGGATGTGGGAGATCCCAGCTTTCACGGCTTCCTCCGGTGACGCCGCACTCTGCCCTGTTCTGAAACCAGAGCCTGTTAAAGCGCTTTGGATCTGGTGTGCGAAAGAGAAACAGAATGTAAACGTTCGGGAGGGGAAAATAAACCCATATTTCCTGTTAATGCTCGCCGGCGGGTCTGGATTTGCTTAGCCGAGGGCTGTGACTTGCGTGTATATGGCGTGAGTTGGAAAAGGGAGTTCATTGCTGCGGTTTCGCTTGCGGGCTCTCGTTAATACACAGGAGTCCCGTGAGCGTGGCCAGGCCCGGCCCGACTTGAGCCCCCTTGCTAACAGATGAGAGGTGCTGTGGCAGCCATGTTTAATGATTCCTGGTAGTGTGTAATGTCACCTAGCGTCACTGTAGGCTGGCATCGGACTGGCACGGTGCTGTCAATCAAATAAAGGTTGCAGCACGTGCTTTCAGTGTTGTCCGTTTTATCGCGATTTCCTGATTAACTGCTCAAAAATGCTCCTACGCTAGGGTTGTTGGTATTACGTTACAATCTCTTTTGTTGTAGTTGCACCAGGCACATCGACATAACCTCCCAGGCCGGTCTGTGAAAATCCGGCTCTCCCAAGAGCCCTAACCCCTCGCTGCACTTGGACTCAACATGGCTGTAATTACTGCTCGTGCCTGTTTGAGAGACAAGGGGACAGTATGAGTGCTCAAGGGGCGGTGGAAGGGGGATCGAGTTTGGAGCAGAGACAAAGGCAAAAAAAAGAGGGTAGCACCATTCCTGAGAGTAGCGAGGCCTATGATACTCTTAGGAATGTTTCCACTCTTTTCCAGCGTTTCAGGCATCACCAGCGCTTGGCATCGTGTGCTTCTCGTAACATGAAGCTCAGACTTATCGGAGCGAATACAGCTACTCGGCTACTCAGCTACTTTTTTTTTTTTTTTTTGCCGTGTACGGCGTCTGCATGAGAGTATGAGGAGTGCTGGGCAGAAGCCAGCGTTACAGCCCACAGAGCCGGGAGAAAGAGGCGCGGTGGCAGCGAGAGCAGTTTGGAATGTCACTAATCAATTCATCTTTGTAATTGTAATGGGCGGCTTGCTGCTGCCTCCCATTCTCCTTCCTGTCTGGCTGCGAGTGCTTATCTTGATAATTTGATTCTGCGCACTGATCTGCTCTCTGCGACATAAAAACATAATTAGGGTTTAATAAGGAAACAGTCATTTCCAGTGTGAGGCAGATTCAAAGAAAGGTCACAGGTTTCAGCTTGGTTTAGTCTCACTTCTGTTGGTGTTGTCGCAAGGCGTGTGTGGGTGTGTGCGCGCTCATGCGAATGGAATTTAAGTGTGTCGGAGTGATGGCGTGAGTGTGTGGTGTGTAGGGGCACTCGTGTCAGGGTTTTAGCTCCTCAGATCGTAGTGATGGGTGAGAATGTGTGTTTTTGCGCGTTATCAGCGCTGAGATTTTTTCTGAACTGAGATTCCTGCTCGTCTCCGTATCGGCTGTATAATTCACTCTGACGGCGCTTTTTGATTCTTCACAAAGAAGTGGCCCAGTCAGACCATGAACAGACAGTGACTGAACCTGAGTGACTAATCCACCTGAACTGAGCTTCATTTATGCTTGGTAGTTAAAAATTAAATCACTGTCGTTCGTTCTGCATAACACAATTTTTTCCCTCCTGAATAATTAGCCGTGTGTGAATGGAGACTTGACCAGAACTTCTACAGCTTCTCATGTCCCAGGCCGAGGCCCAGGTGGTGGGAATATACTGTTACACATGCACACGGCTTAACACTCATTCCACCGTCCGCATGAAATGTAGCACATTCCCCATTATTCCTCCACAATGAGCTCAGTCTGCTGCTCAGTTCTGCGACTGCAGGGTGCGCGAGGCAGGCAGAGGGGGATATAAAAAAAATTAGAAAAAAGAAAATTCGTCCTCAGCTTTCAGTTTCACTCAGGATGTTTTTTGTTTTTTCTCTCTAGCAGACTAACACGATGGCACGCTCAGCGTATTTGTGTGTGTGTGTGGGTGGGGGGGGGGGGGGGGGGATTTTCTGTAGGCACGTTTAAAACGACTGTGATTCCTGGCGGACGCCCCAGTCGCTCAGCTGTGGCTTCTTTTAACGTTCTCTTAAACCGTTTCAGTGGTCAGTTGGGTTTGTGTGAAGGCACAATAAATATTTCATGTCGGGGAATGAAAACAGTGATTCTGCTCTTTTCTCCCCTCGTCCCGGCCCTTTGCTCGGAAAGCACGGTCGACTGTGGGAGGTCTGGTGACCCAGTGCTGCCACCTCCTGGTAGCTTTGGGGGAGTGCGCGCGCTGACTCTGCATGCAGTGCTCCCGAAACGACAGCGGGTGGCAGAGTAAGAAGTGCAACACGAGAAGAGGAAGCGGTTTGTGATTTGCTTGGCTGGATTTATAGTTTTATGCTTTACAGATGTGTGTGTGTGTGTGTGTGTGTGTGTGTGTGTGTGTGTGTGTGTGTGTGTGTGTGTGTGTGTCTGGAGTCGTATTCAGGAGTTAATCTATCATACAGTTGAAAGGGTGGCTGCGTTTCTGCCTCGAAGCTTGAAGCGCCTGACTTTTTGAACACGCAGCTTTTCTTTTCCTTTCCTTCCTGCCTGGCTCCCTAGTAGTCCAAAAATGCAAATGTTTTTCTGTTTACCGTATTAAAACTAAATGTTTTCAATCCCTTTTTAATTGACTTGGTTTCCACCGAGGGCTTTTGGCACAGACTGAGGGAATCAGGGAAGGCACATGCAACACAGGCGTGTTTGCCAAGAGGCCAATTTGTGACGCTGTTAACAACAGCACTGTAAACAAATGTCTGTTTTTATTGAATGTTTATGTGTATCTCATTTTCTTCTTCCAGAGTAAACGGGACCATCTGTTAATGAGCGTGAAATGGTACTACCGCCAGTCCGAGGTACCCGATTCTGTCTACCAGCACCTAGTACAGGACCGCAACAATGAGAACGGTATGTGTGTGTGTGTGTGTGCGTGCACGCGCTCTCTCCTAACAAATAACACATGTAAAACGTTATCCGCCTGCCACATCCTTTTACTTAACCATCCTTAGCAATGTGTTAGACATCAAAGTAAATGACATCTCGGATAAAAGAGGACGTGCCTGCGAAAAACTCCCCACTGTCCTCGTTTCCAAGGCAACCCTCCTTCAAACAAAGGCGGCACGAGGTGAAGTGCAAATAACCCTGAGCGTAATATCCCACGGTCCCTTGGCCATCCCCGGGCTAATGCATACATCAAGAAGTAATAACAGGTTAGGGCTTCCACCCGGCTTTGTGTCGAGACCGCATTGATTTTAATGCACTCTAATAAAACAGCCAAGAGCGCCTCTGCAGTCCTGTCAGCTTGGCAGACATCACCATCCTTCCATCCCTCACTCACTCAGTCTCTTGACATCAGGTCTTAGCCTGGGTCAGGATGACAAACACTCATCCCGTGCTGTCATAATGGATCTCTGTAATGACATCCACGTTTTTTTTTTCCTTCCTTTTTTCGATTTTCACAGTATCTTTGTGGGGAAATGACACGGGGAGAAGTAGTAATAGTAGTAAGCTTGCATTAGGGTCGTACATTCCGATCTGATTGTCGGAATACATGTCTCAGTGCTGTAGACTACATGCTGCTGTTTACATCGTCAGTCGTAGATATCTACACACATAATACTGTAATAAGCAGCGATGATGTATTAGTAAAATACAGTACATACTGCATAAAATACTGTTTCCTGATGCTTCAAAAGAAGACGTGTACATACTTTGATACGTCCTTACATATACTGTATAGAACATTTTCTTTAGTTATTCCCCTTCTTTTACTGTGCATTGTCTCACATTTTGCACATTAGTGCAAGACAAATTTCTTGTGTGTGAAAATCTTATTCTGATTCTCATTTAGACATTTATAGGATACCACAATATGCATCACAAAATATAGTTTTGCCAACCAATTTCTATCAATACATTTTTAAAAAAATGTTCTGTAGTGTTTTTACAAAAAGTAATGACTTTAAAATGTAAAATGGGAAAAATCTCTAAAAAATAAAAAAAAAACTATTCTGTATTTCATTTAGAAATAAGTAGATACTATTAATCTTTTGTTTTATATATTTTATTGTTTTATTCGTGTTTTTTAAAATGTAACTGTATTAGAATTCTTTACATTTTTATTTATGCATTTAATTGATTCAGTTAATGTGTGCATGCTAATCATCCACATTTGACAGTCTCTCTCTCTCTCTCTCTCTCTCTCTCTGTCCCCCTGTTTCTCTAGACTCGGGTCGGGAACTGGTCATCACTGACCCGGTAGTGAAAAGCAGAGAGCTCTTCATCTCCGACTACGTGGACACGTACCATACGGCGGCCCTTAGGTAACTCACCTGCTGCTCGAGTCATATCTGTATTTTCTCTCTGCACGGACTTTGGTGTTGTCATGCAAAGCAACAATCGAGCCTCTCACTAAGAACCTCAGGAACTTGACAGCTTTTCCATTATAACGTTCTACATGTGCACTACAGCTCAAAGCAATCACGCTGTTCTTTTCTACGGCCAGAAAAAAAAAAAAGAGAGAGGACAGGCATGCTGATTCTCAGCGTTTGAAACCAGATCTTCGTTGTCTTGCCTTTTTTTTTTTCTCCTTCCTTCCCCTCAGCCATGTGTTCCTTTTTTTCCCCCCTTTTTCCTTTCCAGCGCTTTAACTAAAACCAGCTGGAGAGGCGCACAAAGCCGCAGCTCTGAACCAGTGATTTCAGGGCAAATTAGCTGCAACTTCTGCTGCACAAAGGCTCCTTTGATTTGACTTATTACAGGGCTTTTGGTAAACTCTGCGAATTCTGCGAGCATGGTGTAATACTTGCTTGGAGCCCCTTTTGTCCCTTTCATCTTCAGACAAAGGTATTGTGTCTGTGTGCTGAGCACCCAAACCACACCGACGCTTGTTATTTTCAAAGCAGAGACGTGGAAGTGAGGGGGAACCAATATCAAGATGCATTTGGTAGCTTTTGATAGCTCTGCTGTGTGCCTGCACGTGGGCGGATCCCCGTGTGCTCTGTCATCCCTTGTTTAAGTCTGAGCTTGAGGAGATGGCCCGTGCCGTCTGTAACAATGTATCTGAATATATATATATATATATATATATATATATATATATATATATATAATTTCCTCAAGGAATTTTGCTCATCTCTGTCGCATACACGCACAAGAAATAATATTAGTTCAGCAGTAATTGATCCTCCATAGCTGGTAGCGTACTCGCACAGATGTGCTTATCTGAAAGCGTGATTACTGTAGAGGCAGCAACTGCATGTGCTCATCTACTTGAATCTCATTTGTGTTTGTTTGCACGTCTGTTTTATGTTTTGTAGGGGGAAATGTAACATCGCCCACTTCTCTGACATTTTCGCTGCAAGGGAGTTCAAACCACGAATCGACTCTTTCTTCTACATTTTAGGATATAACCCAGAGACCAGGTAAGACACGCTGGGTTCTGTTTTTTCACTGTATGCTAACATTGGCTCAATCCTTAAACATGTTTTCACAACACACAAAAGATTGTTCACAACAAATAGTGTATTTTATGTAACTAATGTTTAGAACATTGCCCGACTCCACTTAGGTCACATCACATAATAAGAAGGCGTTTAATGCATGTTCTGTAGTGGTAGATTGTTTATCTGTGAAGTTGGTGCTACAGTTTAGTTATATGTTCAGTTCCTCAATAATCAATAGATAACATTTGGTAATAGATTTTAGTGATAGGACCTGGCAACCTTTCCATAATCGATTATTGGTTTGAGTAAACCAGTTGAAAACAGTATTTCCGAATACAATACTACTTTGAGTGTTTAGGGTTTTTTCAAGTGCATGTAAGTACATTAGCATACGTCTTTGTCGTCATACATTTTTCCTGCTCTGCACACCAACTCTGAAGTTTGTCACCTGGACTACAAGTACAATCTGGGCCAATTTCCACAAAAATGCTTTCCAAAGATTAGTTAGGAGTCATGAAGCTTCTGCAGTCACACTGAACTAAATCCCATCAGTACCTTTCTTTTCATATGGCTAGTTCCGCTTAGCCTTACTCTATAGCTGTGTTGTGAGCATGCACAGTTATTGACATTATACGCATGCACATTTGCGCTACACATCGGTTGCCCGGTTGCTTAAAAAAAAACATGCCAGGTATTAGGACTTTAATGATTAAAATCGATTGCAATTTTTCATAATCTATTGTGTGAAATGAACAGAAAATCAACTGATCAGCTACGATTGATAATCTTTTCATCAATAATAGGTGTTTATTTTATACATCTATGTAAGGCACAATTCATGTTTCGTGATTCTGGTTGTGAATGTTTATCGTTTGGGAAATACCTGTAGTTGCTATCTAGTATCTCAAGGGGTAAAAGTTCTAAACTTCCTAACAGAAGGTTTGAATTCCAGCATTGTCAACACTGCCAGAGGCTAAAGCAAGGCTTTTAACACTCATCTGCTCCAGGGGCGTCAGATTTTGTGTTCATACCTCAGCTAGAACATGCAGAGAAAAGACAGTTCCCTTACTTTCAGTTCTGCTCTTCAATCCTTTTTTTTTCTTGCTTTGCTTTCTTTTGTTGCCATTTACTTTTCATTTTCTTCAGTCTTGCTATGTACATGATGTGAGAGAGAAAAACATAAACGTTTTAATAGGGTAAAGTTTTATTTAGGAGTATTTCGAGGTGAAGCTAATTGTATTGTGAATAAATGCAGAAATATGTTGATCAACATGGACCAGTAAGGTTTAAATAAATGCAGCCTGAATAACTGACTGACTGCTCAGTTCAAATCGAACCTTAAGCAGTGTAGGGAACAAGTGAACAATGGTTTATCACTAGCCATCAGTAAAGGCACCCCTCTGCAGCTCGAAAAAAAAAAGGAGCTCTCAGGAGACCAGGCATTAATTTCATGCACAATTTATTTTTACCAAGCATGGAGTAATATTACTATTACCTAATAATAATTTAAACAATCTACATATGTATTTATTCAATAAATCATTAAAACTGGAAAGGCTATTAATCTGCATTTGCATTCTTTTAAATGATTTCTTTAGGACTGACTGCATCCACTAAATAATCAAATTAATTAAATTACATTTAGTCACAGGTCACATGTTACAGTAGTCTACATCTTACATCAATATTGATGTATATATAAATGTGTGTGTATGTGTGTGTGTGTGTATATATATATATATATATGTATATATATATATATATATATATATATATATATATATATATATATATATATATATATATATATATATATTTACATATGTGTGTGTATGTATATATACACATACATTTTCAGAAGTATGAAATTTTCACAACAGCATCAGGAATCTGAGATACTTACATGGTAACGCTAGAGGAAGTGATGTCTGCCTTGCTTACGATGCAGGGTGTTCTTAATGAAAGAAATTAATTTTTTCATGTATATAAAATAATGTATCCACACTTATAGGAAAAGGAAAACTTGCATGATGTATATAATAATAATATTATCATATTATATATTATATAATATATAGCAATAAATTTAGTATTAAAATATTTACACAAGTTTTTCTGTCTGTGTGGGGCAACTAGAATTTTTGTGGCCATCTATTTTGGAAACTTGAAAAGTAACTTTGAATGTTGTCATGAATTGAATTGCGTGTTGTGCTAGTTGTTGATTCAGTTGTTGACGTAAAAGTAAAGTCATTTATCAGCATGGTTAATGAACAGTGTTCAAATCACTTAAAGAGAAATTGCACACATTTCAATAGAGTTGGCCCTTTTTATTCTTTGATCTCAAACGCACCATTTTCAAACTCATTTCCAAACTTGCTAATCTATTTTTAACAGTCCCCTTACTCTGCTTAATGATTCACATTTATCAAACTAAACTACTCAAAGCTTAGACTAAGTATTCAGCTTTAAGACACTTGGTGCTCTTATTGAAGCTTGGACCAATTTAGAACATTTGAATGTTAGGAGGAATTACAGGACATGCAGTCCATTACAATTTGAATGCTGATTTACATCCCTGCTTAAGGAACTCTCTTCTATTCAAAAGGTGACCTCTCGGTTATACCAAAGGTGTGTCGGGTGGAGATGTGCGTTAGTCTACATCATCTGGCATTTGAATAGAATATAGGATGCTGGATTCAACAACTGCTTGTCGATAACTATTTCTGAAAGTACCATCATTAGCAATTAATAATTAATATAGGAACTAAGGACTTTTAATGATCACAGCACATCAGTCTCTATCTCTTTACCTGAGATAAAAGTCAGTCATGTCATCTAAACATGATCATCTCACATTTATCTTAGCTCTATTTGCTCCTAAATCGTTAATTCAAGTCTTCTATTCTATGACTAAATCCCCCTCCTGGTCATGTTTTATGGGGCCGTTAAAATGTTTTAAAGCTCTGTTCGGAGTGTGCAAGTGCTCTTCTCTGTTTTGAAGCTGTTGTGGATCAGGAACATCATGGACATTTTGACACTAACTGATTACAAACAAAGATTAGGGGGCTTAAGTCAGTTTTATGTCCGTTGTGACGCAAAGCTTTCCAACAACTCGATCAAAGACAATAGCAAGAATTTAGACATCTTCAGGCATCACTGCATTTGTTAAAAGACCCATTACTCAACATGTTAATGCAGAAATGTAGATGATGTATTTTTTGATGAAAGAAAAAAAACAGTAGCTGATTTTTTTTTTTTTTTTTTTGACTGTTTGTGAGGTAGAGGACAGGTATATCTGAAAGCTTTTTCCAGACCACCAGTTATTTGTTTTAATAATATGATTTCTGGCTTCATATACAGTAGTGTGCAAAAGTCTTGAGCTCCTAATTTCTTCATATTTAACTTAATAAATTGGAACAAACTTTCATGCTACAGACTGCAAAGTACCTAAAGATACAGTTTAAAAATGGTTATTTATGTAACAACCTCAGCAGCAACCTCATTTCCCTTCTCGTCTGTTCCAACCATTCAGCATCACCAGTATACTAATCACTGGCCTGATCACCTGTCATCACCTGCACCCTTTTCCAACTGGTTTATACCTTAGGTTAGATGAAGATTTTATTTTTTTTTTATGACTTAAATGTCACTAAGTGGCTTAACAAACAAAAAAATATTCCTGATGGGACTTATAATGGGTCAAAAAAGTCAGAGAGACTGTACAAGACTGTGGCTCAAGCCTTTTGCACAGTACCGTACATTATAAGCTTCAAGACGTAATTCTTAGCTTTTTCTCAGATGTGATTTCTATGCATCACCATTAATCACTTTGGTTTGTAAGTGTCTTGTATTTGCTAATGGTGTGAACAAACTGCAGTGTGCACATTTCCTAAATAAGTAACATTCCTGTGGCTGACGGAACAAGACAGGAAGTCATAATTATGACACAATCTATGATTGCACTATACACTCACTTAACACTGTACTCATACTGAGGAGTGTCTTTCTCAAAACAGCCACAGTGCTTCATGGCACGGATTTCACAAGATGAGAGTGTGGTTGACATGATTGCGTTATTACGCAATTAGTGCAGATTTTTCCTCTAACTTTTGTGCTGTGCATCTCCCGTTCTACCACATCCCAAAGGTGTCCTATTGTATTCAGATCCAGTGACTGGGAATTCCACTGAAGAACATTGAACTCAACATGTTCATGAAACCAGAAACCAGTTTGAGATGACTTTTGTTTAATGACATGGTGCATTATCATACTGGACGTAGCCATTAGAACACGATTTGTCCTTCAAGTGGCTATGGAGGGGTGCACATGGTTTAGCAATGATGCTCAAACTGGCTATAGCATTGAGGCGATTTCTTAAAGAGTGTCAAGAACACAGTCTCTCTACCATTACAACACCTCCACCTGCCTGGGCTGTTGAGTCATGACAGGTGTTGCTGGATTCATGCTGTTGGTTGCACATTCTGACCCTAGCATGTCTATACCTCAGCAGAAATCGAAATTCATCAGACAAGCTGCCCCCTCGTACACCAACCCCTCCTGCGCACATACTTTTCAACTGTCCAGTTTTGGTGAGCCTGTGCCCACTGCAGCTTCTGCTTTTCCTTTTTCGCCTGACAGAAGTAAAACCTGACCTCAAGGTTTGATATATTGTGCATTCTACAGAATTAGCGTCTTAGCATATCTGCATTATACACACACACACACACTGCACTTTGGCCATGTGATTTGGCTGATTAAAGAATTACATGAATATATAGATGTAAAGGTGTTACTCATAAAGTGCTCCGTTAGTGTATACTGCAGTGATGCATTAAACTAGCAGCTCAAGCCTTGTATTTGTTCTTAAGGTCCACAAGAAGACCAGATTTACAGTTCAATCCGTTTTTGCAGATATCATTGACACTTCTGTGCTGAGAAATGCGTGGGTCTGGGCAAGCAGCCAGCAGTGATATGCACATGTGCCGTGAATTATGAAGAAGTGTGAAAAACACAAGAATTCTAGTCTCTGTTTTATGAATGTTTAATAGCTATGTATCACATGCAAAAGAGGCTAGGAGAAGAGGAGATTGGTCTGTTCACATACATTAGATCTTTACCACAAAAACAGGGGTTATGGTATTTTAACATGACCTGTATATCTTTCTCACACATACACAAACTTTGACTATTTATTTTCTGTATACTATATTAGGCATAAGTTGTAATCTAAAGAACGGATTGGCATAAACATGAAGGCTTTCATTTGCTAATTTGTTATATTTTGTATGTAATTTGTTTTTGTTTTCCGGGAGCAAGACAAGGACGTTTCTCAGGATATCTGTTTCTTTGTTAGGCTAATGCAATAACAGATGGTGTATATTTCTCAGTTCTTGGAGTTTGTATTTGCTGTTTTAGTTCTTTATATTTTTAATATGCTGACACAGCATACCTGGGTATTCTCAAAACTCCTTATGAACATGGAGATCATTTCCAAGCTTAGATTTTACACAATGATCAGCCATAGCAATAAAATCATATTTTTATCATAAGCCTTCATCGTTGTAGAAGTGTTCCTCAAACCATTCCTAATGATTTTGCAGTGCGGTAGGGCGTATTATCCTGCTGAAAGACGCCACTGGAACATTTGATCTGCAACAATTCGTAGTTTTTCAGTTAATTTTGCTACAGTCACTCTTTTGTTGGTTTGGCCAAAACAGGCTAGCCTTTGCTTCCCATGCGGATTAATGTGCATTGGTCGATCATGACTCACCGGTCAACAGTTCACCGGTTGTTTTTCCTTGGTCTACTTTTGGGACGTACTAAGTGCTGTATACCAGAAACACCCCAGAAGGCCTGCTGTTTTGGAGATGTTCAAACATAGCTTTTTAGCCATCACAGTTTTAGTCTCTCAGATCATTATGCTTTACAATTTTTAAAGTGAAAAATGTCCTAGGCATGATTTAGGTTATGTTTTACCTTGCTGGAGCAAGTCTGCATACTCTATCTACTACTAGTCTAGTTTCTCCTCCAAAGGCATTTTGGGGGAACTGATAATAAATAAAGAATAAATAATCCACCTTGTTCGCATTTATTACATGCAAGCCAGTATATTATTCAAATTCAAATTTTATTTGTCACATACACAACCATATACAGCATGATATGTAGTAAAATGCTTATATTATATTCACGTATCGTGACTCGGTCACTGTTGGGGACATGCTAAGGATGTGTCGGCAGGGCTGGAAAATGTTGATCAGATCCAAGAGTGTGTCAGTCTGTGTAATCACCTGACCTAATCAACTTTGTCTATGGTCTAGTCTGGGCTCAAAACATGTCAGCCCCAGTCTCTCTGTTTTATATCCCTCTGTATTTTTAAGACCATTGTTGATGCATTTGTGCTTGGTTCTAAAAAATCCACTACAAATAATCTCAGAAACTTTTTTTTTTCTTTCTTTTTATGAAAGACAAAGAGGCTCAACCCTGATGGATGTTTTATCCCAGCCATCTCTGCTTGCTTTGAATTGTTTGTCCGATTATACCCTCTACTTCCAACAGAAAAAAATTCTACATATTTTCTCAAACTTCCCATACTCATTTCCATAATTTTATTTTGATTTTATAAAGCTGCTTTGCGACAATGACCATTGCTAAAAGCGCTATACAGTACAAATAACATTTAATGGAAAGAATTTCACTGGGATGTAACAAATGAGTGATGAATCCTTCTAGTTCTTCATATCGAACCAGTTAGTACCAAACATCAGACATCTGAAGCTCTGGGATTCTGGTGTCTGGGGATCTGAACCCATCACCTCTGTGTGCTGTTGTAACACATGCTGTTATAATAACATATTACGAGGTAATAACGGGGTTCACAAGACTGTTTTTTTTTTCTTTTGTTTTTTTTTTTCTTTTGGCTCCCATAACGATGAGATGAATCCTACTGCATAGATATGAGAACGCTGTGCATCTGGAGTCCTTCTCCACGGGCTCCGTCCCAAACCACATGCTGCACATAAGCACCAAATCCGAGAGGACGTACGCCGCCGTGGGGTTGCCATGGTTACCATAGATGGCAGCGTGCTGTTTCGGACGCAGCCAATCCGAGGCTGCGGCTCTCCCTCCGCTCGCTCGCTCCCTCTCTCCCCTCCTCCCTCTCTTGATCTCGCGCTGGTTTGGTATGCGGCGCTCCCCGCTCGCGCTCATGTAGCAGCAGCGGCGGCGATGGAGTGCGCTGCGCGCGCGTGTCGGTGTGGAAGGTCGCGGCACATGCTCAGTTGCCGCCTGTCGGAACGGGATCTGCGCGCGCCGTGTGCGACGCTGAGGTCATACACATAGACGCGCACACACGCGCGCGCGCTTGCAAGCACACACATACAACCACACAAGGCACGAGCTCGGTGAAAGCACGAGCCTCCATTTTGAGCGCATCCAAAGCGCACAGGCGGAAAAAAGGAGAGTTTTGTGTGTGTGTGTGTGTGTGTGTCAGTGCATCTCGGACGGCGCGTCATGTCCGACATGGATGACTTGTTCAGCCCGCGGAGGTAGGTGTGCGCGTCCGAGTTCACCTGTTAAGCCGTAAATCTCTGTTCGTCTCTGTTTTTCCCCCTCTGTACCGCAGTGTGTGTGTGCGCGCGTGCTTTAATACCGCGCGAGCTTTGTGTCTGTCTCCGTCACTGTGCGGTTTGTTTGTCGCCCTGCTGTCAAATCCGCTAATAAACGCTGTATGCCGTGGCTAATACCTCCTTCATACTCGAGTCTCTTCTGTTCAGTCGGAGGTACAAGACGACTCCTTTATGCATGCATTTATTTATTTATTATTAAATCATTACCCCACAGCTGATGACTTTTCGCCAGGTTGAAAGTCGTGCAAGTTAACATGTTTAGTTGAGGTTGGTCAGACCCGGAGTCCATTTTGCACGGCTGTTTGTGTGTGTGTGTGTGTGTGTGTGTGTTTACAGACAGGGTGATATGGCGCAGGAACAACGTGTACTCTTTCACAGCAATAAGAAGTCCTGCTCGTGTCTCTCAGGGCTGGAGTAAATAAAGTTGAGACGCTCGCGCGATGTTATGTTATGACTGTGTGCCATTCGAGCAGGGATTGGATGCGCTTGATGGAGGGGGCGGGGCCAGGCTTGAGTTAAATTAATGCAGGACGTACACTGCTTGTTGTGGCTCATCATGTGCTATAGGAGTTAGTGCATCTCAGTACTGCTGGTTTTATGCATGCCATGAAAACATGCTGTAATAATATTAATACTCGAGCTTTAACATGTTTAAAACCTAAGTTCAGCATAAACACCTTCACAACACACTGTTCATGCTGTCCATTCCACTATACCGATCTGGCACCTTTATCCTCATGTTGTTCGTCTTTCGGCTGCTCCCGTCGGGGGGTCGGCACAGCAGATTGGCTGATCCACACACATCTTGGCACCTCGCAACCCTTCCATTTTATCTGTGCTTGGGACCGGCACTGCATCAAGTGGCTGGGGTTTGGGAATTGAACCTGGGCCTTCCACATTGGCAGACAAGAGACCTCCCACCGAGCCACCAATGTCCCAGTGGCACCTTTATTCGCATACCCACCCCCACCCCCTTACTTAGTGAATAAACTAACATGGCTTATTTTAGTACTGCACAATTTTTTACTTTAGTTTCTTCAGACACAATTAAGTTATGAATATTTGTATATATTTCTAGGATTAATATTTAAATTTCCACTTACACAAATGACGCCAGTGTCAGCGTTCTAAATGTCGACCGATAGTGACATCGTACGCAAGCTTCTGTTCATGACGTGAAGCAAAACATCGTAGACATGTTGTTCCGTGTATAAAGACCGTTTGGCGTCCTGTGTCCATGTGCATCATCGCTGGTTTGATTCATCACTGGTAATTGTAGCATAAAGTACATCAGTGTCATTAAATCGTACAATGTCAGATCTGACCTGATGTCAGTCAAACACTTACTCTGTATTAGGTGTAGCTTAGTGAGTATGGCATTGGACTACTCATGGGGAGGTCTGAGGTTCAAATCCTAGCACCACCAAGGTGCCGCTGTTGGGCCCTTGAGCAAGGCCCTTAACACTCAAATGCTCAGGTCTATAATGTAATATAAATTTAAGTCTCTGTGAATAACGGTGTCTGCCAAATGCTGTAAAATGTAGATGTGTTAGATCGTGCCACGTCATACATGTGTGTATAATCTGCACTAAAATTCTGGTAACATTATAGCACGCTGTGTCTTTGTACCATCGAGGTGATTGAGTGTAACATCATATATTTCATTTCATTAACTTAATGCAAGGTACCTGCTTTTCTGAGAGATAGCATGTTCCACATGTTTGTGTCTAGACAGCTCATAAATAGAGTAATTGTAAATTAATGACTTACTAATTACACTCGTCCGCTCAGCAGTGTGAGAGAGCAGCGTTCATCCTGTGTGCGCGCATTATGCAAAATGTAAAAGTTAACACAACGGCGGATAGCAGACTAACTGTCTGTGTTTTGTTTGTATCGAGATTTACAAGGTAATGGCATGCACGATTCTGATGATTAATAATAGCCTGCTTTTTCTCGCCTTCTGTCTTTCTCTCTCGCTCTCTCTCACACACACACACACACACACAGATCTGACCTGATTGAATACGGGTTGTTTAAATAAATGTCTTGTCATGTGAGGACGTGGAGAAGAAAGTAAATAATAGTGTGTTTATGCATGTACAGGTCCAGATGTCTGGCAATCTGGCAGCTCACTATTTCTAGCCCAGGACCTTTTTTATTTTTTAGGTAGTGGATACATTCTAGAAAAGGTAATAGCAGTGCAATATGACCTAGTTTTATGTTACATTGCTGAAATTTGTAACTACGAAAAATTATTTTCCAAATTAGTGCACGTGTTGGTGTGTTGTAAAACCGTGTTGTATACATTTTTCGAAATAATTTCTAAAGTAACTAGACGCATGTTTATTTCCAGCACGCCGCTCTGATTACCGTCTAAAGTAGACAGTGTTTAATAATTCGGCGTTGAGTTAATGTTTGTGTGTTAGCACAGCAACAAGCAGCTGCTCACAGGAGTGGAATGATTTACTGCCGTGATTATTTTTGTGCCGTCTGCTCTGTTAAAAGAGCTCCTACAGCTTATTTGCTTCAGCTTGTGTTTGAACTTGAACCGTAGATTGTTATTGGAACCGAACGGGGTGAGCGTGTCGCGTACAGCAGCGCCCGGCTGCCTGGGGGTCACGTTCCCCTGCTCGAGTGATCAGCGGTGCTCTGCTCAGGCCTGCCAACAGTGCCAAGGCGGCAGCACGCAGCACTCTGGAGAGTTCTCGGAGCGATTTCTCTGGTGCACTGCTTGCACAAATACCTCCGACTTTAAAAACTACCATCCTGCTCTGCTTTCTAGACTCCAGGCTTGCATTTCATTTTCTCATGGCTCTGGTCTCCTTTAAAAAGCATCTTAAATCGAGGGACACTTAATCCTTGGGCTAATCCCTGAGTCGGGTGTTTGTATGTGGCATGTAGGTTCCCCTTCGACATTTGCGTCTGTCTGAAATATATGTTTTTGTGTTTCTGCAGTTGACTGCGTTCATGTTTTTTGTCAGAATTTAGTGGCTGGAGCTGGAGTGTTACAGCAAGTGTTTATGAAACAGGCGTGAAAGGAAGGCTGTGATTTGAGGCCTTGAGAACACTCGCTCACTCTCTCTCTCTCTCTGACACACACATCTTGGCGTTGCAGCCAGTTTCGCAGTAATGATGGAGGGTGCTCCGCTCCGGACGCAAATCACACTGACAGTTTCTGGGCGCACGCTGCGGACGGCGATATGAAAATCGGCGCCGTTGCCCTGGCAACAGAAAGGGGGAATGCTTGCGAGAGGAACATCTTGTCATTTTCTTTAATCCACTGCAGCTGGAGATCGGAACACTATTATTAAATTGTGGTTGCCATAGTTACCGGAGGGGGTCTTTGTAGGAGCAGTCATTTCAGGGTCCCTCTCCCGTCGTACAGTCTGGCCTTTCGGGGGCTGTTTGTACTGTACCTCTGCATGAACAATGAGGCCCATCATCCCCTGCTTCTCACCGCCTTTGTCCTTTTGTTTAGCGTCAGGGCTCGCAGTCCGTATCGTCCCCTCACGGTGCCTGTTTTACAATATTAGGTTAATCTGGAACAGCCGTATTTATCAATGCAGTCATCATCCGATGCTAATTTTTTTTTTGTTCGTTTTGCTATTCACAAGTCGTTCGCCTTTGTGCCGTTTGTTGTATTATTTGCACTGCTCACATTATGGATGACAGGAAAGTGGAAAATCAGTTGAAATGGCTTTAGCGCTATTTAATACAACAAGCTTTTCGCTTTTATTCTAGGACAGACGGTTTGATATTTTAATCACTCGGCTCTGTCAATTAAATACGTGTTTATGTCAAATGATGCTGGGATGAGCTCATATCATACGCTTATATAAAGTCATCTTTTTAACAAGTCATAGCTTATTGTTCCTACAATATTATCTATATAGTAACAATAATAACGGTATGAAATTACGAATCAAGGTGGCACTGTGTCTGGGTAGTCTGGAAAGGAGCTTAATTATTTGCCCCTGTCCCTTATTTATATGTCTTTTACTTGTCTGGCCAATCAAAGAGATATTTCAACTAATTTATTTAATTAATGTTTTATAAATGTATCTAGACATATGAGAGACATATGAGTCTGTTTTAGCGTTTCAGATGTGCACGGTTAATATGGTTGAAATTTTGAAATGTCAGCGTATCATGCAAAATACCTACAATGTACATTGCGTTGACTTTAATTCCGGTATTTCAGTAGGGGAAAAAATCATTTATTTGTTATTATTCATTGTTGTTTTTATGGTTGCTTGAACTTTTTTGTTTTTCTTTCGCAGGCGATTAAACAGCACACAAGGGGAGATTCGAGTAGGCCCCAGTCACCAGGTTTGTTTATTCCTGCACTCCTACATTATTAAACATGTTCCCATAAACCTGTTCGAAACTCACTGCAGGCTAAATGATACACATCCATATAAACTCGTGTAGGCTTGCATCTATGTCGTGTCAAGCACAGCAGTTCATAAAGAGTTAACGTAGATTCGTGCACAACTGCAATGAATTTCGCACACTTTCTGCCTGGCTCCTCGTGAGCCTGACTGATGCACAGAAACTCGGCCGTGTTTGTGAAATTAGATGTGGCTTCAGCGGTACGAAATCGAACAGTGAAAAAAATAAATAAATAAAACGAGGTTGCAGGGGGGAAAATGGCCGCCGAAGAAAAATAGAGTATCACCAGCCATTACTGTCGTAGCCTTTATCGAGCATTTTGTCTCAGAGTGTTCTCGTGTGGAATGATTACAACAGCGTGTCCCTCTTTTAGAGACTTCAGATGGACTACATGATAGCAAAGCAGCAGAGAGAAACGCAATGGTGCGTGGATTCCAAGCAGTCCATTTAACCGGAGCGATTTAAGATATCTTTTCAATAAGAAAATGAGATCAGGCAAACAGTAATTGAGCCAGTGGGAAATAAATGACATATTGAAAAATTTATTCGAGTGTTAAGCCTCTTCTGTTAAAATTGCTCTTCTCTATTCCACATGGGATTTTATTTTGTGGGGGTTGGGGGGGGTTTGGTCTTCTGAAGAGGCAACGCTGTGTGCAAAGTTTTATTAATTAATTTAATAAAACAATATTTGTCTATATAAAGTCTTTCACTGTATGTGCATCCTTCATGGCTGCTGTTTCTTGCGAAAATGCTTGAATGAAAGGTCAAAATATTAAACATCAAATATATGGTTGTTATTTGCTCCATTTATTCCAAAAGGAGTAAATAATAATTTATTCCAATTAAGACTTGGCAAAGAGAGTTTAGGGTTATTAGGAGTAGGCCTGCGATGACGCATTAAAGTAATCGATTACATCAATTACTTAATACATCAGATTCCATAAAGTGTGTCGATGTGCCTTAGTGTTTACTTTCATCCCGAATTTTGAGAGTTTATCCTCCAAAAATCCGAACTAGATTGTCCAATGTGTTAATTCTTTTTAAAAAAATAAATAATTCTAATAAAATAGTGCTCTGCGTGCTGTGTCAAAGTGAAAGAGCTCTTCACAGTGCATGCACGCATAGACACGCACAACAGCACAAGCATCTCAAAAGCATACACTCTGGTACGGTATGACCTCCAAACAACGAGACAGCAGCCTAAGTGTGAATTTAGTCTGAGTGTTGGTGGGCGGCAGTTCATGGGAGTCAAGATTCTCTAGAGCAAATGCTAACGGCTAGTCTGGCAACACTGCTTTCTAGCACACGGCCCAATTGTAAACAGTTTGTTTATGCATGTATACACTTTTAAAACTAAGAAAATTAGCTTTGCCGTTTTAAACCGCTGCTTTCTATATCGATTTCAAGTTAAAATATGTGCACAAGCCTTTCTGAAAGGAATGCAGTTTAAATGAATGAATATAATATTATGATGTTTATCAACTCAATGATATAATAATTGTAAAATTATAAATAGTATACATTTTATTAATTATATATAGCTTTATAGGTTTAAAAATGTTAAAATATTAAATATCAGATCTCTGGTTATTATTTACTGGCAAGTTAATGAGGATTAATCATCCAACCAGAAAATTATCTTTAGATGAACCATGAAAAATAGTGCTTAAACTAATTAACTAATTGAAAAATTTGACATTTTTTGCAGTCAGTGATTTAGAATACAGAAATAAAGGTACAGTTGCATCTGCCGGTGGTAAAATGTTTTCCCTGAGCAAAATGGGGTGTCGTATGTGGCATGAGCACAAAAAAATTCATAAATGTAATTTTACGCACACTGACAGGAAAATCCAGCATGAAGCTAGCATTCTTTGGGTCCACTTGTCCCCTTGGAGTACAGGGACACTACACATTAATAAAAGCTTCTTCTGAATGATGACATTTAGACTAATCTGATGGGTTCGGTCTCCTGCATAATGACTCATGCTCCATACCACAGGGCACACGGCCTTGCTGAACGGTTCAATAATTAGACAAAATGATGTTTATCATTTGCTCTTGCTTTCTAAGGAACCAGATCTCAACCAAGATGAACAATTTTGCAAGATGATGATGTGATGACGCATCGTTCTCCAGCATTATCATAAAAAAAAAAAAAATAAGTAGGTTGTCTTTAGGAGGAACACTGTTTATTTCTTCAGAAAAAATTCAGGGACTTGAAGCTGTTCTAAGAGCTGTCAAGACTTTACCTTTTATTTTTTCTGTTTTTAAATCAGTTTTATTTGACAACATATGACTTTTGGTTTGTGCGGCCTAAATCATTCAGCACTAATCCTTCGCTCTACCCTTTCACTAGTCACATAGGAACAACTTTTTGAAATTGAAAGCTTGTGGTTTGTTTGTAACACTGTTCTCAATGATTTAATAGGCCAAGCTCCCAGAGCTACAGCCTTTCCCCTCTCCCGGAGGCCAAGTGACTGAAAATGAGGAGCTGGTCTGGATGCCGGGGGTCAACGACTGTGACCTGCTCATGTACCTGCGAGCGGCCAGGTGAGCTCATACTGAAACACATTAAAAACAGTCTAACTGCTTGTAAGAAAAATGCTACCACGCAGGTACAGTTACGCTCTGTAGCTTGTGAATAGCTGTTAATCCATTTTTCTTTCTTTTTTTTTTGTCTGTGCAGGAGTATGGCGGCATTTGCAGGGATGTGTGATGGAGGCTCGACGGAGGACGGGTGCCTGGCTGCCTCACGCGATGACACTACACTCAATGCATTAAACACTGTGAGTCAATCATCCCTTCATCTGCACTAAAATAAACGATGTTCCTTAGTGTGTCTATTTGAAGTGTTGTTTTATAAAAAATCGGAAGATGCGTTTTGGTGGGAGGAAGAAAAAAAAAAAAGTAACCAAGGTAACACACAAATATCAGGATGGTGAGTTCTGCATTATTAGTTTCCCATATTAGCAAGGCTCCTGCAATGCGAAGATGGATTTACTGCTAATTGCTTTTGGTATGTTGGACACAATAAAAAGAACCAGACGGGCTCCCTCCCCCCTTAATGTAACAGCCCAAACATAACCGGGTGTTGGAATTGCTCCGCTCATAAATTGGATCTTCTGTCAGCAAGATTCTGCTATTTTATGAGGTATAAAAAGCATAACTGGTAATCTGTCAATGAAATGGCAGGGGACGGTATTGCGGTTCGGTCTGTTTATGGTTTATGTGGATGATGAATGCATTCCGTTTTGCTCTGCTCAACAAGTCACTAATCCTGATGCAGGAACAAAGCACAGCTTTGTATTCTGATCCAAACGTCCCAGCTTGACTATCATGTCTGGAAAAAAGGAAAGGAAGCATCATAGATGTGTTATCATGGCCCAGATGCAGGTTTTATCATGCTAGTTAAATATTTTACTGATTACAAGTGTATCCTGCCTCTCTCGGGTGTTTAGAATTGATTGCAACGAATGTTATCTTTTTCGTTTTAAATATGTTACATAATGCATGGGTGCACAACTCTAGTCCTGAAGGACTATCTAGCATGGCTTGCTAATGTTTCTACTCGGACGTCAGCTAAACCTGGTATTAGTTGAATTAACCGAGCAGGTACATGACTAAGCTGTTAGACCCCAGCTGTGCAGAAATAGATTTTTCTTTTGCAGTCTTCTTCTCAAACATAATGCAGTTGATTTATTTCACCACAAGGGTGCGCAGGTAGGAATCCTGCACTCTTAATTTGTAAAGGGATAAAAAAAAAATACAAATGGATGGAACCATGGATGTTACAAGCAAATATGGTTGCTTTGATATTAGATGTATATTTAAGAACTGTAAGTAGAATGTACAGCAAATATTATTATAATAATTGGAAAGAGCTCTTTGATATAATTAGTAAAATAAATCAATAGTGTTTAAACTCAGAGAACAAACCCAGTGGATTTTTGTTTCTTTGTTTCTTTGTAACTTTTTTGCCACCAGAAGCAGAAATAAGAGTGAGAAAGTTTAAAACACACTACTCTGTGTAACTTAACTCTTCATATTTTTTATTCATTCCTTTTTAATGCTGCATAATACAATATACTATTTAAAGCATACGAACAAATTTCTGTCTGGGAGCTTAATCTGTTTCTGCAGATTAAATCCAGTAATTACTTACAGGCTGCCATTCCTGTCTCATCATCAATTTAATATTGCAAATTAGCTTTAGCATATTGTTTTCTTACCATTTCAGTGTTTTCCATCATTTGAACGAGAAGGAAAATCATTCGAGAAAACATAAAGGGAGCAATTAGACCGATCCGATTAGCTCGGGTTAAAAAAGCCATAATGTACCCATCAGAGGAGCGGTGTCATAGGGATAAAGACCACAGGCATCAGGAAGAGTCATTTTCTCTGCCGTTAAGCTTTTGAGAAGGAAGTGTTTAAGGAAATGGTGTTAACAGAACCGCGTGTCCGAACTGGAGTGATTACTGCACAGTATTTTGCTTACAGAGACTAATCATTAATGGTAATGGCTCGCGTCCCACTCATTATTGCATCTAGTGTACAATTACGCTTTGTGGTCTGGAATAATCAGAGTCTGCCTTTTTATACTTGGTAATAATCCAGTCACTGACTCTGAAAACTTTTTGCTGTTCATAGCGACTTCAGATGGATTTTCTTTTTTTTTTTTTTTTTGTAATTCTACTCCACTTATTTTCCTAATCCTTACACAGACTTTCCACAGCTCGGCTCTGAAAAAAAAAAAAAAAAAAGTAAGAGCAATTTGTCCTGGACAATTAGGTGTCCAGTAGTAGAGACACGGAAAAATGAGATGTCCCTGGCAGGCCTCATGTGTAATAGCGGATGAAGACAAATTGTAGTAAAACCCACTTCCCACGTTTGCTCACTTTTTCCAGAAATGCTCGCAGGCTCTCAGCACACAGAGCGTGGTTCTGCCTTAGGAAAGACCTGCATGCTCAGGGTAGACCCTGCAAACATGCTACAAACTACAGTCAGCTGTAATGGTATTGAACAACCGGTAGCTCAGACGCTCCACCACTCATGATGCATGATGATTACGAGTCCTGTCCCTCCCTCCTTCCCGACCAAAACAGAACACGGAGGAAGGCGTAAACCAATGAGCTCAAAAAGCAGTAAACATGGCAATTCCATTCAGACGATGAGGAGAGAGAGGAGAATTAATACTGTCTGCGGTTCACTGTTTCTTAACCTTTTGCCCCTCCCCCTCATTTGCAATTCCAATGTGTTTTTCAGGAAGGAACTCACTCAGTCTGATACCTGTTTGCCTTGACAGGCTGTTTTGTTTCAGCCTCGCATCTAATGATTTTGGATATTGGCTCCAGGTTTGCACATTTGCCATGGCAATGAGATGATGGAAATAGTGAAAGGTTATTTTTTTTTCGTCCTCAAGGCCATGAGATTTCCCCAGAGTTGAATAATGAGAGATGATATTCTGGTATTTATGAGAATTCTTTTTTTTTTCTCAGTATTTATTTATTTTATTTATTTATTTCCTTTGTAACACATTATACCATATAACTTAATTGGAGTCTGAAAAATGATTGGTCAGAGGCTGGCGATTTTATAGCCACCATGCCTTACGTGACATCAGATCCTAACAAAGTCTCATGGACTTTACACAGCATTAAGCATAACTAAAGAATAGTGGTCTAAATAAGGAAAATAAAAATAAACTTTAAAAGGCAACAGTTACTCCACATTCTGTCACGTGGTTACTTATTTTCCCATAAGAGAATGTCCTGATGTGTTTTATTCCTTTGCTATTATTAATACATATTAGTAATGCAGATATTTGTGTAATTTATTATGTATTTAAACTGCCAGAGCTCTTGAGTGTCCAGCTCGGTGCTTCATGGCTTTTTCATTTCCACCCCAACTGTCCAAAACCCCATCACTTAAGGAAAGTCAATCATAGACATTCCAAAGTCTCTTTCGTCCAAAACTAAGGAAGGGATATTAAAACAGCATATGTGCATAGGCTCTTCAGAGTTAAAGGGGGAAAAAAAACCTAATCAGTGCCTTTTTCCCGCAGCTTCACGAGAGCAGCTACGATGCCGGGAAAGCTCTGCAGCGTCTGGTGAAGAAGCCTGTCCCCAAGCTAATTGAGAAGTGCTGGTCCGAAGACGAAGTGGTAAGAGATGGATTCATTGTTTAAAATTTGGGGTCTGTTTTGTTGCGAATAAGCCAGCGAGTAGCAGTAAAATCCCCTAGAACAAGGCAGCTGCGTCCTGTTTATGATGTGCAGAACGAATGTTCAGTATGAGAGGGCAAAGAACGCTGCTGTGAGGAGGCAATCGGCCACTTTACTTTACTGAGAGCCGGAAAGTTTTTTGCTTTAAGGTGTTTCTTGAAGCTGATAATGGTTCCTTGATGATTTAAGGGCAATTCCCCCCCCCCCCCCCCCCTTTTTTTTTCTTTAACTCGCTCCAGCTTTGTGTGTTTTAAAGGTTCTATGACATGTGGTTCTGCGTCCACACCCAATCTTACTGAGTCACTTCATTCATAAAGAAAAGCCTGAAATACCCACCCTGTCTGTCTCTCTCCCTCTGCTTGTGAAAGTGTAGTTGGAGGATCTTGTAAAAATACAATATGGCTTTCCACTCACAGGGAAAGTACCTAAACTTTTCTTTGTCACTCGGGGTGGATTTAGAATCAAACTCCCTAAGATGTGGCTTTTTTGTTCACAACCGAGCTATAACGGATGCGAGTTATTAAGTTTGCTGATTAAATATGATAAAGAGGATTGAATGAAGCCAAAGCAACCAGAACCACTGCAAAGTAAACACCCCATACACAGGTGCTTCCTAAAACCATGTCCTGCATGAAGGTATGGCAGGAATGGTGGTTGTTCCAGCAAGTCCATTAAAAAGAATCACAGTCTTTACACAGTCTGTTGCGTATTGATTGAGACCCTGGGTGTTCTGGAGTGCATCGTAAACAGTCATTTTTGGATGTATGTAGTGTGGGGTTCGTGTGAAGCGGAGTGTGTAACAGTCTGTCTCAGATGAATAATACAGGGAGGAGATGAATAGTGCATGAGAGGTGGCCTCGATTACTTCACCGTTGGTCTTTTATGTGCGTGCATGGCTGTGTGTGTGTGTGTGTGTGTGTGTGTGTGTGTGTGTGTGTGTGTGTGTGTGTGTGTATGCGCATGCTGCCGGAGGGGGTTGGAGACAGGAGGCCAGAGCCACGTCGCTCACACGCACACCACCTCCCCACTGCCGCAAAGCCAAGGACACCACTCCCACTGATCTGATTTCAAGTTGTGCCTTTGCAGCTCTGAGGGCCTGGAGGGACAGGTGTAAATGTAGCCCTGACCTTGGCGCTCATACCAGGCCTGCCTGCTGCTCCTCATTTATTTATCATCAGCCCTTGCTTTCTTTTTTTACTCTCCAACTCTCTTTCATGAGTGCTGTCTCTCTCTCTCTGTCTGTCTCAGCCCTTAGGACTCGCCTCGTTATTCCACCACTCCATTTTGAAATGTGAATAAAAGTGACAGTGACTGGCTCTGAAATGACAGAGTTGCCCCTCTTCAGGGTCACCTTTCGTAACTCTTTCTCTCTCACTTCATGAGCAAGCGAGCAAGCAGCGGCCTTTTCTCTAAACTCTGTCTCACTTTTGCAGGCTACCCGCTGAGCCAGTGTAGTTTGCACTCTCCAATATCCCTCTGTAAGCAGAGTTAAATATGGCACCCAATGCCTGATAGCACCCTTTAAACTTACAGTTTTAGTATTCATTATTTCACAGCCAGGTCGCTCCAATGCCCACACACGCCTTATTGTTTGTTTTTTTTTTTCTTTTTCCAAAGTCGTTCCAGCGTTTACCCAACAAACACAGTGGAATTTTCCGGAGGAAGTGCACAAGCTGGCAATGGCGGCCGTCCTGTCATTGCGCTCACTCTGAAATCCGAGCGTCTACCCACTCCGTAGTCCTGCTGTGTATTATCACACTGCTTGTCAGGCGGTGATGAATGGTGGCGTGAGGTCTCAGATAGCTCAAGTGCCCTGTGAGGCAGCAGGCAACGCTGTCATCGTGGCCCCCCTGTGGTTAGAGCTTGGATCTGCACATCCTGCTCACCAAACCTCCCTGGAAAAAAACAAACTCGCTCTGCTCCGGGGTCTGTTGATGGAACAGCGAAAGTGACACACACAGCTCAACAGAAAAAGAAAGAGAGAAAGTGGTTGGTGGGTGTGTTTTAAATTGCAGCCACAATCACAATCTCAGAACACTTTCTGCTGCAGCCTGTGAAAGTGCACACCCACCCACCCTGGAGTTAATTTAGCCTTTTTCTAAAAGGTGTTTTTCTCTCCCTTGCATTGCCTCGATGTATCTTTTGTTTTTAGAGAGTTTTTAATAGCACTTTGAGTTAGGCAGGGCAGGAAGGGCATGTTACCATGTTTCCTGTCACCTCTTGCGTCTGTGCAGAAGCTGGTTTTGCTGAGTTGTTGCATATTCATACGCTGTGCTCAAATGCGTCGTGCACTGTAACTGAGGCAAAATTTATCTCTGCTCAAGTGGAATCATTCACAACCTGATTAATGTGATTGTTTCAGCCGGTTTTAGTAGGTCGCATTCTTTTTCAGTTGTGGTTTATTTATTATATAAGGTTCAAATAGGCAGGATGTGGGCTGACTTATGTTTGTTTCTGTGGTTGTTTTGTGTGCACGGATGTCGCCTTTTCTCTCGTGACACTTTGTGTGTTTTTTTTTTTTGTTTTTTTTGTACTAAATTTATCCTGCAGTCAGTAAAACTCTGCATTGTAGGTCACCCTTCGAAAAAGGTCAAGTGGTGATTTCACAAGCCTGCTGTGTGTTTAGACAAAGCACACTTAAAGAGGCATCTCTTTGAACAAGTGTTTGGACCACCGCTGCCGCCGCTGCTGCACGTTTGAAGCGCACCACTTTTTATCTCTGACATCATCTTTTTGTATCATTTTGTAAACCAGTTTTTCAGCCTCCAACAATTATTGTTTAAGCCGGAAGTGTGCTCGAGTCACAATGGCCTTTTTACTTTTCTTTTCCGTCTCCGTGATCTTTCTTTTACAATAGTGTACTGTTGAGAAGCAAAAGAAAGGGAGGGCGTGTGAAGCAAAACCCAGGGAAAAGAGCCAGCTCTCTGGAACAATTTCTGAAAAAAAAAAAAAGAAGCCTGTTGTTTCAGCAGAATGCGCGCCTGACGATTTGGTAACTCTCCCCTCCTCCTTCTCTCGCTCCCTTTACTCTCCCTCCCTCCTTCCCTTCAGCTCTCTCCCCTCAGCCCCGCCTCCTCTCTGCCCGGTCGCCTAGCAACCCAGGGCTGGAGCAATCGTGGCAGGGCCAGAGCGATTCAGCGAGCAGATTGGAGCATGATTTATTAGCTGGGCTCAGGGAGCAGCGAGCCCAGGCAGCTGAAATGGAGCCTTAAAGCAGAGCCGACGTAGAGCACAGAGCGAGCGAGAGAGAGGGAAAATGATGAAGTGGTGCGCACAGCTCCCGCAGACGCCCAAGCGGTGTAAATGCTACAGCAGGCATAACGTAATTACGGCGAAACAATCAGGGCAGTGACAACACCATGCATGCATGCCTGACAGGTGTAATTGGTTTTGTCCTACCGGTCAAGAACCGAGACCCCAAATGACGCTATTAGAGTCTCTGCTAATTTTTTTTTAATACGAAATACCAAGGGACAGACCCGCGAACCGCACGCTGATGTTTTAGGGCCTCATTAACACACAAGGATGTCGGGCAACTACATGCAGAAGCACTGTGCATCCTGCTCCTACTGGTCCAGTTCTAATCGCCAGTTGTTGTGGCAGATGTTAGGCCAGGTTTGTGGTAGAAGAGGCACAGTGGAGCAGTACACCTGGGAAGCCACATGCTTAACATCACATCCTCATTTATGCTTTATTTATTTATTTTTATTGAATATGTAATTATGTAAGGCAAACATTAAAAAGACTTCTTTGTTGTTTGGTTAAATAATTTATTATTTTTTGTTTTTTTGGATTTGCAAGATAACCTACAACTACAGCTCTTGAACACTGCTCCACCTACTGGTTAATACACTACACCTTCCACATCAGATCGGTTAAATATTTACTTTCTGGCACAGACTTTTTTTTTTTCTTCTCCTCTGCTCGAGCCTGAGCATGTTAATCTGTTTCTGATTGTACAAATGCCAAGGTGAGGAAACGGCAGCATTTGATGGCGCTTGTATTTTTATTCAATTTGCTGAAATAACCTTTCCATTATTTCTAACTGATTCAGTTGGGTGTGAGTATTGGGAGAGCTTTGAAGGGGAAATATGGCAAATAGTGTCATTTGGGAAATGAAATGCCTCCACCCTGTCACAGACTGCGCTTTTAAAAGCCATGTGTAAACACTTCCTTAGTTACATAACCAAGCACGGACTGTATGTGCTAACAGGCGATAGGAGTTCCATGCCTGGTTTTCTTGTCACCATTTAATCATCTCCTGAACCTTTCTGCACTACACTTTCACCACTCCAGTCGTCTTCCTTTCTTGCATTTTTAATCAGGTGGTGTCTTTCCTGTCTGTGCCTCGAGTACATAATAATAAACTGTCCAGTCTCTCCCTCTTTTTTTCCCCCCCCTGAAAGGCAGCATTTGAGGGGGTTGGGATACTAATGAGAAAGGCAGATGTGAAACTGCATGGCTTACACTCATGCTCAAACGCGCACATAAAGACAACTAGAGCAGTGTGATTGCGCTCAGAGCACGCTTGAGTGACAGAGAGCCACCATGCAGCGCAGAACTCCACTCCAGGTTTTACACACTGCCGCCAAACAGAGGCTCCCTAGCAGAAAGATCACATGTAAAGCCTTCCCCTTTGTAGTGGAGGAGCAGAGAGTGACAAGCTATTTCTTGCTCATAAAAAAGCGTCGCACCTTTGGGGACTTTGTGGATTTGCGCCTCAGATTTTCTTCTACCTGCGTGTGGACTTTGTCAATCGGATTGTGCGCCAAGCAGACTCGGGCAGGTTTTATTCGGTGGAGTTAGTTGGTGGAAAGCGTTGGCCGAGATTACTGTGGAGCGGGGCTCGTCTCTGGAACAAGAAAGTAAATCTGCTGCTTGTCTGGTTCGTTGGTTATGAATGTTTTTTTGGGGTTTTTTTGTCTGTGCTTTTTTTTTTTTTTTTTTTAAGGCTCGCAGTGTGTGGCTTTTAAAAGAATAGAAATATCTTCACCGAAGAGGATCTTTCTTTTTTATTTCTCTAGCTGTTTTAATTGCACGGAGTGAAGTTTAGTACGCAGCACTTTAAATGTTAAAAGTTATTCAAGTGAAGATTAGATGCTTTTAAACCTGATAAAAAAATATCCAAATAATACTAAAGTCATCTGTGATTTTTAAATATGCTGGGTTTTTTTTGTTTGTTTTTTTTTCTTTCTCTCGCTCTCTCTCCGTCTCCTCACCGAAACTGAGATACTCTTTGAAGTTTAAGGCTGAGAATTGCTCGATCAGGAAAGGCGTGTTGAGATTCTCTGTAACTTACTGAAGTTCACTTTTGAACTTCAGACGCCTCCAGTATACAGTTAGCAGTTTGTTCCAGAAGAAATTGCCTTCACATTTGCTTTTTCTTGTGGAATATTTCAAGCTCTCTATCCTGTTTTTGCTGTCATTTTCATTTATTTTTTTTTCTTAACCTTTAGCCACGGAGTGATTGCTATTAAAATATTTTCTTCTATTTGCAGTGTATGGTATTGGTATGTCAAATACACGTGAACACGGTTATCTGATTTCCTGTCTCCTTTTTGTGTGCCTTTTCACCAACAGAAACGGTTCATAAAAGGACTGAGACAGTATGGCAAAAATTTCTTCAGGATTCGGAAAGAGCTGTTACCAAACAAGGAAACGGTAAGTCGTGGGGGGGTTTTTTCCCCTTTTCTTTTTTTTTTCCCTTGATAGTAAAACTTTTTTTTTTCTCATTTGAATCAAGTCCTTTTTGTTTTCCTTAGTCTTTTTTTTTTTTCTTCCCCCCCTCCCCCCCCCCCCCCTCCCTCCAATTTTCTAATTTATAGAGCAGACATGCTGAAGTCAGATCACGTTGAACCTGGGCTAGTGAAAGAAATGCGATACAAGTAGCTCGCAGATGGACATGGTGCATGGATATTAGATTTAACAGTAAGCATATTAGGTTGTTGGATGGATTCCCGAAGAACAGTGAACACACTGTGTTTGCAACCAAAACAGAACGATGACTGTTTATGCAGTGCTGCTGAGGAAGGCAGTCTTAATGTCTGTGCCTCTTCACGTTTATCTTCACTGATAACTTCACAATTCTGCTCAAATTATTACCTTTCCTGTTGCTGTATGTCGTCATAAAAGTCTATATTAACTTTAACTGTTAGATTTGTTTAAAGTGATATCAGGGGTTTGTATATTTGAGACCTGTATTCATACAAATGCTTTGCTTAATAAAATATTAAAGTAGTGCTATTTTACATTTTCTGTCTGCTAGTGTGCCAGCATTTGCATACATACTGAAAAACTAGTTGAACTTGGTTCAAGTGTAAACACTGTTTAAGCACGTTCCAGCTTTAAAAAAAAAAAAGTTTAAACTTGTTTTCATTCAAGTTGCACACTGTTTATATTGAACGTATGATGGAAGGCTGTAGCACATCTGACAGGTACATCTCACTGGGATTAGAACAGATTTAGGCACGGAGATGTTGCATCTGAGGAACGCGCTGTGGTTGACGCAAGACGACTTCTACATTAAAGCCACCGATGTACATCATAGCTTACGAGTGTTGTCATGTCATTTTAACTAATTCACCAATTGACAGACGTAATCCTGCACTCTCAAGTGCGAATTAGTGAGTGTAAGCTGTTGAGTCTTTTTTATCAGCTTTCTCCATGCGTCACTTCACATGTAATATCAAATCTAGTACACGCACTTAACAACGTCTGTGGTCGTGTTTTTCGAAACATTTTATTTTTATTACCTCTTACGCCCGTAGCACAGTTTGAGAGGAATCCAAGTTGGCTCTGACATAAACCACGTTTGTCATTTAAAGGTCAGCTGTTTGCCTTCTTCGTCTCGCTGTCTTTCTGGACCCCGCGCAACACGAGCGAGTCCAAAACGCATGTTAGTTTATTGATTTAACAAGGACGATTAGGTATTAAAGAAAATCCTGGGTACGAAAGGAACCAGTGCTGAGAAGTCAAATTCAGAGCAAACAAATATTAACCAGGGGAGTGTTGACACAAGCAAATATGTTTGACTAGAGTAGCAGTTCAGCTTCATGTTCAGATTCATGACTTATTCTTGCTATGTTTACTCACTCGGTGTAGTAATTAACTTCAGTTAATCATAGAATTAGTTAGTTTTTTATTTAAAGACCATTAACTACTTAAAGCGGTATTAGGATTCTAAATAGATGACCCAAACCCGAGCCATTGGATATATGTTTTTTTTAACTGGTTGTTATTCCTGTTGATTAACTTGTGAGGAAGAAGGTTGAAATAATAAGTCAGGTGGGTTTAATGGTGTGACTGGGACAAGTCACAGGGTTGTGAGGATAGTTCATTATAGACATTTGTGAAAAATACATTACTGTCAAGAACTTGCTTTTGTGGTGAAAGTCAGACTTTTGTGCCAGCCCCAATCAATGCCCTGAGGAAAATTTGATTTATTTTCTCAGCAGTTTTCTTTTTCTTCACTCTCTCTCCCATCTTGTTTTTGTTCATAAGTAACCCTTTATATACACGGTTGCACATCTTTACTGGAAATTATCTTTAGTGCTCATCAGACCCCGAAACCCAAAAGTCACTGCTATTTTCTTGCATTTTTGGTTAACGCCAGCTTGTCGCATAATGATTATTTGCTAAATGCTGCCCTTCCCAGCGCAGTTGTTCAACAATTCACGGCTTGTACACAGCTTGTTAAAGTGCCGGGCCTACAGCCAGGACTACAGAGGGCGATACAGTGCAGCGCATCTGTCTCTGCCTCTCCCCTCAGCTCTTATTAGCTGGGTTTCTCATAAAGAGCTGGTGCCAAGAGTAAGCGCCCACTGCTGTGCAAACACACCAGGCCTGACTAGCACTCAGGAATGCTTTATATGAAGGCAATAAAAGGGGGGAGCTAGGGAAGTGGGTGTGTGTTGCCTGACTGTCGCTGTTCTTTTCACTGCCACCATTTCCTTCACTCAGAAGACGACGTCATGGAATCATTTGTATACCAGTGCTAGAAATGTTCCTAAACATCCCCAACGTGCTTAGTCTACAGATAGCGAATAATTCCTTTTGCGCTTTGTTTTTCCAACACAACTCCTCCCATGAGACCTTGTGGGAGAATCGAGTCTCGCTGCCACTGTTACTCAACGCTGCTATTATCGATTCGGGTCTAAGTGATATCGGCATGCTTCTTTTCACCTTGCAGCGCTCCATGCTATTACATTTACTAGATAATGATAATTGTATTGGAGTTGGTTATTATTAATTAGCTAGATATGTCAAATCAGTCTCTTCCTGCTTCAACTATTCCAAAAAGAAAACATAGTATATTAGTTTAGGAATTAAACAGAATCCTCCAATCATCACTCAACCCTTTTTTAAGGTGTATATCAGTCATTGATTGTATTTGCATTCCTGCTGGTCTGGAGACTGGGATCAACTTAAATGTTCTGGTCAAATCCAAGGTAGACAAGGAAGAAGAGAGAGGCTGTGGGAAGAGCCTTTTTTTTATCCAGTGAAAAAATAACCCTCTGTCCAGTGACATGAAGCTGTACATCATCCAGTAGCACAAGCAGCACACAGCCTCAGGATCTGCACTTTTCAAGATGACCAAAATTTTTATTGGTTCAACCTTGTAGCAGATGTTTGCCCTTGTGCGATCTGTATACACATCAAATTAAATTCATGGGAGCGTCATCTACCCGGCTGCCACAGCCCCGGAGAACTTCATGTAATTACACACTAAGGATCGAGCGCTAATTTAAAAGGTTACACAACTGCTCCCACAGTTAGGAGCAGCTGTCTGTGACAAAATAGCGTGCTTGTTTTCGGTAAATGAGGTTGTTGTTTATGGAAAATGTCATTATACTGTAGATGTTCAACTTCTCTTCAGCAGCAAGTAGTTCTACTGCTTCTCTCTGCCTCACAGTTGAAGAACAAATGCTTGATTTGCAGTTCTGACAGTCCTTCTTGGCTGTAACTGGCTCTGGCTCGTTTAGTGCAGTTTTGTGAACAAAGCCATGGCTATTCGTGTTGGTCTTTGGGATTAGAGTGAACAGCCCCTGTCGAAAAAAAAAGTCGCATCATAGCTGTATATTTTCTTCCGTTGGCAAATCCGCTTACAGCTGGGAAACACAATTGCTGATTCTTGCACATGTCCATCATTGACCTGTTAAAGCAGAGCTTATATGTTCTATTCCGACAGAAACCAGGAGTGCACTAGCTAGCTTGTAATTAGCTGTCAATTTCATTTGTAATAAAATTTTTCAGAATTTCATTTTGTAATTGGATGTACATTAGGAACGATATTCACCAGATACAGTATTATAACAATTCCTAGGTACTGATTCAGTTTGTACTGAGATTTTGCAATTTTTTAAATATTTGATATATTTTTTTCTGATTTTGTTGAAATTCTTAAACAAAAAAAAAAACTGTGCATAATTTAGAGTGCCAACACAGGAATTTGCCACACAAACAACTCACAATATGTAGCTAAATCAAGTTTTCCCCTCATCTCTCCTTCATTAAGCCGAACCAGGTTTCACAGTGTGGTTCTTAGTCTTACTTTGTCGACCTTGAAACAAGGATAGAGTAACACTATGTTTCTACAGAAAAACTTTTTTCCTCTTCACCATTTGCACAAATAGCGATTACATTTACTGTCAATAAATGCCATTATTAATGAGACGAAATACAGCGCAAGTCTAAAATCATAAATCCACATCATTAAATATCAGGTTAAACATCATTGGCAGACATTTTAGATACCTTCAAACAAGTATTTAATTTTTGAAAAGCCATACTGAATGTTCATTAGAGACTATTAAGTTTTCTTCTTCTCGTATTAAAAAGCGAAAGGGGTTTATCAACGTTCTGAACCAGACCGTGTAGTTCAATGCAGAAACTCTGAGTCAAAATACTGTCTCACTCTTTCTGCCATCAAGGTTAGAATTACATTCCAGCTACTCCTCCCTTCTTTTAGACGGGCAGTCTTTGCCCTGCATCGGGACAGGAAAGCGCAGTCCAAACTCAACTAATGGATGTTTACAGCTGCAGATTGACTGCTTGCACCCAATCACCACATGTTCTTTTTTAGCCTCCAACACATTTGGCTCAAGCGAGCGCGCTCTGGAGACATTTTCTGTGCGCAAGGTTGATTGTCCATTGTTATCTTCCATTTTCTCCCTCTTCTCACTCCCTTCGGCGCTCTTTCCCCCTCACTGCCCTCCCCTTGCATTCTCTCCTGCTCTCCTTTGCCTTGCTTTTGCCAGCTCCAGCCTTAACCGTTTGGCGCCCTGTCAAAGCAGGGGCCTTTTGTGGCTTCATCACAAATCTGCCAGGAAAAACAGAAACCATCTGTTCAAGCCTGGGCTTGAGCACGGATGAGTGTATAAATACAGGAGTTTAGCCTTCACTCTCATACTGCGCACGCATACACACACAGACACACTAGAAGGTCCAGTAAATGGCCCAATTTCCCCTAACAGTATGCCAGAGCTGTTTCTAAATCACAGTGAACAAGGCATGATCTCTTGGAAATTGCAGTTCTCACACACACACGCAAAACCTGCTCACAAACACCCACATCAACACTTACTTGGGGCAGAAATGAGATGGAAAAAATCCCTTAGTGCAGTGATAGGAGGTTAAGCCTCTTCCTTGTCAGATAATCCACCCCACAGAAATATCCTGCAGATGGAAGCTTTCTGAAACAGCCTATAATTCAGCACTTAAGTTATCAGGATTTCAGGATTTTTCTGTTAACCAGCATGTACATGTGTTTTTACTGCTAAAAAGTACGAGAGGACGTAAACCGAAAATGCAAGAGGTTTAGTTATTTCTGTGTGTGTGTGTGAGTGCGTGCGTGCGCGCGCGTGTGTGTATATAAAATGTGTGTGAATATATTTAGTATACATACACGTTATATTTTTTATATTTTAAAAATATGTATATAACATATATAATTTTTATTTATTGTACATTTATTATATATTAATAAGCATTCTAGTAACTAGTATTGTAAATAAGACATGGATTTATATATAAAAAGTCTAAACAATCGGGTTACTGAATCTAAAATTAAAGTTCTATTCACCAGAGTAAAGCGAGCAGAAACATTTTGTTTCCTCAAGCATAGCTTAAAATGTCTCTACACACTCTAGGACAGTTTGACATTTTGATGTTCGTGAAAGTGACTTCAAAAATGTAGGCGTGGGTCTGACGCAAGCCTCTTTTTTTTTTCTTTTCTTTTCTTTTTTCCTCCTGAGGGACTATCTTTTATTTTTGCATCACTGCACAGTATCTCCCTTCATAAAAGACTAATAACTGCTCCTGTTGCTCCTCCTACGATTCTGCATTGTGCTGGGAGGTTTTGTTTTCAGCTTTCCAGATCGTGCTGGAAAAGGGATAGGCAAGTGTAAAGAGGAAGGAAGATGACTAGAGCTGGGAAGTGTGGCTTAGCAAAGCTTCCCTTCAAATCATGTTTCCTCTCCCATGACTTGAAAGGCTGTTTTCTGTAGGTCTCCATCGCCCAAGGAAATTTGTCATCACCGCATCCACTTAGAACATTTCATCAAGTCAGTTCAGCCTCACCTCCGCTCGTCCAAATATTGCCCAAGCAGATCGTATTAGGCACAGCATTATCACTACGCTTATGATTGTCTGCTCTCTAGCCGTTCTCGCTTGTTTTTATAGCCTGCAAACTAAATTACTTTTGAATGACCATAGTGATTCCTTTCCTAGCAACAGCACTGCCCTAGTTACTGAACTGAACATTGGGAGAATTTTATCCATGGCAATTTTTTTCCCCCCCACATAAAATTCTCTTTTTCGTAAATCGGCTGACTTTTTCCCCTAATCTTCTTTTATAAGTCTGGGCTCCATTGCTTAAATCCAGCTCCAGAAAGAAGAGAGGGGAGTGGTTGAATGTAGAGTGTGTTTTCCATAGCAAAGAAAGCTTGCCCTCTGTCCTCCTGAGCAGTTTTGACCTGCACATTTCAATTAGATTTCACATCAGGAAGTCTGCCATCCCTTGGCCAGCACCTGCGCCCTGTTCATCCTTGCCAAAGCCTTACACTTTTCCAACACAGACTCACACACCCCACACGCTTACACAGGCCATTATTTCCTCCCAACATCATATCACAGCGAAATTGCCCAAAGGAGTCCTGCTATAATCGCATGGTGTAAAGGGTTATCGCGGGACATTAACATGAACCTGTTTTCCGAAACAGTGGAAACAGGATTGGCATGAAAGTCCCTTTGCCTTCTTGTTTGTTTTGAAAGTGTGGTGATAGGCTAAGGTGGGTTGAAAGCTCAGAGTCAAAGTAGAGGATTTGTCACACTTGTGTTTCTCATTTGGCTATCATCTCAACCACCCACAAATAATTGATGTAATTGTGATAATTGATATTTCGCCTACTCATGTCCGCAAGCGTGCTCTGAAGGGGGGAGGGTGAGAGTGAGCTACGCTGCCTGTTCCATTGCTAGCGCTTTAAGCCAGAAGCATGTGGGAAACATTTGCAGAAAACGGGCTCAGAGGAAGTCTTTACTTCTAGTAAAAAGCTATTGATAGAATTGCTTTTCATACATATTTTCATTGCTTCTATAATTACAAAATACTTGCACTGTTTTAGCCTTCTTTTTCAAACATAAATAGCGCAAGTAAAGACTGAGCTCTAGTCTTTACTCACATCCAGCATGGCAGCATCTTGTGTACTGTTTATGCTTTTTCATGATGGCGTTCCCCTCATAATTTCCAAATCTAATTTAAAAAAATGTCAACAATCAAGATTTTTTTTTCATACCTGTACATAAAGTGCTTTGCCCTAGTAGTGCATATAGAAAACCTTGAGCATCAATTTAAATGATCCTCCAGGATAAGGAAAACTTGCCGGTCAAAAAAAGTACAAACGCCAGGCACCAAGCTGTGCGAGTTTTATAGAGAGGAGTATTTTACCAATGACCAATTTGTGTCAAAAGGAACAGCTGAACCGAAAATAGAAAGTAATCAGTATACTTTAATGGCATCTAAATCCATGCTGAGTTTACCAGACATGTCATGCCCATTACCTGACCTCTTTCGTCAAGCCTGCAAACCTTGATACATTAAGGGGGTTTTCAGTCAATTGAATAATTTCCTGTTGCCAAATGATTATGCAAAAGCAAGTCAGGAAAGGTAGACAATGTTATAAACCACCACAGGCGGAATGCCACGTAATTGCTCCCTCCGTCTGGTCATACTTTCAGGGTGTGTGTATTATTTTGAAAGCCGTCGGAAAGCACCAGTTAATTTGTGCAGGCTGTCTCAGCAAAAGCTTCTTCTGATCCGTGATTGCATGTGTTAATGTTTCAGTAGGGTATTGATTTGCTGGCTGGCTTTTGTGTGCCGGATTTATACGCTCTGCTCCCTGGCAAGCGCACCCTGAATGTTTGATTAAAGTTCAATTGACTCTTCCAACGAAGGGACTCTGAGCCGTTTCACTCGCTATTTGTAGCGCCAAAGCTCTCCCCGACATGTTCTTTTGTTCCCATTCAAGCGCCTGCCACCCAGGCAGCCACCAATGTACTGATCCTAATATCCCAGCATTCAGCCAGCCTCGCTGCCTAATCCTGGAACACAGACAGCCGCGGCATAACGCGCCAGGCTGCTGTAAAACCCGGCACGGAGTCTCTCTCCCGGTATCCTTGTTCTCCTGATCGCTAGCTGACCTCAGCACTAAACCTTTCTCGTCAGCCACCCTCTGAAAATAAGCCTCTGTTTGTGTGCTGTTATCAGTTTGACATTTGAGGGCTTTTAGTACAAACAAAGGGGGGAGCAAAAAACGCAGCGAACAGCTTTGTTTATTTTGGACTAGTGGATCAGCATAAATTTGTTACCTCTTGATTTGTAACAGCAGTTCAGCAGTGGGTCATTTTGATAAGATTTTTTATTTCTTTTTTTTAAAGTGAGCATTAACCAAACAGGATATTTTTCAATATTCTCTATTTGCAGGGAGAGTTGATAACTTTTTACTATTACTGGAAGAAAACCCCTGAAGCTGCTAGCTCCCGAGCCCACCGCAGACACCGAAGGCAGCCTGTCTTCCGTCGGATCAAGACCCGCACAGCGACCACGCCTGTCAACACTCCCTCCCGACCACCTTCCAGCGAGTTCTGTAAGTGCTCTTCCTTCCCTAGAGACAGAAAGCAGACATAGCTAAACAGGGCGTTTCAGTGCAAAAATAAATTCACTGAGGTCCCTCTCCCCTATATCACGAGGAAAATTTATTCATGATTTTTCAGGCACAGAACCCAAATGGAATGGCATTGTGTAAAATGTAAATTCACGATACTTGGGGTTTGGGCTTGTTGGTATAACTCTGGCTTTCTCCTACAGTGGACCTGAGCTCTGCCAGTGAAGATGACTTTGACAGCGAAGACAGTGAACAGGAACTGAAAGGCTACGCCTGCCGCCACTGTTTTACAACCAGTAAGAAAGTCCTCTTTTTACTATGCTAAACGTCCATTCCAACGGTTAGACTGGTGCATTCTGATAGTGTGTGTGTGGCTTGTGTATTTTCACGTTCTTTAGATATTTTGTAACTCATCATCCGAGAAGATTCACATTAATAACTTGACATTCAGCTGACTGAAATATGAGCTTTTCACAGCCAGCAGTTAGTCAATCCCCAGGTGTACTGATCACAGTATTAGATTTTAGTAGTAACACAGAGAGACAGGTGGCGTTCCTACAACAGTGCTAGCATCACAGACGTGTCAGGCCCTTAATAATCCCCACAGCAGGTCTGTAATTACTCTCCGTTTGAGAGAGCCGTGCTACTCACCCGCTCTCTCCACTGGCAGATGGACCTTGGAGGATGTTGCTGCTAATTTCATCCTACCTGACAGTTACTCATTTGTTCTTTGCCTCATTAAACCCTCTGACTTGTTGGGTGCAGTTGGCACTCGCAGTACTCCCATATGGTACGAACTACGAGCCTTGCCACGTAATGCAGCATGGCAAGCCCGAGTGTGAACGTTCAGATGTCTGTGTGATGTAAGAGTGTGAGTCAGGGATAGGCTAGTCCATGTTAACTTCTCCCCAGCCAAAGAAATGCAGCGCTCATCTAGAGTCGGAAATGTGTTTGCAGCCTCCAAGGACTGGCACCACGGGGGCCGTGAGAATATCCTGCTGTGCACCGACTGCCGCATTCATTTCAAGAAGTACGGTGAGCTGCCCCCAATAGAGAAACCTGTGGACCCGCCACCGTTTATGTTCAAACCAGTCAAAGAGGAAGAGGATGGGCTCGGCGGGAAGCATAGCATGAGGACTCGACGGAACCGTGGGCCGGTGAGTCGCAGTCATAGGGCAAACCATACTATAAGATATAGTTTTAGATTTGCCTTTGTTCCTAACTCTTACATTTTAGTCCGCTATGATTGTCAAGTAATTTATAAGTGTTTTTATCCAGATGTCGACGCTACGAAGTGGCCGGAAAAAGCAGACAGCCAGCCCTGATGGCAGAGCCTCACCAACCAATGAGGACCTACGCTCAAGTGGCCGTACGTCACCCAGCGCAGCCAGCACGTCCAGTACTGACAGCAAGATGGACTCTGTGAAAAAACCCAGCAAGGTATGGTATCATTCGGCAGCCTGTACCATTATAACGTACATTTTCCTGTGCATAAATGGAACCTAAATGTTTATCTTCTATTACAACAGAAGATTAAGGAGGAGGCACCATCGCCTATGAAGAGTGCTAAACGCCAGAGAGAGAAGGGATCCTCAGACACAGAGGAGCCTGAGAGGACCAGTGCTAAGAAGTCAAAGACTCAGGTAGGATCCCATTACAGGACTGTCTCATTGTACCTAGCATTCACTAACATCTCTCTATTCTAATTCACTAAAGTTTGACCATACTTCATGATCGGGTTTTGGTAGTCAACTCTCTGAAATACAGACCTGGTACAAAGTAATCAAATAGTTGAAGTTAGAGCTTGTAGTTCTGTGAATGTTACTTATTTATGTATTCTCCTACAGGAGTTGAATCGACCTGACTCACCCTCGGAATGTGAAGGAGAGGGTGAGGTAGAAAGTTCAGATGGCCGCAGTGTAAACGACGATGGCAGCGATCCCAAGGACATTGACCAGGACAACCGTAGCTCGTCTCCCAGCATTCCAAGCCCGCGTGACAACGAAAGTGACTCAGATTCTTCAGCGCAACAGCAGGTCCTCCAGGGCCAGCACCCTCCTGTAATACAATGCCAGACGGGCACTTTGCCCCCTGCACCGCCTTCCTCAGCTGCCACGGCACATACACCACAAACATCAAGTGCAGCGCCACTTCCTTCACCATCCGTGCCCACCACTCCCATTCCTCCACAGCAGATTGCTTCAGCTGGCCCACTTTCTCACATTCAGTCTGGAGCTGCACTTCATCCTCCACGGTTGCCTTCTCCTCACTCGCCCTTGCAGGCCATCCCTCAACCTCCAGTGCCCTCCCAGAGTGGCCCACAAGCTCTACAGCCTCAGCTGCATGGTCCCATGCCTCCAATGGGTCATCCTCTTCAGGCAGGGCCGCACATGCCTCATCCTCATGCTTCCTTACCGCCACAGAATTTTCCTCTCGCTCAGTCTCAGGTCCCCCCTTCCCCCATGTCAGCTCAAGTACAGGCCTCCTCACTGTCCCAGCAACAGCAGCAGCCATCACCTCACACTCCTCCATCGCAGTCTTCATCTTCCCAAAGTGGCACTCAGCCCCCACGAGAGCAGCCCTTGCCTCCTGCGCCCATGTCCATGCCTCACATAAAGCCTCCGCCCACTACCCCCATCCCCCAAATGCAAAACCCTCAGACACACAAACATCCGCCACACTTGTCTGCGCCACAGTTCCCCCAGAAGCCACCCAACCTTCCCCCTCTGCCTGCCCTAAAACCCCTAAGTTCTCTTTCTACGCACCATCCGCCCTCTGCTCACCCGCCCCCATTACAACCCATGCCTCAGCCTCCGGCCGCTCAGCCTCCAGTGCTCACGCAGTCTCAGAACCACGTGCCTCCTCCGGCTCCACCACTCCCCTCACCCTCCAGCACTTCCTCACAGCACTCTGCATCTTCGCAACCACCTTTCCCTCCTCATCCCTTCATTCCAGGAGCCTCATCTGCTCTTCCACCCTCCTCTGTTCCTTCTTCTGTGGCAGGACCCCTGGCTGCACTGCAGCAGCCGCCCTCATCCATCTCCATGCCCCTACCCGCTTCCATCAGTGCGCCCTGCACAGTTCCAACCACCCTGCCTGCTGTGCAGATTAAAGAGGAACCTTTGGACGAGTCAGAAGAGCCTGAGAGCCCACCACCTCCACAGAGGAGTCCTTCTCCAGAGCCCACCATCGTCAATACACCCAGTCATGCCAGCCAGTCTGCACGGTACAATACACATTCTTATCTCTAATCTTGTACATCATGGTACCTAATTGAACTGTTTATCCAGGTTATGTAGTAATTGTTTAAAAAAGTTTGACTGGACTTTCTTTGCTTGCTGATAGCTGACCCACCATCATCATGCTGCATGACATGTTTGTAATGCCTGTATTGTCAAATTGAACGGATTGGTCAGTACACCAGCATCACTTCTTCAGTCTGTTGTGCCTTCTAAGTGCCGCACGCGGACACTGCCAGTGAATAGCAATCAGGCTGCTAATGCACCCAGGATGTAGCTCATTATGTCAGTGGCACTGAAGAGACTGATTTAGTTGCTTTACTCAAGAATAATGAGCTGACATGCCAGGGGTCATTTATTTGTCACAAAGTAATTGCACGTCAAATGGTCACAGCCCCTCCACAGGCAAAATGGTCTTCACAAATAAAGCTAGCTTTACTTAAATATTTGTGCATGTTGAATTGATCACATTTTTGTTCCTTTCCTGTTGTCTCAGGTTCTATAAGTACCTCGACCGAGGCTACAACACGTGTGCAAGAACCGATTTTTACTTTACTCCACTGCCATCGTCCAAGCTGGCGAAGAAACGTGAGGAAGCACTGGAGAAAGCAAAGAGGGAAGCAGAGCAAAGAGCACGAGAGGAGAAAGAAAAAGAGAGGGAAAGGGAAAAAGAGAGGGAAAGAGAACGTGAACGGGAGAAAGAGGCAGAACGAGCTGCGGTACGTTTTATAGTTTTAGCCAGATGTTTGTTAAATAAACATTTGCTACTCCTTGTATGCCTGATGAGAATCTCTTTTGACTTTTACAGAAGGCATCCAGTTCTCACGAAGGAAGACTAGATCCTCCAATGGCTGGGCCAGCTCACATGCGACCACCCTTCGATGCTACTCCAGCTACCATTGCTACTGTGCCTCCCTATATTGGCCCTGACACGCCAGCCCTGCGCACGCTGAGCGAGTACGCTCGACCCCATGTCATGTCACCCACTAACCGCAACCATCCATTCTTTATGCCGCTAAACCCAGCCGAGCCTCTGCTGGCATACCACATGCCAGGACTGTACAATGCCGATCCTGCGATGCGTGAGCGGGAGTTGAGAGAACGCGAAATCCGTGAGCGTGAGATTCGTGAAAGGGAACTAAGGATGAAGCCAGGTTTTGAGGTCAAACCGGCAGACCTAGACAACCTGCATCCCTCAGCCAACCCTATGGAGCACTTTGCCCGTCATGGCCCCATTGGATTACCCCACATGGCAGGCCACCCGTTCGCCTCTTTTCACCCAGGACTCAATCCTCTGGAGCGTGAGCGCTTGGCCCTGGCCAACCCCCAACTGCGACCCGAGATGTCCTACCCAGAGCGTCTGGCTGCCGAACGCCTACATGCTGAGAGGATAGCCAACGATCCAATCGCCCGCCTGCAAATGTTCAACGTGACGCCACACCATCACCAGCACTCGCACATCCACTCTCACCTCCACCTGCACCAGCAGGACCCATTACACCAAGGTGAGGGACTTTTTTTTTTATCACATCAATCATTAAAATGCATAATAATTACTCGCATGCTTGGTGTGTGAAACAATGCATGCAGCAGCTGATATGCTCAGTCTGTGTCTGATGACTTTGTAATTAAGATTGGTGTTTGAGTGTTGGGCATGAAATTGTGTCTGTATTGTTGTATTGTTGTGATGAAGTTGTACCCTGACAATTTGCTGCTGACACGGAGTAGGTGGTGGTGAATGTCTTGTGTGTCCACCAGGCTCCGGAGCCCATCCGCTTGTAGATCCCCTGGCTGCTGGACCCCACCTGACCCGCTTCCCGTACCCACCTGGAGCCATCCCAAACCCGCTGCTTGGCCAGCCACCACACGAGCACGAGATGCTGCGGCACCCTGTATTCGGTGCGTCTTCCGCCACCAGCATCATATCACAAACCAAATTAGCGTGTACCATTCTCACTCCGATAATTGTACTATGCTACTATACAACTTTACCACTCAGACTTGGGACTTAACTTTTGTACCTGCAACATTTTGTTGCATGTGTTGATGTTGCAGGTACTTCCTACCCTAGAGACTTGCCAGGGGGTTTGCCTCCACCTATGTCAGCAGCTCACCAGCTGCAGGCTATGCACGCTCAGTCTGCAGAGCTGCAAAGACTGGCCATGGAGCAGCAGTGGCTCCACGGCCACCACCACATGCATGGAGGCCCTCTGCCTGGGCAGGAGGACTACTACAGGTCAGTGAGTCACATGGGATAATTGGGTACTTGTATTATATGTCTCTCTCAGAAACTCCTGTGATAACCATAACCATTTCCTGCTTTTAATGTGTTGACTGAAAGTCAGTCCTTATTGATGTGGGCAGTTTGTTGTAAGACATTTGTTTGACTGGTGGTGTTTGTCATCTCATCCCCACAGCCGGTTAAAGAAGGAGAGCGATAAGCAGCTGTGACCATTTAGAGGGATGTGACATCACAGAGGTCAGCAGGACACAGGAGGTCGCACCAGAACAGTCAGACAGGAATTTGCGGGCCCTTGGGACATTTTAAAAAAAAAAAACGAAAAGTGACAAGGATAACCTGATAACTTTTTTGGTTTTGTTGTCAGTTTTCTTTATGGACATTTTTTTGTTTCTTTTCTCAAGACTTCTTTTTTTTTTTTTTTTTTTTTTTGGTATATAGCGTTCAAGTAGTGACAACGTCCTCAAGACTGATTGTGACTTACCTGCATGAACATCCTCTGCGAAGCTTCCCTGACATTTTTGTAGGTGCTAGAATACCAGATACTTTGTCACTGTGCTTATTCCAAAAAAAAAAAAAATTGACAAAAAAAAGGAGAAGTCAGGCCATTATATCTGAAAGTGCTATCTTAAATTCAATGTTTATTTTAATACATTGTAGGAGGTTTTTAATTTTAAGAAAAGCTGCAGCATGGCATTTTTTGAGTCTGTAAATAGTATATATAAATATATATACATATAATTATTATTATTATTATTAGGTGTGGATTATGACTGATTTTGTTAGACCTCCAGTATAATAGTTCTGAAGCATCATCCCCTGTTTCAGAGGGGAACGAGATGGCATTATTTGAGTAGGTAGCCATGTCACATGGTTGCGGTCCATAAAACAGGGTCGCAGAGAAACGGCGGTACTGACATCAGATTTTTATCCACACACACCCGAAATGAATGCTCAAGTTGAGCTGCTTTGCATCCTATAGACTGTCAGCCACAGATACACATTCAAGACCCATTTATGATGTCATTACCATCTTCATTTCCTCCAAGTGTGATGGCTCCAAGGCTGTGCACGATGGATTACAAGAAATTGCACTGAAGAACGTCACAAAATGAAATGTTCAATTCTAATTGGTTTTAAATGAAAGAGTGCATTTAAAAAACTTATTAGTACTCTGCACCAAAGTAACGAAATTGTTTTTATAAAGCTACATTTTTATGCAACATCCTAAACGTACTTCTTGATTCAAAGATTCCAGTACGACCTGATTTTTTTTTCTCTCCCAGTGCTTTTCATGAATGCTTTTAGTGATTTTAAACCAGTTGTTCAGTGCTAATGGCAGTGCAGCCCCCCACCCCTCACCTCCTCTACTCAAGTGGCTCTGCCTCCAGATGTGAGGCTCCTCACTCAGTCAAACCTCACTGTGATACTCGAAAGACATGGTTCTCCATTTAAGATGGATTCAAGAGCTTTGAACAAGAATATGCGTATTTTGTGTGTGCATGTTTGTAGTAGTGGAGAAGAACACGTTGCCACTGCAGCTTCTCTCTGCATTCCTGACACTGCACTTGGTATGAGCTGTGATGGCCATCATCCACTGTTACATGCAGTATTTCACCCTTTTCATGTCTCACACAATCATGTTCATTTTACATTCATGTATGCTCTCAATGCCAGAAGGTATTTTTTTTTTGTTGTTTTAGAATTGGAGAAATACTTGATAATCAGTGCTGTTGAATATATCAGCTTGGGTTTATTTTATCAGTTAAGAGCTTGGGGGGGAAAAAAACATCCAAAGCTTGCACAGAATCTTGTTTGTGTCAGCCGAAGCCCAAACCCAAACCCCATCATCAAGCATTTTTTTCTTTTTGAGTTGGACTCTGTCATCTACCTGTCTTTGTCTCTTCGATGTATACAACATTCACATTTTGTTTTCTGCATTTCCTCTCTTTTTGTCCAATTTTCTGTGTCTTAAAACCTTCGATGTTGAGTGTTGTCAATGGTTGAGCTTCTTGTTTCAAAGCGGCAATAGCAGAATGTAAATTCTGACTGCTAAGATTTATATATACTGGTATCTTGAAGCTTATTGTATATATTAGTAGTCGCCATGGGATGACACAATGTAAACAAAAGTAGAAATAATTAAAAACAAAAATTGTGAGTCCTGTGTTCTGCCCATTTGAGTATTTTGTAATTTTTTTGAAAATTTTGTGAAATTAAAATAAAACTAAGTTACACCACATGGATACTTGATTTCTAGTTATCTTTTCTCTTTTGATATACCACATGGCAAAAGTAAATGTTCATACTAACAAAATTCCTGTTTTTATTCTCTCTATACTCTGCAGTAAATTTTGAAAAAATCTGAATTTTCAGTAGTATATTGTGAATAAGAGATTAACTTTGCTGATAACAGGAACCGTTTTAAGGACATATTCACAGTATCCGCATAATAAGAGATTAGCCACTGAATTAAGTTTTGAGTCTAGAGCATGAGCTGTTTTTGTTTTTTTCTTTCTTTCTGGGTCATTATTATACTGCTGGGACGTCAAACACAGCAAAACGTGAGTCACGACCAAAAAGCTACCAGGAGAGGTATGAAGGTTAATCAGGCAGGTCTGAAGGGCGAAAGCAGCCACAGCAGTAGGAGAAGTATGTCAGGATCAGCAGCGGGAGTGCACATACAGCATAGAGAGAGAGTGTATTAGGTATGACCTTGTACTACAGTGATGTACACGGGACAACGTTGTGAACATAAGTGCATTAGGTTTTTTGATTAACCAGCCTCCAGCCGCTGTCTGCACAAACTTTCTGTATAACACGTACATCATGGGCATAAACACGCTGCAAATAGCAATAGTGTCTGAAATAAATCTTACTCTTATGTTCATTTAACCCCTTATTAAGTAGTTAGGATGGAAATGTAATCGACCCAAACATCCAGTTGCTGCTTTTTACGCATTAGAAAAACTACCTCTTATCAGTGACAGCTAGAAAAGAGAGCAACACCGAGGCTGAGATCTCAACCTGCCACTGAGTAACAACATGGGAGGTCTTATCAGCTCTGAGGGCTGCACTCCTGGTGTGACTGAAGCGCGATCAGAGGGAAGGCTGGGAGCTTCATTATCATGTTTCAGCAACATAAGACAGCAGCGCTGCGGTGGGTCTGCTCATTCGCCAAGATGGCTGTCAGGTTTGTCAGGTTTCTGGTCTCTGTATGAGACACTGAGCCACAGTTAAAGAGGTTTTTGGATGAAATGCTGGGATGTGCCACCTAAAGGAAAAACATCCAATAAGGTGGGAATTACGCTAGAAGGTATATGGTGTTGGACCGCCTTGTGCTATTATTACGGTCGTTATATCGTTTTGATAAGCTTGTGCAATGTCACAACGTTTATATCCATCTAGAGTCGCATCAATTTCTCTCCAAGATCGTGTATTAATGAGGGGAGAGTTGGACCACAGTGTAAAGTCTTATCCAACACACCCCTAGGATTCTCGATAGGATTAAGGTGTAAAAATTATGTCTCATGCTCCCTGGATCTCTCTCACTATTTGAGCCTGACGAATCCTGGCATTGTCATTTTTGAATAAGCATGTGCCATCAGAGAAGAAAAAAAAAATCCATTGATGGAAAGATCTGGCCATTCAGTATATTCAGGTAGTTAGTTGACCTCATTTGTTTGGGCATATAATGTTTCCCTGAACAACAGAAGCAATCCCAGATCATAACACCGTCCACACAGGCTCGAACAGTACACACTAGATATGACGCGCCACTTCTTACCCTGATGTACGCATCAATCTGGAACAGTGCAAACTTTCTGGCCACATGACTTTCTTCCAATGCTCCAAGATCCATTGTTCATGCTCCCTAGCAAATTGAAGCCTTTTTCTGATTATCCTAAAGTGATTTCTTAAGGCTACACAGCTGTTTAGTTCCAATCCTGAGAGTTCTCCTTACATTGTGTGTTTGTGAGAATACCTTACTCTTACGCTCTAATAAGCTCTACTGGGTTTTTTTTTTTATTTTTTATTTTTATGATGTCATTTCGCTATGCATGCAAGTGATCTATCATACTCATTCGGGATGTTTTTCTGAACACGTTTCTACCTCAAAGATGATGGTTCACCACTATCATTCCAGGTTTGAATAATGCATTTCACAGTTCTTAACCCAATTATAGTAAAAAAAAAAAAAAAGTATAACCTTAGTTGTTTTCTTTGCTTTATGCAGGCCAATAAATTGACTTGTCTGAAACAGTAATCTCTTTACCACGACCACCGGATATGTCTTCTGACATGGTGGTTTAAGAAATGAAATGCCGTTCACTGCATCAGTTGGGGATAAATAACCATATTAATCACTGCTGTATTTATTCAGTGGAAGGCTCTTAATAGTAATAATATATTAAGGCAATTAGAAAATGTTGAAATATTTATTGATCAGTTTAGACAAGTAATAAAAAAAACCTGGAAAATGACTGCAAGTAAAGACGAATGATCTCTGCTTCTATGAGATATTAAGCTGGATTTTGCATCAGGAGCGTTAGTGTAATGTTCTGCATCAGTAGCATATTGTCTATGCTAAAAAAAAAAAATGCAGGATTAAACTGCTGATAAACTAAAAATAAAGGGTAAGCACTGTATGCTCATATATATATATATATATGGTTGATATATATATAAACAGATGGGCATAGGTTTGAAAATTATTCTTAGTAGTAGTTGAAGGAGTAGACATGTGAAACGAGTGTAACATAGTGCATGTTAGCTAGCTATTGAACTAGCCTAGCCTTGTCCCTGGCCCCACCGACCACAACAAAAGCAAAACTGAACACTAGTTCAAACACCCTGGCCAAACTTTTTTGTCTTCTCGTTATCTGGAGGTCAAACACTGGATTCTGTTGTATCAGCTGTATGTCTGTACCAGCTAGCATTAGCTAATGCTATTGAATTCACAATGATCGTGCACTTTATAAGATGTAGCCTAATATGACGTCACTTTTGACTTTGTGTACATTCAATTTAATTACATTTTATTCGTTTACCGCTTTTAACGATTGACATTGTCGCAAAGCAAAAAAAAAAAAAGAATTATTTAAGTTTGTATGAAATGTGAATGCGTATGAGCGTACTTGGCTTAGGTGTTAATTCCTAATAGGGCTCCTAGGATCACGCCATACACACATGGAGTACTGTGTGAAAGTCTTGAACCATCTTTTATTTCTTCATTCACTGCTCATCCTGTTCAGGGTCATGAGAGGCAGGAAGGGTACAAAGTGGGGTATGTCATCTAAATTAATGAGGTGTTATTACTACACATGTATGTGTCTGGATTTGAAAGAATGTGCTCGACTGTTTCTTACATAGTTAGAACGTGGTGGTCCTCTGCTAGCGCTTGATACGGACGGGTGAAGCGTATTTTTGACGGTGGCTTTAGAGCACAGAAGTCACGGTTCTAAAAAGTTCTTTTCTAGAATAAAGACGGATCTGCGTTCCTATTGCAAGTAAATGCGGTTACCTTTTCTCATTGATTTCCAGAGCGAAGCAATTCAGACAGGCTTTGCCCTATGCAGTATGAAGTTATATCATTAGATCATTTGTTTATGACAGCCATCTTGAAGTGAATAGAAACACCTCCACACAATAATATTTCCAATCTGTCTTTCTGTCTCTTTCTGTCTCTCTAGGTGAGAGCGGGCACGCTTGAAGAAGCTGGTGCTCTCTGGTGGGGTAACTGTGCAGTCGGTCCATGTTATTAGACAGCTGCTGCGTGTCCCTCCGGTGTTAGGAGACATGTGTGTGAACAGGAGAGCTGCTCTCAGCTCTCTAATGATATCCCACTCTCACATTCCTGCCATAGCAGATCACTATTCCCTCGTCTGTTCCACAACACCAGAGAGATCTGCATTTGGCCAGGGCCTGTGCATTCCTCACTTGACTCCACACCAACCCCCACCCTCCCCCCTAAAGCCTTCCTTTTATTTCTTTGCATTGTTGTCTGTCTTTCTGCCGGATTACGCTGTTGTCCTGTGTGATATGTGAAATCTCTATTTTACACTCACTCCCTTGGGAAGCCTGCCATGCTACAGTATAAACCGTTCAGTTCGTCATGGTTCTCGTTTAATGATGTACGCCTCTTTGAACCATCACAAATTTATGTTCATGGCAAAGGTGTTGACTTCATTTCTGCTAATAGTAAAATGGTAATAACTGATAGTAAATAAAGGCATGACTTTGAGTTATATCATGTCATTATAGCAGGAAGACAAAACTGTCGGACCAGCAAAGCGGAACTCACAGTATGAACCCGCTGACTTTGACTGCTGTCTATGTATTATTATTATTGTCGCAGTATACTGGAATCCTGAGGCTTTCTGCTGCCATTAAAACAAGAGTAATGCACTGCAAACACTTTGAATCACCTGACACTGAGACTCGATGTCAAACTGAAATAATATTTACATGTACCTAGAGCTGTTTAAAATATAGACGTTTTAGGACATACCGAGGCATTCCTTTCTCTCTCTATATATATTTCTTTTTAAGTGGACTAAAGTAAATAAACGTTTCTTGTGAATGTTTGAGGCCCCATGAGTATTACTCTGTACACCCGCTGGGCCTGGTGGGTGAATCATCCTGCAGGGGTTTGATGTTGTCCTGGGGCCTGGAGACAGAGAACAGCTTGACCTTGCGTGTAATGAGCATCCTGTGATAGATCGCCATGCCATCCCGCTCACTCGCCTTTTTTGTGGGGCTGTCTGATTTCCCAGACGCAGATAGATTGGTCTTTGTTTTTCCTCGCACCTTCACCACCGAATTAATCTTCCCCCTAGTCCATCCTCCGCAATGCCTCCAACCAGGCCGACACCGCCTGGGCCGGCAGGTGATAAACTCGCATGCCAGGGGTAAATGTTTCCGGCCTGCCTGAGCATCCCCGCCTCAGACAGCTGCTGAAAGAAGATGTTTAAATGCAAAGCCACTGGGGCCTCTTTCACCTTGGATTCTATAAAAGAGTGGATTATTTATCCTTAGACCTCTGGGTACAATCCATCTTGGTATGAAATGTTTCATTTTCATTTTTTTCTTTTTTTTCCCAACCATTATGCCTGTTCATGTAATGCTTAATCCTGTGTGGATTTGTTGACTGATCAGACAAAAGGCAACATTCCATTTTTATAAATTAAGGGATCATATCCAGAGAGCACTGAATTAGCATTTATCAACAGTGTTCAAACTAATGTGACACATTTCGTTGTGTATAATTATTTATTTATTTATTTTTTTAAACTGTTTTGGTTGGCTAGCATTTACCGACTTGTATAATTTACGATCGTAGCGTCCAAAATATTCATAAACGTTTTCCGATTCACAGTCTCTTTATTAAGGGCTTCATGAGGGTTCTTTACAGGGTTAATGCTCTCAATAAAAAAATCCACTTGCAATGCGTTCTTAAATGAACACTCTTTGGTCAGTTTTAAGGGCTCCTTCAAAAGGACTAAACAAAAATCGCTCTGGGGTGAAGAACCCCGTCTGGAGCCGATCCTCCTCCTGACTGGATTTCTATAAAATTCTCATCTCTCCCTTTCATTTCCGGACATACCACCTCCCAATTTCCTACTCGGTGACTCCTACGACTCAATTCAATGGGCTGTCTAACATAAAGCAGAAGCTGCGGCTGGACTCCAGCAGAAGTCACACAGTTCTCCCTTATTTGAGTTACTCAGTCATTTTCAAATACCAGTAATAGTTGATGGAATGGCCTGCACTCTCAAACAAGAAAGGACTCCATTATAGTTTTACTGCTAGCAGTATACTGAAGATAAGCAGTGTGCAACCAGTACATAAGACATCGTGGGCAATAAATTAGAATTCCCCACATTTTAGGAAATATCTTGTTTTGTCCCGCTGTGGAAACCTCTGAAGGCTCCAGATAGACCTGTCTGTTTCAGCAAATACACCAAGTAACAGACAACTAGAACCGTTAACTACCTAGTAAAACGTTTTAGTTTTAATATTTGAATTATGTATTTATTTCATCATGTATCTCTTCAGAAAACACTGTTAGATCTACCGTACTGTACAAAACCCTTCAGCCACCCCTCATTTCTTCATATTCAAATAATTGTAACAAAATTATGTAGATTAAATTCAATAAATGGGAATAAATGTTTTTAAGTGAAAAGGGCCTAAAAGTCAGTTGTTTATGTAACAACCTCAATGAGCAGCAACCTCATTTCCCCTCTCGTCTGTTCCAACAGCTCAGCATTCAACAGCTGTATACTATTACTGTCCTGATCATCTGTCCTCATCTACACCTGTGTCTCACTGGTTCATGCCTTAAAAATAAAAAAAAACATTACCCTGAAACTGGTCAGGTACAGGGACGGGACTAAAAAAAAAAGTCAAAGAAAACCAAAAAGTCCTTCACGAAGCATTTCTCAAGATTACATTCAAAATATAAGAAAGTCTGGCTCCTTGGAAGCAAAATATGAAGTAACAAGAGGTGGCTGAACACATGAGAATAATATAGTTATAACTTGTATTTATTGTCCATTTGTTATATACTGGTGTAACAATTATACACTATACATGATCTGTCCTGTTTATCACAAATGGATACCGTCCAAAAATTCTGCAGCTGTCTCATCCCCAATACAGAGTTCTATACAGATGTGTGTAAAGGATTTATTACAGAATATTACAGCTTCTAGAACAGACAGTCCTCTAAGGAACATGTCAGGACAGCGCTTAATTAACCATGGACATGCGTTTTAGTAAAACTATAAATTTGCGTACACCGAATGAAATGATACCAAGGCAAGACAGAGACTTCATAGGGCTGATAGAAGTGTGCTAAATTATTGGAGGGTCATTGGATGTCATAGAACCCATGATTCCCCCTATTAAAAATGCACATAATGAAAGACATAATGAATGATTTGTAGCTGTTGAGGTGAAAGTTGAGTATGTTAGAAGGACATCTACACGTACAATCATTCCAGAACATTTTCATTAACACATTTTATAGATAGGATGAAGAGTGGGGGGTGGTTGAGGTATTGCTATACTATCGAAGCTCCAATCCAAGCACCACTAAGTCGCTTCTGTTTGGTCCTTGAACACGATTCTTAACCTTCATCTACTTGGGTGTATCCTGTTGCTTTGGAGAAATGCATCAGCAAAATTAAGTAAATATATCTGTATAATACGAGGCCTTGACTGTGGGGATTTTAAGCAGTAGGCGTGTGATGTGACTCACATCATCATGAATCAAATGGCATTCAGATGACAGAATTCATCTATTCTGATTCATGCCTGGTCCTGATCCTGGTTGTCCATTAATAGAATCTGAGTATAGGCAACATCATTTCACAATGCCATCGGTGTAATTCTTCACAGGTCTACTAAAACATTTTTTTAAAAATCCAGTTTGTGAAAATGCTTTGCAGAAGAAAAATGGGAGCACACTGAAGAAACAGGCATAGAAACTCTGGGAGCGTGTTCATATTAAGTATTTAATATAGGCACCTGAAGAGTAATTGACCACTGCCCCACATGCTTAATATCCTCCAGCATGTGTGATAACACTGAAGCAAAGGTAGATTTATACACATGCTTTGGACCTCCACGTACATAAAGCAGTTATCAATAATTCTGAATGGTGAGAGAGGGTGCATTAATGAGTTGCTTTATTTCAGGTGAGGAACTCATAAAAATGATCTCAGAGAGAAGCTCTTTCAGGTGGAGTGATTGTTCCCTTCTACTGATGCCACTACGGTCGAGTATAACATTTCCATGAAGTAAAGTTTTGACGAAACTCATAGCTATCTAGGATAGAAAAGATAAAAAACACTCCACTTTTTTTATTCCTTTTTTGCATTCAATACTGAAAATGATACAGAAAATGATATAAATACTATTAATCACATTGAGAAGGCATCAGCATTTATAAATATGGTTTGATCAGGTGGTAATAACTTGGCACATGGTTTTAGAAGCAGGCAAAAATGCATAGACTTGTGCATTTCACATATTTATTCATTGAAATACACAATCACCAGGCCATGGACTTTTACCATATTTCATATACAGTATTTACAATTCCCATATTGTTTCTTTTACTTTAGTGTGTGTGTGTGTACACAGTTTATGAAATGTGACCAAAGATTCGGAGCATAACACACGGTATAGGTCTAAGAATATTATACTCTTCCCTCTCCCTCTCAGCTTTACATACCTCTTTATGAAATACTGGTTTCTTAATGATCAGCATCTCTAAAATAAATATTTGTTGAAGCCTCCCTAGAGACCTGAGTGTTTTTATGTAATGTCTAACAAATCACAAGGGGTCTTAGTCCACTAATCCATTTAAAGCCCTTTTTTTTTTCTCGTTCTGAAGGTTTGTGCATGTCTATGACCTGTTTGTTTTAGTCTATTAGTTTTCCTTGAGGTTTAAACCTAGAGACCTTTAAAAAATCATTGGTTTTCAATTGCCAATATTTCAGCTGTTTCATTTTATTCTTAAGGATTTTTCATTTTATTCCTACCATAAATGTGCTAATGGTATTTTTAACTGTTTATCTTTTATATATTGTGTATATATTTCATATGGCACAATGGCTTAGTGGTTAGGCGCTGTTACCTAGTACCTATAGGGTTGGAGTGTCAAATCTTGCCTCTGGTCTGTGTGAGTGGAGTTTTATATATCGTATGTTCCGGTTTCCTCCCACAATCGCACAAAGACATGCTCTGTAGGTTGATTTTGACATTTTAAAGCTTCTATGGGATTAGTGTGCATGATATTTGCAATGATTTAATAAGATTAAATTTTATTCCATATTTTTTATTTTTAATTCCCAAATTACAATTGTTAGTTATTCTAAATTAGAAATCATTTTATGTCATACAAAATCTAGCATTTTTTCATGGTGCCAATTATTTTGAAGTTCTTCTTCTCTGATGTCACCATTTCTTTATTTCACCCTAGTCCATGGCTTTTGTAATTCCATTCATTGTATTGTACATTGCATATCATTACTACATTGTTATTACATTCATCTATTACTATATTCATCTGGTTTTCTTTTTTACAGTCATATTTAACCACATAGATGTCAAATTCTCCTCTCATGAAAGCTCATGCCTGGATAAGATCACAGATGTGTGTGTGTTCATAACATGCTCACAAAGCCATTTCATTTTCTTGCCAAGATCCAGATAACAAGTGCTATTCAGAAGAATTGCCACCAGCGTGTAATCTCAGTCTTCCTGAAACATTAGCTACATGTATGACAGGGTTTCACAATAACTAAAGACTTCACATGATCTGTGCTGTGAGGCAGTATTCTGGTCTAATTACTACACTGTGGGATTACAAGTTCAACATGGCAGTAATCAGATGCTGCTCCAAATCCCTGAGATGAGGGGCTTTTCACAGGCTCAGCGTAGAGGATCTGTTGTGCACACGGTGCAGAAACGCACACCCCACCCCCCTCTGCCCCCCCTTCAGAGACGAGTCCAATCTGAACAGTCTGCTGTGAGCAAAGGGATGAAGCCGGAGAGGAAGCGTCTGTTTTTAATATGGAAAGGCTGCTCGACTTCCATTACAGTCTGCTGAGGGATCTGAATGAGCTGATAGAGATCTGGAATGCACTTCGGCTCACTTGCATGTCCTTATAGAGTAGCATGTCGGATAGAAATCACAGCTCACACTAAGAGGAGGAATTTTTAAATGCACTGTAATTAATATAGCCTTCATAGTCAGAATTTACATATTTTACAGGTGAATCCAATTGAATTTCATGGGGGTTTAATATATACACACTGCTTAAAAAAATAAAGGGAACACTTAGTCCCAGTTTGACTTGAACGCCTCTCATATGTGTATGCCTGGTTCAAGTCAAAACGGGACTAAGTGCTCCCTTTGTTTTTGTATGTAATGCCTATACACACACTCACACACATAATAATCAGCCAAAACCTTAAATCCCCCTGTCTAATATCGTGTAGGTCGCTATTATTCTGCTAAAAAAAAAAAAAAAAAGCTGTGACCTGTCATGGCATGGACCCCATAACACCTCTAAAGGTACAAAGATGTTAGTACCAGAACCTTTATGTCATGTCAATTGTAAGGTGGAGCCACAGTGGATCAGACTTGTTTTGTCACATGGCCCACTACACAGTAAGCTGCAATGACCTGCATGTTCCAACACCTTTTCTTTCTGACAGCCAGCATTAACCTTTTGAGCAATTTTCACTACAGTAGCTTTTATTTGGGATCGGAAATACGCGCTAGCCTTCTCTCCCCACTTGCATCCATGAGCTTTGGGATCCCCTGTCACTGCTTCACCAGTTATCCTTTTGGACCACATTTGGTAAGTGCTAACCACTTCTTTTCGGTTGCTCCTGTTAAGGGATCGCCACAGTGGACCATATGATCCGCAAACAACTTGATACAGACAAGTTTTACACCTGGTGCGCTTCCTGACCCAATCCTTCCATTTTTTCAAACCGGGCTTGGGACTGGAAGTACTGTATGGGGTGTGGCACTTTGGTAGGTACTAACCACTGTATACTGGGAAAACCTGACAAGAGGATGTAATGCTGACCCTCTAGCATCACAGTTTGGTTGCTGCCAAAGTCGCTCAAATCCTTACACTTGCCCATTTTTTCCTGCTACCAACAGATCAACTTCATCACTTGCTGCAAATCCCTTGATGATTGAACTAGGTGATCAGTGTTATTATTTCACTCACCTCTCAGTGGTTTTAAAGTTATTACTGATGTCACTCATTCAATAATAATAAAGCATCTGTTTTAGTCTGATTTCTTTATATTAAATAATAAGAAGCCTGTATTTAACGTAATAAGTACATTTAGACGTCAGACTCAGAAATATGCTGTTTGCACAGCTGATAAAGGGCTGATCAATTTTTCTGTTTCATTTGACCTTTTTTTGACCTCTACCATTATAATTGTAGAGAAAGGTCATATTGCCAGATGACAGAAGGTGAGAAAAGAAGTATAACAAATCTTTACAACTGCTTTTCTGAACAGCAAAAGACCACACCAGGTTTAACTCCTGTGAGTCAATAACAGAGATCTAAGGCTACTGTAGGCACTGACTCATCAAATTTAAAAGACTCCTTTTTTCCAGTCACACCCAGTGTACATAGTTCTGGGGGCGGCATCATGATCATGGATTTATATAGAGGAAGGTAGCAGGAAAAATCATTTGAGATGTATTTTTTTCCTTCGGATTGGAAACAGGCCCTGGGGTTAGCAACAAAATTGCTCACTTCACCCCCCCTCCTCATCCACTGAGAGGTGAGTGCCCCCCCTGGGGGAAGCTCTAAGGACTACATGATGCAGGAAACACTGATCCCTCCTGGTTAGCTCCACTCTCTGGTGGCTTCCTGTTTAATGTTCCTACCAGCTGTTGAGCAAAGAAAGCTGGCAGGCAGTTTTGTCTGTGCAAACACATCTTCTGATTCATGATCGCTGCACAGAAGCGGTTTACTTTTGTAGGTTTTGAAAGAAATGTGCATTTCTTTTTTCTTCTGTTAAGAGCTGGCGGGGAAAGAAAACAGCCTTTGAATTTCTTTTTAGCATTATTTACTGAAGAAAGCTGTGGTAGCACTGAAGGTTGTGTAAGGGCGCCCTCTATTGGTCATTAAACATTAAAAGCTGACCATGCATCTGTTGCTAGTTGTATATACTGTACAGTATACAGTGAGAAATATTTGACACCGTATCTACAGTATAATTACACACTGTTATGATCAAATTGCTGTGCTGTAAGAGGAATTCAACATTTCATGACAATAATTATACTGGAATATATTTAACTCAACATTTTAATTTGTGCTGCATTACTGCTCCATGAAATCAGGTTTTTATTTCTTAATAACCGGGCCTAGAGAATTCCTGTGGGAAGATTGAAAGCATCTTTACATCAGAGACCAAAATAAAGAGAAATCTGATCTCAGTGACTTTAGCAGTGGAATGCTTATTGTTTGTTGACGGTTCAAGCTGTATAGACATACCTGAGAATGTCTAGACTTAGAATTAGACATTGTCTCTCACCTAGTGAGCGGGTATTTGTTAATAAGGACTTCAAAGAATGTCTGGATAAGTAGCTTTTATGCACAACAGTCTGTAGCATTTACACATTATGGTGCAAAATAATTTTAAAAAACCCTTTAGCGGCAGCGTGGGTGGAAAAAGCTTGATATCAAAGGAGAAGGTCAGACTGGTTTGAACTAACAGGAAGTTTACAGTAACGCATATAACCACTCGTTACAGCTGTGGTGAGCAGAAGTGCACGTCATATCAACGTTCTGCAAGATGTTTTTCGAGTAATGCACAAAGCATGGCCAAACCAAATAGCATTTTCAATTATTCTTATATGACTTATTGCTTTTTATAGTTTTTAAGTATATTTAGTAAGGTTTCATTTGATCTTTTTTTTTTGTGAATAATAACTTACATCCTATAATTAATTAGTCCTTGTGCATGCATTTTTTTTTTTTTAAATATACAGACTAATATTACTGTACCCATCTATTTCATGAGCATTTGATTAATCCGCACTGGTTTTATGTTACTTTCACTCAAAAAGACTCGACAGCTTTAGTGGCGCTCATTGAACAGGAGCACTGTGTAAACAGTTCTGCAAATGTTATATCCAGCATGCTCACGCATGGTCGGTTTTTCAAAGCAGGTGTGTCAATATTGAAGAAGATGACAGCTTCCTGGTTTGTGCATAAACAAACACTGGAATTTCCATGTCTTTTTTTTTTTCTTTTCTTCTTTTAATGAGATTTATGAATTTGTCTTTAAATTCTCCCATCATGCACCTATCTATCCTACTGTGTAATCTGGATCAGGCTTGAAAAGGAAAACAAGCATTTATACTGTATAACAGCATTTATATCTCTTTTAGCTGCAAACACAGGAATCATTGTGTTGTAAACACGTTAAGCCATTAGAGGCACATTAGAGGCCTGTAGTGTACGTACGGCGTAGTGGATGGAAAAGAGGCACACGGTGCTCCTCTTCACGTTGCTGACAGAGAGCTTTAAAAGCCACACGTGTAAACACTGAAAATGGTTTGTATGCTTGTGTAAACCTTTAACAAATAGACTGGAGATGTGTGTGTGTGCTCTGTGCTACAGCCCTGCCATGTGCCCTCTAGCAACTCTGTAGAGAGTAGAGAAACATGCTGAGCATTAGTGTCATGTCTTCGGGTCATGTCTTTGTGTTTGTATATGAGCATTAAGCAAAGCACCTTAAGTAAGTGAAAGTGTGTGTGTGTGTGTGTGTGTGTGGTATGAGTGATTTAGGTCAGTGCTCATTTGCTTGCATATGTACATTTTTTGGATTATTTTCCTGGCTATTCAATTTGACTTGAGATTGTGGTGTGTTTGTGGACGTCAGGAGAGAATCAGACTGGGGGAAGATACAGCACGGAGTAGGCCAGACATATGAAACGGCTCCTAAATGTGACTCTCTGACACACTTAATGAAGCCAGGGTGCGCTGTAATCCCATGGCTACAGGGACTTCCTGGAAGAAACTGGAGGGGGATAAATACATGATGTTGAAATCCTATTATAGTGCTTTAAACACTCATGCAGCAGCTGGAACTGCCGTTGGTTTAGTTGCAGTGGTTTAGAAATGTGGGGATTTTTAATGCTTGATGTTGTAAAAACAGATCTTAAGAGTCTACTGAGCAATGTTTGATTTGAATGTTAATAATAATAATAATAATAATAATAATAATAATAATAATAATTTGGAGACATCAATATTTACAATGCATAATGGATGTGTAAAAAAAAAACTTTTCATTTGCACAACATTTCAATTTAATGAATTATTAACTAGTCCTTTGGCAAAATTCTTTGTAGCAGTGTAGTCTAGACTGTTTTAAGCACTTCTCAGCTAATTATTCTGTTATAATTTTTGAACATTATTTAGCTACCACCTTACGTTAGTCAGTAGATGACTTTCCTTGTGAGAATTGAATGTCCAGTAAGTCTGATTGAGTTAAGTCTCTAAAGCATCATCTCTTACTCTGACGATTTATAGGACACACAATGTTCTCACAGGAAATCTATACCCGTTTCATGCATTTCTAAAAACCTCGGTAGGATCCTAGTGTTTTATATGAGCTCATCTGCAGAACTACTTGTAGGTCTTTTGCAGCCCTATAAATAAACTCCAGTGCTGATCTACTTGCACGAGTGTCACATTAAAACAGTGTAGTGGAAGAGCGGCTCATTGCAGACATCTCGACAGCTCTGTGACAGGAGAGACTCGGAGTTCGGATAAAGCCTCCTGTCGAGATCCAGTGGCAATGGTTTAGAATATTAAAACAATTTAAACTACGTTATAGATTAATGGCTCTGATGGATTCTACACTACGGGTTAACAGCAGTGCAGTTCTAAGGGTTAAAGTGTTGATAGTACTGTGGTTTTGCCTATGGTTAGGTGTTGTCGGCTTCATGCTTGTCCTCGAAATCTGTTATTCAAATCTGACAACACGGAGGAAAAGAGATTTCCAGGCAAGAACACACAATGAATCATTAAACCAAGGAAATAAATGTATTAGAGAAAAAGTTCTTACCTAATTTCAAAGGTAATAGTATTACAATGATGGGATTAATCATGTACAAATCAATGACCAAACAAAGAAATGAATAGATGAATCAAAAATGTCATTGAAAATGTTCATGTATTAATTAAACTCAATAAACACATTATTTATTATCTGTAATGTATTATTAACTTTGCTGCATGTCAAAGTACATCTAAAACATTGTCTCTGCTTTTTATATTCTGACCCAGTGGTACAACATGTTGACTCATAAACTGATCTATGAGCTAAATATTAGTGACATTATTAAAAGTAATAACTTAATTAAAAGTAACTACTAGTGTGTGTTTTTTGTGTTTTTTTTAAAGCATTATAGCTTCATAAAGCAGTTTGAACCATGAGGAGCTCGGTACCACATGCAATTAATTGAATACACTTTTGTGAAACGTCTGAATATGTATCCCGAGATCATGAAAAAGCTGTTACTGTCTTTTAGAGGGGTGACATTATTAGCCAGCCTCACACAAGGGAAACAGCTAAGGAGTTTTCTGATATTTCTGCAGTGGTGTTAAGGTCTGTCCAGGACATTATTACAACCTGGAAGGAGAGTAACGACACATCAATTTCATGAAACAAAAGGTGGTCTAAATAATCATAAATGACCAGAGTGATCTGAGATCACTTAAATGCTGCACTGTAAAAAACTAACAGTAGAAATCACAGCTGTTTTTAACACACATACACACAGTGTGACAAGAACTCACAGGATTAGGACTAAACAGCTGCGTGTTGCTTGACTTTGTCAGGTCTAGTCTCTGCAACAGTATATGACAATGAAATAAAGTCAGATCAATTAAAATGAAGTCAGACCTAAATGTTATCACATCGATGCATCTTTTCTTCACAGTCATATTCCAGGACGACACTGCTAACATTCACTGGGCTCAGTTTGTGTAAGCATGGGGAATCATCTTGATCGACAGAAAAACAAAATACACATTATAAAGTTAGCATTAGCACACTTTACATGTATAAACACAATCTTATTAGCGACACTGATAATTATTTGAAAAATGACTTTGTTACTATAATAATCATCTTATTTATGTAGTCACCCATCATTACACTGGCTGGTACTCCGCCTGCATGCAGATCCTGACTCCTGCGTCCTACCATTACCTGCTAATGGAGCGTGTGGTCAATTTGCTGCTGCTCCAATGTTTCAGCAGCCGTTACTTCTGCCTTTCGTAAGTAGTGCGTACTCCTACAGCAGGTGAGGAACACCTGTGACATGATCACAGTATAACTTAATAGTTGACAATAACACTGCCTAATGTTACATATGATGAGGAATGCCTAATGACAATCTACTATGACAGGCCAAGCAGAATTTCTGTTTTATGTACATTTCTTTTTTTCTTTTTAGCTAGAAACATCACCTAATTAAGAACCAAACAGGAAAAACCCATCGTCCTTTACTTGGCTCTGAAGGTTGTTTGCTTTCATACTGGATTATAATGAGTGTGTCCACTAGAGGGCAGTGTCAGTTGAACCAAACCAGGATTTATAGAAAAGAAAACGTGAAAAGAACAATCTCTGCACAACAACCAAACAGAACAAGAGAATTCTGACTTAAAAAAAAAAAATGTCTAGAGTTAATATAAAAGAAATACTGACAAACATGACATTTTATGACCGAAACTGCCTTTGGAATTAGTTTAATAAAATTATTAGGGCTGTAAATATGTGGTCGATTTTGAAAACTACTAAAAGTATCCTATATGGAATGAAATGTAAAAATTCTTGATTGTTATAAAATGTCATGTCATAAACAAAATGTTTTTTTTCCTTTCTGCCAGTCTTGTGCAGTCCAGTAGGTGGCGGTATTGCTCCAACCGTCCACAAATTTAAAGGCAGAAGAGGAAGCAACAGTCTCGCGAAACACAAAAGATCTTTATTTTATTTTATTATTTATTTGCATTTTTCGTAAGCTTAGACCATCAATTTAATGTGAGCAATAATACACATAAACATCTAACAACATTAAGAGCTTTAAGTTACTGGACTTAGAAAATTTCAGAAATGTTAATACTAAACACTAATACATGTGACGGTAGTTAGGTGTTATGTTGCTACAGTTATTGTACATTTCTAACATTCAAAAACGTAGAAAAAGCAAACCGGAAATTCAAAGCTGTATGCGTGCATTTGCAGAGCCAGTGTATCCTGCCTGGTACAGTACTTTAAGAAAAGCTTTCCTTGTAATGACATATACAGCCACAAGATGGCACTGCTGGCAAACTGGAGGGAAAAAATCCTGTTCAATTTTCACTATTAATACTACAGTACTACAGGTTTCTCACTCACTCACTCATCGTTTATACTGCTGTTCCTGTGTACAGGGCATTAGACTTAGAACATGAGGCCTAGACGGCGTACCAATTCATCACATGCCACACACACACACACACACACACACACACACACACATTCCCATTCACACACTATGGGCAATTTGGGATGCCAGTTAACCTAATCTGCATGTCTTTAGGACTGTGACTTTGGAAGAAAACGGGAGTACCCAGAGGAAACCCACCGAGCACAGGGATAACATGCAAACTCCATGCACCAGAGGCATCAATCGAACCCGACCCTGGAGGTGCAAGACGACAATGCTAAACACTACGCTACCATAGACCGTGTCGTCTAAATGCAGTAAATCAGAAATACAATTATATGTAAACCCACAAATCTTATCTTTGAGCAAAGATGTATTTGTGAACATGTACTCTGGTTGGTTTCATCTCAAGTGACCTTTAGTCCCATAATATCTCTACATTAGCTGATTAGTTAAATCATTTGAAATGTGCCTGGACAACATGGTATTGGGTGTTGGTGGGGGGTGTTTAAAAATATATGTTGTCCTTTTTTGAGTTATCATGATTATACCATACTCCTGGTAGCAAATACGCTACACCTGTACACCTACTGTACATTTGCTATATATCTATATATAGAAGTTCAGTAGATATTGAAAGTAACAGCCAAGCTGGTGTTGTAACCTTACATAGCCACTGACACTTGGGTAGGCCTAGACAAGAACATGTGCAGTATTTTGCGCTACTATTGATTGGAGTTCTTGGAGATCACTTTCTGATGTATGGTCTCATAAGGTCTGCTTAAAGATAGATGTAGATGCGACTATATAGGAGGATGAAGTTGGCTTTGGATTCCACTGTTGCAATCTGTTTTGCTATGTTACCTTATGACTGAAGTCGCACTGATAGTTTTAAAACTAGACATTTGTACCCAAGTCTCCTTCGGTGAACAGTTGATTACCTCAACAGAGTGAACTTCATGGTAACTAAAATGTATTTCCTTGTTAGACGGTTGTACTTTTGACGTTATAGCACACATTTATAGAAGGGATTTGCGGTGGTGCTAACTGGTATGAACAAAATGAGGATGTGTTCCCTTTTGAGTCTGGTTCCTCTGAAGGTTTCTTCCCCATGACATCTAAGGGAGTTTTTTTCTTGCCACCGTCACCTCCGGCTTGCTCATTAGGGGCAAACTGATAAAGCTATAAATGCATAATTCTTTTCATTTCTGTAAAGCTGCTTTCTGACATAAAGTCCATTTTTAAAACACTACACAAAACAAAAACAGTTTAATTTGATTGATTGAACACGAGTATCACAAATCGCAGAATTTACTCTTACTGAATAACATATAACATGTGCAGCTCTTTAACATTTGCTAATTGTTGAACCATTGTCAGAGTATGCTAGTTAAAACCATGGAAATGAAGCCACTTTGAGAAGTAGCAACCATACTTACAAAGTATATCATTGTTCCTGTGTAAGATTTTGCTGCTGGCATTGCCGCCTCGCAGCTCAAGGGCACTGGATGTGCAGAGTTTTGTGCATCGCCCCTGTGTCAATTTGGGATTCCCCTGAGTTTCCTCCCCTGCCAAAAACATGCTAGTAGGTAGATTGGCTATACTAGATCGCCTGAAGGTAAGAGCGAGTATGAATGTGTGTGCATGGTGTCCTGTGATAGACTGGTGTTCAGTCCTGTGTGTGGTGACACCTTGTTCCCAATGATCCTGGGATCGACTCCAGATCCACAACGATCCTGACCATTAAACGTTTAGTAAAGATGAATCAAATTTGAATTAAATTATTGAATTGTGTTCTGTAGCAAACACTGAATGTGATAAATAGTGGAGAGCTTGGATCAGGCCTTCAAAGGCTTTAGTTTGTTGCCCTCACCTTGGAGAAAGAACACTCAAAGCAGCCATTTAGTGGGGTCAGACTGAGGTGATCATGGTTATGCCCTCCACAGTGAGTCAACTGTAGAGTCGCTATTAGTGTGTGACTGATACAGTTCTCTCACATGTTCCACCAGGGGGCATTGTCTGACTGAAAGTTAATTTGTTCAAGCTGTGAACTATAAAAAAAAAGGGGGGGGGGGGGGGGGGTTACTATTCCTAATTTTGTATGTACACATTGTAGACCTTTTTGTACTTTAGGATATATGTTTAAGTTCAATAGTGAGAGCTGTATTCTTTTCATCCAATTTCTAACATTTTTGTTTTTTTATTCTTTTTTCCCCAAAATTGAGGATTGCAAAAAAAGCTGCGCGCACAACAGGTTTTAATGGCTTCTGTAGATTCTAATTTGCTCTGTTCTCATACCTCGCACCTTATTTATCATCTTAGAGATAATGTGGAAAAGGATGTTCTGTGCAGATCTTGGTTAGAAATATCAGGCTTATAAAATCACATTATTATAGAACAACACACATTGTAGGACCACTACTGACCATATCTAAAAGTGACACATGTACAAACTTTACAGTAATAGAAAATGCACTTAGTGAAAATAAACACTTAAAAAATTTTCTTTCAAAGTTTGTTTCAGGGCTCAGAGATGTTGACAGCAATACTTAGCCTTAGAGTCTGACTTTATTAATAAACAAAGAATTGTTCCTATTTTTTTTTTTTTTCTCAAAGCATACCTGTAAAGAAGGAGCTTGACCTATATTTAAAGGTTAAACTATTGATTTATGCACCCCACAGCTTACTTGGCATTACATTCGGTTCCTTTGGCACCATAATTGCTAACAAGTCTCAAAAGTTTTTCACTGTAAAACTTCATTTTGAAATGACTCGAGAAATTGCTGCTGTAAGCATTCTGTCATCCAACTCCCCTTTGAAGGCTTCAGTTATATCAGTTATTTCACCCACACTGTCCATATCCTGCTCGACTTCAAATCTTTTATTGAAATTATGAGTGTGACTGAGAAAGGTTTATTCTAATCATGAAATTGTTAGCATGATGTTGTGTTAAAATATGATTATCGTAGATGCGGTGAGTTTAGCTAACCAGCTAACCAACATAGCTAATGTTAATGACGGACAAAATTATGGTTGTTATATGGGGAGGGGCTTTTAAATAAATGTGCACAATAACAGAACAGATAACATTAAGGTAGAAAGTTTTTTCTATAAGCCTGCTTCACAACTGAAACTCCAGCCTCCCAGGAACTCCTTTAATGGCCCTTTCCTTTAATGGAAAAATTGGCCTATTTTAATTACCAAAGATGATCAGTTTTTGCAAGACAATGCACAACCTCATTCTACCCACCACATGCACGAGTTATTGCCACATTAATTAATTGAAGGAGTTCCTGGGAGGCCAGTGTTTCAGCCATGAATTAGGCTGAAAATGGCTTTTTGACTTGAATATCCCTGTAATATATTTATATATAGTGGGAAAATATATGCTTGAGAATGTAAGATACAGTATACTAATACTGAAGTCTCACTTGCACCTTCCTGTGATTATTCTAAGCTACAGTAGCAGATTGCAGAGACACAGGATTGGTAATTATATGTTAATTTACTAAAAATTTGGTCATACTATATGTCAGGATTAACAACTGATTTTTGTCAATTGAGTTGATTGTCAAGAATGCAGTACTATGATGAAAAAAAGAATACACATACAGCGCAGAATGTTTTCCTTTATTCCAGTCCAACTTGCTAACTAGAGTAAGCTTTATTTAGCTGTTCAAATTACCTAGTTACCATCCTGCAAGATCTCTTATTGAGATAATATTGTTTTTCTAGGTTTGCACAGTAAATAATATACAAGGACTTGCATCAACTTTAGATGAAAAAAAAAAAAGACTATGACCTTTCGTGCGCTGTCAAATTGTTCCATTTTACCCCTTTACCTTGAGTCTGTGATGCAATGCGACAAAGTCAACGGAAGCTATTTCAGTGGAACGTTATACATCTCACCTCCCATTAATTTCCTATTGAGAAAGTCCTGCTCAGAGGATTGTGGGAGCAAAAGCAGTGTGAAGCAAACAATTAGAAAGAAAGAGAGAGAGAGAGAGAGAGGTGCAAATGACACGGGGTATTATTATGTAGAAGCCAGTCAGATTTTTAGCATTGGGAGAAACAAACACACAAAGTGCATTAACAAAAATTTGATTAAAAAAACAGTATGACATAATAGCACCTGTTGAAGTTTAATTAATTTTCAATACATTATCTCCCCCCCCTTGGGCCAAGTGCTAAAAAATGAAGTTCTTTACTGTGTCACAATGTAAATACACCTTGGGACTTTACAGATTTACAGATGCAAGAGGAAAAGAGACTCTGGCAAAGGTTAAACACACCTCTGCCACATCTGAAACTATTAGAAGACATGCCACATTTAAAACTACAAAGTCCCTTAAACTGTAATAAGGAAGGCCTTAACTCTTTTCCTTTTGAACTTCAAACTCATTTTCATGTGATAATGAACCACGAGTGGCAGTCTATATACTGTAATGTGCTAAAAACCTCAGGTTTTCTTGAGCTGAAATGTGCTACGGGTTAATATATAGTTGTTGTTTTTTTTACAATCTGGTTAACCCCAAAGATAAAAAAAAAAAAAAAAAGGAAAAACTAAATTTAAGAATTCAATTCTGACTGTGGTGCAAAAACATCACAGATATTTTCACAGCTTGTAATTTATTACGGCTTCATTCGATTAGACTTATGGTGGTTTGTAATGGCACACTGCTATCCAGTGACTCAAACAAAGCCAGTGTTAGTTAAATTGACTCCTTAGACAACATAATCTTTGTAAAACATTAACCTAAGTTAGATGAGAAATTAAATAAAAACATTTTTTACATTTTTATAACTTTAAAATATATTTATGGGTACTTAAAGTCGAGGTGTCAAAGTATGTTCAGGGCAGAAAAACATTGTCTTGGATGTTTGCCAGAAATTAGCCACAGACACATCCTATGGGTTTTCCCCACAGATATGTTCTTATAACAACTTCAACCTAATAATCCTCAAGCCATTTTCCTTTCTGCTTCTGCATAATTGCATTAACAGATAATAAGTGAACGTCATCGTTCTCCATGTTGGCTGTACCGGTGACACATTTGCCAATGTTCTTCTTAAATGCCAAAGATCTCATAAAACTGTCTCATAATATATAAGTTTTCTCCTCATTTTCACAACATATTTTTATTAACATATTCATAGTACATTATATAAATCATATACCTAGTGGTTAGCACTGTTGCCTTGCACCTTCGGGTTTGTTGTTCGAATCTCACCTACTGTTAGTATGTGTGTGCTTGTTCTCCCCATGCTTTGTGGGGTTCCTTCGTGTACTCGGACATAGATAGATACTTTATTGATCTCGAAGGATATTCCAGATATCTAACAGCAATAGAGACAGTAACATAAAGGAGACAGGGTGTGGATGTGATTGCACACTGTATATCTTACATGTAGTCGGTCTACACGGGGTAATGTGAGAGCTGACCACTAGTGCAATCCTAAGAACTACGAGATATATATATAAGAAGCACATGAATAAAGTATACAGTATAAATCATGTTTAAAAAAAAGTTGGATGTGCAGCTGGGTGTCCCCTGCCCTGAACACCCTGAAATAGGCTCTAGGCTCCCTTTGACCCCGAATGAATGATTAAATCAATAATACCTAGAAACGAAACCATTTCTTTTTACACGATAAAAGTTATATTATTATGAATTGATATGTACTTCTTTTTACCTAAATACCACACTACTGTAATAAATGTTATGCCAAAATAGTATGCCACACAGTGTTACCATAGTAACCACAGGTCTCATGCTATTTTTGTATACTATGTAAGAGGCGTGTTCAAATCAAACAAGGACTGAAATTTCTCATTTGATATTTACAAGAGACTTCAAGAAAAATACGTTGATGAGCCCCTTAGCCGCATTAAAACATTCGAATGATGCAATCATTTTAAAGACGACCGCATGTCTGTGAATGACGATCCTGGCTGAAGTGGCTTGGAGCCCACTGAAGTCGATCCTGCGAACATTCAGTGAGTGGAACGCCTGATCCTTGATAACCAACGGATAACTTGTTGCTAACTGGCAGAAGAGACGCATCTGTCTGTGGGAACTGTACCCACAATCATGCACCTTATAGGAACTTGGCTGGGAGTTATTGCCACATTCCCATACAATACCTGACGTAGCTCCAAGCCATTTCACCGTGTTTGGGCCATTAAAGAACGTGCCAGATTCAGACGTGAAGCAGGCAGTCCAATCGTGGCTCCAGTGTACTGAGAAGATTTCCTATCTTATGGGTATCCAAGCTCTAGTGAAACACTGGGATAAATGCATTAGTGTAGCAGGGGATTATATAGAGAAATTAAGGGAGTTTTTACTCTTATAACTGTGTTGTGTTATTCTGCACAATCAAAAGTCCCAGTTTGACTTGAACAGAATTTCATTGATAATAATCTATCTATGAATGCTGCCTTGATTAACTGAAATGTAGATGTAAGAAATTCAGGAAGTAATAAGTGTTTTTTCAGGGTGTTTAGGACATTATTAAATACTTTATTTAGGAATTGTAATACAGGTTTGGAAATGATCTATGAATAATCTAGCAATAATATTTAATATAATCTATTGTGATAAAACCGCATAGGCAGTGCACACTATCTGATTGTGAATAGTTTTTGTGCTGAAAGCCTTTGTTTCACTCAGGCAGGTTTGTAAATGTCCTGGACATTGGTCTTGTGTGTTAATGATAGCAAGATTTTCCAAGGTTAATCTAGCAGAGGTTTGTTGATGACACAGGTTATAGAATGAGAGGGTGGAGGGAAGAAAAACAGCAAATGGATGTTTTGACGAATGTGTGTAGGCAAACTGGAGACATGAGGGTTAAACCAGGGGTGTGGGGGTGTGATTAGGCTTCTAGAGCTCATCACCTATCTTTCACAGTCGTGCACCGTTCCCCTTTCCGCTTGCCTGGCAGTTGTGAGGGCACCCTCTGGATTGCTTCACTGCCAGAGCATGCCGGACTCTGTTATCCTGGTATCCATCTGCGCTATTGATTTTTTTTTTTCCTTCGTTTTTTGGAGTTTCATCTTCCTCCTTTCTGGGCTGGTGTTTCAGAAGGTGCTGGTATTGGGGGTGTTAGGGGGAGGAAAAGGAGTGAGATCTGAAAGTGCTTGCAGGGGGTAGAACGGCTGGTTTATTTAGCTTGGACTGTGGATGCGCTGGCATAGGTGTTCTCAAAGTGTGTGTGAGTGTGTGTGTTTGAAAGCATGGAACTTTATGTGTATGTGAGTGTTCAAGCGTATGTGTGTGTTTCTCTTTTTTCTCTACTCTCTCCCTCTCTTGGGAACAACCCCTCCTTCTTTCCCCTCAGAGGCGTCCACACTCCACACACTTCTGGCGGTGCCTCCACCTAACCAACCCCCCCCTTACGCTTACACACACACACACACACACACTCCCTCTCTCACGCCTGCCTGCCGTCTCCTGTCCCAGGGGGCTTGAGCAGCGCTGCCGGCTCGCCCTGTGATTTGCAGGGGTTTGTCTAAGTGAGAAGCAATTAGAGCAGCGAACCTATTAATACATGCATGGTGTGGCCAAGCTGTGGCAGGATGAGCGAGAGCAGGATGCGGGCCTCATAGGGCTCTGCTCTGCCCTCCTCATCTCTCCTCTTTTTATCAGCAGGTACGCCGCCACACCATATCACGCCACCTCCCGCACTATCCTTCCCATTAATGAGATAATTGCTGCTTCTCATTTAAACCGCCGCGCTTCCAGGGCCCACGCCGACTTAATGTGTGTCTCCCAGAAGACAACAAAAGCCACAATTTTTTTTTGTTGCTCGTGCTGACTGGTTGGTGTGCTGTTTTTTTTTTTTTGTTGTTGTTTTTTTTTAGATGGAGACTTCTATAAAGAATTGTAGGGTTTCCTGCAAAGCCCCCACACACTTTCCATTGCAGATGATAATCAGCAGTAAGCAGCAGTATGGAAATGCTGTAGGAGGCAGTGGTGTATGGGTGGATGCAGGGTTCCCTCTGAATAAAAAAAAAGGGAAAAAAAATGTGTTTGTGTGTGGGGGGCGATTCTCATTTCTATTCTCTACTCCCACAACACACTCAACATAGGTTTAAGCCAAGCAGGCAGCATTCCTGTGAGTATTCTAAGCCTGTATCTCCTGGGTGGATGGGATGAGGTGTTGGGTAATTAAAGATGGAGTAATGAGAGGCGCTGCTTACAGCAGACTTAGTGCTTGATAAGAGGCTAATCCTCTAAAGTAAAGCTGAGATGACTAGGTCCCTGTTGAGCCCAGCTGCCCCGTCTTCCATAAGCAGCCCAGAAGGAATGCTTAAAAAAAAAAAAAAAGAATAAATAAATAAATAAATAGTATGAGGTGGATTTGTGCCGTGCGAAAAACAGCATTATCACATTTAAGTCTGGCCATAAGATTCTACACAGTACATCTGATGGTTGAATCTGTCAGGATGCCTCTTGTCTGTGCTATAAATAGAGAGAACAGAAAGCTTTTATTGAGTGGTTAAGCTATAAAGCTCTGTGCTATATTTTGCTTAAGTCTAGGCCTAAAGCTTTGAGACTGCGTATTAAGCAATTCTCTCTAATCATCGATTCATTTTTTGAAAATTTCGGAATATACAATTCTCAGGAAATAAATGACTTATCTTCCCATATGTATTCAATTTTATAACCTATACATGTATGATGTTGTAATTGTCTCTCAAATTGTGCTAAAAGCACCCATATTGTCGCAGGCAATGATTGTTAATGGCAACACATGGCAATCTGTTCCCATATGCTTGGCTTTGTAGAATCTATAATTCAGCACTAACAGATGTCTGAATGTTAATGTATTCATACGTGTATATTATGTGCCAGGCTTCGGCATGAGGGGTCACAGTGACCCTCTGCTCATGACCTCAGGTCACAGACACAACGCTTCCTTTGTAGGAACTGGGTAAAAAACTGAGTATTTATACATTTTGAGTGAGCTAGATGAAAGTTACGGCATCAAAACTTTTGACTGGATGATAAATGAGGCCACGCTGAGCACTGATTGGTGGAATCCAACTGAGCGGGTAATGAGAATTAATTTGCTGAAATAAGTGTGGAGGCCATGTGCTTGCTGGGCTTTTAAATCCTACTACAGGCAAAGCCACAAGGCCCAGTAGCATAGAAACCCTCCGTAGCATGGTGATAATGCCACTCCGCTGCCTCCCTGCCCCTACCCCAGCACTAACCATAAAGCAGCCGCTGCAACCTGACACCCGTGCTGCGGCAGGGATTTAATATCGTCTGCCACACACACACACACACACACACACACACACACACACACACTCAATGACTCACGCACCAGGGAAACCAGAGATTTTAGTATACCTCATGGTAAGGTTACCCTGCAGGCCCAGGCATGTTAGCTGCCACAGTGTTCACTTACATCATGTATATGTGTGAAAAGATCTACTTATAATTCTTAACTCATGCTTTTTGAATGTATGAGAAGCTTGCCCTTTTGTGAGACCCTACCAATCTAAAAGGTTAAAGGAACATCATGTAGAGAACTTGAGTTGAGTTTAATGCATTTGACCTTAGTTTTCATGTTACTGTCTAAAAGGTTAGAAATAGATTAAGTTGAATTTCTCCTGACACTTTGACTTTAAAATCTTGCTTCTATTGATTTCCTCTTCTTTTTTTTTTGAGCTTGTAATCATATAGGATGTGTTATCTTAGTTTTTTAAAGTTGTTTTCTGACAATATTTCATAGTGCAGAATTGAAAAGGAAAGTTTCACAGAACCGTTGTGAAACTTTTGCATTTTAAACATAAAGTGAAAGTATAAGGTTCAGAAGAACATGATGTTTGAAACTGGGCAGCTGAAGCTTAAACCTTTCTGTCTCTGACGGTGCATTGGGAAACAGAAAGCGGTGTTGTCCTAAACTGTGTGAAAGCTAACTGAACTAGCGAGAAGAGCAGAGCCGCCATGCTGCACAATATTGACAGGTTGGCACCCGGGGGCTCCTGCAGGATATGAACACTGCTGGAGGGGGGTTACTGCCATGCTTCCTTCCGTTGTGTGTGTTCATGTGCGTGTGCTCTCCAGCGTGCAACAGAGACAAGCAGCCAAGGCATTAAACTGATGTCTGTTATGCATTTTGTTCAGCTTGCTCAGTGCATAATAGCATGTTGGGTGGCTATGCGGTTCGGGGTCAGTCAGAGGGCTGTGAGCATGTGGGTCAGACGAGGACCCTTGGTGCTGTGATTGTATCGACCTCACTGTGACTTCTGCAACAATCAATAGGTCTCCCTTAAATTTTCATTTGTACCTGCTCTGCCTCACTTAGAAGAAGGGAAGAAAAAAAAAGAAAAAAACAGAAACAAATAGAAATCTGAATTAGCGTAGTATTTTCCCCTGGAGCTGGTGCATACTGATATTTTGTCCAACCAGGAAACATTTATTAGTTTACATTTCAGTCCTGAAACAATGGCCAAAAGCCATTAATAACTATATGCAGCTTGTTAGTCATGCAACAATCTCACTAGTGTTTATGTAAAATGGGACACTGTAATTTAGAGAAAAATACATTGACTGTTAGGTACATGACTAGCTTGCCCTAATTTGTTGGAAATACTGCTTTCTAAATATATCAATATTTATATTTGCAACAGTCTACAACAAATAGCAAAATGATACAGCATCTAATATAGACAACTGTGCCAAGATACCACAATCTCAAATACAACAATTAAAGTGTACGATTCAATTGTAAACCAAATTATCAAGTTGGTTGCAGTTTCTTTTATAATGATATTTTTTCATTTAAATTTATAATTATAATTTTGACACAATTTGCTTTAATGTATACATCATACATTTATTGCAAGTGGTATCTGTCACAGCCTGGGGAAACCCTCCACGTACGTAGTCAGCGGTTGACATCTTTTGATTCATTATTGAGCTTTCATACATACATACATGGATATGTATCCATTGCAGGCATCGCAATCACAAACTATCGCTTTTTAAAATCTAATTGCCCCCAAAGTGCAAAGAGATAGAAGTGCATTGAAACATTTCATTTCAGTCGCACAGAAAGACTAATCTGCTTATAGAAAAACAACAGTAATGCTAAATTACAAAATGAGAGATCACTTTGATTAACAGCTGCATTAATGTCAGTTTCATCACCTGAGGTTATGAGTCACTCATGGCATTTAAACAGAAGCCTCACTGTCATCTCTTCGCTCAGCTGATCTCTGTTAAGGCTAATACTGATTTAAAAATAATCATCGGTTAATTCAGGTCAGTCCTTACTGTATCTATTGACATGATCTTATTTGTCTCCTTACGGTAATTTAAACATTTTAACTTTGTCGGCTGTGCAAAGTGTTTAAGTGCTCTTCTTCATTGTGGTCAATTTGACATCTGCTACCAGATTGCAAACTAAACTGAATTAGGATATACTGTATAATGCCATGTTACCGTCTATACCTTGGTCTTGAGAAGAACAGCAATGTTTTGGATATCTTTAGGCTGAGTTTCAGATTTTTCTTTACCTGACATGATTTTTCAGTTCCTCATTGTTTTGTGTATAACAATATATGAATGTATGTTTTTTTAGGTTGAAAAACTAGATTTAGGTCAAAGGATGTTTTTTTTTGTTTTTTTTGTCATTTTTGCCTGTTTTCCAGGATTCAGCTACCATGATATCCACTGGGGTTTTGCAGACCGCTACATATACATACTGTCTCTATTTTGATCTAACTTCTGGAGAAACAGTGGTGTGATGACTAAATATAGTATAGGACAAATAATCAGAAATGGAGAGCCTACATGACATTACTGACGTCCTTACTTACTTATTACCAGACAGTGGATGATGAAAATGAGTACACACCCTTTACCCACAATATTTTTTACATTTAGTAAATTAGTAATTAGTTTTATGCCTGATCTGTACAAAACACTATACAAAACACTTGACAATAAAAATTAAAAGCTAACAATAAAACATTTCTTAACACTCACCAATTTGTAACAACTCAGTATAAATCTTATACACAATGTGTCTGTTAATTTTCCAGCTGAAATATATTTCCAGTTAAAGGATTTTTGTTAGCAACTGATTTATTGTGTGTATATTTAAGAGTTTCTATTTACATTGACTTCCTAAATAGGATAGCGGTTAGCAATTAGCTAACCTAATCAACTTTATCTCTTAAGAAGCACGAGGACTGGAGATGTAGGTTCTCTTTTAAATTTTATACTAATAAAGAGGTGAAACTGAGTATATGACTGTAAAATAAGACTGATATCTACACTAATTGAATCTGTTGTTACTGAAAGCCACTGCATGTTACAGTTAGCAATTCTAACCTTACAATGTGCCTAAATTCCATAAACAAGCTTAACAAACAATTACCTCAAAACAGTAACACTTACAAAACCAGCTTGCAATTATTTCTCATTGAGAAAGCAGTCTGATGTGAAATGTTAAACACTCACACACACACGTTTTGGGAGAGCGGTCAGAGGATTCCACCTTAACTAAACAATAGCCACGGCTGCTTCACTACCACCAGGAACATCATGATCAATAGGGGAATCTAAAGAGTGCAAGTGATGGAAAATAATCGAAAGTGAATTGTTCAGCTTTAAAATCAAACAAATAAAATATCTTGATTTAATAAGTTTATCCTCCTTCACATGAACAGCCTCATGAATAATCAATGTTCACACAATCACTTGATTTTCTAACACCTGTGTAGAATCCGTAATCGGTTTGATAGCTTGAATATAAGGAAGTGTTTATCATGGCTTGCAGTTTTCAGGTGTAGTGTGGTCTCCACAGACCTCCCAAAACACCTGTGTGACAAAGTAATAAATTGTAAAGGAATACACCAGATAAGATAAAAGATTTCCAAAGATTTACCTGAAGCACTGTTAAGGCCATCATTAAGAAGTGGAAAGTACAAGGCACTATACACAGTCTGCCAAATGTAGGGCATCCTTCAAGACTAGAAGAACCAAATGGCAAATTTGAAAACTTGCAGGAGATGAATAAGAAGAAAACATGTGCATCACACAAGTATATGAAAAATATTGCACACATCTGGCCTTTTAAAAAGTCAATCTGGAGTCCTGTTTAATGTTTGCACAAGGATCCTGCAACAAACTAATGATCATGAACTAATGATCATATGGTTTGGTGGTCATATGAAACCAAAGTGAATTACAACACAGAAACCCAACAACAGAAGACTATTTTTGACTGTGAAACATGGTGGTGGAAGCATCATAACATGGGGATATTTCTCATCTGCAGGGACTAGGGAACTAGATATTGAGAGGACCATAGAAGGTGTGAAGTACAGAAATTCTGTGTGAGAGCTACAAGAAATCAGGAAGAAAAAAAAAAAGAAAATGGGTTGGAAGTTTTTTTTGGATGTTGCAACAGGACACTGATGCCAAGTGTAAGGCTAAAGCTTGCATGGAGTGGCTTGCTGGGAGCATGGAGGATGTTTTAGAGTGGATTAGAAAGAGTCAAAGATCTAAGCCCTACTGAAAAGCTGTAGAATTACCTTAAGTTTGCTGTCTACTAGCAAAAAAAAAAAAACATCTAACCTCTCCCATCTTGTACAGTTCCACAAAGATGTGTAGGGTATACAAACCTTGTGGAGAGTTATCCAAAAAGACTGGCAGCTGTGGTTGTTGCCAAAGGTGCCTAAACCAAGTATTGACTTTAAAAGGTGTATACATTTTAGTTTAAAGAACTGACAAAATGTGAAAAGTGTGTCTATTTTTATTCTTCTATCCACCACAGGGGTTAATGTGGGCTGGTACAGTCGGGTACTACATGACAAATGATTCAGGGGTGGAACACGGTGCACTGAAGAAGTTGTCCTGAATTGCTTCTGAACCATCTGTGTCATCCTTGTTGTGGTTCAATCACTCATTATTGCTAGTTAATGCAAGTGCGAGCTTCCTCCAATATGGTGACATGTTCATGAGTCACATCACCTCTTTTTCATGGTTAACACGAGCTACAAAGCTAATTAGCTTCTAACAAAAGTCTGGAATACTCTAACATTTGAACGAGGACATGACTTGGTGTGTGAAACAGGGGAGTGTACGCCCTACATTGTACACTATCTTTCCATTTTGTTCAATTTGATATGGTTTATCCTCCTCACCTTTTGGTTACATGGTACCAGTAACACTTTAAATATACTTTTACCCTTGTTAACTGCAAATGAAATCAGCTGTTGAAGTTATTTTTAATTCACATCAGAAGAAAATGCAATAACAAGTTTGTCAGAGAGACCAGGCCGCAGGCTGGCCTTTAATATTTTGAGCTCATCATTATAAACATACCAGAGTCAGCAATACAAAATGGCAATGCTATAGCATTCGTATTACGTATATTAATTGCCATGTTGATGTACACTAGGAAAACACTCTGGTCCTGTGCCAACACATGAAACATCTTTCTTTGAATTTAAGGCCCAAGTGAATTTAACCCCTGTACTCATGACTGCTCATTCATATTGATGTGGAAAGTCATTCCGTGGACATGTAGGCAGGATACAGTTTCTCTGTGGTGTGTATTGCCACTGAGTCATTAGTCTTATTTCAGCCTTTTTGTTACAACTGGCAATGTGTTATGTATGTATGTATGTGGCATCGTAACAGTTGAATGCTTGCATCATGTTTTTCCATCTGCAGATGAAGATCTTTGGGTCTATGATGAGAAGCCCCCTGGCCTTGCTGTGGTGTAGGGCAGAAACAGTGGCTCCTGGGTGATCAAAGTCAAACACAGCGTGCGCGTGGGTGTGTTTTTCGATGCCACCGACGCAGGCAAGCCCTTCTGTGGCCTGTTTGTGTTCTATATCTATGCACATGACATTTTCACTTTTCGCTCTTGTCTCTCCCCCTCATTCTCATTTTCATTCCCCACAAGCCCCAGTCATAGTGTGTGTACATGTGCGTGTATATGTGCCCCCACGGACTTTAGGGTTTCCCTCCGGTGTGTATGTGTGGGTGCAGCTCACATTCTGCACATACGTTCCACACCCACGTTCTCGAGGGTCACACTTTTCCACTTCTTATTGACTTGGTAGCACGTCACATAAAAAGCTACATTACTCAATAATGACTTTCTACTCTAGTTTTATTATCTACTGAGTTTGAAATATATATATAAAATACATATGGAAAAAAGTGTTGTAGACATTCTGTAAAACTGGAGATTATTAAGAGTAAAGCGAAATGAACAAAATTATGGATTCTGGATAAAGTGAATCTGTAACTACTGAATCTTGATTCTCATGATCTTTTGTGTGCACATGCACAGAAACATACGCGCAGATGATTTAAGAGTGTGAGGTGTGTGTATGTTTTTTTCTCTTCACCCTGGTGTTTGACTTGTGAACCGTGGCCCAGGCAGGAAGCGCGTCACGGTGCTAACTGGAACCAGATGTCAAAACCCGCTGGGGATTCTCACAATGGAACATGCTAGTCAAAGGGAAACTTTCCTCTCTCTCTCTTTTTTCTCTTTCTCTCTAGCAATATCAAAGCTCCTGCCTGTCTAGATGCTGATTGATCGCTAGGAACAGAGAGTCACCACCAGTGTACATTCAGTAAAAGAAAGAGAGATAAAGGGAGCCAGGGTAACATAGAAAGAGAGAGAGAGAGAGAGAGAGAGTGTGAGTGAAAGCCTACCATAAGTTTGTTGCCTTGGAAACTGCAGTACTTGGGGGGAAAAATGAAGAAAGAAGAGCTCTGTTGGTTAGCTCTTCTTACTGTTGGGGCATGGACATTCTGCACCTGATGCATGATTTTAATTATTGATGTTTTTAATTTGTGGATACACCAGGCAAGAGACTCCAGGAGAGGAGAGGGATGAATAAATGAATGGATCAATGATGATTTATGATTTTCTGCCCAGCTCCCACGTGCACTCCACTGACTTCGTGTAGTGCTTGTCTCAATTCCCTTTTCTAGTTTTTGTTCTCGGGGTAGGTCGTATGTTCACGTTGGTGTGAGGTGTGTGTGGTATAATTTCTTGTCTCTGGAAGGGCAAATAGTCAAGAGACCAGACTCCTTTCTAAGTCCTTTTGGCCTGTTCTACAAATACTAGCATGTGACCACCATGCTGCCTCAGCTCCAATGAAGTCATTAACACCTGTTTTCCATCTTGGAAAACAAGCTCATAAAACGAACTTCAGATTAACAAAAGTGTTTAATTGAAGGGTTGGACCAATCAACAATGTCCAATATTAAAATATCACCCAATTTGTTGCTATCATACAGTAAAGTAAATAGTCTGAAATAAAATAAAAAAAAAAAGCTTCCTGCAAAATTTCTAGAATTATGTTTCAGGAAATCACTTTTCTGTAAAGGCTCCTGCTTTGAAAACTGCCATTTACCTGACAGGCTCAGTGTTAAGCTGCTGATAGAATTCAGAAAGTCATAAAAGATCACAGTAGTCTTGACTGGGCAGAACCAACCGTAAGCAGATGCTGAGAAGAAAAAAAAAAGGAGAGGTGGGAAAAATATATGTGGCACAGCTATATGAGTGATTTCTTAAAAGCTATGTTGCATCTGAAACAACTTAACTCACCCCATTTGCACCTCTCTTGGGAAAAGAACAACTGTCCATGCAAATTTCAACCCTATCAAATAAAAATAGTTCAAGTGCACATAGAACAAAAATCACTGCTTTAACAGAAGATGACGTACTGTATATGGTCTTATGACTAATGGGAAGACCACCCATGTGTTTCCTCTCGAAACTAAGTTAAAAAAAGGAGAAGCCTATAAAAAGTCCCTGATACATCATCCTTGTTTTCTGGTCATTCTCGTCAACCTGAGTGACCCAGATGGCCTGGTTCCATCCACACATAAAGCAAGTTGATGAAAAGCAATATTCAGCCACTAGAGAGTTACTTCTGGCAGCTAAAACAGAAATATTGCCACAATTATTTAACCCTCTGTCAATATTGTAGGTTTCCTTTTAACTTGGAGAGGATGAACTATGTTGTATGTTATAACCTTGATACGATCATAATTTTATACTTAATAGCACTTATTTCAATCATATTTTAGACTATTGCAGTACAAATGTGGAGGAATGTTAGTACTTCAAAATGCAAACGAGTGAGTGTACCATTTAACTGCTATGGTAATAATTAAATAATTATACATAATGTGCATATTGTTCCTTAGAAATTGGGGAAGATTTTGATCTTGATTCTAAGCCCCCCCAAAACACACCTTCTTTTCACTTTGAGGTTTCCTCTGCAACTCCTTAAAGGCTAGGACCAAATGTGCCACTGGAACAAAAATGCACATGCTAGAATGCTATACATTTTGCAAACCAGTATGTCAGCTCACACATTGATCGTCTATAAAATGTAAAACATTAACATTAAGCCACATTTTGGGGGGTTTTGGGAATCCCTTGTGCCACCAGCAGTGCGTCCCTCGAGGTGTGGCGCATCAGGGCCTCTGGGGGTGTACTGTGGTGGCTGGCGCTAAGACGTGGGCAGCTGATCCTTTGGGTGCTGCAGGTTGCCCGGTTCGGTCTCCGTGGGTCAGAATTGTTTGTCCCGAGCGTCCCAGTAATGGTACGTCAGACCGGATTGAGATCCGAGAAGTTTGCAAGCCGGGTTGGTGGCCTTGGGTTCTTGTCTGCTCGACCCCATGCGTGGTGTGCTGTGGTGCACAGGGTGTTCTGGTTCCTTTATTTCAAGGGCAGCAATTGCTTTTTTTGGCGATTTGTGCTGCATTGGCTTTTCTGTGGGATCGAAAAAGATGGACTGGCCTTTAGTCCTTTTTTCCAATTTACTGATGTATAGGTGGACATCAATGTTGTTCAATTTCATAATGTTATGGCTGATTGGTATATAATCAGGTTCTACACCCGCCTCCATACCTCTCTCTATAGAAGAAGCTTTTGCATATTATATTACAGTAAATATGCATAATCTTTCATCAGGTCACAGCTTCAGTGTTCTCTTAAATGCACACAAGAGCTCAATAATGAAATCTTGGTTCATTATGGAATAATATAGTCATTCACTTGAGCTGCTGTGCTATGAAATATTTTCGTCACCTTCTCAGCTGTGTTGGGTTAAGGATCCTGTATTGGTTTACCAAAGAAGACATAACACCAATCTACACTATATTCCCTGCCTCTGCTGTACTGTGCTCCTGTTTTGTATTCTATAGGTACATCTAGGTCTATTCTCAAAAAACATTTGGGTCTGTTTCTGTACGCCAGTGGATTTACCAAGCGTCTCCATGCACGGCACCGCTGTTAACATCGCAGATGACCCGTGCTCACTAACATACGTACATTTGTGCTCTATTGCACTAAATGTTCTGGCACATCCTCCTCCATCATTCTTTTCCATCATTATCAATATGGAGCAGAAGTTTGCCTTTTACTTCCTAGCTAGATCTGCCACTCAATTCACTCTGCACTGTGCCAACACAGCGTTAAATGAAGGTGATGAGTAGGTAGCAGGATATTCATAGTCTACAAGGTGCATTATTTTTAGCATCATGCTGTATTAAGGGAAAGGCTCCTGTCATATTGAGACCCCTGTTCCTAAACATTTTAATGTGTTAACATTGATAGATTAGTTACTCTGCATCCACCATACTCACTTCTGTCGCCTCAAACAGTACATGCCACATTTATGTTTGAATGCCGCCGTCATCTATGACAATAATAACCATGAATCAAAGACTAGTCAGCACATTCCCATCTGATGGTGTATGTTTAACAATAACAACAGGACTAGGTGCAATACTGAGCATCTTTGATTCCACCACCTCAATTTGCCGAAATGAGAAAACGGAAAAGGAAGAGTGTGACATCGCAAGAACCTTTTAAAGGCTTCCCACTTGTTCATGGTCATGACCACAATCTTTCCTGACTGCTTAAACCTTGATATTTATCACCAGAACATGAGACAGAATTCACCGAACCATGTTTAAACTTGCAAAACTGCCCACTCTAAAAAGTACATGTTTGTGACCTCCCAGAAAGTTGTGTGTTACATAACACGGATTAATTGCTATATAAAATTCCAATATTGGCAAGGTGGCTTAGTGTTTGTCCCGAGCGTCCCAGTAATGGTACATCAGACCGGATTGAGATCTGAGAAGTTTGCAAGCCGGGTTGGTGGCCTTGGGTTCTTGTCTGCTCGACCCCATGCGTGGTGTGCTGTGGTGCACAGGGTGTTCACCTGGCACCTCCAGGGTCCGGGTTCGATTCTTGGAGTTTGTGCTTGTAGTTTGCATGTTCTCTTCGTGCTTGGTGGGTTTCCTCTAGGTACTCTGGTTTCTTCCCATAGGCCAACGGCATACATTGCATACAGGTTAATTGTCATTCCCAAAATTGCTTGTAGTGTGTTAATATTGACCAGAGGTCCTACCATGGTTGTAAAAATTGGAATGCATATAAAATGGTCACCATTGGTCTCCATGGTCCCTAGGTGGACTACAGATGGATGAATGGAATGTCCAATATACAATATTAAAACCAATGAGACACTTTACCAGTGGATATGAGTTCAAATGTCACACCCTGGAAATGCTGGATTTGCCCATACAAGTTTGCTTTATGAAATATTGTTAAATATCTTTGTCTAACTTACTGTGACATTAATATCTGCCATTCTTTGCTAAAATGTGCATTTGCCTCTGTGTGTGTGTGTGTGTGTGTGTGTGTGTGTGTGTGTGTGTGTGTGTGTGTGTGTGTGTGTGTGTGTGCATGTGTGCATGTGTGTGTATGTGCATGTGTGCGAGGCACTCTCTGTGGGTGTTTAACAGCTTTAGTCCTGTAGCATGGTGCTGTGATTTTGACTCTCCCTGCTTCCTGCCACAGGCTCCTGGTGTCAGCTGCTGCTGACGCTAATTGAACCCTGTTGGTGAGGTAAGGATGGAAGGGCAAAAGAAAAGATGAAAAAACACTGTTGAGGCCTGGGTACTTCCTGGAGGTTTTGACCCCTGCTTGTCGACCTCCCTCAGTCATGACACTTAGTCTGATCTGCAGGTAAATAGGTATTCACATTTCAGAGAATATAGATTAATTTTCTTGTTTTTCTGCATCCTTACATGTGTGCATTAAATACTGACCTAGTCTACAACTCAAATTCTGAAATATTTTACAATATATATATATATATATATATATATATATATATATTTTATCCTGTGATTTGTGTTGCATTGGCTTTTCTTGGAATCAGACCGGACAGGCTAGTCTTGTCTAACATTAACACATTAACACTAATTGTTATTCGGATCACAGGCACACAAGGCTTAAAACATGCCCGCGGGCCCAAAGGTTGGCCTGTCCAGTTGGATCTCACAGAAAAAAACAATGTAACACAATTCACTGAAAAGAATTCATGCTGGCCACAACAGAAAGACACCAGAACACCCAGTGCACCACAGCCACCTATGGACAGAGCCCAGCAGTCAAAGAGCCTAAGGTTGCTGACCCAGCCACCAAACGTAACAGATCCCAACCCGGTCCAGCAACCATGGAATATGCCGGTTAAACAACTGCAACTGCCGGTTAAACTACATACTGCAACCCATAGCACCCCAAGAATCTGAGGTTGATGCCAGACACCACAGCATACCCCCAGAGCTCTTGTGGAGTCATGCCCTGAGGGGGCAGAGCTGCTCAGGTTGCACAAGAGGAACCTGCACAACACTGGACATAATGTCATGTGTCATAATTTTATTGCTGATCAGTTTATATACAGACACCAGTTATTCGTCTATTTTTAAATACACCAGCTGTCACTGGTAAATTCCCTTTAATGTCGAGGGTAACTATAGGCTGTTTCAGCTCATACAGTACTGTATTTTTCAGGATCCTTAGCATCTCACTGTGAGCTGAGTGTTAGCCTGTGTACTGTTGTTATGTTTGGCCAGTAAAAATGATTGGTGTGATTGGTGCCCATATCCTGGATGCTGTGCTCAGGTCAGTGACAGGATGCGACAGAAAAGGTAGTTAAGAGGATTGTACGCTGGTGATCTGTAAGCCAATGAACACCACTGGAGGCAAAGCAGATCTTGTAAGTAACGTATATATTGGTGTGTATATTGCACAATGTTAATTATTATCTTGACAGCACTTTTGAATTGTAATTAAATTAGTATGAGAAAGGTGAAAAAAGGATGCATAGTTTATTTCTAGTTCGAATTCTTTCCTGCTTTGTTTGCCTCAAGCATATCTCTTTAAGAAAACCCAGCTGAATAAGAGATTGAGTTCACGCCTTTTGTAAGACAAGCGTTCTCGATACGCCAGCATCTCCACGCAACCTTTGCTTCGCTTGGTTTCCTCCACTCATTGGCCTGGGATGATACAATTGTGTTATAGAGTGATGTATGAACCTCACGACAGATGCTCTGAATACATTTTCTATGTTTCATTTTGCCCAGGCCACCGGGGCTTTGGTCAATATCAATTGCAATGCCTGGCTCTGGACAGAAAATTCATTTCAATTACAATTACCATCGTGACGACGTTGATTTATGGCGTTGTTTTCTTACCAGCGCCTTCCCACTCCCATTAATCAGTGGATGCCTGCCCGTATGATCCGCACTTCATCTACCTGCCAAGTGGAATTGCTCCGCTGAGCATTCTCGCACCATGCCCCCCGCCAGCGGCTACTGGGCCCGCGGGGAATATTAGTGTCCTTAATTCACACTCCATCTCCCTGCATTTCCTCACAGTGCTGCTACCTTGTAGAAATCCTAACTTGAAGCTTTCCCTCATATAGCTCACTGCATAGGAGCAACAACATGACTAATTGTGCTAGCTGTATGTTCTCGAAAGCGTCTGAGGAAAGAGGAGCATTGACGTTTGCTGAGCTTTATGGTTGAGAAATGCAATCCTGCCGTACACACGGATGTAAATTGGACTTTTTGTTAGTGTCGGAACCGTTATGGTGCTGCTTCTTATTCACGAGCTTCCTAAAGCGCGAACACTAAATTCACATGGACGCTCACATACAGTAGTCATTCATGCTTAGGCTAATATTTCCTTCGTTCATTCTTGCACTCTTTATATGCATAATTTTACATACACACACTCCAATGCTTTCAATTCTTAATTCAATAAACAAGTTCATTCCATATTTATAAGGGGTGGCTAATTTGTGGGGCCCGTAAATAGAACTTGCTGTTGAGATAAAATGGCACGAGACATGTAGAACAGTTTACTAAGTACCCTCTTATAATTCACCATTTGGTTACAATTGGTCTGCTACACACCGTACCTATTTTAGATTGTCTGGAAATGTTACAGAATCTGGTCTCCTTTCTCGTCAGGTCCCTCCTCCGTGTTTCAGGGTGAGTCATGGGTCCAGACATTGTCTAAATCTGCAAGAAGGGAGCAGCAGCAGGGAGAGGTTAGAGGAGCCGCCTCAGCTGCGCCGATGCTGTGTTGTGTTTACAGTGCTCAGCCAGGTCCCCACAGCTTTGGCAGCCGCCACCGGATCCTGCCGTGCTCTCCCGCTGCGGTCCCATCTAAAACGTCATGTGTGGAATGGAAACCGCCTACACATTCGTCGGCGCCCCTATGTTTCGAAAAAATAGTTGTATTTCAGCGCTCCAATAAAAACAAAGCACCATGGTCAGGACTGGACACAATGAGCATCTGTTTGGACAACATTCTGACGGTGTGTTCCTTTGGGTACTTAAGGGAAGGAACGAGGGACCACGCTTCTTTCCTTCCCTTTGTAGACGTTTATTTTCCGGAATCGGAATATCCAGACAGGACACAGACATCAGACACACTTACTAGATATTAAACATCTTGTATGCTAGTGTTTGCTTTAATTTCGATGAGCTTTCCAGGTTAAAAAAACAAACAAACAAGTGATTTAACAAAAAAAAAAAAATCATAAATAAAGTAATTTGTTTAAATCTACCAGCAAGTTACATAATATGCTTAGCTTTGGAATTCTCCAGAAAAGAACTAAATGTCAAATATTTAAAAGAATTTCCTTCTGGAAATCCCTGTGGTTAGACTGGCTGGACCACTCCTTTTGAAGGAACTGTTTCCTTGTCTGGCTAAATCAATACAAGTCTACAGTAGAAGTGAACTTTATGCTTAATATGTTTTTTTTTTGGAGCTGGGGGAAAAAGTATGAAAAATCTACATCCCGATGAGGTGACCTGACCCAGAACTTATCAGCTCTGCTATTAGAGTTGAAGGTCTCCCAAATCTCAAGGCCATGTTTAAGGAAATTCCCATCATCACTCTGTATTTGTGAGTAATCATGATCACATTTCCAGCTGCATGACAGTAACCTAAATCTGGCCACCATGTGGTTCAACTTTCTGGACATTCTTATAAACTTTGAAGAATGCCTTCCCAGGCAGATAGACCTGGTGAATGTGAACAAAAAGGATGCAAAGTACGATTTATTGCAGCTCCATGTACATGCATATTGGATCAATTTTTGACAATACTTTCTGTTTGGCGCCCTCAGAAACCCTGCCGCCACCACTCCCCTGAGTCAGATGAAGTCAGGCAGGCAGGAGGCAGACAGAAAGAGTTCTCTCCAGAAAGAGCAGCTCCTCCGCAGGGTTGGTCAGATGAAAGGCGATGAGCAGTATCGATCGGGTAGCAGGGGAAGAATGGCCGGCGGTGTGCGTGAGGCAGAGCTGTTGGAGAATAAGAACGAGCCTGGGGGGCATCAGGACCTCTGAGGGTGGGAGGGGGGTGTGTTAAAGCAGGAGATAGGCTGATGGGCTGTCAGTGAATCCCTCCATCTCTGCACTCCATTTCCACACAGCTCCACAGTGTGCAGCGTAGTGTTGCTGATGAGAACTGTTGGAGCGGAGCTAGCCAGCTCAGGGTCAGAGAAACGGCTGACCTGAAGAACATGGATCCCACACACACACACACACACACACACACACACACACACACACACACACACACACACACACACACACACAGTCTTATGCTGGACCACACACATAAAATTCCCAAACCATACAATATGTATAATATTCTTATAAACAATACAAAAAAACAAGAAAACAAAATTTCCTTGGTTTTGTGGTCCTGGTTGTGTAGCAGTGGACCTATTTAAAATCTATATTTGTTTCTTTTTTTTTTTTTTTATCACTTAGTGTACTATTTATGGTGCTATTTAAGTGTTATGCCAACCAAGTGCTAATTCTCAGTAGAAAAATTATATTCAATTTATAGCTCTGAAATTATTACTACAAGTATGCTAAATACCACATACATAATTTCTTTGAGCTTCAACTTGACTTCTTAGAATTAACATCTGGAGAAGGCAATCTGGTGAATAATGGTAAATATCACATCTTGGGCAGCATGGTGGCTCAGTGGTTAGCGCTGTCGCCTTGCACTTCCAGGCTCTGGGTTTGATTTCCGCCTCGGATCTGTGTGCGAGTTTGCACCTTCTCCCCCGTGCTTGGTGGGTTTCCTCCGGGTGCTTCAGTTTCCTCCAACAGTCCAAAAACATGCAGATCAGATTAGGCTGATTGGCATTCCCAAATTGCTCTAGTGTGTAAATGTACAGTATGTGTGAATGTTGTCCAGAGGTCCTACCACGATGGTAGAAATTGGAAACACCAAGAGAAACCCTTTATAGCGCCCATCACCATTTGATCTGATTTTATATTTAAAAAAAAAAATCAGTTGAAAGAGTAATACAGGCTACTTTTACTCTCTTATAAGAGTACTTTTACTTACATTCTTTTCAGCTACTCTCTTCTTAGGGTTTCCTGCTACAGTTTTCCTAGGTGCTGAATTGGAAAAAAGGTTCAGGTAAGCAACTCAGAGTGTTGGTTCTAAAATGCCAATATGCTCTAAGCCTAGGTTTTCCTGAAGGGGATTTGAAGAATTTGGAATACAGGATCTTCATTTTTTTTTTTACTTTTACTTGAGACATAATTTCTTTTTAGCTAACACTTGAGTCTCAAATGAGTCTGCAAACCCCTCCCCGACCCACCCACCCAAATTTACCCTGTCTGTCTGAGACCACTGAGACACCTTGGGGCAAACTCAAGATCATGCTTTCAACATGGTCATGTATTATTAATGCTTATAATCTTCCTGTAACACGTTTGGAGAGTCCTATGATTTCATTTTTTAACTCTTCATTGTGAATCATGTTGGTAGATAATCCGTTTTTGCTGGAGGAGTGTAAAGTTTTTGTTGTATGTTTTAATTAGGCTAAACTTCCAATCTCACTTTACCATTTAGAGTAATGTGAGATTGGAAAAGTAAAAGTTTAACTGAATGATCAATGATTTCTAGCTAAATAAGGATATAACTGAATACAAATACACTACTTGAAATGGACAGATATGTTCATATATGTGGTCAAATACAGATATGTATGGGAGTAATTTTAGGAAATTTTGTCAGAAAGGTTGACAAGACATCTGGTTTACACTAGAAGTAGATTAATGGAAGTGATCAGATACGACGCTCAAAAACAAAGTCCTTAATAACTGCCTGGTCAAGATTGTGGCCTTTTAAATTAAGCTAAAACTTTGTCCATATTTCATTAAACAGAATTACACACAGCTAGTCATGTGCAATTCTGAACACAAATGATGCAACTGAGGTTGAAAAACTATCAGATCCAGGATTCACAGATAGTGAGTGACACAGTGGCATTTCTATCTCTGCTTTCCCCCCTTTCTAGTGTTTCTCTGAGCTTAGTGATTTTTTTTTAAAACACTTCTGGTTTAAATTGGAATAAAGATGCAGGTACTTGAGTGGCTAAACAGATGCAGATACACAAAGTGTCATTGGATTACAACCCTAATGCATTTTTAAAATAAATTTCCTTTAATATTTGTTTAAATTCCATATACTCCAAAACATTATAAAGGTGGTTTAGGGTGTGACCAACTTTTAGTGTCGAAGTGCCCCAAGGGACAGATCGGCCTGCACGGCACACTAATTGAAACGTGTTGGCGACTCATTGACGTCTTGGCTCTTGTTGTAGGACTTTTTCAAACCACAGCACTGCTGGTTTCACTTCACATGAGGAAAAATCAATAATTACCAGAGAGATCAGAAAGCATTTTCTGCAAGCAAATATATAACTTTTCCAGTGCTGCTAGTTTCAGCTAGCTGATTGTACTGTTGTGAATTCACATTATCACACATACACACATACATACATACATATCTATCTATCTATCTATCTATCTATCTATCTATCTATCTATCTATCTATCTATCTATCTATCTATCAATTATATATTTTTCAAAAATCCTATACATAAATATACACTATGTTTGTTGGCTAAATTATAAAAAGAAGAAGCATCCAGCAGTGAACATTTTGTAAAGAACATTGTGATTTGGTCTTCTTGGAACCAAACTAAGACCTAAAGGTTGAGCCTGAGTTATTTTGTAATATTTTTTATATTCGTCTTGGGTGGCTGACAGTGTTTAATTGTAAGGAGTTTTTCTTCATGACAAGAAGGAACTCACTATACTATACTTTTCTTGCCAAGCTTAAAAAGGAAAAAATAAAGTAAGTAGTAATATTGAAAATTTAATCAAGCTCTGACTCTGTCTTGGTAGGAACTAAGATAGCATTTACAATACATACAAGCTTTCTCATAGCACCCTGTATATTATAGAATTGCTGTATATAGTCTTGAGCTGGTTAGAGCTGCATTTTTTTTTTTTTTTTTTTTTTTTTGCTGTCTGCCATATTTCCTATTTTAATCAAGTTTTCTAATGCATCACTTTCTAATCTGGGTGTGTTTGCTCCCAGTTACAGCGAAAAATAGTAGCAAGCAGCATAATGAGCATTGCCCCACTGGTTATCTTATAGTAGGCTGAATTTAATTGTTTCTGTAGCCTAAATAAATGTTCTATAAATGCAATTCTGTGGAGAGCTGACTGTAAGCTTTGCTCTAAAACCCCTTTGCATATTGTAAACCCTATGAAAAATGGATTGTGGAAGAGATAAGAAATAATTTATGGTCCTATCACAGCCTCACACAAACAGTTGAAAACTGGTGCCAATGACTCCCACAAGCCCAGGAAGGCCCAATCTTTTCCCCCACAAATTATTAAAGGCAAGGGTGTGCTCATGCCATATATGCATCCCTGCAGAAATGAACTACAGAAGACAGTTTAACAAAACCTCTAAACACACTTTGACACAATCTCTAGGCAGGATCCAAATAACAATATTAGTTTAGTTTAGTTTGTTCCTTTAGGCACATTTTAATAAATGTGTACACAGATACATTTCGCTGTACAATAAAATATCCAGAACAGTATTTGATTGCTTTATCGTGGACAGGGTCTGTGGATGATTCTGAGGTGATTTACTATTAACCACTACAAAAGTTCATGCAGAAGCCTACTACTGTAAGTGGGACTCTAGATTTTAATATGGTGTTTACCTTATAATTTCACTACTGTATAGTGGAGTTAGAAAGTCTAGAAATTAGAAATTTAATTGAAAAAAATAATAGAAAAGGGGAATATGAAACACTTGGCCTACACACTCCTTAACTAATATTTGGTTAAAAGATATTTTTCTATCCATTTTTGGGGTCTGTTGGTGTAAAATTCTACCACCTTACCAAATCTTGACTGTCACTTTTATTTCACTCCTATTTCAAATTGTGCCCAACCCTCTTCATGTCATCACACGTTTCTGGAAGGATTCAGATCTAGGCACTGACTGGGAAATTTCAAAACACAGATCTTCTTCTTCTGAAGCCATTTCTTTGTTGACATCTTCACCTGTCTTACAGATCAAATTTGTGCAAAAAAGATTGTTATTTGGAGCTACCCATGATTGCCAATTACCTTGAATAGAGCCCCAATCACTTATGATGAGAAACAGCTTTATTGCATGATGATGCCACCACCATGCTTCACCATGGGGACATTATTCTTTTTGCACCAAATATAGGTTTTTAGAATGATGCCAAAAAAGTTATACCTTGGTCTTATCAGACCATAGCAGATTTTTCTTGATGGGTTGTGATAATTTAGACTGGCTTATCTGGGGTTTTTTTTTTGTCATAAGAAAGGGTCACCCTGTGTTAAATCCCAGACATGTAAAGGATATGAGAAACTGTTATCATACAGCATGCAGGGAGCATTCAGCACTTGCCAAATATTCTTGGAGCTCAGTTGATGTAGCTGGAGGTTTCTTGTGAGCCTCCCTGATAAATTTTCTTCTTTCTCCTTCCCTCAATTTTGGAAGGACGTTTGGTTCTTTGTTATGCCCCATTTTCTCCACATGTTGATAATGGCCTTAACCACTGTTCCATGGTACATCAAATGTTTCGGAAATTCTTTTGTACCCCTCTCCTGATCAACACATTTCAACATTGACGTTCTGTACATGCTTTGTAAGCTCTTTGTTGACCATGGCTTAAGCAGTCAGGTGAAACTGAGAAAGTGAAAATCGCTGACATAGGAAACACCTTCCTTAAATTTTATATATACATTTCAAATGTACGAATATTTGAAACATTCTTCCGAATCATAATTCTTTCCCACTGTTCAAGCCAGCCTATTTAAAACAGAAATGTGTGTGTGTGTACATGTGTACAAGAGCATGCATGTGTGTGCTCTAGGAAATGATATGAAGTATCTTGGGCGGTCAGAGGGGCAGTGCGGGTGTTGCGTCTTCAATCGTTCCTGTGGGTGCTGACAGCTCCTGACGCTACTCTCAACTTCAGCTCTTCTCAGGCCGCCGGATCTCAGCATGCCGTATGACCCCACAGATGAGCATGAGGGAGGATAAGCAAGAGGAGGAAGGCGCCGGCATGGCACTGCAGGACAGCGCTGACCCAAACGCCTACAGGTTTTACATTACACAGCAACCTGCATCAGGAGGTTTAGGCTAAAGCCGTTGTGAAAAGAAATTCTAATCAGCCTAGTTCCCTGCAACCATTGCTTGAAAATAATGTTAGAGACATTTAGAATATATTGCCAAGCTTTTCATGGCACTATACATATAAATATGGTATACATGCATTCATTGATAATCCATTAGTTGTACTCTTTTGCTAGTAGCATCTGCATGGAAGCATCCAATACACACAAACATACATACATGCATGCAAAAACATTCCCTATGTCATCTTCTGTCATCTACGTTAAGCTTGCAAGCTAGCTGACATTGCTTTAGAAAACTTGCATTCTTGCTGTCAACTGGTTGGCTGCTTCATTTGACAGGTTGTTTTGCTGCAAGTAGGCTTTTACGTTCCTTCAAAAGCTTTTGCTTATTTTTTCTTCAATGAAGTGACAATTAATGTCAACACAAATAGGCCCTAATGGCGTGTGAACAGATTAAACAAAGTATATCAGCTCCAATAAAAAGCAATTATTTATTTTCAGTCTTTATCCTGGTCAGTGTCACAGTGGTCTAACACAGGAACGCCAGAACTGGAGCTAAAATGCAGTACACCCTGGATGCCAATATGTGCACCATTACACAGGCACCGTGTGAATTTTACTGATCGTGTATGTCATGTTATCTAATATGTTTTAATTGGTCTTCAAGCACAGCCTGCATCTAAAACCTACTCACACTGTATGTTTACAGTGTTTACATCATTTCAGTTTGTTTTTTGACAATCCAGTAAAGTTCTATTCAAACAAGACGGCAGCATCCTGCAAGGCTGCATCATAAAAGAGAAAAGCAGGTACGCTTAGGAGTTTTCTGAGGGGCGTTCAAAGGGGAGTTCGAGTCAGACTGTGCTTGCAAAATTTCTCATGAATGAAGGCGTAAAACTGATTGACATTTACAGAAAACTACAAGCGCAGAACTGTCATGAGAGTCCTAGCTGCAGTAAAACATTTGACTGATGACGTTTTAAAGAAGGCCATACATGTACGTCCATGAATGACGATCATAGCCGAGGTGGCCGAGCATATTGCAGTCACACCTGCGAACATTCAGTGGATGAAACTCCTGATTCTTAAAAATTGACATTCAGCTTGCAGAAGAGTTCCTGGGAGGCTAGGATTTCAGACCTGAACCAAGCCGCCTGATAATGGCCCCGGCGTACTGAGAATATTTTCTACCTTGTTGGTTTTTAAGCACTAGTGAAACATGGCTTAATTGCGTTAATGTAGCAGGGGATTATATACTGAAATAAAGGTTACTGCTCATAAATGTGTTATCAAAAGTCCCAGTTTGACTTGAACATCCTTGTACTAGGTTGTACAGAAATCCAAAATGAAAAAAAAAAAAAAAAAGACTTTGTTCTCCAAAATGGTTAAAAAGATATGGTCTGTTTGATTTGCCGTGAGAAATGGCAGTAAGTGACCAGGCACATCCAGGTCCCCTTATGCAGAATGGTAATTTTGTTCTGGTTATAAAATTAGTTATGGGCTACTGATTTGTGGCTAAATCATGTTTAATTCCTTTAGTTTCTGCCCAGGCTCGGGCAGTATACCACAGTCTGTCAGACCTCTAGTTTTTGGGCGTTTGGAGGAAACCAGAGAACCGAGATGAAGCCCACACAGACACTGGGTCAAAATGTAGCCTTGCTAAATGCTAAAACAAGCGTGATGTCAACACAAGCCTCATATTTACAGCAACGAGTAATTCAGTAATACAGGTGAAATTAACGCAGATACATGAAGTGTTCTATTTCCGTCCGCTTTCTGTCTCGTGTCCTTTTATATAAACTAGTTTCTTATGCCGGGATAAAAGGTTTGTATAGTGTTTTAGAGATGAGGAGCTGTGACTGCCCTGGCTGGCTCCGTGTGTCTGTGCGGAGGGGAAAGGGAAGGAGCAGAGTGAAAGACGCCGCTTGTTTCCCCCTCCACTCCGGCTAGTATATTTTGCCGCTGCTCATGTCTGAAAGCCTGGCTCCAAGCGCTAGGGGTGGGCTCTCGCCCTCTGATGGTTTTCCAGGGAGGATTTGTCAGGTCAGAGCGTGCACCGTCCGGCGGTCTCCGCTCCTCTCCCCGGGTTATTTATTACCTCTCTCCCCCGCCGGCAGCGCTGCGGCTCCGGGGCCGCTGCCAACAACTGAGCTGGGGGCCACTCCAAGGGGTCTACAGACAGTCGACCAAAACACACCGGTAGGTTTCCTCAGTATTAAATATGTTTGATTCGAGTTGATTCTAGACTCTGTATCAGCTAAGAAAAAACAAACAAACAACACCTTCAAATATTTTTTTTTACTTAAACAGATTTTTTTAATAGTAACTTTTATTAATTAACAGCCATTGTACAGATTGTACAATTGACTTTGATGTAAATTGAAATGCTTGCTGCATTGATAAGGCCATATGAAAAGCATATGCAGATGAGTCATATAAGGCTCAAGGCTGTGAAAGACAGACAGACAGACACACACACGCACGCACACACACACACACGCGCACACACACACACACACACACACACTCACTTGCTACAATATTTACGTTATTGTATTGCTTGCATCTTGCCAGTTGTTGTTTTGCTTTGTTTTGTTTACAAAAGTAATCTAGTCCATTTATTATATATATTAAACTTTGCAACAATGGTCTATAACCAAAACCCTTTTTAAGTTGCTGGAAATGAAAACATAAAAATGATTTTATTGGGAATGTCTAAAACCAACTGATTGTTCAAGTGAACAGGTTTTAAATTCACATTGCTAAATGGCTAAAGTACATTTTAAGTACAGTCATATACACTGATTAGCCATAACATTATGACCACCTGCCTAAAATTGAGTAGTTCCCCCTTCTACAACCAAAACAGTGGCGTACTGTGTGTTATGACACTTTTCTACGGAAAACCAGCATTCATTTTTTTTTTTTAACAATTTGATTTACAGTAGCTCCTTTTTTTGGACAGGACTTCACAGGCCAGACTTCACTCCCCATGTGCATCAATGAGCCTCGGCCGGCCATGACCCTGTCCCCGGATGACTGGTTTCCCTTACCTGAACCACTTTTGGTACAGTAGGTCTTGAAAACTGAAGAGATATTGGAACTGTAGCTACTGTGACCTACAGTACATGTAGGTGGGTGGTCATAATGTTATGGCTGATCAGTTTATAGAGCTGTTCTAAATGTTTATATTACTTGGTTTTTATTGACAACAGGAGACAATTAATAGTTTTAATTGTTCTGCTTTAATTCATCACATCAAAATACATAATAATTATCACCATTCATTAGTCTAAGACTGTTTCCTGTCAGTTAATAATATGTGTATTATGTTTGGACAGCACATTGTTTAAAATGGTGTACTGCACTTTTCATAAAACTTTTCATTTTTTTTCTTAAAACATCTTTATTTATGTAAATAAACATGCATGTTTAAGGCTATAATAGCTGGATAAAGTCCAGTTTTGCATTATGTAAGAATACAATTATGATAAGTTGTCAACAATTACATAGATCATCACTTACCCAAAAATCCATTCTGGACAACAGAAAAACATCCGTTAATCTGGCAGATGCTGATGTAGGCACAATATACCTACATACAGTATAAAATGAGACTTCAAAATTTGAATGATTGAGCCTGTCTATATTTTTGGCCTTCAGAATGCAGTATTATGTCTATTCCTATTTGTCTATAATTATGCAGGACTTCTATTTAAAACGTTTAAATTTTTTAGGTTTGTGGTGCACAAAAAAATGTCTCAGTACGGACTGAGATTTAGACTATTTCCTGAAGGCAGTTCAGATTTCCTGCAAAGCCAGAGATGAAATTAAAAGTAGATACGTTACTCATAATCAGTGGGTGGCTGCCACTAAATAGAAGGGTGACAGAGAATGATAACATGAAACTGTGTTTGAGATGGGGACTGAAAAGTTCAGGGGAACCCTTCCTGTGCCTAGGTTGTGTGGGATGTACACCACTATCATCTGTAATTTCAGGGGAACCCCTCTTTCGTAAATGTTGCTCTTTGAGTCCCTGAAGAGGAACTCATGACTCACTCATGATTCGTATGAAAAGAGGAGTGGGTATGTGTGTGTGGGCAGGGGTAACCCCCGCAGGGGATCCTCACACATAGGGTTTCAGGGATCTCCTACAAATATAAATAATCTTTCAGTACCTCCTGACCTTTTTATTTTTCCAGTCCTTTATTGATGTGTGTTTGTGGAGGCAATGTTGACTTCCTGAATTTGACTTCCTGCGTATGATCAGTTGTGTCATGTGTTGAATTCTTGTGAAGCAGCAACGTTCTTTTGGTCTAGGAGTATACAGAAAATAAAGCCACAACAAGTGTTTTCAGAACAATTTGTGCTGGGAAACAAATAAAAACAAACAAGAGAGTGAGAGAGAAAGATAGAGAGAGAGAGAGACCAGAAGAAAAATATCTTTAATGCTATTGAAACATATGTGCATACATGCAAACTAAAGTAATATGCCATCAAAAACCTTTTAGACTACTAGAACACGTGGGTATTAGTATTTGGGTCAGATGCATGGATGGACTGCTGACCAGGATTATTGGACATGTGCCCTAGGACCCTGGCCACTGGGGGGCCCCAGACAAGCATAGATTTAAACTGATAATTAGACAGATAGGCATTATGCTAAATTTTTAACCAGTGAGCAATAAGTTTGCTCTGAACTCTTTAAAACTAGGGTTAGATTAAGGGATTTTTAATACAATGAGTAACATTTCCTGCATGACAGGGTGAAGAGGGGTCCCTGCATAGGTTATAGTCCATGATTTACTAATCAGATGATTCATAGTAATATTTAGAACGATGTATATGAGTTATCAAGTAAAATGATAGGCTAATTCAAATAATAATAATAATAACATAATAACACAGAATAAATAATACAAATAATACAGAAATCTCCTGTGCAATTGGTTAGCTGTCATTATTATTTTGACACTGATAATAGTTCACTTATGCTAGTTGATGTTATTGTTATTATTATTATTATGACCACTCTATTGCTAGCGTAATTAATGTGTCTATATATTTATATACTCTTAAATGAACTGAAGGCCAACATTATCTGTATGAGATTTCACAAACAGACAGAAAACAGGAAAATAATACATTGTTTGCCTCTTTATTATAACATTATCAAAGCAATTCTCCTTTCTACAGCACTATGTTACACTGTCTTGTTCAAATCTATAGCCTTATGGTCTCACTATTTTATTGGCTCACACAAAAGGAGAGCAAATTACAGCGCTGTAAAGACCCCATTTAATGTTTATTGCTGCTTAATGTGTTAACTGGCAATTAATTATTAGGAATTTAGTGTGACGTGGTTTGGGGTTAAGTGTGTAAACCGGATTAAGGCTTTAGGGACAGAAATGACAGAAAAATTAGATAGGAAAGGCAAAGTCAGTTTCTAAACAGAGAGGTTGTTTATTAAGGCGATTGTAAAGGGTTCCTACGCGCCGTCCCTCGCAAGTCCCCTTCGCTATTTGCCGCCAGGACTACCTCCGCTGTTTAAATGGGCCAAGTTAAGAGAATCGGCGGAGAGCGCAAATCTTGTTTGGTCTGGGTATAACTAAAGTGTGACTTTCCGGTACATGGAGGGTTAACGGCAGAAAAAAGAAAACAAAAAGTCCCATTAGTTGTAGACATTTGTTGCACACAAATTAATAGAAGAGATCGAAGAAGGATATATAATTAATCTTCGTCTCTATCAAAAATTAGAAGTTTATTGTGCAGCATGTTTCTAGCCTTGAATTAGAAACAAGACATCAGTATTAGGCTGGAGATTATTATCATATTAGTTTGTAGGATGCTATAAATTTTATAGGAAAAAGGTGACTGTTTTATATATATACATATATATTTCGATCAAACCAGAGTGGTGCATGTACATATATGTGTGTGTGTAGTCTGAATTCAATTTAGTATTCGGAGGTAATTGGACAGAAACACTTAAGTGCAGCACTGAGTCGATACAGGATCAGTTCTCGTTAATTAAGCGTCGGCGGCCGTGTGTGCGGCGGCAGCATGGCAGGCAGGCGGCCTATTAGTGGAGCGGCTCCGATTAGATGTGGTGGGCAGGAGCGCGCGCCGGAACCCGTCACGCCAGCAGCGCAGTGAAGAGCGCGCGGAGCGAGCCTGCTGAAAACGCACGCGCTCTGCCGTCACACAGCAGAGCGGCGCGTGGACTCCTACGGGGGGGGAAAAAAAGAAAACAAACCACAGAGCGGAGTCAGGAGCGAGCAGAGATCCGAACTCTAAAAAACAACACACACACACACACGCGCGCGCACACACACACGCGCAGAGGACGCGCAAGTTGGCTCGCGCGAGCCGCCACTCACTCCTCCACCGCTAACATGCCTGCCGTCAAAAAGGAGAGACTGGACGGAGAAGACATGGCATTAGGCGCGTTCGCGCAGCCCGAATACTTGGCCCCTTTAAATGCCGCCGCGATCCCTGTAGTGACCCCTCATCCGCCGCCTTACGACCACCTCTTCGCCCATCCGCGCGCCTACCTGGGACTGCGCGACACGCCGCTGCACCGGCAGCACCTTCATCACCAACACGCGGACGACCTGATGCTCGAGAGGTTCTCATCTATCCCTGACTTTCAGCCGTTCTTTGATAACGGCGAGCCGTGTATCGAGGTGGAGTGCGGCGAGAACAAGGCACTGCTCTACATCAACAAACTGTGCCAGGGCAGCAAGGGACCCTCCATCAAACACAGGGGCGAGTGGCTCACACCCAACGAGTTCCAGTTCGTCAGCGGCAGAGAAACGGCCAAGGACTGGAAGCGGAGTATCAGGCACAAGGGTGAGTCGCATGCTTGTACAACTTATTGATTATGTTGTTGACTTATTGCCTATCTGGTTGTACTTTTTTTTTTTTTAGGAAGGGAAGGGTTACTCAGCATTACACCAACTATAAGTGCGGAGTTTACTGAAGCACAGCAGACCAGCACGCGCTAACTTTCCATTCGGATTAAGACTTCGCGTAATTTGGAGTCTGTCACATTCAGACGGAATCAGGATAATGAACGCGTGATGTTGTGTACACCGGGGGGACACTCGGACAGTCTCTCGAATCCTATGACTTGTGGTATTAGTGCTTTGAGACGTTGATATTAAACGCTGGTAAGCTTGAGCCCGGCATGTTGTCGTGCTCAGTGCTATAAATGTTGTTGGGAATATTCATCTGTTTCGAATTTTGAGCAATTTTGCGGTCTTAAGCGGAAAAGTTTTTTTTTTAAAGGCTTCCCCTTCACGCACAGAAGTCCATCGGTGAATATCAAGACGGAGAAACATGTATAGTAGCACGCGCTTTGTGCGTTCTGCGCTATATCGTGCTGCGCGCGCTGTAGAGATGGACACAGCGGAGCACGCGCTTCTGGTACCGACACTCCGAGCTCGAGCGCTACGCTCTTGCACTGGGATAGTGCATAGTATGATGCCTGATGTTTTGCTTTTATATCGACTTTAAAGCTAGAATCCGATTTTAGATCTAGACAGTGAGTGGCTGAACCTGTCACTTCAGTAGAGCTTTTTAGACTCTCCTCATGGACCTTAAGGAGATTCAAGCTCACTCTGTTAGAGTTAAAGTTGTTAGACTGTGCTTTTACAGTTCGTGCTGCTCATGTGTTACTATCTGTGTGCATTTTACTTAAAGTGCACGTGATATATCTTTAATGGGCTATCTTAGTAGTGTTAATTATGTTGCTTAACATCTATGCAAAAGTTTTTTTCCAGGGAAAATATAGACAATAAAGTTACAGAACATGTGTCTTTAATAGTAAAAGTGCCAATACCATTGAGAATGTATTCTGATTATACCAGGAAAACACAAGACTTGCAAGTGGTTTGTAATCCAAATTTGTCTGCTTTTATTGTCTAACAGGAAATTCATATGCATTTGAAAATTCAAAATCACATGTTTTTGGTTAAAGTCAACAGGCTGATTTAGGTCTCAGGATACCATGTTGAATATGTCAATCAGAATACTTAAATGATTAGAAAAATACATACTTTATTCCATGATACTTAAGGAAAAACACTTTAAATCCCTAAATTTTAATCAAAACATAGTTATACTACACATATCTTGTTTGCATAATTTATGTTATGTTCTTTTTTTCTCCTCTTCTCTTGTCACGCCTTAAAGCTCATAGGTATACTGTTTTGTAATTTCTTGCAGGAAAAAGTCTTAAGACACTTATGTCCAAAGGAATCTTACAGGTGCATCCTCCAATCTGTGACTGTCCTGGGTGTCGGATTTCATCTCCAGTGGTAAGGCTGGTTTGATATCTTTGTTAGTATCCAATAATTTCATATTAAAGTGTAATGCTAAAATTATTCCTGTGTGTCATCCATATAAAAAAAAATAGCAGAAAAGTTATAAAAAGTTAGCAACTTGCTCTAAAAACGATAAGACTCATGTAGGTGTAAGGTTTAGTGCATGGTGAGTATAGGGGAGTCTGGAGAACGGTGACTTGAAAGTGATCCTGAAAGTGATCCTAAAAAGTTAATTAGCACTGAGTGCCAGGAAAGGTGAAATGTCTGGAACTGGGTGTTTATGTTTGCTGAACTCGAGGGTTGGTGTCAGGTCAGGATTCTCCTATCTGAGCTATTTGAGTGCAAGTTATAATATGTTTTAAAATGTTTAAAAAAATTTAAATGTTTAAAAATGTTCTATCACTTTTGAATAAGGACCGTGTTCAGCTGTGTCTTCAACTGTAATGGCTTGAAGGGAAATGATTGTAGATGAGCAACAATTTTAGAAATGAATTAAGAACTTTAAAAAGTGTCAAGATAACAGTTTTTGTTACTACAGCTCAGCTGGAATGATTTGAGGGCTGATGAGGTAAATAATTATTTCAATTTGAACCGAGAAATTCATTAAAATGCGTCATGCTTCAATAGAACAGCTAAATGTTGCATAATTGTAATAATGTTCTGACCATTCCATTCTTTTCATATAGAAGTATTCTTATTGTTACAAAAGTGCTGAGTAAACTTGAGTAATAAATTCATACTAAAAGATATTGCTAAAGTTCTTTTGCAGTTCTTACATCTTGATTAAATAGGTGTTGATCACATCCTGGAGTTAATAAGTAATATTTATAGCTCACTTATTGGTATCTCATCTACTTCATATCCCTTCGCTCCCATCTGCTTATAAGTCTTCACACCTTTAAAAGTCCACTTGCCTTTGTGCCCTTTTGCAGGGGGTGACAAAACTGTGCGTGCGTGCATGTGTGTGAGAGAGACTTGCATGTGTATGCAGGTGTGGGTGTGTCTGCATGCGTGTGGGTGCGGGTGACTGGCTGCTTGGAAGGCAGCAGAATCTGTCCACACAGGTGCTGTTTTTTTGTTTATCTGAAGCGAGCACATCTGTCGTCGCCTGTAACGGTTAATCTGTTGGGAAGGGTGTAAGAGGCTTACTGAGTTACTGAGCGTGGCCACGGGTGATTACTGGGTGTGCGGCACGCAAGGCAGAGGCAATGTAGATAAGCTGGAGGTGTCTGATGCAGGTAAACCCATGATGCGCGCTACACCCAGAACTGGCGATAAACCCCAGCGTAGCTCGGATATTATCTAGGCATGTAGATAGTGGTTTTGGACGAGACGCTCAGGAATCTCTTTGATAATTGCTTATGTCTGGACTCAGTTTAATTACTGCATGTGTTAAAGGGAATGTGTGATGTTGTTATGCTACACTATATAAATATAAATAATTCCCAAATCAAGAGATTTAAATAATTAGGCAAGTGTGCTAGATTGAGATAAAGTCTATTCTGGAACTTTACCATACTTTGTATTTAGAGTGTCAATTTGTGAATTACCTTATTTTATTGTACTGTAGCTCATCAACAGTCAGTTGTTATTTTAAGACACAAGGGAATCTATCTGGAGTAGTTTTTACAAGAACGGTATTGTCAGGTGCATTTGCAAAATCCATCAAGACGAAACCATGATGAAACGGGCTCTAATAAAGACTATTCCAGGAAAGCAAGATTAAAACCTACCTCTGCTGCAGAGGAGAAGTTTATTTAGAGACACCAGCCTCAGTACTCAGCACTCAGATTAGAGCCGTTATGAAGGCTTTACAGAGCATAAGTAGCAGACACATCGCCATATCAACTTATTGCATATCGTGGATGCCTTCACTGTTGGTTTATAATGCAGAAAGAAATAAAAATCAGGAAATACTATTGGAATTAGAGGGTGTGTCGAACCTTGGTTGGACTGGTAATGTGTCAGTGTGTGTGTGTATATATCAGTGTATATGTATGAATATGTGCCGTTTGTTATTTCCTTGTTAAACTAAGTAGTCGATTATTCTCAAAACCGCCAAGGTTATATGATTATGTGAGAAGCTGCTTTGCTAGCTGTGGTGTTTGCTGTGGAGATGCTAAAGGCCTCTAAGAACGTCTGTTCTCTTCCACCACTCCTTCTTCCCGTAAGCATGACGCTGGTTTGTGAGAGGGAGAGGTGTGGACACGGAGGGGAGGCTGCCGAGCTTGCCTTGCTTGCCTCTACACACACACACACACGCACACACACCTTAAGGGCAAGGCATACACACGTGCGATCATACACACACACGCACAGACAGACACAAACAAACACACTATAACTCTGAGAGATAACAAGACACAGTCCCAGTGCATGCACAAACTTAGGTGCTCGCTCTCGCTTTTTCTCTCTCTCTCTCTCTCTCTCTCACACACAAACACACACACACTCTCTCTTTCTATTTTACTTTCTTTGTTATGCCCCCCCCCCACACACACACATATAGACATAATATATTACACAAACATTCGCACATACCAACAGAACTACAACAAACTACAGAAATACACTTCAGTTGTAGGCCTCACACTTATTTTATTTCACTGTTTGATTTGCATCCTTGCAATCATAAACCTGTCACGCTAATGTTTTAGTTCCTCATTTTGAGGTGAAATATGAATGCCGGACGATTTTTTTTTGCCAAGAATATGCTTTATAATAAGATTAATTATCGGAAGATACCCCTGACTTTGAAATGGTTTACAGCATATTGGTTGCAGACATTGTTTATGGAATTATGAACAGTTTATTTTCCCTCAATATTATTTTGCGATTAATGATTTGTGTGAAAATAAATCAAGGAGTGGTAATGATGCTACTCACACCTATCACAGGCCAATATGCAAACTATTAGAAGGTGACGTGTCAACCTGCGAAATCTAGCTACATAAGTTAACCACTCATTTTTATCTTTGCTGCTGACATTCATGAACATAATGATGGTTGCTTTGGTACATTGTGACATGTATATATTGGTGCGAGTCATTTGCTCAAGAATTTGACAATGCGAAAATCAAGGTTTTAATCCTGAAGTGTTACATTTGTCGACCTAGCATGCTATGAGTTAGCATGGCCTGCCACACAGTACACTAGCAGTGAGCTAACTGAACTTAAGACGATAAGTGGTATTATCATTCTGGCACGTCCCTCTTGGCGAACTCGTACCTCATCCCCAAACAAACTCTCAGATTCCCCAGTCCGACCTTTCTGTTTACAATACTTTACTAAGCTATAAGTAATAGCATCTTATAAAGCTAAAGTATTTCGCTTGGAATGATAAAAGAGCTCTCCTTGATCATACACACATGTGCGAATCACTATTGGTGTATTAGCGGTAAACTCTATCCTAATCCTTATATACTTTGCCAGGCTTAGTGTTGGGTTTGTAGGGTGTTTTTCGAAATGTGCATGGGTCCCTTTAAGAGCCCAAGCTGACAAGCCACGCTGGCTGTTGTCTCCCAGGAGAAATGTGCTTCCTCCGCTCTGTTTTTTCAGCGGAACTAGCGGAGGCCGGCAGGAAATTGCACTCTCCTCCGGCTCGTAAATATCTCTTCGAATCAGCACCCCCATCCCACCCCTCCCTCCACTCCATCCTGGGTTGGAAAAGGTTGCCATGCAGGAGGTCGGGGATATGGCTGACCGGAGTGAGGGGTCAGTTCAGGGGTTTCTGCATCATTTCCTCTAAAATAGGCATTAATTTATTAACAATCTTAAGTAGAACTCGGCAACTTAACATTGAGGTCGGGACGAAGGTGATTGCTTACTAAGTATGAGATGTTTTTTTTTTTTTTTTTTTTTAAAGGATGATTTGCATGTAGTTTATATGACTTAATTATTATTGTGTGAAAATGGACAGGATGTTGGACGTTAAAATATATAATTTTATCATATACATCGAACATCTTGCCTATGGAAATTTTAAAGTCTTCATAGTCTGGCTATGAGTCGACATAGACAAAAAAAAAAAAAAAACTATTCCAGAAGAATGATTTGATCTTTGGAGGGTTGGTAGCTATAACGCATAGACTTCCTGTGCAGCAACAGCAGGAAGAAATCTATTACACACTGAGTAGGATCATTGCGGAGAATACAATAGCAATGCAATACAAAACAGTGTACAGAAACAACTGCTATAAACAATATCAAATGTCTGAGAGCTGCATTATAACTGCACATGGACTGCCATTACTTCACATGCACTTACACTGAAGTGTAATGGCTGTAACATAACAAGTGGTTAGGACAGGGCAGTATGCCGGTATGCCATCCATACCGTGATAAATAATGTAAAGAGATACTATTCTGAAGGAGGGTTATGGGTACAACACAGCCCAAATTCATTATTATTATTATGCCAGTTTTATAATTTTTCTATCGCACCATATGAGACGATCCCAATAACATCGCGTCTTTGCTAACAGACAATAGCATGATTATACAGTAAAGTCCCTCTCTTGATATTCGTTCTGCTTACGGTATTCGGGTTTGTGAAGGACATCAGGTGGTGCATGACCTTCATAGCGAGCTTGCGGTCAAAAGTCTTTTTTTCTGTCATTTAGCAAGTTTAGTTTACACTTCAAAATTGCTGCTAGAGAATTTGTAGCCATACTGTGAGTTTCGCATCATGAGACACTTGAATGCTGATGGTGGCTTTCAGATGTGTGTCACAGCAGTGGTTACACTCTGAAATAGTTTTTTTAAATGTATTTTAAAATTTTTTAACATTTGTTGTTTGCTCCCTTTAGTCTCAGTGGCATTTAAACATTTAAACCAAGTTTAACTCAACAAGTCATTAGTTATTCAATGTTTTATTTTCTAGCCTTTATATATATATTTTAAATATATTTTGTATCTGTCTATACAGTTTTTTCTTCTTTTTCATCAGCAAGGCTATATATATATATATATATATATATATATATATATATATATATATACTAAATACATACGTACTATGTATCAAGAAAATGCGAGAAGTCATGGCGTGACTAAAACTCAGCAGCACAGTAAGAGCACTCTAATGAGGCAGTCTCGGTTTAGCACTATAGAACATGGTATTAGTTAAGCTTTATCTCGCCAGTACGACTCTCATTTGACAGAGCAGAGCTGCAGGGCTGTGTGCAGGCCGTAATGGTGGCTGACGCCACTCTGTCTCACAACAGTTCCCTCACTGCAGGGGGTTAGAGAAAACGTGTATGTGTACACATGTGTGTATGTGTCCATGTGTGTGTGTGTGTGTGTGTGTGTGTTTGTCCCATGAATGCTTGTGTGTGTGTGTGTGTGTGTGTTTGTATCCCCCACATGGAGCTGCAGCTATGCTGCTATGGCAACGACAGGATCCCTCCTCAGGCCCGGGAGTGAGCGAGTCTGCCCTGCGGTCTGTTACGTTAGTGAATTAATGCGACTCTCAGCGCGCCAGAAAAACCTCCATAGACGTCAGCGGCGGCTCTACCTGCTCATCTCATTTGGCACTTTGCTTTCAGTGCAGTACAATGTAATGACAGCTGTTGTGCGCCTTCACGCTAACAAGCAGCCATGTGTTATAAAATCAGTGTGAAAGTAAACTCCTGGAGATGCACAGATGGGGCAAAAGTGGTGGAACTTACAGATGGATGGGTGTATTTGTCCATGTGTGCGAAAATGTGATTTTCTTCTTTCTTTATACTTAAAAATAAATAAATAAATGAATAAATCATTAGACTTTCTCAGACTTCACATTTAGCAGTATGGAAACTGAGCTGGAATAGATAGTCCTCTAATAAATGTGGGTTTTTAAACGTCAGAGATGAGAAAGATTTCTGATATGTATATTTTGAAATGTAATATCTGTTGTCGTGCTCTATGAAAAAAAAAAAAAAAATCAAAGTTCATGCACAGTTCAGCAGCTTCAAAAACACCTGTCTGACTTCAAGGGAAAGCTCGAAATGATCTAATTGACTTTGCATTCATAGTTTGTGCTAGCTAGTGAGCTAAATGCTAGGTAGGAAGGTGGGTGCTAACAGGCAGTCACAGTCAGAGATGCTAATATCTTGAAAAGAATTAGTATAAATACTTGCTTTAGTGCACTCCAGAAGCGGTATAGCATTAGCGATGATTCAGTAGCATGCTAACATTAACTTCCTGACCTCATGTACATCTGTGTTAAAACCCAAAATACTGCATGCCTTATTTTATATCAGTATATTTGGATCCATTTACATTTGTTGGGTGTTTTGAATTATGCATCAGATTATATTTTAGACTTTTTTTTTTTATCTTCCATGTGCTGCGAGTCTAGTTGTCTTGTTTGCTTTATTTAGTTTGAATAGTCCTTCTCTGTCCTCTTTTCTCCCTCCCGTTGGTCCGCTTTCTGAGAGCCGTGGAGGAGTCGTTACTCGTCCGTAACGCTCTCCCATGGCTGTCTTGGTGGGTCTGTCCAAACACAGGCAAAGAGGGGTTGGCACGCATGGCTGCGTTGCCGCTGAAGTCCCAGTGTGGGGAAGCGCTCCATTGGGCTGAGACAGGCCGGGAGGGGCGCGGCGGGGGGGTGTCTCTTGACTTTCAGGAAACTGTATCCAGCTCTGACAGTATATCATATAAACCTTTTGCTTATGGAAAGCTGAAATCTTTTTGCCTGTAATATATTTACATGTAGGTTTCTTTTTTTTTTCTGGTATAAGATGGTTTAAAGGGCTGTTTTGTCAGCATGGCCTGCTTTTTGTCCTGTCTGTCATGATACAATGATATAGCTAACAGATGTGTTGCCATTAGATACGGAGAGTAATATGTGATACTACGTCGAGTTACGTGAGAACTTGCATATGTAAGTTGTTGTGAATGTCACGTGGCTTTAACGGAAAATCGTAAAAGTGGATTTGTTTTTGGATACGGATGGGAGACGGTTTCCCGCAACTCGAGCAAGTTTTTGCTCGCTCTCTCTCTCTCTCTCTCTCGCTCTCTCTCTTTCTCGCTCTCTCTCTTTCCAATGTTCCAGTGGTTGAAACTAGGTGCAGTAACTGCCGCCAGCCCTCCACAGTCCTCCTCCCTTCCTCTCTTCCCTCCATCCCTCCCTCTCCCCATTCACCCCCCTCCTAAAAAAAAAGCCAGCGCCAAGTCTGCCCGCCATTCCGCCTCCACACTCACACACAGCGCCGCTACGGCTCACACGCACACACACACTCTCTCTCTCACACAAGTGGAGGTTACGGCAGACAGACGCGTGACTCATTAGGCATTCTTCCCCCAGGGAGAGCAATGGGGGAGGAGGGAGGGCCACATGCAAGCGCGCCACAGCTGCAGGAATGTCACGGGCTGCTACCGCGATGTGCGTGTGTGTGTGTGTGTTTGTGTGTTCATGTGTAAGAGTAGAAGAGCAGGAGTTTGTGTGTGACAAAGAGAAAGTGCACACAGTCTCTCAGTGGCATCGCAGCACACCTTTTGGGAAATAACATCTCTTGGCGTTTACGTAATATCCTCATTTTTTTGTCTGAAAAAAGCTGAAGAGAAACTTTGAGAGTCCTCATTTAAAAGCGCTTTTTCATTCTGGGAAAAGTTCGAAGTTTAAACATTTTGCTCAACTAAATTTGTGTTAGAAAGGAGACGCCGTAGTTCCTTCAGGACAGGCCTGTCAGTAGTTATGAATATTGCATTGGTGGCATTGATTTTACTCCTGCTGCTTAACAAGTGTAAAATATACTGTAGTATTTATTTCTATTCGGATTTTATGTGGTTTTAGTTAACACACACACACACACACACACACACACACACACAATAACTGAACACATATCAAGCTATTGCCATGTTTTGAGTATGTCTTCCCTTTCTGCGAGGAACAACAGAATAAGCAGAATTAGGATTCTTGTAGCTTGGTGTGTGTGTGTGTGTGTGTGTGTGTGTGTGTGTGCTTCTTGATGGACTGTGTAAATAGAGCTTTCTCACTTCAAGGTAGACATTCGATGCAGGAGGACTCCTTCACAGAAGTGCTACTTATTGGAAATTTCAACTCAATACATTTTCCATCCTTTAGAGTTACCTGACCACAAGTGTGTGTGTGTGTGTGTGTGTGTGTGTGTGTGTGTGTATGTGTGGGTGTACAGCCCAGTGTGTGCTCGAGCCCAGCATTTCATGTTTTTGTTTTGGAACACCGTACGTTACACGGAAGTGTGTTGCCAGAACAACAGCGTGCCGGAAACAGTGTTTAGTGTGCTGAATAGGACCTGGGGGCTGAGCAGGGGGGCGAGAATGGGGGTGTAATAGAGGACAGGAAGATTTCTTCATTGCCTCAGAAGTCTCACTACTAAATTAGAGCGTTCTTGCGACTTTCTATAGCTGACAGACGCACACGTAGTCCAGCTACCCAGCTCTGCAACTCGGACTGAAACTTGTTTTTCTTTGAAGGTGTCAGTCTGCTTCCTGGTGATTCTTTTTAATGAGTGAAATCGCCGACCCCCCCTTCAACGTGTACAGGATGTTGCACCAGCACCTCAGTCGCCTTGTACAGAGCCAAATGTGCGAAAACTAAAAAAGAAAACAAAAAAACAAAAACAAACAAACACAAAAATATGATATGGGACTATGCAGCATGCTTATCCTCGGAGATGTTTTCCTCTTTATCTCTTTTTTTATCCTCTTCTCCTTTTAACGTATGCCACTCGAGAGAATCCAGAGGGCCTGCACCTGTTTGCCTCTTGGCTAGTCTCCCCCACCCCCTGCCCCAGCCTGCCACTCACACTGTTGTCCTTATGGGATGCCATGAGTGTGTGTGTGTGTGTGTGTGTGTGTGTGTTGGCCTCGCGTGCGGAAGTGGGGATAGCTGCAGGGCTAGCCAGAGTTTGACAGAACTGAGACACAGACGTGCTCACATGCAGCCACACACACACACACACACACACACACACACACACACACACACACACACACACGGTCCCATGCACTGCCTTTCCAGCTGAGGATTTCAAAGCCAAATCCATCCATACATTAAAACCTCAGACAAGCTCTCTGTCTTACTTTTTTTCGCACTCCCTTTCACAATCCCCTCACACAAGGCAAGACAGAGACTCAGTAAGGGTCACTGTAAAGGTCACACTAACCCCCTAGAGCTATTTTTCTTCTTCTTTATCTCTCCATCTCTTAAGATGTATGAGAAGGACAGAAGAAGAGATGGAGTCAGTATCATGTCTCCCTCTCTAACCCCGCCTCCATCCCTAAGCTAGGATCAGTTATCTTCTACACAACACTTCTTAGTTAGTACTGATGTGCTGTTTCTCGGGCTGTAATGGCTTTCGCGGAATTTCATGCAAATTTATTGGACACTTCCAACGACTTTTAAGGGAGAGAGTGAACTTTATAGCTTTCTATTATAGTTGTATAGTCATCTTTTTAAATTAGAATGTCAACTTTTGTGACTTATCTAACTTTATTTATTTATTTATATATTATTATTATTATTATTATTTATATTATTCATATCATATTATTTGACTTATACATATAGATGTATGGATTGACTCATTTTATTTTATTTTGTACTATATTTAATTTTGTTGATCTTAATGGGTGCTTGTAAGGCGCTTATAAATAAACTTTATTACTATTATTATTATTATTATTATTATTATTATTATTATTAAAAAATATTTTACCGTTTGAGGTCTCGGGCTGGTTAGATTTTTTTATGCTTCTAATTCCGTTTATTGAAAAAAGGAACCTTTAAAAGTGTTAACCTTACAAAACTGCTTCCTGTCCACGTCTTCTGCCCATCACTCTCAATTGTGTCCTTATCGCTGGTTTGGTCAACACATTCAGCCATGCTCATTTAGCTCCGTATCCACATATATCTTGCATCAGATCATTTTTATATCAAATTGACTTTTTCACTGCTTTTACACACTAAAGAAAAAAAAAACACACTGATGCCTTAAGCTAGAATTTTTGACAGAAACTGACTGTATTACTCAAAATGATGTCATCAGCCACCCTGGTGTAGGTGTAGGTGGTGTAGGTGGTGCAATTTAAACGTATTGGGATGAAAAAAATGGCATGATAATAATTCTAAACATTCTTGTAAGCAGAACAGATGACATTATAACTGTGAATACACAGAAAAAGAGTGTTAAATGTTTTTGAAAAAAAAGCTTAAATCATTAATCATCCACAGGTTGTCGCCTCCAACGGAAACACCAGCGCAATCCCGACTTTGGGTCTCATTCATAAATTAGCCACCTAGAAACTCTTAAGGCATATCTGCAAGACGAGAGGCTAACATTAATGGATTACTTATCGTTATTATTTAAATCCGATTTGATTTGTAAGATCAAACCGAGACGATTCTTGATCTAGACATGACTCACTGTCACGGACTTTACCGTCTTTTTAAAGGCGCCTGACTCACTTCTGTATTACAGAGAATTAACGTCTAGTTTTTGTTACACGCTACGAGCACTGACGGCGGCTTTGAATTCGATTCGACCGAGATGACGCTTGGGCAATCGAGAAGATTTTGATTTCACACACACTGTGAGCAGCGAGAACAGTTCATGAATTACATAATTGATTACAATCGACGTTGCACGCATATTTGAATAGAGACCTGCATGCAAGAAATATTCAGTCCTTGTGACTCTAAAGTGTGTGACATGAGGACGGATATAGAATCAGCTGCTTTTTGAATAATAACAAGTGAAAGTAGGACGCAGAGTGTTTTCCTGTACTGGTTTGTCTGCTTTTTGGCTTTTGGCTGAACTCTCATGAGTGTGGGAATGCAGTGGATGCCTGCGCCTGTCCTCAGCGTCTCAGTATGTGTGTGTGTCTCGTGTGCTCCTGCAGAACCGTGGGCGTCTGGCTGAAAAGCGCACCATCCCTCTGCCGCCAACTCGCGTACCCAAGAAGGAGCTGGCCTCCGTCTTCAGCAGTGACGAGAGCGAGGGTGGCGAGAGAAGCAGCACAGACCATGCTGACATCAAGCAAGAAGAAGAGCTCCACTACACTACGATGAGAAAGAAGTGAGTTCCTGTGCATTTGTGTGACACATTCATTAAATCTTCCATCAAATCAACCCTTATGGTGATCACAACAGAGATATGTGAGCAGTGTTCAAATGAAGACCTGTACTACCACATACACACCATCGTCATTGCTTACAGACAAACACACACCCAGTGCTTATCTCTGCACATTCGACTGCATTCACACACATAAACTTTGACATGCTGGGACTTTAAATAGGTATGGACGCCAGCCCACAGACCACACACACAAATAAATACATGGACTTCTCACCTCGTGTGTGAGGAGTCGAAATGATATGGGTGCATCAGCGAGACAGCTGCCCAGATATCACGACATTCGGAAAGCAAGTTTGCAACCTGGGTTGTTACGGCGCCGATCGCTTTCAGACCGATTGCTCTTCTGGGTCACAGTGTTACCGTTTTCAGCTTTGTAAAAGTGAAATGAAAAATAGTACGTGCTTGCAGCGGGGTTAAAAAGACATGACTCAGGTACTCATTAGTGAATATTGGTGCACTTTGGATTGTTTTTTCGTTTATATAATGAACTGCCTTATTAATTTCTGTAATACTAAATTACTAAAACTAATATATTATTGTCTGTTAGAGTGAAAAGAACATAGATACCACAAGCGCAAGATTAACAAATAGATTTATAATATTTATCATGTAGTATTTTCGAAACTCTAATTATGGTGAGGAAAGGTATAAAAAAAAAGTGCTCATTAAATTTCCACAAGTAGGGTTTTTTTTTTTTTTCCTCATGCTCCCAGACACAAGAGCTCATGGGAGCCTATTATAGCACACACAGACCTGTGATAGGGTAAGAGCCATGACTAAAATGTTATATATTTTTTTTTTCCTGGTGATTTCAGTCTGCCTGAACATATTACAGCTGATGATTAGCCAGCAGATGTCAGCCATGGTAGAGTCTGTAATCAGCAACTATGCTTTGGTCAGTACCTGGTCTTGTATCCTAAAGTACTGTATGTGCTACAAAGCCTGGCCTTGTACTCATCATACAGTATACTATTGAAATTACTTACATTATTACATTTTTTTGTTGCTAAATAATTGCTGCCAAAGGTAGGAGTGCTAGGTGAGGATTGTCTTACTGTAACGTGAACCTGATCATCTGTGCAATTATCCAATCAGCCAATCATGTAGCAGCAGTGGAAAGTCATGGCTTAAGTATTTTCCGAAACTGTTGGTTTTTTTCACCCAAAACATCCTCCATACTGTAGTTTACACAGTTTTGTGTGAAAAACGAAAAACAGCTCAGTGGCTGGAAATTCCTTCTTAGTAAAAGAGGTCAGAGGAGAATGACGAGACTGGTTCAAGCTGACAGAAAGGCTACGGCAACTCAAATAATCACTCTTTACCACTGTGGAGCAGAAAAACATCTCAGAATGCACAACATGTTGAACCTTAAGGCGAATGGACTACAACTGAAGACCACATCAGGTTATATTCCTTTTGGTGATGGTTGCACAAAAGTAAAAAAAAAGAGAAATTCACCTTAAGACCTTTGGTAACACTAAATAAAATCTTTTGTTGAAAAAAAAAAAAAAATTAATTTCATGATTTTTATCCTTGAAAAATACAGTATGGCGGCCTAACCCTGCGAGCCCATTTCTGCCAGCCCATGTTCTGTCTGTGCTTCTATTTTTGGTGTTTGATATAAAATATCAGTAGTTAGTTAGATACTGGTTGCTGCGTAGGTGTTTTTTTTTCTTCTGTTCTTGGAAATGCCATCTCTTTTCTAATGATAAAGGTTACAGTAGGAAAAGGCCTTGCTCTATTTTAATAGTATTTGTTGAAAATCTTATAATCACACTGGATTTTTTCCAGTGTTCCTGATTTTCTATAGCAAGAGACGCTTAATATTCTTTATATTCAGAATATTAAGCGTATCAAGTTCTTCTTGCGTAGATGGGTCATAGCACATGTGAATCTACATCCTACACAGGGTTCACAGAAAAAAAAAAATTCCTCCCAGCAAAGCCGACGATGAAGAACGAACTAGGCTCCTCGAACCCGAAATCCAACCCCGCAAGTGCAAACTCACTTAAAAACTATATGATGACCAGAATATCCAGAATGCACAAATCACATCTCAAACATGCATGAAACATAAACAAAATGTCTTCTCTGTTTGTAGCTTTTCGAATTTTTTTTTTCCTGTCACCCCTTTACTACGCCTCACCCTCTTAGTGAACTCCAGCCTACGATCTGTCTGCGACGATGAGGACAGCGCTTGAACAATAACGCATTACAGGATCCGTCTAACCTTGTTAAAGCGATTCCACCCCCCCACGGCGCTTCTTCCGCCAGCGCCTAAAGATGCTAATGAATTTAAAGAACACTTATGACGAATATGGAGGGCTTTTACCCAGTTAACGGCGGCGGACTGTGAGGAGCCTCGTCTCTTCGTCTGTTTCGCCCAGGCTTCTTTCGCCTCATCCCCACTTCACTTAGACAGGGATCCGACCCAAACAGATAATGGGATGTTCAATCTATGCAATCTGATTTCCATTGAACAGGGGCTGGTTAAGTGAGTTGCGAAGGGTCTTAACAAATTGAATTTAGTCAATGGGTGAAAAATGGAGAATTGGTTTTATATGTGAGTGTATTTACGCCCTATCAACAAGCAATTGGGGTTATTGTGGTAGATGTGTTGGGTGACATTATACATGGAATCGTATTCCTACATCTGGAGTATAATAGTCCACCTATATGGTTTCCCGGTTTAAAGAGTTAATGCTGTGTCTCTGCTTACCCCGTTAACCTGTCGACCTGGAAGCAATGAAATATCGCGAAACATAATTCTTAGTTTTGATGTACACACATGTCTGTGGTTTACCGAACCACAAAAAGTCGGTTTCCTAAGCACCATGTTATGGCCAATTCCTCCTTTTCAGGCATTATTCCACAATTACATGACAGCTACCATCTAGGGAGCATCATGTACTGTAATTGTAGAATAACTACTCGTGAAGGCAGCCATACTGTACGCTGTCTTTTCGTAATGCTGCTCATGCAACTTTAGGTGGCAATCTGACACGCTCAGGGGGTTCTGTCCTCGGTACTGAACCGTGCCTGAGTCCACTTGAAGAGAATGATACAGCATACTCGGACAGAAATCAGATCAGATATGGAAGCAGTCGCACTTAAGAACGAAAGTTTAGACATGACGTCATCAGTGCCATCTGTGCCCGCCGACATCTCCATGTGTGCGTAGAACACGGCAATCTCATTCTCTGACCTACAACGCCATAGCAGATGAATTAGGAGACTTCTTCTCTTGTGTTTGATGGCGGCTCACAAACCAAGTACCAAGCCACCTGCTGTATCGGAGGAGGTAAATACGCAACTGTACCCGAGAACGTAGCACAAAAAACAATGTGAACGCTGGCCAGCGGGGGAGCGCGGGGGGAGCGCGGGAGGAGGAGGAATAATTTCAGAGCACTGTACAAATGAATCGTGCCTAATGTGAAAACACACTAAGAGATAAGTGCTACAGTATGTGCCCACTTCTACACGAGCTAATAGATGCCTCTGACTAGTTAGTGTCACTGTCATAAGTAGTGAAAACAATGTATGTCATCCCTCCCTCCCTGGCCAATTTTGCTCTCTTGGACTCCTGGCCCCAGGTGACTGACATCAGAATTTCTCATGATCATCGTATGATCATGAAGGGTGAACTCTTGTGTGCAGAGCAATGTGTCATCTTTAATGTCAAGTGCATACTGCAGGATTTTAGCCCTGATCTCACTGTTGCAGCATAGTTTTTTGAATAAGTCGCTATCTGTTCCGTTGGCGAATGGTTTTGTACTGTGGACGGTTCAACCTATATGTTGAAGAATTGTTGTTCTATTTTGCAGGTTGACCATGTGTGTTGTGAGTAGCAAGATGAGTAATGAGCAACAGCCAGTAAGTTTGTGCTTGTATGCAGGAGTTTCCTGAATCCAGTTTGGCCTTTTTGCGTAGGAGAGCTAGGGCAAATTGTAAGCATTGTATTATTATTATTATTATTATTATTATTATTATGTAATAATGTCATACCCATATAGTTGTTAGGAAAAGCAAAAATAAAAATACATGATATGACCTCTAGTTCTTGGATAATACTTGCTCTCTACAGTACATCTAACCAAAAATTAAAAAAATATTTTTTCCCTGATTTCTTTCTTTCTGTCATTTTTTTCCCTTTGGTTCCCATATAGAATAGTGCAGATAGATGTGATAAAGATCTTTTATGTTTATTTTTCAAACTAAGTCAGGATTTCAGACTTACTTTCAAGTTCACGTCTGCTAGGAACTCTTCAGGTGAATGATCATGTAATATGAGGGCCTTGTCTGCGATTGCTTGTATAGCGTGCGAGCCTATATGTCCACATAACTGCAGAGAACTTCCAGTAGTGTGAGCAGCATCGTCGTTTAGGGATTTTGAAAGTCATGTAGCGTACACTTAGTACTTAACCAGCTTATTGCTAACAAATGATTAGTGATCAGGCTGAAAGAGGTATTCCTAAGGCATGGCAGGTTGTGAACAATATGTGGGAGCTCTGATGATACTCTAATATTTAATTGCTGGAGGCATAATGCTGAAATGTATAAGGCTTGATTTGCCTGAAATGCTGAAGATAAACACACATGTAGTAAATGCCAGTTTATCTAAACCAGTTTGGCATCCTGATTACCTGCAGTAACATCCTGGTCGTGGTCAGACTTTTCCTCAAGCTTCCTTGTGCACTCTGTCAACAACAAGGCTGACTGAGAAGTGCTGACTGGTTGTCTGGGTAATTACTGACTAGCCGGCATGGATTATATAAGGCAGCATATCTGTCTAACAGCTTCTAAAAACAACTTTTCCGTCACACACCTTATCATTTTTTTTCTTCATATATATAAGATTAGTATCAGAGTCACATGTTTCTGGCGGACTGTCCGGCCCGTGATGTTTGTGCTTGAATTTCGGGAACGTCTTTCTCGCGGTTATGGGGTAAGTGGATTAGAAAGGTGTCATGGGAGGAGGGACGTTGCTTCTATCATCATGGACCCTCCCACTGAGGACTAGGTGGGGGTGGTAAAAGAAATTAAGCAACCCTCTTCCGCCCCTATCTCGGCAGATGTACTGCTTTTTTATGATGACCTCGATGACATTGTGTTTTTGTGGGAAAATCTACGGGCTACCTGCGGTTAGAATTTACAAGGAGACTTATGCTGTTTGCTAAGCAGGAGAGAACCGGAGAAGCTATGCGACGGACCGCACAGCGTCTGTGCATTGGTATGTAGAGAGCTTATTGAGCTTTGCATTGTGGAAGGCCTGCATTATTGTGTTCTTCTGTATTTTGTTGAAGGTAAGGCGTTCATGATTGGTTGGACATGTAATGCAGTCAAATTATGAACCATAATTTTTCAAAATATGCAGCATATTAAATATAAAAACCTGCTTTCTCCAGATCTTTTTCAAGATTCTTTGTCATTAAACAGTCATTTCATCAAATTCCCTTTAATGGATCAGCTCACTTTTGTCTCGGAGAAATAATGTATCATAAAAAATCTGACGAACAGCGTTTGCAGGCTTGTGGTCCCTTTATTCATGTTGGTTTTGTTAAGGCATTTCCACATGTGATTTCAAACAGTAGACTGCTGGGAAGAGCGAACGGCGCTGTCGGATTCCTGGAAAGATCTTCCTCTTAGAGCCATAATTAGTGGTCATGGCTCTTCTACAGCGTGCAGGACTCTCGTGTCCAAGGACCAACTACAAGCTGCAGTCATTTACTGGTTATAAAAACCAACAATGCACAAACCCTTATATCCTGCTTGAACAAACAAGAGATCTGTGTGTCTAATAGCGTTGAGTATTCGCCGTTAAGTGGACTTACAACACATTACCTGGGTTTTTGAAGGGGCAATTTAATATTCCCATAGATCAGTTTCATGCCAGTGTATAATTTAATATTCTTTAGTGGGAATATTTGTAGATTTTGTTCTTTGTATGTCAAATATATGGTAAAGAATGTCCAAAGCATCGTTTCCACCAACAATGCGATGGTGCTGGTGCTTGATAACGACATTTCACCAGTTTAAAACCCAGATCGTTATGAAATAATATGTGGTGGTTTACGTAAATGCAAAAAGTATTCATATCAAATATATATCATAAATGCAAAATATCAAAAGAAAAGAAAAAACGACGCTATGGAAATCATATTTTGCACAAATTTTGGTGGGGCGGAAAATGCTTCAGGTACCGTTCGATATCCATAACAAAAGGTACTCTAATAGGGATATATAGACCTGCGAGATGTTTATTATACTGGACATACTGTATCACCTTGTTTCCCCTTTGCACTAACCCAAAACAGGTACTCAGTATCTGTACTGATGTCATCCACTAGTGTTAATATTTAATATGAATTTAATATATTTTCTCAAATATCTCCAATACTCTACCTACTTCTGTATTGTCCTATGTTATAGAACACTAGAAGTTTATTACCACTCGACATGGAGAAATACTATATTCTTCGGAGGAATTACATGCATACTAATCTTTCATGGGTTTTTCTAAGGCAGAAGGAACAGAAAATCTTAAGAGGATGAGCTGTGCAGCGTTATATATGTATCCATTTCCATCTATTTACTACCCCCTGTATTGCAGGCTGCTGTCCTGTCTGGATGTGATCGGAATAATAAAGAGTCTTTAAAAAGACAGGAAAAGGAAATAGATGCAGTATTTCAAAGTTTGTGACCCTCACCAGACCTAACGTTTTAACTTGAATAATAAATAGCAGATTGCACACTGGTAATGGCCGCGCCACAGTAACACATGCGCTGTGTTGTCTTGTTGTGAAACTGTCTCTGACATCTTTGCATTAGCTGAACTCCCAGCCTTTTATTTCGGTTTGTTAGGAGGCAGCAGGTGGCAGGCGGGCGCTGGTGTGAGTTTCATGGTGTGGCTGTCTCCGTTGTGTTTTCATTAACGGTGTCAGGCTGGGCATCAGGATGCCCCCTCTGCTCGCTGTCTCCCAGTGACCTTTGGAGAAAGTGCCACCTCTTTTGTTTCCTCTGCTATCTCGGCTTAGAAAGAAGCTGTCTGTCTTTCTTCCTACGCTTCTTGCCCACAAATGCATTATTTGCTTGCGCGGTGATATTTCCTCCATGTGCCAGCAGTGTTCGAGTCTCAGGAACTGGTTGAGCCAAGCAAACGTGTGCCCAGGTGGTGTACAGCTCTCATCCAGCTTCAAGGCTTCCCGTCACCATCCACCGCACGTGAGGCCCAGCTGGCAGTGCTTGCAGCTGCATAAGTACTGAAACCATAGCTTTTTTGGCACTGAAGATGTGTGTGCCTGCTTTCTGTGGTGAATCAGTTTTCCCTTCTCAGTGATTTGATCATCGTTGATGCCTTCAGGTTGTTTTTCATTGCACCTTGCACGAACCCACAAATATGCTGCATTACTGCGAGAATCGCGTCTAAAATTGGTACGTTCGTCTGTCATCACTTTAGTTCAGATATAGGATACTGGTGGGCGGTGAGACAGCCTGGATGTTTGCGTCATCGTTTTTACTCTGGCTGTCGAAGGACCACCCACTGGCCTCATTATCCATCTGCATACTAGAAATGATATCCTCAATTTATTCATTCACCTTCAGTGGCCATTTTATCCTGGGTCATGCGTGCGATGGGTCTGGAATCTCTCCAAGAAATGTAAGCCACGGGGCTGGAATATACCGTCACACTGGCAGTGCACCTTCGTTCAGGTTTTTGGGAACAGGTTCTGGGAAGAACATGCAAAAAAACGTCATGCAAGGTGTAACCCGAGCATCCATTTCATAACATTGACTTCACAATTTTTCAGACTGACTTCAGATCTAACATGCATAGTTCTCAATTTGAGTTCTTTTGGGCCAAAGGATTAATCATCATAAATTATCTACTTAGCTGCAAATATGAAAATGAAAAAATGGAAGAATTAAAAGATATCCTAGGGATGGCCATCGATAATCTTTTTCCCCATTTTCCTTACGGCTTTCTGGCTACAGTATCATACTACAGTACATTTCCTCTGAGCTATGTCAATCCAAACAACTAGATTTTCCCATAATGCATCTCCACACTGTGTAACACACTCGTAGGAAAGTGCTATCTACCCTCTTCTAAATACAAGAGCTCATGCATGCAAGCGATTGGCTAATACAAGACAAGAGGATGCCTCATGCTTAAGAGAATTATTTCTATTAACTATTAACAGGTTTGCCTAATAAGATACAAACCTCCAAACAAAGCTGGTAAGAAATAACCTCAGTGTTGATCAGTGTAACTGGGACAATGTGTCGGTTATAGGGATGAAAGTTATCGATTGGTTTAATGTCAGATTATGCCGATAGTCTCCAGTGTGTGATAATCACAGACTGATGTCCTTAGCGGAGCTGTCTGTTCCACACCGTGTGTTTGGGATAGCTGACTCAGGCGGTTGGGTGTTAGCATGAGCCCTGACACAGATTATGACCTTGCCTAGTGGACGGGGAAGGGCTCATTAGCGTCTCCACACTCGCTGGGGCCGCAAAGGAAAAAGCGTGATAATTACCCCGCTAACAATGTCCTTGCTTAGCGAGCTTACAGCCGAAACCTTGGCTTTAGGATAATAACTTGTGTGAATGGCCAGGGCAAGGGCTGCTGCATATATTTTCTCTGGATTAAAACCCCGCTGACGGGGGGAGGATATGGGGGATGCGGAGACTGATGCGCCGAGTAGAACTTTAATATCAAGGTTAAATGTATGCATCAATCATTTACGAGGTAGGATGTCATCGCTTTACGGATAAATAACTCCAGTTTTGAAAAGTTGAAAAAGTGCTTCAAGCACGCCAGATTGGTTAATATGTAGGCCACTCATAATTAGAGTTGCACAAGTAAGCCCGTAGATTTGTTGTTTAGGTGTTATTTTTGCTGTAATAAGGCTTTAGAGAGGAGAGATGTGCTGAAAGGCTACACATTTTCTTTTCTAAAAATGTTTGATTAGTGGCTATTAGTGGCTATTATTAGATGTAATATTTCTTGATTCCATAAATTCCGTAAAATGTAAACTATAGACATATATATATATATAGACACATAAATGTTTGTAGTATATTTTTATTCTGCTCATATATCACAAAACGTCTATAGTCTGGAATGAGTGTATATGATTTAAAAATATGCAATAATTGTCAATTAAATGATATGGTAGTAAGATTATAGAGTTATAGGGAAGAACACTGTTTCTTCTACATTATTATACTGAACTTTCTACATTATTTTCCGACGTCTCGTGATGGCTAGCGCTATACTGTATAAGGTATGTGAAAGTTTTTTTTTTTTCACCAAGCAATAAGTTCACAACAAAGTCAAATGAACACAGAAACAATATATATACTTTTCAGCTTCACTGTACAGATTGTTTTTTAAAACACGTCTAATTCTAACCCAGTTATAAGCAGTAGGTAATAACCTATGTGTCTTCACTGGTATTGTTCCCATATATTCCTGTGTTTCTATTCCTAAATCATAACTATAGTTTGGTTTATGCTAATGGAATTTCTATTCACACACACCCACACACACACACACACACACACACACACACACACACACACACACACACACACACACACACACACACACTGGCCATTGTGGGAAACTGGCAGTGGCAGATATGACCGGTAAACCGATGTTCCGAGCTCAAGCTGAAAGACGAATGAATTGTCAGGCCAGCTTGGTGAATGAGAAGAAATTCCTTTTGCCTGTGGCGTACTGTCTGTAGCCGTGCTGAAAGCGTGACAGGCTGACATTACCGGGGAGCAGCCTGTAATCTGAGCACTGTAAAACTAGCATTTCAGCTGCCACAATCAGCGGGGCCACCGGCCTGCTACGGCAAAATGGTGGCGAGACGAGTCGCTGTAGCTGGCGACAGGTCGTTAAAATCACTGCCGAGACCTCCCAAATCGTGAGCGTGGGCCTCAGCCTGGCAGGGATGCTGAGAGATGCGAGTCTGATGGCTGGCTAAATTGTAATCGGCTCTTCCACGTTGTTATACTACATAAGGAGATCAGAGTCATAAGCTGATTGCTTTGAAATACGCTCATGACATACTTCCTCTATTCTCCATAGATTCATTAGTTGCCCATTTGGAGATAATAATGTGTGAGGGTTAGAAGAGGACAAGAGAAGCCACCAATTTTAATGTATGATACAAAAGTATTAAGACAACATAGACAAGATATGTCTTAGGTCTCCCTGTGACTGATGAGTTGCTAATTATCTGAAAAACTAGTGAACTGGAGTGGTAGACAGTGGTATTCAGCTCTTGGAGATATGGCCTGGGTCTCCCCCAGAGCTAAACTGTTGGACAATTTTAAAGAAGGCAGTAGCAGTCAAGAAACATGTACATGATCTTCAGGGAGCAATTAAGCAGGCATGGATTTTTGCAGAATTGTTTAAATATTAAATATTGATTGTTGTATAGAAATTTCATTGCATAATATAACAAATTGTTCTGATCGTATTGACAGTATTTAAAATAATTAGAACGTCATTAAAACACTGAATTTCACATTTGTCTCAATATTATCTAGATGGATAGATATGGTAGACACCAATCAGCCATAAACATCAACACCATCAGATCCCATAAAAAAGCAAACAGTGTCAACGCTGGCCCTGATAGAAAGTCACCAGAACACTCAGTGCATGACAGGTTGCCAGCAGGCAAAGAGCCCAGGCTGCCGACCCAGCCTCCAAACTCCTCATTTCCCAATCCGATCAAGCACCCATTCTGGACAAAGTCCGATTCACACAGGCCCCACCCTGCAACACACAGCGCCCAAGGAATCCCGGTCCCAGATAGCACAGCTCCCCCCTGTATGCATGTATATATAGTTACCATATAACATACAGAGTGGTGTCAAAAATGTGACCTGGAGGCCAAGACGAATGCAATGAACGCATCATATGGCGTTAAAAATCTGTGCTCTAATAAATTGTTATGGGTACCCTAATTGAAGGAAATGGATGGAACATCTATGGAACATCTACAAAACTAGAAGGTCTCCATTATTCAATAAGAGGACAATATAGGGCAACAAATCGAGTGCAATAAATAGTTACTGGAAAAAAATGTGATAATGTTATGTAATTCTTTATAAGAAAGCTTCGAATTTGATGTAATGATTTGCAGTTTGTTCATCTGTTTTGTAGGTGATATATACATACTCAATGTGTGTATGCAATGCAATGCAAAAAAAAAAAAAAGGATTTAGGAGCTGGTTTTGATGTGATTGGTTACTAAGCTGATTTTTTGTCTAGTCCACTTCAAATCAGCACAGGTGTTATGTGGCCTTATATACTGTATGTACTGTACTGTAGATATTATTAAAAGTGGCTCGTCTAACATTCCTAAAAAGCCATGCTGTACAGATGTTTACACATTGATTCTGCGCCGAATTCTCCGACGGTTTATCCCAGCTCACTGTCTGTGTCTCTTAATTCATTTCAGAGGTGATGCTAAAAACCATAATCACTTCATTTAAGCTCCTAAACTGCTTATGAGCCCTAAATGTGTTTATTAGAGCATCTTAAGGCTGAAGATGAGACAGGATGGGAGCCGAAATTGCTCGATGCAGGAACCTGTCATTGCGTATTATACACTTTAAATCCAAAAGACAATGGGCTGTCGGGAGAGACAGGGTTCTGCATGATGAGAGGCAGCCTGTTACGGATAACCTCGGCGCTCTGCAAGACCAGCACTACGGCTCTGTGCGTCTGTGGTGTAGGTGTTTATGATGTGTCTGTGGGTGTTGACTGTGGGATTGTTGTGATAATGGTTTTTTTTGTAACTTTGTACAGCGCTTCTGTAGACGAAGATCTGTCGAGTCTTCATTTATTCCTTCAAGCTGGGTCGATCATTTATCCCGTGGCATGTCGAGACTTTGTAATAATTGAAAAGACAGCCGTAATGTAAGATGTTTAGACTTCCTTTTAGCACCGTGCACGCTGTGAGTCATTTCTTGGTGTTGTTGTGGTTAGTTTCTGAGTGAAGTGTTGCTTTGTTATGTGTGAGATTAGAAATCCCCGCTGCTACTCACTGTCTCGTTCCCGCTTTCTCTTTATCTTTCTCAGTAGTCGTGACAGTGACCTCTCAACGATCATCTCCAACCTGCACCACACCCGACAGCACGGCATGCCTGAGGGCCAGCCCTGCTCTGACATCAGCCTCACCTCCACACATTCAGGTAAGGCTCAAAATTCTGACTCGAATCTATCTTTAGTTATAGATAGCCTCGTCTCTGTGTCTCTCTTCAGCAAAAAAAGGTTTCACCTTCTTTGTTTCCGTAATGATTAAGCCTCTTCAATATCTGAATGTTAATTTGCGTAATTGGGCAATGGAAGCTCATTGCTCATCCCTTTGTGTCCGTATTTAGATCATTACTTTCTGCTGTCTCCTCATTATTGCATCACATTGTTGAACAACCATGCTAAGCAACGGTTAAATCCTGTTTCTGTATACTGCCATACTGCAAAACATAAAATGTACATGTGCATCGTTGTAATATGCCTAGAATTATTATTGAATTGATTCTTTTACAGTTCTTCTGTATAAAACATATTCATAACGATATGTCCCGAACATACCACATCATGATATATATTTCTATGATTCTTTATAACTATAATATACTATACTATAGAAAGCTAAATGTTATATTTTTGATATTTATAAATATCACTATTTCATAAGAAAGAACAATAACATTGAAACACTGTACAATTTTTAAGATTTAATATAAAATTCCATCATCAAATCTGCTTCGCTACCCTTGTTTGTAATTGATATTGATTTTTTTTTATGTTCCTTTTCATAAAAAATAAAAAAAAGATATCACATACTGGCAAGTATAAATAATTTTTGAAAAATATTTCTGAAATTATTTATCAAATTATTGGTTATCTCATTGTTTTCATAGAGAGTCAAAATCCTTACAACTGGTAGAACGTAATATTTACTGATGCGGGCGGCAGCATGTAAATCAATAATTCCGAAGGTCCTACAACTGATTATGCTGTTAATAATACTTGTATAATCTTGTATATAAAGTTACTATTTCTTATCATGCCATCTTTTCAGTACTTGGTGTAATGATCTGTGGAGGATTATGGAAAGTTCTTTTCATAATCTGGGTGTTTAGACTGGAAAGCAGGTTTAAAAGCTCGATATTTCAATCCAACAGATTCAATTATGAAAACTTTTACGATTTTAATGGTAAGTTTGTGTGCACTCTGGTCAAAGCTAGAAATGTAACTCTAGTTCTTATTTTCCTTCCAAGGTGATGGTGAAAGTTTTTTACTAAAATCTGAATTTGTGCTGAAGATGAAACAGGTCGTGTTGTATAATAATATATAAAATCCTATCATATCTCAGAATGCAAATGCACAGCATGAGGGTAGGGGGTATGCATGGATATATAGGGCTGAATCTTGATTAGTTGAGGGAAAATATGTATTTACGTACTTTTGTGCCTTTTTGCGTTTTCATATATGTAAACACAGCATCCCAATCACTTTTTTAATTTATTCTGCAAGCGAAAGTAAAGAGCGCTTTGTCCCTGGGTCAGGGCAAGGGTCAGTCGAGGACAGGCTGGACAGCGGAGGCCGGAACAGTAGGAGTGGAGGCTAAGAGATGATGATCTCAACAGTTACGCTACATAGACACAAAAGATAATAAATGGTTATTCTGTGTCTCAGCTATTAATTTGGTTTGTTACACCTCTTTGTCTCAAATATTTGATACGTTCAAAGGATGCCTAAGTGTTAATTTTCCATGCTAAACTCAGAGACTCCAGCAGCTTTTTTTTTTTTTTAAATCTTTGTTTCTTTCACACAGTCTATTTCACTTCCTTTCAAGTCTGACTTGCCGTGGGTATGCGGTTACGGAACCAGGGAGACGGAAAGGGAGAGGGAGGGGGGGGGGGGGAATAAAGCCAGGTTGGAGTCCTGCATGGTATCAGGGGAGAGCAGACAGCAGCGGAGTCGTGCAAGACAGGCGGAGAAAGGGGGGTGGAGGGGGTTGGGGGTTGGTTGGCCGCCGCCACGGAGAAGGCCGTTAATTAAATCTGAGGGTCAGACAGGAGAGCCAACCTAGGCGTCAGTCCCATTCAGTCAGCGACGGAGCTCCGGCGGCTCTCTCTCTCGCTCTCTCTCTCTCTTTCCTCCTCCTCCATCTATCCCTCTGGTAGACGAGTGAGGGGGAGGAGGGAGAGGAGGAGCAAGCGAGGGGGAGGGCAGGGGCGCCAGTAGATCGTCTGGCTCCCTGTGTAGACTCCTAAACGTGGCTTTGCGGTCAAACCAGAGCACCCGTAAAAGGCATATAAGGTGTTTTACTTTTTTTTTTTTTTTTTGATAAATGCTGTGTGTGAGAGGTGTGAGAGAGGAGACCAGAATAATGAAATTTGTTAGTGTGATTGTTATCAGCATTTGTGTTTTCCCTATCGATCACTCTGAGGGCTGCTTAAAATTGCGTTTTTAATGTTTTTTGAAACTCATAGCATATTTTTTAAATTATTTTATCCCTGTTATTCTTTCTCTCTCTCTCCCTCTCTCTCTCTCTCTCAGCTCTTTTTTCTGTCTGTCCTCCCCTGAGGCTCTCAGTGGGTGAGCGGCAGTCGAGGGAGGTGGCGGTGCATCCTCTGGGCTAGCGAAAGAGCCACGCAGTCCTCCAACCCCCCCCCCTTCTGCAAATCAATGGTAGCCTTTCAAGCCCTGGCCGAGGCCCGCAAACAGGGGGGATCAATAAGTTATTAGCACCATTCTGTCAGATGTAATGTGGAGATTGATTGGAGGCCGTGGCTTCGCCGCACCACCCGCCACTTCCCCTGCCTGATAAAGATGACAGATTAAGGGAATAAGGAAAGGGAATTAAGGAGTCTGGCCTGCCCGACCTGTCAGTGACCACAGCGAGACAGAGGAGGAGAGAGGCGAGAGGGGAAAGAGGAGTAAATCGGGGCCACCTCCTCCTCAAATAAATCCCTCCTTCTTCTTTATGTCCATCTCCTTTTCTCACATCCTTTTATTATCCTGCACTTTTATACACTGAATGGGGGCTGAAGTTTAATGTGTTTAAGAGCAGCAGAAGAGCCAGTGCTATGGAGTGTGAGAGAGAGAGATAGAGAGAGAGAGCCTATTATATTTTCTATAGGCTTTGAGCATTGCCGTGCAGGAGCCCATGCTGGCAGGACTGTGGAACAAGGCAGCACCAGTGTTCCCTGTTTGGTGCTAAATCTGAGCATCACAGTGTTAAGAAGCAACATTTAATTGGTCTTAAAGGCTTTCTGCCTTTAGATCTCTGGCCCTCAGGCAGTGGCAGGCAGACATTCCTGAATCCCTCTCTCCCCAGCCTCTCCTCTCCTCTCTGCAGGAGGAATGATCTTGAGGCTTACTGTATCACTGCTGCTGCAATTTTTTTTTTCTGGTTAGTTTACTTCTACCATTTTTGTTGTGGAGGAGCTGGACTACTCAGTCTTTTGCTTTCAATTTGTATATGAGGGGCAGCATGGGAAAACCTTCCCGTGGTGAAATGTTGACATTTGTACCACCAACTTTTCTGAACTAAAATGTTTTTTTTTTTTCTCCTTTAAAATGTATTAATACTAAAAAAATAAAGTAAGGTCTAAGGAGGATTACAGAAATAAAAAATACAAGCTGAATCGATGAGGCTCATGATCATTTTGAAACAGCGTATAGCGACTCAAAATAGTCTGTCATTTCCTTTCACTCTGATTGGCAGAGTTCAGTTACAGCAGCATATACAGTATACACAGCAAAAATCTAATATCACAGATTGTACAGAATACAGAGAAATGTCTATTACTTACATACTCATTATGCCTCAGATAAATACATACAGTATAATACCACATAGATTCTCGGAATTGGCCGCAATCTATTCTGCACATTTTAGCAGTTATCTGATCTAACACTCTTTACTTATAATCTGAAATCTCTTTAGTGATGAGTCGAATCCAGGACTATAGGTTGGGAACTTATGATGTAACTAAATAAAGTTAGGCATTTGGAAAGATAATAGAAAATACGAGTAAGACTCACAGACAACCTTAACTTAAACTCATCTTTCCAAAGCACTAACCTATAGTACATCCATGGAACATTTGTATTCTCAAAAATATAATTATTGCAAAACAGTTGCAGTTGACGCATCCATCAGTCGGATTAATTTTCAACTTTATTTTTGGCCTCGTTAAAAAAAAAAAAGAAAGAAAAAGAAAGGGAAACCAGTAAGCTCAGACTGAAATTCCCAGACACATAGGGGGCTCCAGAAAATGCTATCTGATGTCTGTATCCTTTGGAAGGCTATGCAAAGGTACAATTCCTTTCTGATGGCCAAGAAAACGTTAGTAGACATACTACAGACTGGAGTAACAGCACTGCTGATCAATTGATACATAAAGCTGTTGTATGCTGAGGAACCGTACGTAAATATATAGTGGATGTATGTAAATGTATTTGTTTTGTATTTGTATTTGACATCACAACCATGAGGAATTCAAACTGGACTTTTTTTTTTTTTGCATGTTAGTTTCCTCTTCTTGACTGCGTGAACTGGAGAGAAATGATACTGTATATTGTGAAACCATAACAGTGATTATGTATATAACAGTATGTCAAAGGCTTTTGTGTATATATATATATATATATATATATATATATATATATATATATATATATATATATATATATATATAAATTCTAAGAAAAACCACAGTTTAAAAAATGGGGGCAAGAGGAAAGGAGACAGTGGGAGAGTTTGCACTGAGTGGGGAACTGAATTTTTCTCAAAGGAACAGAAGAGACAGTGTGTGAGTCGATGCCGCTGCCCGCCTCCGAGTCTCCATACAGAATAAGGTCCTCTTCCTCTGCATGCCGACCCTCCACTCTTTGCTTTTGTTGAGTGCATTATGTGAACGAGGGCCAAGTGCTAAAAGCAGACGGAGTGTGTTGTGGAGCCGGGCTTCCTCCGCTTGCCTTGTGTCTGTGCCATGGGCACGCTGCTCTGCTTCAACCTTTGGCTTCGGCCCATCTTAAAGCCAGCCAAACTTCTATCTTTGTAGTGTCTTTGGTTCCAGTTGAATTTATCTATAAGTATTTACTTTTACCCTCTGCACAGCAGCCAGGATATATTTCTAATTTCTAAGAATTTTTAAGAATTCTGATCTAGTAAGTAATAAACTAACAATGTGTATATACACTGATGGCCTTCAAGTTCATTTAACTCTTGTGTTAATATAATGTTAAATTAAAACTAGTTTAATACACATATATACGATATAACTCATCTCCAAACCTTTTCAGTATTAAATAAACCATTACCTCGGGTTTATTAGTCCAGTATCCCAGTCCGACATGCGTGAGAGTAACAGGTGCAGCATGTAACAGAATATTTTTTTGTTTCGCATATAAAGCACATATATACTGTAGATCATAGAAAAAAACATTTTTTTTTTAAATTCATACTTTATAATTTGTGATGATTTTACCCCCATTTAACTCCTTTAACGAGAACTTCATTTACATTTAAAAGAAAAAAAGAATAATTAGAATTTGCATGCACTTGTACATACTGTATATTGAAATGTTTATAAACATTTGTGCATGAAAGGGTTACTACAGAACTTTGCCGGATAGAAATAAGAAGGCAAATCTGTCTTGTCATGTGGCCGTAAAAGCTCAGTGAAGCAAAACCTTATGCAAATGTATGTGTGAACTAATTTAGACACCTTCTGCGCAGTGACGCTCTAGCTCCTTCGCTCATAAACGTCGTACAGCGGCGCTCCTTAAAGAAACTTAGCATTATTACAAAACGTAAGCCATATAAATCTTGTTGGTCAACACGCCGGAGCAGTGGGTAGTGAGAACTTGATGCCTCATGGTCTAAGGTCTGAGATTTGATCGTGAGCTGTGGTTGCTTTCTGTGTGGACTTGAACATGACGCGGTAGGTGAATTGGCTTCTCTGAATTGTACAGAAGTGTCTGTGTGGTGTTGAGATAAAATTGGCATCTCCTCTAGAGAGTAGATACATAGAAGGTTTAGTAGGAGCTGGATAAGTTGAAATTCAAGTATGAAGTGAGTTAATTTTTTTTTCTTTCATCACTGTAAGCACTGAATGGATTAATGTTATGAAGTGTGGTCATAGAGGAAAATAATCACTGACTGAGTGTTTGATGTGGTCTGACATGAAGCACAGGGCTGTTAACCCCCTAAAGTAGATTTTTTTTCCAGTAACACATTTTGCTCATCTTATTCCCCACGATGACTTACCAATGACTGAATGATATATATCTCTTAAAACCCAGATAAATTTTTTTTGTTTTTCAGTTTTTTTAAATTAAACATATAAAAGGCTCAGGATTGTGCAGTATAGAATGACATATGCTCTTCTTTTTTTTGGCACAAAACAGGCACTGAACAGAAAATGAAAAAATGGTCATGTGTTTTTATGGTAGCTGACGGTTGTTTCTATGACCCCCCACCAAAAAAAAAAAAAAAAAAAAAGCTCACTTCTACATTTTTGTGATGTCATTTCCATATTCTGGTTGTGGCACAATTTATACTTTACAAAAGTGATGATAACTTCTGTTCTACCTGACCACTAACAGCTTTAAATGGTGGTTTTAACACCAACACATCTTTGGCATTTTCTATGTCTTAAAGGTCATAAAACTAACAGGCAAACAAATGAATTATAGTTTGTCATGTTATAAGTCCTCTGTCCTGAAGAGTGAAAGCTTAGTGACGGTTACTACGGAGTTCTGACTCTTAATTACAGAAGCCTCTCCATAAAGAAAGCTTCAACAAGCATACCCTTTTCCGTGTTAAATGAGTTTTTTTTTAAATTGATTTATCAGAAACGTTAAGATTTTAGAACAAGCTGTGATTTGAATTACTGTATGGCTGGAACTATTGTACAAGCTGCTGGTATAGGAAAGTATTTTAGCATCTTGTCAGATTATCCGATTTTCTATCAGATCTGCCGACTAGTACCCTTTAGAACTGAAACGGTGTAATATATTCAATTGAATTTTGATTATATCAGCCTTCAGTCTAGTTTGTTGGAGATTTTCTGTTCCAGATGTTTTCTGCAAGAGTGGTAGATACGGATGAGATTGGACGGCTCTGGCCTGAGATCAGAGCAATGCCCTTGTTTGGCGAGCGGAGGGATTGAGGAGGCATAACCGGGTAGAAGAGAGGTTTGATAAGGAGAGAAGTGACACAGATGCAGATAGCATTGCTAAGCCCAATGGGAAAGACAGAGTTTAGAGTCAGACAGAAAAAGACAGGGAACGAGAGCACACAAACTCAACGTATAATCTTTGGTAATAGCACCAAAAACACGCTGCACTGTTTCAGCAAGCCTGTGCTTCATGATAGGCTAAAAGTTCCTCTGCGTTCACCTACTCTTCTTGTTTGCACCCACTCAGTCGGAGCTTGCTCCTTTCTTAGGCTTATCGTAAACAGTACAGCTTAACGACACAGTTTTGTTGAAATAAAATATTAAATAAAAATATCAATCTTCTGCAAGCAAAACAGCAGAGGGCAAATGTTGCCCTGCATACAAAATTGTTCCAGTTTAGATTTGTTCAAGGATGGAAGGGGTAGGACTGTCAGAGATTCAGAGAGGTGGAAAACTTGGAGTGATGTGACTAAAGCGCAGAAGAGAGGCCTATTAAAGGCCCTCACTCTCTAGAAGAGGATAGGCCTCCTTCCATCTCAGGAAACACATCAAACGCCGTCATTAGTGCAACTCGCTTCTTACAAAGCCTCCCAGACCTTGCTCTTCCACTCCAAAAGTCCTTTCATGCATGGGCTTGCTTTTTTTCCCCCCTTCTCCTTTTATTCCACTTATTCAGACAGTCTTATAACAGAGAGAGAGAGAGAGAGAGAGAGAGAGATGACCAAAGTGGTTTGCACCAAGAGTTGAAGTGCAGCTGTGTATATGTGTAAGTGTGTAGCCTTTGGATTACAGATGTGTTAAGGTCCAGCTTGTTGCCCTTTAAGGATACAGTCTTACGTAAGTGTGCTTAAAGTGTGAACAGCCAGATGGATGCATCAGAGGTACTTCATCAGATCTGATGAGGCTAGTTTGTCATAATGTTTCTATTATTAACGTAAGGCGATGAAAGCCCAAAAGAGAAAGAGAGGAAGAGGCATCTGCGGCTTGAGCTGAAAAGAGAGAGAGAGAGAGAGAGAGAGAGAGATGGAGTGAGAGAAAGTGCAATGACAAACGGTCTCTTCCTTCCTGCGTGCATGCAGCACCACGCTCTCAGCAGCCCCTGCCTGCATGATTAGCAGGATATTGATTTGAGATGCGCTCTTGGGGGAGGAGGGTGCTGTAATCGTACACTAGACATGAGCAACGAGCTGCGCAGGGCTTGAGCAGACAGCCTCAGGACTCCAACACAAAGGGTGTGAGAGAGAAAGAGGAAGAGGGAGAGAAGACGTAAACAGAAAAAGAGAGCAGAGAAAGTTAAGGGAGAGAGGGGGAGGAAGGGAGATTAGCCTAAGATGGGAGGTTTATATGGACAGTAAACAGAGTGAGTCTGAAAAACTAGAAAAAGGATTTCCACAAAGTGTTTTGATGTCTGATTTTTTTTTCCCCTCCCCCTGCCTGTTTGTTTTTTTTTGTTTTTTGTTTTTTTAGTCTGTGCACTACTTTTAGACCAGGTTTGGTTTGTGTAAGCTTAGGAGAGACGTAGAGATCAAGGGTGAAAGAGAGCGAGACGTAGAATAAGTGTACGTGAGAGAGGAGGGAGTGTGTTTGTGTGAGACAGAAGGAGAGCGCAAGTGACAGAAAGAGAAACCGAATCTCTGCGCGTGTTGGTAAGAGACAGATTTGTCGTCTGCACTGGCACAGGGCCCTCTCATCTCTGGCAGAGCTGTGGCAGCTCCTCGTCTCGCTCACAGCTCCAGCATGTACTCAGGTAGCTAGTCTGCTAGCTAGCAAGGCAGCCGTGCTCTATTTCCCCTGGGCTTGGTGCTGAACTCCTCCGCTCTGCTCCTCTCTTCCAGATGATGTTCTAAGCAAGAAGAGATCCTATTCTCCGAGCAGCAGCAGCGAGTGCCCGTCTGACAGCAAGAAGTCCCGCAGCGTGTCTCCCAAAGGTAAGAGCCTCAAAGGCAAACCTGTGTGTATATTACTGTGTGTATATGTGTGTGTGAGAGAGAGAGAGAGAGAGAGAGACCAAGAAGGTGGTGTAATGTAATCAGAGCTGTTTAACCTTACATTGAGAGAGGCAGTGGGTGGGATGGAGTGACAGAGGAGGGGAGGAGGAGTAGCCATGTCCAAGTCACATACCTCCACCTTTTGGACTTCAAGCATTTACGTATATACTCACAAGTACATATAAACAAACTCACATTTCTTTTCCCTTTCTAGAATGCCTTTTATCTACGTTAGGGGTGTGAATGGGCGGTTATTTTTATAGCATTTGTAGATAAGTTTAATGATAAGCTTGCTAAATTCACTTAATTCAATGACTTTTTTCATCATTTTGGATATCATTATAACTGGATCGTATTGTTTCTGAGAGTAAGAACGATGCAATATTACATGTGTAGATAGTTCCTTGTTTGTTTTTGAGTGTAGTGTGCTTGACCTTTGCCACTTCTATGTCTCTTCAACTGTTTTAGGTATAGATTGTAAGACTGGTTGAATTTTATTTACTCATCATGTAATAATGCACGTTTAATGGGTGTCATATGTGTTGTAGTTTTGACCCACAACAAATTCCCATAATAATTAATAGCATTAATTAACATATTAAAAAAGCATTAACATATAAAAAAATTATGTATATATATATATATATATATATATACTGTATACATTATATAGCTACATTATATGAATGCCATGTATGTCCTTAGCTACAGTTGGATGGATATATCTCATTTTGCAAAATTGCCTAAATAGCGCACTGTGAAGGGGTGGGGTTTTAGACATTATGATTAGTTCCAGAGTACATTTTCTGTTTCAGAAAAATGTTTTGGCTAGTATACTTTCCAAAAAAATGAGTCCAGCTTGATGCAGTGTTAATGATTAAGAAATGTACATGTTGTTTTCGTACATTCGGATTTTATCCTAGTGTTTTTTTGTGTGTCTTTTTTTTTTAAGAAGAAGAAGTATGTTTAATAGCCCGGATGTTATTCTCACTGTTGTTGATTACTACCATTCACCCTTTGGGTTCACAAGTTCCCCCAGCGTGTGCGATGAATCAGCATCTAATACTGAATTTCCCTGCCTGTCTACTTCACACCAAAACGCTTTGTTCTCCACTCAGTATAACCTTATGCCATTGGATTAGTCTGCACAGATGGAGCTGGCGTAGTACTGCAAATAAAGCATGTCGTCTATAAAAGCAACATGTTGCCGATCTTTACTGCTAAGTTCCTGGGGAATCTCCCCAGCAAGAAATCAGCGACCTAACAGTCTGCCTTTCTGAGCGGAGCTCAGAAGCATTTAAGTGTTTATTGGTAAACTTCTTTACTAAATATCATATCATTTTGGTCAAACAAAAAAATCTGCATTTAAACAATGCTAAACTTGACAGGTTTACCAGGTTAATACTGACAATCACATTCAAAACGTGTGTACCAGTGAACTGGTTTGCTGTAATGTATTTGTCAGTGTAGCAAACTCTAGCAAACTTACTATTTCATGTGAGAGCAGGTTGTTACGATGCTTTCCTGACACAATTTTCTAAGCTACAATCTCTTGCTTATAAAAGTCGTAATAAGGTGAATAACATGACTAAGTGGTGATCTTTTTATAATAGGTTTTAATGGTTATTTCGTAGTGGTACTTTATGTAACCTCTATTGACTAATCGACTCTGAACAGGAATTTTACAACCTTGAACGTTAAGCGGTTAATAAAGGCGTAGTTCTTTATCCACCCTCCTTTTAACATTCAGTTTTTATTGCAGATTTTCGTCTGTTGTCTCTCCGTAGGACGGCTTAGCTTTCTTGGTGCTGTCTCCCCCCAAATAATCCACATAATAAAGCCGCAACAAGCCGGAAATGAGAATCTACCTCAGAAGCCATGTTGGATCGTGTTTACAAAAATGGCCGTTTCCTATATTAATTGACTATAGTACGATATTTTTTGAGCCCTCGATTTGTTCCAGTTAACAGATCAACTCAATCTGCATCATGGTCCATCAGTAGATGAGCTCCGATTTATACAGTACGGTTAAGTGCTAAAGTTTGACAATGCTTAGAACAAAACTAAGAAGACAACCAAATGTATTAGAATTCCATTTATTTAAAATTCCACTCCTTTTTTTAATTTACAAAGTGTGTGTGTGTGTGTGTGTGTGTGTGTGTGGCAAGAAATAAATAACTGAGTAAGAGCCATCAAGGGTCATTTCTGGCAGATCTTTCGATTAAACATTCACCGCTCTACCATTGGATTCTCATTCCATATCTTCTTTACCTTTCTTTTCTATTTTCTCTGCCTCTTCCTGTTAAGTTGTGGGAGAATCTGTGGCGGTTGAGCTGGCTCTCTATGCTTTGGCTCTCCCCTCTAGTTCCCTTTTCTTTTCCTCCTTTACTGCTCTCTCTCTCTCTCTCTCTCTCTCTCTCTCTCTCTCTCTCTCTCTCTCGCGCGCTTTCTTGCGTTCTCCATCTCTCTAGGGCAGCACAAATCACATGCATGTGCGCCCATGCCGACAGCCAAGACTGCGCAACTGGGAGGTGAGAGCGAGGCTGATACCCCCAGCAGCCGAGTGCCAGATTTACCGCCTGCCGCTCAGATTAGGTCAGCTGCTCAAGCTGAGAGCGCAGAGCTGGGTGGGGGAGCTCGCCACGCTCTACACGCATGACTTCCTCCATTTCCTCTCCTTGATTTGAAGGTTCTTCTACGTAGTTTGCGTTTAGCATGTGTAACTTCGAGAGTAATGGGGCAACTATCTGAAAGCAGGGCAATTATAATTACATTTAGAATCCAGCAGTCGTCCCTGTGTCTGGTTGGACAGAGTATGTGTAGACGTGGTTTAATGTTACGACGCTCCATTTAACGTCACACACTCTACTCCTACATGGAAAGGTCTCGCTGTTTGGATCACGGCCCTTAAAGTAGAATGACTGTATTTAACATGACACATCCACACCCAGGAATTAGGACCATGTCGCGTCTGCTTTTAGACTTGGCTGTCGTTACTCACAGTCATATTTTTAGGTCCTAAATGCGAGCTTATCACTCTCCCAGGTGCTTACCATGATGGCGTGATGAGCAAAGTGCGTTATGTACACAGTAGTGGGTGATCAAATTAGTATGACCTTAGGCACTGATGATCTACCGCCCTGTCTCTGTGGCCTGTGATTTGATTAGTGAGTTTGTATGCAGGTGTATACAAGTGTCAGGCCCTGTCCATACAATATATATGACTAGTTTTTCGTTTTTCAGTTTTTGAAACTGTCTCCATCCTTGGCAAGGAACTGAATTTGAATATTGATATCTATTCATATAAGATCTGAATTTTATATTATACTTCTGAGATTACATGGCACACTGTTCTTTTTTTTTTTTTTTTATCTTGGAAAGAGTTCCAGAAAGGTGTTTGAGATTATAGGTGTTCATCAGCGCTGAGATCAAGCTGGAGGTAGCAAAAAGTTGCTTGAAGGAGTATTTTTTATGCAAGCATGTGTGAAAGGTCAGAAAAGAAGCTTGTACAGTAGGACAAGCGAACAAAAAAAGTTTCTAGTACAGATCACTTGAGTTCTCCGATTATGCTGGTCTAGATTTTTTCCCTACAGTTTTAGTAAGGAACGAGAAAAAAAGTATCCGTGAAAAAAGAAGTTTAAGCCACACCCATCTTAGATTTAAACCTCAGGACATTCACATTCTACAGTATGTCGCTAATCCTGTACAAGGTTGTGGTAAACATGGAGCTCGGGGAACAGGGCACCATGGATGGGTTGGCAATCCATCACAGGGCACACAAGCGTGCACTCACTCACACGCTATGGGGAATTTTGAAAAGTCAATTAGCCTAATCTGCATGTCTTTCGGACTGTGGGAGGAAACCAGAGTACCCACCGAGCATTTGGGGAGCATGTAAACTTTACGCACACTGACCCGAGGTGGGAATCAAACCCTCGACCTCAGAGGTGCGAGGCCATGGTACTAACCACTCCACCACCGCGCTGCCAAATTGAATATAAATATGGATATTTGAGGCGCTAAAGATAAAGAAATAAGTGACACTGCGGCGCACACACACCCCTGTACACAAATGCACTAAAGATTTAACGCTCTCGTAAGCATGCCAGTCCAGTGATTGTATACCTTAAAAGTCCTCAAGAATAAAGCTACCAGCATGCATGGAGAAACAAATCCACGCAAAAACAATGTTAATGGAGCTTTAAAATCTCTCCATTTTTGAAAGTTTGTTAAAAAAAAACAACAACTTTTTCAGTGACCAAAAATCGTATTTTCATAAGAACAGTGGCTAAAAGATGCTTTCAGAAATAACTGTATAGGTGTGTGGGTGGGGCCTCAGACCCAGCTGCTACTCGTAGCTGAGATCTTCCGCCCTCACAAACTTGAGAGAGAGAGAGAGAGAGAGAGAGAGAGAGAGCGCGCAGACTCTGAAGCATCAGGTGCAGTCTTTAATGAGAGAAGCAAATGCAAGAGAGATTTACAGGGATACCAACTTGGAGCAAGGTGTGGATCTAGACTCCTAGGCATGCCGCGGCGATGTCAAGAATCCCTGTAGACACAGAAACCGGCACACATGCACACACAAAGAAAATGTGAATGCATTTCATGCGCTCGTTGGCGTAGTCAAAACACACCTTCTTAGCTTATACAAGACAAGGCGCAAAGCAGAATGTCATTTCGCAGCCTTGCGCGCAGGTGCGTTTGTACCGTAGCCAAATGAATGCAAATGTATATAATAGACACATACTCGAGCCATATGTTTGTGCTGTTCACATTCTCGGGTTCCTTACAAAATCTGAAAACTTGTGTATACTTCAGTAATTACAGAGTCTGTGCCTCTCTTTATCACTCTTTCGATCTCTCTCTTGCTCACGCTCTCTGGTTTACACACACACACACACACACACACACACCTGAGGGCCTTTGGTGGATTATCCGATTTTTGGCACGGTACCCTCACACCCCCACCCCTTCCCTCTCCGCCAGCCTGGGGCCAGACTCAGCTTTCAACGCAGAGGGTAAAAATATCCCCCCCTTCTTATTCTTTCTCCTCACCTCTCTCTCTCTCTCTCTCTCTCTCTCTTCCTCCCTCTCACCCTCGATTTCTTCTGCACTTCCTCCCTCTCTTTGACACCGGTCCCCCAGCTCTGCCTTGGGTTACTGTCTCTTCTGTGGTTGCCAGGTCCACACCTAATAATTCAGTCACTGAGGCCTTTTCACTGGCATTCATATCAGTTTCTGTTCACAAACTGGCATTCAGTCACGTCAATCCTAAAACCCAGATCTATAATAAAATAATGCAATCATGTTGTACTTTAAATATATAGGATATGCACAGAAATGTGAAAAGGGAAAAATAATCACCTTCTCAATCAAAAAAGATCACTGCAGCGTTATGTACTGTATACTGTATGTGTGTGAGTGTGTGTGTGTGTCTGTGTGTGTAAAGGCTTTTTAAAATTTATTTATGCACAGTAATATTTTGGATCCACATAAAATACTGCCCGCTTCTTGTCTTGTCAACTTGTCTTTATTTATTTATTTATTTATTTATTTATCCATGCCAAATACCAGTTTGCTTTCTATTAAGTAATTATGCTTACTGCTTAGGTTATAATCTACTGGTATTGTACATCCTACTTAGTGTGTTATATAAACTATAAAACTACAAAAATATATATGGCCAATTGCAGTTCATTTTGACAAATTTGAAAATGTGAAAAGAAAAAAAAAAGTTTGCCATACATTGTAAAAATTGATGGCATACATAATGTAAAATTGAAGTTAATATCCCGGCATGGGGGCGGCACAGTGGCTTAGTGGTTATCACTGTCGTGTTGCGCCTCCAGGTTGTGGGTTCGATTCCCGTCTCAGGTCTGCGTGCATGGAATTTGCATGTTCTTCCCGTGCCAGGTGGGTTTCCTCCAGGTGCTCTGATTTCCTCCCACAGTATAAAGACATGCAGCTTAGGCTAAGTGGCGTTCCCAAATGGGCCGTAGTGTATGAGTGCGTGTGCGTCCTACGATGGATTGGCACCCCATCCAGGGTGTACACCGCCTCATGCCCTAAGTCTCCTGAGATAGGCTCCAGGATAAAGCTTTATAGACAGGTAGTGAACCTGCATGGGTTTCCCCTGTGTTCTCTAGTTTCCTCCCACATCCCCGAAACAATGAAGTGGACTGGATGTGCGAAATCGTCACTAGGTCTTAATTGGTGTGTACAGTAAATGTTTATGTGAAACCAGTAACTGAAGAATGAATGAATTATTTAATTCAAATGCTATTCAAATGAGTTTTGTCACGAGACCAACATTGTTCTTTCTACACAGAATGGTACTACTCTCTAGACTAGAGAGAGACCAGACTTCTGTAGATAAACATTTTGGTTATGGTGATGAATTTATTAAAGCAGAGGTCTAATTCTTTTGTTAGATACTGTACCCAGAAAACATTTTGATATATCATAGTCTAGGACTAGGTTTAGTCATAGGGTCAGATATTTTTTGAAAATGATGTTTCTAATATCTCGAGAATCATGAAACTATTTGCATTTTATTTCCATTTGTTTGCATAATTTTTTAATACAATAAAATCACTTATAAATAATTAACGATAAGTTTTAATAATTAAGATAATACAGCAGCTTGCTGTAGATACTACCCCTGTGTAATCACTCAACTGTAAACAATCGTATCTTTTATACAATGTATATTTATATAACTAAATCATAAAATAATAAATTAAATAAATAATAAATCTCTCAGTTCACTTTGATGCTCGCTTTGCTTCTGCCATCTTTTCCAATCAAGCCTCTGAACAGAACAAAAAAAGTCTTCCACTCTTCCTAATGTTGCGTTTGATTCATTTGCTTTGATTCATTCATTCGTTTGATTCATTTGCTTCATACAGCTCATATTACAAACTCAGTCTTTTTTTTTCAGTTACATCAAACACACATCACTTTTTAAAGATAGATTGCCAGATCTACAGGGTGGGCCATTTATATACCTTAATAAAATGGGAATGGTTGGTGATATTAACGTCCTGTTTGTGGCACATTAGTATATGTGAGGGGGCAAATTTTTCAAGATGGGTGGTGACCATGGTGGCCATTTGGAAGTCGGCCATCTTGGATCCAACTTTTGTTTTTTCAATAGGAAGAGGGTCATGTGACACATCAAACTTATTGGGAATTTCACAAGAAAAACAATGGTGTGCTTGGTTTTAACGTAACTTTATTCTTTCATGAGTTATTTACAAGTTTCTGACCACTTATAAAATGTGTTCAATGTGCTGTCCATTGTGATGGATTGTCAATGCAACCCTCTTCTCCCACTCTTCACACACTGATAGCAATACCGCAGGAGAAATGCCAGCACAGGCTTCCAGTATCCGTAGTTTCAGATGCTGCACATCTCGTATCTTCACACCATAGACAATTGCCTTCAGATGACCCCAAAGATAAAAGTTTAAGGAGGTCAGATCGGGAGACCTTGGGGGCCATTCAACTGGCCCACGACGATCAATCCACTTTTCAGGAAACTGTTCATCTAGGAATGCTTGGACCTGACACCCATAATGTGGTGGTGCACCATCTTGCTCGAAAAACTCAGGGAACGTGCCAGCTTCAGTGCATAAAGAGGGAAACACATCATCATGTAGCAATTTCAAATATCCAGTGGCCTTGAGGTTTCCATTGATGAAGAATGGCCCAACTATCTTTGTACCCCATATACCACACCATACCATCACTTTTTTTGTTCCAACAGTCTTGGAGGGATCTATCCAATGTGGGTTAGTGTCAGACCAATAGCGGTGGTTTTGTTTGTTAACTTCACCATTCACATAAAAGTTTGCCTCATCACTGAACAAAATCTTCTGCGTGAACTGAGGGTCCTGTTCCAATTTTTGTTTTGCCCATTCTGCAGATTGTGTGCGCCGATCTGGGTCATCCTCGTTGAGATGCTGCAGTAGCTGGAGTTTGTAAGGGTGCCATTTGTGAGTAGCTAATATCCGCCGAAGGGATGTTCGACTAATGCCACTCTCCAGTGACATGCGGCGAGTGCTACGCTGTGGGCTCTTGCTGAATGAAGCTAGGACAGCCACTGATGTTTGTTCATTAGTGACAGTTTTCATACGTCGACATTTTGGCAAATCCAACACTGAACCAGTTTCACGAAACTTAGCAAGCAGTTTGCTAACTGTAGCATGGGAGATGGGTGGTCTCGTAGGGTGTCTTGCATTGAAATCTGCTGCAATGACCCGGTTACTGCATTCACCAGATATCAACAGATATCGATCCGCTCATCACGTGTTAACCTCTTCGACATGTCAATGGCTGTGAACAAAGAGAAACTTGTAAATAACTCATGAAAGAATAAATTATGTTAAAACCATTGTTTTTCTTGTGAAATTCCCAATAAGTTTGATGTGTCACATGACCCTCTTTTTATTGAAAAAACAAAAGTTGGATCCAAGATGTCCGACTTCAAAATGGCCACCATGGTCACCACCCATCTTGAAAAGTTTGCCCTCTCACATATACTAATGTGCCACAAACAGGACGTTAATATCACCAACCATTCCCATTTTATTAAGGAGTATAAATGGCCCACCCTGTGTATTAGCCAGATGAAATAGATATTTATATGGTAAAAATATTGAATATTTCAAAATGGTGGTATGACGTGGCTGACGTTTCGGTCAGATCGTAATATTCTCCTTTATTTTCGACAGAAAACTCCCACACACCTGCATTGGAGCTGGTCAGTCACATGACCCCGGAAGAACACTATAGGCGGATGATGTCAGCGCTGAATGAACATGGCTCTTACGAAGAGCAGCAGCAGCGTCTTTACCAGCTCGCCAGCAGCATGGGCGTCCCCACTCACGGTGAGCATTTGGATTTAAAGGTGTATGTGTGTGTGTGTGTGCTTTCTTGCACCAATCTCAGGCATACAGTACATACACTCAATGACGGTAAGCCAAATAACCACTCCTTACATCCATGGTAATCTTACACAAATCACACCAAACCTTGAGGCTGAAGGGCTACACAAGACCATGTTAATGTTCTTCTCTAGCCAGCCAGAAGACAGGAGTGAAACCTGACGTGGTCATGTATTGTTGTAGTCGTTAACCTCCATGTGCTTAACATGGTCATAACAGGTGTTTTTGTGAGATGCTGTAGACTTCCTGTTAGCTTGAACTGTTAGTCTGGACATTTCTCAATAGGACTGGTACTAGCCCGTCTGGCACCTAGCATCCTGTCCAATAGTACACATTGATATGTATGCACATTACCAGCCAAAAGTTTGGAAACACCTTCTAATTTCATGGTCTTTCTTGATTTTTATTTCTTTCTACATTGTAAAAAAAAAAAAAAGTCTCCAAAATGCAACAATTGCATCCTTTGAACAGTTGATATTGATACAAGATGTGTCTGCATCTGAGATGCTGTTAATTTGTGATTTTTTTTTTAGGTTGGTATCCCTAAATAAACTTTTTTTGGTCTGGCTTTCCTGGTCTGGGCTTCATGAGAGTCAGTTTCATCATGGTGCTTGATTGGTTTTGCAACTGCACTTAACCATACTGTACTGTTATTACCAGACCTATTCCAGAATAGCAGACCTTTGTGGCTTAAAATAACAACCGACTGTTGTTTTCGTTTGTTACTTAACTACCTCATGTGAAACTATGAAACTGTTATTTCATAGTTTTGAAATCTCCAGTATTTCTTTTGGAATGTAGAAAATTAATCACTGAACTCTAAGTTGTGTCCAAACTATATATACAGTATATATTATAGGTTTTAGGGGGGCAATTACTTTTTCACATCAATGAAATTACATTTATAAAGTAAATTTTGCTCCGTTTATCTAATAGTAATACTAAAATGTCCATCACACCATAAGTGTGAGAAATATGAAAAAAAAAGGAAGGAGGAAAGGGGGCAAATACTTTTTCACAGCACTAAACCGAATGATGTAATATCTCTAAAGAAAAAGTACTAGCTATCTTTGGCTCACACCCTGATACACCTTACTCCAGTTTGCACGGTGTGCGAGTGGAAATTGCTGAGAATTCTATTTTGAGTGCCCAGCTCACCCAGTGTCAGAATGTCAGAGTGAGCGATCTGTGACTGCCGCTGCACACAGTAGTAAATAACGGCACCATCAGGCCCCAAGGTTCGCTCTGTATTGATTTGTTCTCTTTGATTGGCTGCAAGCCAACTCTTTAAATTACAGCTACCATGGCAACGACAAATACTCTTGATTTTTCCCCATCGGCTTTAGTGTTGTGGGGTTGAACAGGAACTGTTCAAGACTATAAATAAAGGCATAAACAAAAAAAAAGATGTCTCAGTTAGCTATGAAGTGTGATTTAATCTTAATCATGCTTTTAAACGTGCAAAATGTCCATCCTTACCATTGGTCACGTTTTCAATAAAGAATATATATATCATTTCTATGAACTTCAGTGGCAGACTTGAGTACTTTAATTGCAACTTGTAATTTTTATTTGATCAGGTATAATTTTTAATTGCAGGCAGCAAAAAAAATCAGGCGACGTGATTTATAAATTATTGAACTGCTCTTCTCTTGGAACTGAAAGAAATTAGTGGCCGAGTATGTGTGTGTGTGTGTGTGTTTGCGGGAGGGTGGGGGGGGGGTTAGTGCTGTATTACAAAGCTCACTCTCCCTTTCCTGGAAGTTTCCTGGTTTGTGGTGGTGGTGCATTGCAGACACACTTACGATTGATTCCCTTCCCAATTCTGTTAAATCTCTGTCTCTCGTCTTGCCACCCACAGCTCCTTCAGCTTTACGCAAGCACGCTTTTTTTGCGGCATGTAGAGTCAGACACGCTCGCTTTCTCCTTGCCACAGATGAGATAAACTCCGCAAAACAAAAAATCCCGATCATTTTAAAGATCAGGTTAGATTTTGGATATCGCGGCGCTCTAATGATATTCCGTCAGTTCTTCAGGCAGGTGTAGAGTTTCATAAGCCATGCCATTGAAAACAGGCTTACCGGGATGAGGTGTTCTCTGCACACAACCCCTCAACCTCCCCCTGGAGGAATGCGCGCATGACGGCTTGCCCATGCATGCTGAGCTCATGCGCCTGTGATAAGGCTGTGCCAGTCAGCTGCTGCCAACACCTCCGCCTGCCAGCTCTTTGATGGGAGAGATCCTCTTTCTTACTTTCTCACCCAGTGCTCTACTGTACATACATATTAGAAAACTTTTTCCTCTCCTTTTTTTTTTTTTTTCGCTGTCACTTTTCACTCTCTGCACTTTTGCTCTCATATTACTCCATCTGCATATTTGTGCACATACCTTCAGCAAAAGTGTACACCATCTCTCTTTAGACTCACACTTCAACCAAAATTTAATCTCTGTCTGCCTGTCCCAGAAATTCCCTCCGCTCTCTGGCTCCATCTCACTCCATCCACGATCAAGTTTAATATATGATCTTGTTTGTTTTCTCTCCTGCTTCATAGCGCATGCAGTGCAGGCGGTTCTTGTTTTTCTGGAGTTTTTTTTTTTTTTTTCTTAAAGAAATCTCTCGGGGACAAGGAAACACAAGCCCCAGCTGCTTCTTTACCTCCTTTTTTCATTCTTCCCGCTCTCACACTCTCTCATGGCTCTATCATATCCTTATCCTCTCCTCAGAAACATCCCACTCTGTCCTCAGGCAGTTCTCCTCCTCTTTTTTTGCTTACTTGCTGATTTCTTTTTTTTTTTTTTTTGCCCTGCACCCTCCACCTCATCTGCTGTGTTTCATGTGTTTCTGTGGGGCTAGACTCTCTTCCATAGATGAGGTGAAGGGCCTGCCATAGGCTCCTTGACACCAACGGGGAGCAGGCCAGGTCCCTGTGAACCCCTGCAGCTGCCTCCCCAAGCTCTCCCACACATCCCTGAACCACTTTCTCTCTCTCTCTCTCTCTCTCTCTCTCTCTCTCTCTCTCGCTCTCTCTCTCTGCACCAGCCTGCTTTTACATTCTCTCTTTCTGTCCCGCATCCTTCCCTTTTTTCCTCCCCTCCACCCCCACCCTCGTTGCTCCCTCTTGCCTGAGTCCCTGCAGAGTGGCCTTTCATCTGTTTGAAGAGGAGGCCCTGAAATGAAAGGCTGGGAAGCATGCATGGATGGACGTGCATGCGTGAGGTTTATGGGAAGAGTTGGGGGGAGGGGGGGGGGTGTACTTTGCTGCGGTCTTCTCTCCGCGGGCCGTAAGGTCACCTGGAGGCCTCCGCCAGCTTCCCGTCCTCCCTTGATGTAAGGAGCAGGAATGGAGGAAGGAAGGAGAATTCTGCAGCCTCCAAAGTCAAAGACACGCTCTGGCCTTTCCCCATCTCCCTCCGCTCCCAGACACGTATGTGTGATTGCGGGGATGCTGTTAGATATTTCATTGGGTGCGGTGTGAATGGGGCTGATTTAAAGAGGGTAATATCTTGCTGTATATTTTGCTGTTGTTTTTTTTTCCTCCTCTGGCTCTAGAGGTTTTTGGCAGGGATTGACCATGTGCTATTGGGATGGCTGCTCAGCTTAGGGCTGTAGCCCCAGGTGACCCTACTCTGGCGAAGCTCTCTTGCCGATGAAAGAGAATAATAAATGTGTGTGCATGAGGCAGGACAGGGCCTGCCATGGCAGAGTAGAGCCGAGAGAGGGGGAGGGGGGGGGGGGGGCAGAGCCTCTTGAATTTCATCCTTATTTTCATTCAGACTACTCTATAAGACAGAAGATCGTGTCAGAAACCTTGGAAGTGCCGTAGTCACCTCAGAGGTTTTGACGAACCTCAAGCATTAATAGTTGCAAAATGCAGTGAATTTAAAGTTTGCTGTTGCATTAAGTTTGTTTTCTATTTCTGTATCTTTCACTGTCTGCTTATTCTCTCTCTCTCTCTCTCTCTCTCTCTCTGGCTGTTAGAGGGCTTGTCTGCCGTTGGTCTGGTCCCCCATGGGGAAGTGCAATAAACAGATCAATACAGCGGCCCTGCACACATTAATATCTGTCGCGCCACCCCCGACCTGATTGCTCAGCCCCACACGCCGGCCTCGGAAATGGCCGCCAGCTCCCACGGGAACTGTCTAATTAAAAAAGGGCTGGAGGAGAGAGAAAGAAGGAGGGAGAGAGGGAGGTGCACAGGATGGATTTTCTATTTAACACCCTTTCATTAGATTGTGCGCTTCCTGTTGTGACCCTGTTAGTTTGGTAATGATGGGAGATGGGCTTGGCCAGTCTGCTATAAGAGAGACAGACAGGGAGAGCGAGGCAGAGAGAGAGATACTGTTACTACAGAATACAATACTCAAAGGAATAGATCAACTTTAGATGTAAACCAAAAATTAGGTCATTTGTGTGTGTCATGTGTGTCCTGTTCATTTCTCTCTGGACTACAAATGAGGTGCCATTAAGACACTAGTAGGACAAAATGTTCTGCACCAAGTGGTTTTGAATATTCTGATTTTAAGCATAAATCATAAATCATTATGTAGGAAAGTTCTAAGCATTATGTTATGGGTCTCCTCAGAGCTGCTGCGTGTGCGTCAGGAGGCTCTGAACGCTGTGAGGAACCCAGGAGCCATGGAGGCTCACCTCCCCTCTGCAGGCAGCTCCTCCAGCCAGAGGAGGAAGCAAGGTCTGCCCCAGCACAGGGATGCCCACTTCTCTGAGAGGTATGTATAGCAAAATTTTGATTTAGATATGATAAAAATAGAGAAATATAGATAGAAATGAGTAATACAAAAACAATGATATATATCCAAAACCTTAGGATTGATTGGGTGGGTGAAGGGTGTTTGGGGTAAAGGGGGTATGATGCAGTTGGAGAGGGGAGGGCTCTGCGTCTGCTGGGGGATTTTTTTGTTGTTGTTGTTGGTGAATAGGCCCAGACTTTCCTCTTTACCTCTCAGACCAATTTCATGAGGTAACAGTGGGATTCAAGTACCTCAAGTACCAGTGGGATTCAAGCCACATGTATGGAGGTGTAGTTTGTAGTTTTCACAAATCAAGATTGTGGGATTGAACAGATTTGAACAGCCTGTGTGGATAAATTGACCCTGTGCAGAGGGAACACATCCCAGGCATACTTTAAAACCACAGAAACAGAGTGGGGGGTGGGGGGGGGGGGGGGGGGGAGGCCTACGTTTTTAAAATAACATGAATATTTCACATTAATAATGAACCCAACATCCAACTCTGATGAATACCGCATGCTGATTTTGAGTAGGTGACCACTTGTTGTAGTGAAAAAAAAAGGAAAATAGGAAGGAAACTGTACTGTATGTTAAAATCAGGGAAAAAGAGAAGAAGAGGAAGGAAGGCCAATGGAACTGAAGCAGAGGCAGCGATATAAAGGAAAATCTCTTTAATGGGATCCGATTGCCAGTGGGCATTACTTTTTTGCATCCTTGTCTGATTTGATCTTGTCAGGAGGTATTTATGGGGCTTCAGGCTTCGCCGGTCGTCCAGGCGCCGCACACCTCCCTGCGCTCCCCTCCTTCCCATCCCTCCCCCTCCCTGCAAGGCCCTGGCGCTCGCCTCCGCCTCCAAAGAAAGCCCAAGCAGCGGGAGTGGGCGGGTAATTGCTTGTCGATTATTTATGTGGCACGGGAAGCCGGAGGATCGATAATGGGCTGGTGAGACGAGGCGTGAGAGATGGAGGGAGGGAGGAAGGGGGGGCAGCGTAGGCGTTGCATTCTGTTCCGTGCCCTGACGGGAGCACAGCATGCAGCTCGGGCCAGCCAGTCACCCTTACTCCGCTCACCTGCCATAATTAGCCACACAGGACTACTGATGTTAACTAGCCCTGCATGCTTTCCTGGTCAGGGGTGAGGGGTGTTGTTTTTTTTCTTTCTTTCTTTTTTTGACTTCTTCTTTTGGTTTTCTAGATTTAACCCTTGCCTTACCCATAATAGTGAATACTCTATGGCCCCACATCAGCTGTAGCTTTGGAGTGCTTCCAGTCAGGACAGAGAGGGTCACATGCTTTTGCCATTGACTACAAGTGACTTTGTGAAAAGGACAGGCATGTCCGATTCCAGCCTCCCATATAAAGCATCGACTGGGAGCCAGGCAGGCTGAAAGGGTGAGCCGAAAGCCATTGCTCAAGCTCACCTTTCCATCGACTGTCCATAATTGATTATCCAATGCCCATTAGTGGCTATTGTTAAAAACAAATCATTACAGCGATCGATAACTCTTCAGCCCCAGCCAACCATTTGTCTGATTGCATTTAGGGAATTTGCAAGGCAAATCCTAATGCATTTGGCATGTGGAGCGGCAGTAGGAACAGACAGTGGTCTGGGGGTGGGAGGTGGTGGTGGGGAACGGGAGTGAGAGCACGAGTGAGAGCCTCATGCATTTTAATGAGCTTCCTGTGCAAATGTGTTCCTGTGGAGGGAAGGCGAGGTGAGGCAAGGCAGGAGCGGCACGGAGAGCGGCTAATCCCCTGCGCTCCGCTCATTAATGGCCGTCCTGTCAGCTCCGCTCCACTCCTCTCTCATCTCTCTCTGGTCTGGCCAGTTAAGACACACACACATAAGCACACGCACACACATACACACACAGGGCGCAATGCTGCCGCCACACTGACAGGCCGTCACACATGAGGGAACTGCCTGAGGTTTAGAGCAGAGGAGAGGGAGAGGGAGTTGGTGAGAAGTATGACATGGTTTGCTATTTAGGACAAATATATAAAACTGATATAAGCATGGCTCATTAAGAGTTTCCCTCTGGTGAGAGAAAGGGACTAAGCTTAAATGAAGGGAGTATGTGAGCATCATGGGAAACACAAACAGAATTTCTCTGTGTACATGTGCGTGTACTGGAGGTGTGAAGGAGTTAAGTCTCAGCAAAACACAAAAACACCTCTCCTGCTAGCCCAACCCTCTCTTATCGCCCCCCTTGGAACCCAGAATGAAACGGTTAAAGCCTGCCTCCTTCTAAATTGCTTCCTATAAAAAGAGAAGCACGTCTGCCGGGTACGTCTCCTCATGATTACAGCTAATTACGATCGAACGGACGCCTCGCGGCCCCAGTCATGCAGCTTTAATTGACCGTTATTCATCTGCGGGCCGCGCGGGGCGGCACGAAGCTTGGCGGGCCCCGGCCAGCGCCGCTCGGCCTAATTGTGCGGCCTGAGGGATTAGACCAGGTGATTACACACTTCACAGTGTAATTACATAAGCACGGCTGGGCTGCCCGCCCGGCTCCAGGCTCCAAGGTCATGCGCTGCCTTCCCCGAGATTAATTGGCGCTGCCACCGAAGCGCAAGGCACCGGCGGAAAGCGATTATACGATTAGCATTAACATTTCAACAGCGGCCCCGATCGATCGAAGACACCCCCCTCCTCTCTCTCTTTTCTCTCTCTCTCCCTCTCCCTCTCCCTCCTCTTTCCTCCCCCACGGCTTGTTTCAACCTCTTCCTGCTTCACTCTCTTTTCTTTCCTGTTCTATCTTTTTTTTTCTTTTTTTTTTTTTGTATTGTAAGTTTTTTTGTTGTTGTTTCCAGGGATAATGACATGCAAGGGCTATTTAGTTTGGGCATGATGGGAGCCCATGTAGAGCAAAACAAAAGCTGACTCTCTTTTCCTGCTTTCTTGATTTCACGTTGTTTCTTTCCCCTCGTTGTGTATGGATGTTGGATGTTGGTGTGTTTGTTTTGTGCTGCACTGCTCCGGTTCCCTTCCCCTGCAGCAAGAACCGCTCACAACAACAAAGCAACAACGCTGCACTCTCGCCTGTGTGTTGACTTCATGCAGTGTGCAAGTGTTCCCGAGGATGCGTGCAGGCTTTACATACTGCATATATTCATATATAATTTGAACCATTCGGAATTATTGGCACCCTAAGTAAAGATGGGCAAAATATGGTTAGGAAAAATTGCATGCGATCCCACAGCAAAATATGACCTCATTCTAAACACACACATATGTACATACAGTACCAGTCAAAAGTTTGGATGCACCTTCTAATTCAATGGACTTTTCTGATTTTGATTTCTAAAACATTTCCTGTAAACAGTATTGATATTGAGATGTATATGCAACTTGTGCTCTGTACAGCCTTTATAACGGTTCTAATCTGAGGTGCTGTTTGTTAGTTGTTGATTTCTGATAACTCTAAATGAACTTCTCTTCTGCAGCAGGGGTAAGTTTTGGTCTTGCTTTCCTCGGAAAGTCTTCATCATGGTGCTCGACGGGTTTTGCAAATACATTTGACAATACTGTTCTTGCAAAAACACATACTACTGTATGTATCATGCTAGAGAAATGAGTCGATTTTTAGCATATTGGCCGTAGCTGACCTTTATGTCTTAAAATAACAACTGACCGTTGTTTTTGTTGTCGTTGTAACTTAATTTCCTAATTCCATAGTTTGGAAATCTGTAGGAAATTAATAACAAAAAAACATTGAATTAGTCCAAACTCTTGACTGGTACTGTATACTGTATACAGCACAACATCTATTTTAATTATCAATCTGAACACCTGCAATCTTTTATACATGCCTAGGATTTCTTTTGACCGAAATCTAAGAATATTCCCATTTATGTTTTGCTTTCATACGTTTTCACCTTTAGAACGTCATCATTTACAACATGTACATGACCAACCATAACTTTTTTTCGTTTCACTAGGGTATAAATGTAATTTGACCCAGAGATAAAATCTCCTTAGTCATTCAACAATATGAAGAAGATTAGACATTGAGACAAAACCGTGTTGATGTTCATACTGTAAATTGGGTGATGGATAAACCACCAGAAACTGGCCATATCCATTGTTAGGCCAATAATTAATAAGTTCAAAATAACCAGAGTTGGAGTGAACCTGCATGGAAGAAGATGCAGGTGTTTTTTTGCCACTGTTTAAAGAACAAAATTTTAATGATTGCATCTCCAAGCCTTCAAACTGTCCAGGTCATCAATTTGGAAGTTCAGAAGAGAACATTTCTTTCTGTCATCTAACCACATATATAACAACATTGGTACATTTTATACAATCCCCCTATATCTCCTTCTTCCTTGCACGTTCCTCTCCTTGTTGCTCTGCCTGTTCCATCGCCACTGCTCGATAACAGTGTATGCAGTATTGAATAAGAGCCGTCCGTATTCTCTGGCCATACAAAAGGAGAAAAACATAATTGAGGGCCTTTTTGAAAATGCAAGGGGGGGGACCCTCGCCACACACCACCATTTATTGGCTGAATGCAGCCAATAAAAGACAGCAGGAGGTGTGTGTGTGTGTGTGTGTGTGTGTGTGTGTGTGTGTGTGTGTGTGTGTGTGTGCGCGCGTGTGCGCGTGTGTGTGTGTGGGTGCTCAAGGGTAGAAGAGGAAGGTCTGTGTTAATTAGGAGGTGCTTCAGCCTGTAGCCCAGGCGAGGCAGAGGGGCTGCCCCAGCTGTCAGAGTATGACATGCTCTTATTGTGTATTCAGCCCTCATTACCAGGGTGGCGGGGCCGAGGAGCGAGCTAGGGAGTGAGGAGGGGGAGGAAAGGGAAAGGCCCAGGGTACAAACAGTGCCGCTGGCCGTAGCGTGACAGGACTGATGAGGGGCTATCGCTGCACACATGCACTGGAGCGAGGGATGAAAATAGGCAAAGAGGAAGTACGCAGCATTTACATAATACATACTGTAAAACACACATTATGTATCATGCTAGAGAAATGAGTTGATGGTTTAGCATATTGTTAAAACTGACATCTGAAATGGACATTTTGATTCATGCTAGGTGTTGGAAACTTAATCCATCCCAGCAATTAAATGTTAACGTTTCTCACCTTGTACTGTATGTTTCTCTTGTATTTAAATTTTTTTTGCTTCCTAAATGTGTGTTAATTATATAATTATGTAAAGAAATGTAATTAGCAATATTGTCTTGTAACCTATATTGCTAATTTGCTCGATACCAGTCTTGAAATTAGCTCCTGCCCCGGAGGTCGCAGCCTTAGTGGTAGCTCTTCCAATTCGATTGGATTTTCTGCATACAGTATACAGGCACAAAGCAGTTTTACAGAAATCCGAATATAGCGTTAGATCAATAATGAATAAGCCAGATGCAGTAGTGAAAGCAACCAGATTCAAAAGGGAACGAATCCTCTTCTGTGTGACACAATTATGAGTCATTACTCTTCAATAGCTCATGTACCTGTTACAGTGTTTGAATTCCGGGGTCCGCTAATGAAACTTATGAAATGAATGAGAGATGAGATGACAAATGAAGCTATGAAAAACCATAGCTCCTTTTGTCTCTGCTGTTACAGCTTTGCCTTTATCCATTAGCTCTGAAGCGGAGAGCTCTACCATTCAGCACGATTTCCAAACAGAATGGTTTCTGGCTGGGGCAGTCAATTAGGATCCTCCTTTGCTGCTCTCCAGGGCACACTGAGATGCATTTGCGTTCACGCTGACAGTGTACTGTGGCCGTATGTGTCCCACACCATTTTTGAATGCCGTATTTAGGTCTGTCCACGTACGTGTTAATGCTTAGGTGTCCACGGGGCCTTAGTTCCAGCAGAGGGGAGGGTTTCAGTTCGGGGATCACTTGCAGGGTCAGTGTTTCTGTTGTAATTACAACCCACCTCAAAGGGAGTAAAGGGCTCTAAAAATTGCAAACTGCTCCTTTAATAGACTGGCGTCCTAATAAGTAAGGACAGTAAAGGAAGAAGTCTTTCAGGTTTACTTAGGCAAGTTTGTTTTTGTGTTCACACAGAGATTTATCCCATCCTCCACCACTACTGTCCCCGCAAAACGCCCCTCACATCACACTGGGCCCTCATCTGCGGCCACCGTTCCTCGGCATGCCCTCTGCTCTGTGCCAAGCACCAGGTGAGGATCGGCTCCACATTTCTAAGAATGATTGATTTGTTGTTTTTTGATCAAAATTACTTAGACCATAAATACGTTTAGAAAATCTTGAGATACAGTTATAAGAGTAAAGATTGAGGATACAAAATGTCCTGAATATTTATTTCAAGTTTAATAAGGAATGACAAAGGTCTCTCAAATCCAACACATCCAATATCTTGTATATTTCCAATTTATTTATCTTTTTTTTTTCTTCCTATGGTCTAAAATCATTTCCCATTGGCTGCACGCTAGGCTTAGAAAAAAAAAAAAATTGGGAATATGCACATGTGTACATGTTGGGAATTCTGGAAATATTGCATTTCTGTTGTATTTATGTTATGTCTATATGATTTTCTCTCTGTTTACTCGCTAGCATATGGTTTCCTGCAGCCCGCTCAAGCTGAGATGTTTGCACGTCAACAGGAGATGCTGCGCAAACAGAACCTCGCTAGGTATTGAATTATTACTGGCCTGTGCGGCATCGCATCATGTCAGCTAATGCTCCGTTCCACACAATGCTCACTATGACATTTACAATAATACAACTATACAGGATGAAAATAAAGTACACAATGTCTTCTTCTTAATTATTCTTAATTATTGAAGATTATAAAAATGTAAAATTCACACAAACACAACGACTTGCTTAAGCGTGTGTAGTTAGCTGAATTAGAGAGAAAAGACACGATGAAGGTGATGTGACAGGTATTGCAATGACCATATTAATTGAAAAATAAGGTATTTTTTATCAATTAATAATAACTGATATCAATTAATAATTTTTTTTCCCTTTAGATTTGTTTAGAAAAATCGTACGTCTATGGACATATTTGCTAAATATTACAAATTGGCTAAAACTAAAACTTTTCAGCGCAGGGCAATTTTTCGGTACTAACGATGGCTCTTTATACAGATTGGAGATGTCTGCTGAGCTGCTGAGACAGAAGGAGATTGAGAACGTTCAGCGGCAGCGCCTGTTAGCTGAGCCGCTCGCTCTCCATCCGGGTCTGCCCGCAGAGCACCCGGCCCTACGTAGCCTTCACGACATGCCTGATGACGTCACCCGCCGCAATGCCATGCTGCTTTTGCGCCACAACAACACACCTCTGCTCTCACTTAGCCACCAGGGGGCGATGGTGAGCAGTGCCTTCAAGGAGTCCAGTAGCCGCAGGAACTCAAAGAAAGGTGGCACAGCACAAGGGGATGACCCGTCGCAGTCCAAGGGGCCTGGGGGAGACACGGACGGACATGATGAAGACATGAAAGACTCGGAAAGCGACGGCGAAGCGAGTGAGGAGCGGCCAGAGGGACAGGCTAAAGCAGATGGGCACAGCTTGAGCTCAGAAGCTTGCCAAAGCAAGGACACGGCCAAGCCAAGCGAGGCACTCGGGGAAGGCTCGGACAGGCTCAGTGTCCCCTGCAGCTCGACAGCGCCAGAATCGCCCAGCCATCATCTCTTCGCACCAGGACTAAGCAAGAGCGAAGCCAAGTATCTCCCACCAGGAGCACTGCCCCCTTTTCCCATACTGCCAGGACAGACACTGCCCTTCGGCTTCCCCTACGCCAGCCCCTATTTCCACGCCGGTGAGTTTTGATCATTTTATAAAAAGTGTCTAATCTTATCCAATGGAAAGTGATGTCTAGACATAACAATTTCAAGATCCTAGTCCAAAGTAACCAAGATACGAAATCAGAGATTGCAGATATCGGATTGCAGGTTTCTGCCTCAAACTCATTGCCTCACCATACAAACACACATACAAATGCACAGTGTGTCTGGGGTCTGAGCTCATACACCCACGCCGCTCTTTTTATGACCCATAAAGTTTCAGATCCAGAACCCAACTAAAATCCCAGAAGGAGAGAGAGAGAGTGGGGAACTCAATTTAATGCTAAACTATTCATTCAGGAGACAACCACCTAGCTTAGCAGACTTTATTTTAGACCCTATAAAGTCTCACACCGACATTTTATGAATGAATCAGCATATTTTTTGTTCTGTAGCCTAAATATTTATTTATAAGACCTGTCACTCGGAGTCAGGACTATGAAATACGACATATTCCGTAATCCCATCAGCTAAAGGTTTATCGCCATTCATGGAGGTGCTATTTCTCTCTCTGTCTCTCTCTCGCGCTCTCTCTCCCCGAGAGCAGTTCCAGCCATCTGAAATACATTACCTACATGCTCACCCTGCAGTGCAGGGACCTCCCATAGGAAGAGGCCCCATTTCTGACCCTTACTGAACTCTGAAATAGATGGGGTCATTAACCGAGCCATGTGCGTGTTATGTGTGTGCGTGCGTGTGTGTGAGAGAGTGTGTGTAGGGTGGGGAGGGGCTTCTTCACGGGGTTTCTTTTTCTAATGATTTATGCTTCCTCTCGGCTCGGCGGGCTGCCAGGCGCCATGGGAGGTCTGTTTGTGGACGGGGAGGAGGCGGCGGCGGCGGCGGCAGAGGACATCAGCAAGTGGAGTGTGGAAGAGGTGTGCAGCTTCATCAGCAGCCTGGCAGGCTGTGGAGAGTACGCCCAGGTGAGGACAAGAGCAGGAGCAGAGCGCCACACACTTCCTCTCCCCGGCCCTCTCGACCAGGGGGGATGCCGGAAACAGAGAGAGAGTAGACAGGGGAGAGGGGGAGACTCGGGCTGCAAATTTATAGAGTGGCCAGAATTCGTGGTGACGAATTTTTACAATAGCGCTATTAGATATTAGTGATGGCTAGCCGCTTTAAAGTTGGCTATTTGAGCACTGGCCAAGGGCCGCTCCGCACTGCTCTTATCTTTGTCTCGCTCACAGCTCTGTCCGTCACACACACGTCTCACACACACACACACACACACACCACAAACACATGCATGCTCAACGCATCCTCCATCCTCATTCCCATTGAAAGAAGCTCACCACATCTTTGTGAATGCTTACTGTACGTGCATGCTGAGTGAAGATTAAACGATCGTGAGCATGTGACTGTGAGACTGAGGTCACGTGTCTTTCGTCAGGTGTTTCGGGAGCAGGCTATTGACGGAGAGACGCTCGCCCTGTTGACCGAAGAGCACCTGCTCAACCACATGGGGCTGAAGCTTGGTCCGGCTCTCAAGATCCGCTCTCAGGTATCGGAACCGATCGGAAATCACCGCGTCTTTATTGTTGGACTGTAAATGGATGCGAATTAACTTTATGATGCTTTTTCTTCATGATAAATGGAGCAAAGGGAGTATGCAATAGCAAGCAAATGCTGTGTCTCTAAATCCTAGAAGTCACAGTGTGCTTTAATCCATTTAAATTGAACACTTTTAGTGCTACTTCAAATGTATTTTTAAGACCCAGATTTGCAACATACAAAATGTTACGCCTATAAGGGAACGGTTTATATACCTAATAAAATGATTCTATAAAGTATGTAAAGGAAGCAATAAAACACCCCAAGGCATGCTGTTATAGGGAAATAATCAGCTGTAATCAGCTACAGGATCATTTACGATTTTTTTTCTCTCTCTCTCACACACCTCTGAAATTAGTGAATGATTATAATGCCATTCGTTAATGAACATCACACTTTTTATTTGTATTTTTTTTGTTACATACTGTATATTACATTTGGTAGACGCCCTTATCCAGAGCGACTTTTTATTTCATTATAGATCTGAGCAGGGACTTTTCTCAAGGGCCCGATAGCAACAACTCGGTGATGCTGGGGTTTCAACCTGGGACCCAGGTTAACCACTGAGACCCTCAGCCTTTGTTTTTTTCCCTTGCTTAAAAACACACACATATACAGACAGACATACACAATTATTCATAACGGTACCAAGAATGCGAAATGTACCATTCTTAAAGAATCTTTCACAGCGGAAAAAAACTGACATCCAAGACTTCTTCCACAACTGTTAGACAACTGTCGCAATAAAGAAAGCTTCCCTCTATTAATGAGTATATATATATATATATATATATATATATATATATATATATATTTATTTTTTTTTTTTTTAAGTAAAAACATATTTTTACATTTGCCTCCCCCAGATCTTAAATCTTATGAAGTTTTGATTGCTCAATGTGTGGTGCTGCATGATGCATTTATAGCATTGTTATTAACGGCTTGATCAGGATCATGGTGATTTAAATTAATAATATTTTTAGGAAATATAGCTAACTCAATGCTTTAGAACGTACAGCATGCAGGTACAGAAAAAAACAAACAATTGGCTGGATTTGTAATTTAAAAACCTACAGGCATTTCTACCATCTTTCATTGTATTTCTTATATGAAACATAAGTAAAATATGTCTGAGACATACATTAAGTGATTAAGTTAATTTAATTGAAGCAGCGGTGGGAAAAAGCTATTCCGTTAAATGATACTGTATACACCCAAGGTTGTCTTGTTTCCTGTGTACGCCTTATGCGAGTCGTAACGTTAGCGTGTATGTGTGTGTATGTTATCCTCAGGTGGCCCGACGCACTGGCAGAATATTCTACATGACCAGCTTCCCGGTGGCCCTCCCACTAGCACCATCTGCTCTGCGCCCGCCGGACCGAGACCCCCTGCCTGCAGAGACCCGGCCACCATCGGCCCGTAGCACCGCCTCCCCGTTCAGCGCCCCTCCGGCCTGCCGTGCCTCCCCCAAGCAGGAAAACGGAAACCCCCCTACGGGCGCGGCTTATGACTCCAATAAAGCTCTCTCATAGAGAATACGATTAAAAACTGCCGCCTGCTTCCCTGTACGGCTGGAGCAGCTCTAAAGGAAGGAGACGGATACAGAGAGGGGTCCGGGGAGGGGGAAAGAGGAAGCGGATGTCTTTGAACTATTCTCCTCTTCCTTTCACATCCCCACCCTCAAAAATCGGGGAGAGAAAAAAAAAGAAAAAAAAAAAAGAGTGAACTTTAGAACCTTTGCGCTGAGGCACTTATAATGTGGCAAGAATTGTACAGATATAGAGCCTGAAACATTGCAAGTCTAAACAGCTCCACCCAGTGCAGTGGCTGCGAATAAACCAAATCCAAAGATGAGCAAATGGGACGTGTGGACGAGTCAGGGAGCAACAGTGTGTGTGTCTTGTGTACTGTATGTGCGAGGTAAACGCGAGGAGAACGCCATACGAGCGAGAGAGCCCCAGCGTTCTGTCGTGGCACTCAGACAGACCCTGTCTTTGCTCTGACAGACACTTGCAGTTCCCCGAGCCTTTCAAAGCAGAGAAATCCAACATAAAAGGACATTTATTTTCTTGCTTTTGTCTTTCTTAATCCAGCTTCCAGCCAGTTCAAATCCCTAGTTCTGAGAAACAGAATCATCTTGACAGGATTAAAACACACACACACATATACTCAGACACATACACACACACACACACACGTAAATGCAGCGAGGAACTCATTTGCTCTTCATCAGTGCAACTATGCATTCCACAGTCCAATACCAAAGATGAACGGACATGTGGAATTTAAGCTGATAGCTTGTTATTGTACAGTTTCTCGAAGTTCACCTGTGACAGATAGAAAAGGTACATCGCTGCTCCCGGGCTCCGTGCAGAGCGTTATGGGAACGCAGAGCACTTAACACACTCACGACCAAAAGCCATGAACCGAAGGAGCAGCCAAGAAAAAAGACTTTCCGGTTCCTCCGCTCCGTGCTGGTCTGCTGGTCGGGGGGGGATCTGATCTCCGGATCTGCAGGTGTAGACGGCGAATCATACAGAGGTCACGTGGGAGAATGTTATGTTGAATTGTACAAAAAAAATAATAATTTGCTTTAGAGGAGAATATAGTGAAGGTAACATAAGTGGTACTTTTTTTTTTTTTGGTTAAGTATTGTTGCACGAATTAAATTTTTTTATTATTATTGAACAAAATGTGACTGACTGACTGACTCGGTGGTACTTTTGTTCACTTTTTTTATTTGCTATGTATTCTTGCTGAAATACTGAGTCCCGATTTCAAATGCTACTTAAGCATATAAATACAAGGAAAAAAAATATTTATAGGATTTTTTTTGTTGTAGGTGGATTGACAAAAAACAAACAAACAAACAAAAAAAAAAAACAGCGTCTAAATAAATCATCATCTAAACGAATCCCAAAGAATAATAACTTTTTTCCTTTGTCTTTGTTGCAGGGAAATGAAAGGCACAAAGCTCTTTATGCAAATGTTAATTTTTTTTCTCTCTCTCTCTCCCTTTTTTAAATGTAAGCAATGAATTAAAATCACGTCTAGATTTTCCGTCTTTGTTTTGCCTTTATCCTATTTTTCTATTCACCAATGGGTGGAATAAATCCTATGGAAAACTTCCAGATGCTTTCCCCTGTATGTCTACTGAGTAATGTGTTTATTTCCAACCTCCTCCGCTGCAGTCGGGTTAGGGAGTGGCGCCCGGCTGGACGGTAAATCCCCCAGTCAGGGAGAAAATGGGGTGTGTGCGTATGTGTGGATATGTGTGAAGGGGGGGTTTCAGGTCAACAGCAGCTGTCAGAGCATGGAGTACAGTCCTAGGCCAAGGCCTCCGAGACCTCTCCGTCCCACCTCGTTTACAAAACAACTGACCCTCAGGGACTCCCAGCCTTAAAAACTGTCCCGACTGCACGCTGTGACTGTCAGCACCAGGTGCCGTGTGTGATGCCTGGGCTTAGCCTGAGAGCTGTGTAAAGCTGAGTGTCACACATACACACACACACACACACACACACACACACACACACACACACACACATGCTGCATGGCAAATTTTCAGGGAAAACAAAGCAGAATTTTCGCTAATGCTGTCCAGCTGAGGCTCCGTCTCGGTGTCCCGATTTCAACTTTGTCAGTGCTTCCGAATAGCACCTTAATCTAATAGAACTCCTTAAACCGGGGGCTGACAATATGGAAACAGACGCAAGATCTTAGTCCAGAGTTATATAGCCAACACCTATGCAGTAGCCAAAAGACTGGAATAATATGGAAAACACAGTGGTAGCATGAATTTGTTAATTTTTCATCAACTCCCTGCTTCTTCATCACCAGTCCTGCCAGGACTATAGACTAGAAAAGCAATACGGAGATCAAAAGCAGAAAATCTAGTCTAGGATCAGATTACTGCCGACTATACGGCTATGTTAGAAACGCTCCTTTAAAAGGACGAAATTCTTTCACAGTTTTTTTTTTTCTGAATACACACAAGGATATTTCAAGTGTCTGTATATTTTTGAAACTGCCAGGCCGAAACCTCACACACTAATGTTTCTTTCGACCACCTTCAGCTTTCAACAACCTTATACAATATCACAACATTTCTTTCCATCCATCTTTCGACCAAGATCTCTGTAAAGTCCTCTCCAGCACAATCCAAAGACTTCCAGTTGGTGTAAGTGCAGGATGGCCAATTCATATGTGAAAATGCTTCCTTATGATCCAAGAATCACTCCATCGTTCGAGTACTGGAATTTGCCAGTAAAGATACAAATGCATTCATGTGATAACCCGGCCATTTAACACATTTAGGTAGTCGGCTGACTTTATTTGATTACCTTGTAATGATACTGACCTGCTGAAGCAACCGCTGATCAAATTTAAGCCCTTTTCCCCCCCATGATAAGTCTCATTAACCAGTGGCCACACAGCTGTTCAGTTGAATTCTCTTCACAGTGCGCATGTGGAAATTCGAGCAACTCGAGCACCAACACTCATTCATGATCCCCACCCCCCCCATGGCCGCACATTCCTTCAGTTCAGCACTATCCTTCCAGCAATTTCTGCAAACTCCCTAGCTGTTTTCTTTGCTTGACACAGGCCATTAACTTGACCCAAGTGAAACGGGGTATATCATCTGACATGGTTGATTAAGAAATGAGAAACGACTCACTGCATCAGTAAGTTAGGGTTAAAGGAATTGTTGCAAGTAGAAACATACAGTAGGCTCTTATGTATTTATTTCCTTTCAGGTAAAATGTTACAATAATGCACATAAACAGAATAGAACTATTGATCTAACTTTGATCTAACAGCCCTTAAGCTGCATCGCCAAGCTGGATGGATCCGTGTGACCAAATGCTAAATGTATTACGCAAAGAAAACTTCTTTAAAAAAAAAAAAAAAAAAAAAAGTCTGCTGTGGCATGACCTTATACAGGTCAAACCCTCATATATATTTTTTTTTCACGGCAGTGTACACACACACATACACACACTCGGCCAGTATATACTTGTGATTAGGCTTGTAGCTATCCACTGCTCCATTTACTGTGTAAGGAAACTAAACTTACTAGACCAAGGGTTCACGCGTTTAGGACTGCAGGCCGGATACAGACCCGGCAGAGGATTTTAGCAGACTGAACAGGGTACTTGGAAAGGAGACGCTTTCCAAAGAGGAACCAACTTTTTCCACAGTAGATCATAAATCCTGTACATTTATGGAAATATGGAAATGATTGAGCTGACGGCAGCTCATCTAAGCAGAAAAACTAGCTATAGGGTTGGAGACATTAGTTCAGAAATGGAAGAATTTTCCCAGGCATCTATAGATTTTCATTCTAGTTTCCTACCTGGTCTGATTAGCAAAGTGAAGCAAAGACACGGCTATTTAAAAATGAACATTGAAGGCTACATCAGGGTAGCGTGTTCACTTATTATTATCCTGACAAACTCAATATTTCTCCCCTGTTTAGTCCGTGGCACTTAAGTTTAACCAGAAATCATCATTGAGAATTCAATCACTTCAGATTAAAAGGTAATGCCACTAATGTCACTAATGCTGCATAATTATATGGTATTTGCCTGGATAAATAAGACCTAATGCAAAATTGTTCATTTAATAGTTGAATATCACAGTTTAAAATTCACAAACCGTGTCAAAATAACCACTGATTAATTTTTTTTATTTTTTGTTAATGAAATTGCTCTGCCCTGTGCTGCTACCCGTCACCATTCATTTACACTCACCTAAAGGATTATTAGGAACACCTGTTCAATTTCTCATTAATGCAATTATTTAATCAACCAATCACATGGGAGTTGCTTCAATGCATTTAGGAGTGTGGTCCTGGTCAAGACAATCTCCTGAACTCCAAACTGAATGTCAGAATGAAGAAGAAAGGTGATTTAAGCAATTTTGAGCATGGCATGGTTGTTGGTGCCAGACGGGCCGGTCTGAGAATTTCACATTTCAATCTGCTCAGTTACTGGGATTTTAACGCACAACCATTTCTAGGGTTTACAAAGAATGGTGTGAAAAGGGAAAAACATCCGGTATGATGATCTAGAGGTCAAAGGAGAATGGGCCGACTGATTCAAGCTGATAGAAGAGCAACTTTGACTGAAATAACCACTCGTTACAACCGAGGTATGCAGCAAAGCATTTGTGAAGCCACAACACGCACAACCTTGAGGCGGATGGGCTACAACAGCAGAAGACCCCACCGGGTACCACTCATCTCCACTACAAATAGGAAAAAGAGGCTACAATTTGCACGAGCTCACCAAAATTGGACAGTTGAAGACTGGAAAAATGTTGCCTGGTCTGATGAGTCTCGATTTCTGTTGAGACATTCAAATGGTAGAGTCAGAATTTGGCGTAAACAGAATGAGAACATGGATCCATCATGCCTTGTTACCACTGTGCAGGCTGGTGGTGTAATGGTGTGCGGGATCTTTTCTTGGCACACTTTAGGCCCCATTAGTGCCAATTGGGCATGGTTTAAATGCCACGGCCTACCTGAGCATTGTTCTGACCATGTCCATCCCTTTATGACCACCATGTACTCATCCTCTGATGGCTACTTCCAGCAGGATAATGCACCATGTCGCAAAGCTCGAATCATTTCAAATTGGTTTCTTGAACATGACAATGAGTTCACTGTACTAAAATGGCCCCCACAGTCACCAGATCTCAACCCAATAGAGCATCTTTGGGATGTGGTGGAACGGGAGCTTCGTGCCCTGGATGTGCATCCCACAAATCTCCATCAACTGCAAGATTCTATCCTATCAATATGGGCCAACGTTTCTAAAGAATGCTTTCAGCACCTTGTTGAATCAATGCCACGTAGAATTAAGGCAGTTCTGAAGGCGAAAGGGGGTCAAACACCCTAATAATCCTTTAGGTGAGTGTATATAAAGGGTGTCCCAAACATTGTGCCCTTATACAAACTTTTATTTTAAAGTACAAATCACGTCAAGTCCTCGAATTTACATCCTCCGACTTGTTTGCATTTAAGATAGTAAAATGTCGCAGTTCCTTTATAATCCTGCTGGAAAATTAGTCACAAATTGGCAGGCTGCACACCATCCTGTACGAGAAATCATTTAATGTGTTTATTTAGAATTTTAACAAAATCTAGATGGGGAAATATGGATGTAGATGTATATCTATCTATCTATCTATCTATCTATCTATCTATCTATTTAAATAGAGAGATAGTCACAATATTTCCAATATCGTGATAATATAAAGTCGCGATACAGATCGAATCAGTACTTTGAAATAGTGATACTATTGTATCGAGTGCTCTCTGGTGATTCCCCTCCCTCCTTCTGTAAGACCTTTTAGCATTTTTATTGTATCAGAACTGATGCCTCAGACATGATTTCATCGTTCAGTGCTGATTCAGACTACAGTACGAACTTGAGATGACCCCAAGGAAAAAGTCAAGTGCTGTTCGGTCTGGTTGTATTCATTTTGGGGCTGAAATTAAAAAGAAAAATCTAAAATTGTACACAAGAAAAAAATACCTGTGGATCCAGTCCTACATCTTTATTTTCTTTTTTTTTTTCTTTGCAATGTAAAATAAGTTTCTGTAATACACTATATAAAACCCAATGTTCAAAATGTTGCTCGTGTAGACAAATACTCATAAAAAAAAGAGCCAATGCGATTTTATAACATTTCACAATATATTGTTGAGACAATATATAATACAACTGTATTAGAGGAAGAATAGAAAACATTCACAAAAATGTTCAGAACGTTGGAACTGACACACAGTTTACAAACATGTCTTGCATTTGGCCATGAAATAGTGAAACCTGACTCGTAAGCGTCACCATCTGACCTGTGCAAAGAGCCAGATTTACAAATCAATTAAGCAGCTTTCATTTTCATCACGGGATGTGTGCTTGCGTCGTGACCAACTGCTTTGCCAAGTCGCCGAGGCCATCAGTCTTGGTCTGAAAGCTCGAGGTCTTCGACCATATCCTCGTCTCCCGCTGCCAGCTCCTGCAGCGCCGCGCTCGACACCTGCTTGGGGGCTTTTCTTTTAGAGCCAGAAGCCGTCTCCTCAGCCTCCTCACTGCCATCTGTGAAGCAAATCGGGATCGGTTTGAAAATGCGGAAGGACATGAACGGCTCAGAGTTTCCCATTATCGCCTATTTGTAAGAGGATCAATAATAATTCCTAGTGGCATGCGACTGATTCACTGAGCTGGGACTTTTTTTTTTTTTGGTAATGTTAGTGCAAGGTATTATACCTAAAAACATTTTTATTAAAAAAAAAAAATAAATAAATAAAATGATTATTATTCCTGTCACATGAATGCGATGAGCGAGCTGCATGTGTCCTCTGGGCTGTTGCTGCAAATCTTTAAGGTGCAGCTGCTTTAAAACCCGGCAGCAATGAAAGGCGTTTCACACTAATACAGTTTGAAAGTTCCAGGAGAAGCCTCAAGTCTGAGCGCAAAAAGACGTTCCAGAGGGAACCGCACTTTACTGGGAGGACTGCGTGTTCCGCCTCACAGAGCTGCACACCTTGAAACGAATGCGTTTCCGCTTAAAACGGTTGCATCTGGATACAGCATCCGCCCACGGGCCAAGGCTACACCTACGGAAGAGATCCTCGGAAGTGACTAATGCATCGTGAACACTGACCTGAATCTTCCTCTCCATCGGAGGCATCGTCATCATCGTCATCACTCACGTCTGACAGATCCTCAAGGCCTTCATCATCGTCATCGGAGTCACCATCTGTAGGAAAATCATCAGATTTAAAGTTTTAAAAGAAAGGAGCGGGTCATGTTTGCTCAGCCAATATCACACACGTACACGACTAAGAAATAAGCCTTTAATGGCAAATTTGTTTTTAATCCGGTATGTGCGAGAGAGAGAGAGAGAGAGAGAGGGAGAATATTTCTGGGCTTTGAAGTGGGATTTGATTAGCTGCTGCCTGGGAGGTGAGCACGGCGCAGACGCTGCCTCCCCCTTAATTACCCAGCAGCGCCCAGGAGCCGGGGTGAGGCGAGACGAGACGTGGTGAAGGGAGCCAATCTGCAGAGAAGACTGAAGCATGGCAGAGCACCACGTGTGTCTCGAGACGTGCATCTTAATAGCGCCGCGTACGGGCTGTGTGACGGGCGCGTGGGCCGCAGGAGTTCAATAAAAGTTTAGGAGCAAAACAAGTTCAGGCTATTCGATCAAACAGCAAAGTTACACAGCCCACAGGCAACCGCTCAATTCCCATCTAGGGTTCAGGCAAGCGATGATTAAATTCATTCAATGCATTTGTTTTCCCCCCTGAGATTTTATGCAAATAAATAACGATTTAGTGATTTAAGTGACAAACCAAAATAATTCTCTCCACTTAAATCTTGCGAGGAATTCACGTAAGGTTATGTGCTTCATCTCTAGTACAGTATATAACCCAGGACTGATCTGAAGGTTTTAGCTCAGTTTTTAATTACTGGAGGTCTCGCTTCTGCCATGACTGTGATGTCAGTGGGATTATTACTGATATGGTACGTTTTCTGTAAAGAAAAGCTTAATAACTATTTCCACAGGAGGATTTCATATCATTTAAATAATATTGTACTAACGCACATCATTTAAAATATTTATTCAACCAACTATTATCAATATTGCTTATTTTGTGTAGGGTCTCGGAAAGACTCAGGAAACTTGTGGCACATGGTGGGGTGCCAACCCATTATAGGACACACACACTCGCACACGCGCACACTCGTACGTACACACGCACGCACCCTCGCGCACCCTCACACGCGCACCCTCGTACACACAAAATCGATTTTTTCGATTAATTTTCAATGGATACTGTGTGTGTGTATGTATATATATATATATATATATATATATATATATATATATATATATATATATATATATATATATATATATATATACATACATACACACACACACACACACACACACACACACACACACACACACACACACACGTTTGCATCTGAGGTGGTAATACAGTATGCTGCATTTCCTTTATGCTGTCCTTTAAGCTATTTACACTTCACAGCATCCTGCGTGGTAGGAGAGCTTCTTTAGAACTATAACAAATTTTTTTTTTTTGTGGAAAAATTTTATTCAGGATATTTATTAAACTATTACACAAAGGGATTGGACATGCTACTGAGCTAGTTTTGTATTTTACACCATTTGCGATTCAACCCCAGAACCCAGAAGGTAGCTGATATTCTTAAGTGGAATAAGGGGAAATATAAAGCGAATCTCTTCAACAATCCACCACCTTTATGGTTTATACTCCTCGGCTTTTGGCTGCGTAATTACAATAACGGTCAGTCGCTAGCCCTGCCAGTAGTGGTTAGTTAGTTACGTCTTAACAAATCATAATCTGTTGATAATAAATGGTGATCGTAGAACTGCTATATAAAAGCAATATATTATACTTGGGATTGTGCTGTTGTGCTGAATATCAGCACGGCTATGACATCTTCAGCACTCAGACTGTGGCCTCATGCATTAAGTAAGCATCACTGCAGTCCCTCTTATGTTATATTGCTTAAGTTATACTGACATTCCAACACAGTTCCCTATTCACAATTAAAGATATGAATTAAAAACAGATATCATGGTTATATGGCTACATATTGGGATTGCACCATGTCTGGTAAAACATTAAAGAACATATGTGCTCACAGCATGGGCTATAACGAAATGTAAATATGCAGACTAATATCATATAAAGAAATATACTTTTTGAAATATTCTATAAATCAGCAGATATATTCAAGACGGAGTATAAAATACATTAAATGATACCAGTGACATATTACTGGCTTATAAGGACTTGCCAGAAGGGCAAACCTGAAATTAACGATTTGCATCTTACTTGTAGCACGGTAGGAAATGATCCAGATAAAATATGACCCAAATGTTACAACAGCGCGTGATCGCATTTTATCCGATGTCAGACAAACGATGAAGACGTTCGAACCATAGATCTGCCATTAATGAAGCCGTTCCACGTTCCACAGCCATTTGGGTCTGTGTAGAAAAAGTAGTAGAAGAAATAGAAAGCTACACGTCGAGCACCAGAGCAGTGGGGAAACCCGGAAATTTTAATAAAAACTTCAAGTACTCTCTCATTCGTTGTCTTGGGAGCAGAAAGTCTCGCTCAAGAGTAATGTCCAATGCACAACACATGACTTTCAAAATCCCGGAATTGCTGACCATCATTTAAAGTGACACAATTTTAATCATTTGCCATCTGTTGCTTTGCGTGCTTTGTGCCCACGACATGGTTGCTTGCAGATAACGTACACACATGCCGTGATCCTTCACCTGGAGAGCTCCTTACGTCATGGCTTTGTCACATAATATAAGAAGAATATGAGAAAAAACGGTCAGGGAATATTGGGGGGGGGGGGGGAGATGGATGGATGGGGGGGGACGGACTCAGAGTGAGAGCTTCTGTTCTGCAAAGGGAACTGGAGGTACAGTGCAAACCACCAGCGACTGTATGATAAGCCTTGGAAATTAGGCCTAAAACTCTGTACTAATGCACTAAGCCTTATGGAGAGTCATGGGTTAGAAATATTGAGACTGTATATGAACTAAGGCTAGACAATTAATCAAAACCAACATTGTAATGGATGTAATCTTGTTCGTCAATTAATTATAAAAATTATGTCCATACGTTCCTCACTTGTCTCATTGTCTCTAGACAACAGTTTCTGCTTTAATTGCGGTACAGACCTCAACAGTTTGCATCAGTCATGAATGTAAATTTTTTTAAATTAAAAAAAAAAAAAAAAAAAAAAAAAAAAACATCCAATATAATCGTTCATTAATCACTGATCATAATACTGATTCGAGGTCGTATAATATGCCCCACTGCTTAAATGGCTTCTTTTCGGATCTGGTGTACCGGGGACTCCAATCGGTGTCCTGCTTAGCTCTTCCCTCCTCTTAGCCATCATGCTGGCACCCGGCGGCGACTTGGCCAGTGGTGTCAGTCGCTCTCTCCAGGAGTCTCCACACGCTTTAATTGCTGTCAGGAGCCCCACTGGAAGATTTTCTCACACAGCCTGGCTCTTGCCTTTCTATTTCCCCCCACCACAAAGGCGTTAACACACCGATAAGTGGTGTCTAGTATGACATGATACCAATCAAATGTAACTGGTTAAGCTGTAAATAATAAAATAAAATAAAGACATTCAATGCCATCATATTAATGCTTAAGCCGGCCATAATGGACATGGGGGGGGGGAACGAGTGGTACTTCCTGGTCTAAAGGGTGAGGGGTATGGGGCCAGTTAAATCTCGTGTGGAGGGAGCGACCGCTAACGTCTTTCCAGTCAACTGTTTTAAATTACAAACCCCCACTGGGATCCAGGCCTGCAAAAAGAAAATCGCTTCCTGCAAAACTGTGTGAGAGATGAGCGAAGGAGAGAGAGAAAGAGAGAAAGAGAGAGAAAAAGAGAGCGAGCGAGAGCACAGACAGTTGTCCAGGCATTGCGAAGACTCTGCACAATGAATAGCAGATGTTCATTGTGAAGAAATCTCGATTCGGACTGCCTCCCACCTTTACGGGACTTTTTACACGGTTGTTGGACCGTAAGCTGCAGAATTTGGCACGGACGGCGTTTGGCCGACACATGACCCAGCACGGAACTCAGGATTTGGTGGGGTTAAAGGGAGGAGAGAAAAGGAGAGGAAAGGGCAGACAGCTGGACTGCTCGACAGACTACACACACACACACACACACACACACACAAGCACACACACCGCTGGAGAGGAAGGATGTACTAAAAAAGATGGAAAATCTTCCTCATGTCTGAAGTTTGATATTTGGAGAGCTCCTCATGTCCACCTTTATGTCAGACAGTGAGAAAAGAATAACATGGGGATTCATAGAAGTTGTGAGATAAATGCCTGGGTGTGTTGCGAACCAGATTTTCATGCCCACATGTGTTATGATGTTTTTTTAAAAAAAAGGTATAGGTGAAACTCTCTAAAGAGAATTAAATGTATTTTCTCTTCATCACTTCGCTACATGCATGATGACGTGTTATAATGCCGTGTAACTGATGCACATTAAGGTTGATGCAACAAGTTTAATTCGCAGATATTTATGGATTTGACAATCCCCCCCCCCGATACTCTCCGCAGAACATCCCAAGCTCAGGCTGGATGAGACATGTCTCACTTTCTCAGGTCTCCCTCTATAGATATGGTCAGCTGGAGTATGGTTAGGGTGGGTATGGCTGGACCACTAAAAGCCATTTATAGACTTGCTCTGAAGCCACTACTGTTCTGTCTAGGCTGTGCATTTCGAATTAGTGTCGTGTAGGAAGCTGAACCTCTGCTCCAGTCTGAGGTTCTGAGTGCCCTTGAGCAGGTTTTCCTCAAGGATGTCTTTGTACTTTGATCCGTTCTGATCTTTTCCCCTGATCCTGACAAGTCCCTCAGCCCCTGCTGCTGAAAAACATCAGGTGATGAGCGATGCCTGATTTCCTCCAGATGCAGCACTTGGCATTGAGAGCTCAATCTTGGTTTGACCATCTGACCATAGAAATATGGCCCAATTCGCCATTAGGTGCATTTTGGCAAACTCCGAAGAAACTATGGTGTACTTTTTACTGAAGCTTCTGTCCGACCCCTCTGCCACTTTCTCGTTTCCAAATTTGCTCACCTACCCGAATAAAGACCTTGTACCTAGGGCTGCTCGATTATGGCAAAAGTTATAATCACAATTATTTTGGTCAATTCTAAGATCACCATTATTTAACCCATTTATTTATTGATTTTGAAAAATTTTTTGAATGGAGAATAAATAAATAAATACTTTTATTTATTTATTGGGATTAGCTGGGTCAGGGACAGCTCAAAGGTTTAAGGCGATGGGCTGTCTACGGTACAAAATGTCCCAGGTTCAAACCCCATAACCATCAAGTTGCCACTGTTGGGCCTGTGAGCAAGGCCCTTAACCCTCATCTGATGGATTATCATGATTATAATGTATAATGATATAAAAATGGAATTCGCTCTGGATAAGGGCGTCTGCCAAAAGCTGTAATGTAAATGTTCTTTAGTAAAAGGTTAAACAATTACAAAAAAAAAAACTTCAATGGAAAGTGAGAGGGAGAGAGTGATTGCACAGCCTGGCTGAGAGTGAGTGGGCTTTCAGTAGTCACAAGTATGCCAGCTTTGGAATCTCAGACCAAAAAAAAAAAAAAGAGAAAAAATTTTTGCTTTTCATTTATTGCTTAGATCTTATAGTAGGCTTGATGCAAGGACTTACTGCCCATGAAAACTTGCTTTAAGTAGAACTTGTTTAAATTTTTTTACAACATTCAGGTGTTCAATAATGTAAGAAAATCATCAGATAAGAAAAATGTCACTAGCTTCGACTGGCCTTCAGTCCTTACAATGCACTCTCCATCTCTTCCTCCCCATTCGTGTCTCTCTCGGTCTCTCTGCATCCATACCTCTCTCTCTCTCCCTCCCTCCGTCTCTCTCTCAATCTCTATCCATCTTTCTCTCCCTCTGTCCATTTATCTCTCTCTCTCTCTCCTTGACCTATGAATTGCTCACCTGCTAATTTCTTGGAATTCTATTGTTAAAAGTTGATGCGTTCCCGGTGGAGAGAATACACACAAATGCTACACGACACCATGCTAATTAATTCTAGCTCCACACCTGGCGCAGGGTCCTTTAATGAATGACTCGGTATCAGACGCAGGGACAGAGCAAGGCTGAAAATGTGAAACTCAAAGCATATGTACAGCAGACTGAGTTATGACCTGAGGAATCCCCCCCCCTCTCTCTCCCTCCCTCCCTCCAAACACCTGTGGAAATCAATTCATGTGATAATCACAAGTCTAGCACCGGCGTGTGTATCAGCGTCTGAATCCTGTGTGTTAAAGTGCTGTGTCCTTGGACAAAGTCCTTAACCTCCAGCTGCTCTGCAATTTCGACCCTATCAAACACCGCTGTGGCTTTGTGGGCAAAAAATAAAATAAAAAAATGAGTGAGTTAACTGGCTCGCTTGATCTGATGCAGAAAAAAAAAAAAAAAAAAAAACACATGAAGATGAAATGTAACAATATTACCTTTACGCTTTTGCATGAGTTCACCGCTGTCTGAATCACTGTCTGACTCGAAGAGACCCTTGAACTCTTTCTTGTCTTCATTTTTCTCATGGATCTTCCTGCGCTTAATTTCAGGGAGGTTCAGGTCTTCCATCTGCAGAAAGGATTTAAAATAACAGTTGAAGAAGCCTGATGAAAACTTTAGACCTGGTAAGACTGAGAGCACAATTAGGCAGCACTTTGCCGATCCAAATGCAATTATTATAATCAAGCGTTAAACGTAATGTGGGGGGGATAAATGAGCAAAGTGTTTCTAATAACAGATTCTTTTTTTACCTTATTATATTTGAAAGAATATGAGCAATTTCAGATTTCAATAAAACACTTAACTTTTTAACAAAAAAGACCCCATCAACTGACCTGTTATCCAACAAAGAGTTATTCTTCAATATTTCCACCAGGTATAATAAGTATAAAATTGAAATTAAGCATAACCGTCATGTTATTATACAACGATAATTAATGATGCCAGAAATATTTCTTTTTTTTTTCTCCCCCCTGATAAGTGCACTTCTCAAAACTTTATTCCACTTACGCCCATGCCATCAGGGAAGAATGAATGAATGAATGAATAAATAAATCAATCAACCGACGTGATACCCTGGTGATTCAGTATATTCGGATCATCATGTTATTGCTATTTAGTGTTGCTGAGACTGAGACTTGACCAACCCAAGCAACCCAGACTATATTACTCCTCCCAGTGGCTTGTATGGTGGATACTATGAATGACATTTACATTACATTTACATTAATGGCATTTGAACATTAGATGCCCTTATACAAAACGACTTATATTTATCTCATTATACATCTGAACATTTAAGGGTTAAGGGTCTTGCTCGAGGGCCCTGCATTGGCAGCATGGTGGTGCTGGGGTTTGAACCTATGACCTTATGATCAGAAGTCCAACATCTCAACCACTGAGCTGCCCCAGGCTTACCTGACCCTTCTCCATTGCTCCAATCTTTTCACACACTAACAAGTTCAGTACAGTCTCAGTAATTTCAAGTCTCCTAGTTGTTTTCTTTGCTTGATGCAGCCCAATAATTTGACCCTTCTGAAATGGCGGCTATTTAAAAAAAAATGAAAAGGCAGAGCTCTATATATATATATTTTTTTTTTGTTATGTGGAAGTAAGAGGGTCATTTTTGCAGTAATAATAAAATATATGAAGAAGTGCAATGTGCTTGGTTTATCAATCAGAATTAAAGTACTATATATATATATATATATATATATATATATATATATATATATATATATATAGATCCCTGTAAGAAAATAATACTGATCCACTTATTAAAAAAATGAAAAGATGAAATCCGAGAGTGCTCATCTGTGTCTATGTGTGTGCGTAGCTTTTCAGAAGTGCTATGATGGAGGTGGCGGCAGGCAGCTCCAGTGGCATGAGCAGGAGAGGGAGGAGGGAGTAATCAGATCCGGGTGTGGGGGCTCTGGATCAAAGCCTGGGCCGCAGCCCTGAGCACTCTAATACTCTTCCTGCATCCCTCGCTCTCCCCATCCGAGCCTCCTCCGCCAATCTGCCGCTTCCCCGACGCCAACACTCCGCCTGGTGTCATCTCCATTATCGCCTTATGGACATGCTCCAACTCCAGCACGCTCTATCTCTCTCTCTATCCCTCACTCACTCACACTCACACACAGGCAGGAGGTGGTGTGTGTTACATTAAACTGCTGCTATACTTGGAAGGTAGGGTTACTGTATCTGTGTTTCCTGTGGGATTTAAATCTTTCTCTTGATCAGACATATAAATAAATTTAAAGTACAGCACATCACACAGCGTTAGACCAACACCAGACTTGCCAGAAGCCATGCTGCTTTAAAATGTGCGACCATAAATAAAACTTACGCAATGGTTTTAGTAACACTTACTCTCTCTTTGCCCGAGATCTCTAGTTGAATCTCCTTCTCTCTTAATTTCTTCCATTGGCTGTAGTATCTGCTGAGAGGAGTTCCTTCCTCTGCGGTCTGCTTCTCCCATGCCGCCTGTCACACACACGACAAAAATAAACATGTATTGCGTCTTATGTCTAAAAATGAACCACTTCTGATTTCATTATGCATGATATTAATGTCACACTGAAACGGTTTTGAGATCGATCTTAAGACTAAGACAAAAAACCTGCCGATCAGGAACTGTGAACTGGTGTAGATGTGAGTATTTCGCCAGATCTCACCCAGCACTCATTTGTAAAGAACAAAACTGTGTGCATTTCATGACCAAGTTTGGCTTCTTTAGTTAAAGTCAGCTCATCATGCCAGAGACTAGCTACAGAGAGAAGCAAGAACGGGAAGTTCTCACACTTTCAGTGATTTTTATTCTTTTTTTTTTCTTTCCATTTACCGCTTCTCTTGTGTTAAGCCATGCCAAAACATGACTTGTCCAGCAAATGTGCGTTATTTCCCCGGATTCAAGTTTAAAACTAATGTGTTTCAAGGGGGAAAAAAAATACAAGTGGGATATAAAGCTGGAACAAAGAAAGATCTTGAACTTAACCAATTGGATATACAGGGGTTGGACAATGAAACTGAAACATTGGCCAATTTAGTGTCGGAGGTTTCATGGCTAAATTTGAGCAGCCTGGTGGCCGATCTTCATTGATTGCACATTCCACCAGTAAGAGCAGAGTGTGAAGGTTTAATTAGCAGAGTAATAGCACAGTTGTGTTTAAATATTGCAATGCACACAACATTATGGGTGACATATCAGAGTTCAAAAGAGAACAAATAGTTGGTTACAGATGCGACGCACACCAAGACAGCAAGTCTTTGTGATGTATCAAGAGCGACGGTATCCAGGGGAATGTCAGCATACCACCAAGAAGGACGAACTACATCCAACAGGAGTAACTGTGGACGCAAGAGGAAGCTGTCTGAAATGGATGTCTGGGTGCTAACCCGGATTGTATCCAAAAAACATAAAACCACACCTGCCCAACTCACTGCAGAATTAAATGTGCACCTCAACTCTCCTGCTTCCACCAAAACTGTTCGTCAGGAGCTCCACAGGGTCAATGTACATGGCCGGTCTGCTATAGTCAAACCTTTGGTTACTCGTGCCAAACGTCGGTTTTAATGGTGCCAGCAGTGAAAATCTTGGTCTGTGGACAATTTGAAACATGTATCGTTCTCTGATGAGTCCACATTCACTGTTTCCGGTGCGGCTGTGGAAGGCTTCCCACATCCGGGAGAGTTACGGTGTGGAGAAGCCCAGAAGAAGCGTACCACCCAGACTGTTGCATGCCCAGTGTGAAGCATGGGGGTGAATCAGTGATGGTTTGGGCTGCAATATCATGGCATTCCCTAGGCCCAAAACTTGTCCTAGATGGACGCGTCACTGCCAAGGACTACCGAACCATTCTGGAGGACCGTGTGCACCCAGTCGTTCAATCCGTGTATCAGGATGATAATGCACCAATACACACAGCAAGATGTTGACAGAGTGGTTTGATGAACATGAAAGTGAAGTTGAACATCTCCCATGGCCTGCACAGTCACCAGATCTGAATATTATTGAGCCACTTTGGGGTGTTTTGGAGGAGCGAGCCAGGAAACGTTTTCCTCCACCAGCATGACGTAGTGACCTGGCCACTAATCTGCAAGAAGAATGGATCAAAATCTCTCTGGCCCACTGTGCAGGACGAACTGATGCTGTATTGGCCACGAAAGGAGGCTCTACACCATACTAATGAATTATTGTGGTCTAAAACCAGGCGTTTCAGTTTCTTTCTCCAACCCCTGTATATGCTGTTTAAGCTCATTCAGTTATTTCAATTATCTCTACTTATTTTTGCCATATTTTCCATACTTTGATATTCATGTTGTCATTTGCATTTTATAATTATGATAAATTCTAGTTCAACTTCCTCAATTTTCACAAAGCAAATCTGACCAACTACAATATATATATAAAATGAACTATGTTAGGGAAGAAAGTTATCCAAAATCCATACTACCCATGCGAACCACTTATACATGCATGTAGGGGTGGGACCACAAATGACTTCTCAGTATTTTACGGCTGAATCAGTATTTTCTACGAAGTGGGCCAAGCGTCAAGTTGCAAGTCAAAGCCACATGTGAAAACTCACAAGCACTTTTATTAAAATACACCGTGATCAAAATAAATACAAAGACTGGGTTTGTTTTCCTGTTTGAACATAACATGGAAACAAAAAAAAACATTCAAAAGAAAAAACTAAAATAAAAACAGGTCCATCTGTGAGAATGCTCCTTCAGTTGTTCTAGACAACAATACCAGCTTGATTAAAAACAACAATGAAAATGTAAACGTAACCAAAAATAATAACTCCGATAAAGTACATAAGGTTTTTTTCCAGTGAGGTAGACTGCAGAGGAATAAATACATCGTTTCGTGACGGAAGACTTTTTGGGCTGTGAAAGCTCTGGCACAAAGTAGAACGCCTTTTTGTACTGGAGTTTACGATGCTGATAATGCCGTGCTGTAGAATATTTTACACGCTGGATTTCCATCTTGACTTTTTGACTTTTAAATCGGTTTGCACTGGCAAGCTAGCATATTTCAACAAGGCAGCAGAAGTAGTAAACTCCAGGTTTATGCAAAGACGCGAGGGGGGGGGGAGGGGGGGGTGAGTGGGCCGGGCTGTGAAGAAAGAGAGATGAGCGAGGCAAACCCTGGCACTGTTTCACAGATGAAATGGGTCATGCAATGCAACACGAACCTATATCGTTATAAACGGTAATGTCTTGTCTTGGATTTCTTTTCAAAGGCCAGCGGAACTTCAGTACACGATGCTCTCCCTTGCAAAAAACTTTCGTAAAAGATTGAAATTTTGCAAGAAATTTGCTCCGGAATACGGAGCATCTTTGGCGTATGAACGGACCGAGCATCGGCTATGTCGCGCGTGCGTCCGGGAGCCGTTCGAAGCCAAGCGCAGCAAGATAACGATTTCTTTTTGAGTCAGTGAAAGCTGTTTCAAAAGATTCAACCCGCCAACCAATGTCACCGTCAGCATGCATTCAAAAGCACTTTTTTTCCCTAATATTTTTGTTTGGATCGAATTTTTTTGCATGGATTTTCCCTGATTTTCTCCCCAATTTAGGCGGGGCTACTACTATCAATCATGGAGGGCCGAAAACTATCCATCTCATGTGCTCTCTCTAGGCCAGCGGCTGTGTAAGGCTACAGCACCAAATGTGATTTGAACTCGCGATCTCCAAATAAAAGGGCACGCACTTTACCGCTGCGCCACTTGGGGGCCCAAATTACATTATTTCTTATGGGAAAATTGGTATTTTCACCTCACAAACTTGCCTCCAGAATGAATTAAATTTGTATGCCGAGGTTCCGCTGTATCTCGATAACCATAAAAAAAAAAATATATATATATATATATATATATACTGTACAGTGTAGCGCTGACCGTTATCACACATTAAGGCAGGACCTCAAGATCAGCCTCAATTTTCTTTGCAGAACTTCTAGTTTGAATCGTTCAAAATCAAAACACACTTGCTTTTGCAATAAGCACCTTCTTACTCGTGACACAGATATTCCATATCAAATTTTCACATACAGAGCAAAAAAAAAAAAAAAAAAAAGTCATCCGGTTCCAAAGCAGCCACCATCAGCCCACCAACACCGGTGGCTTCACCATTTCTACATCGTTCCTACTGTGAAATCTGAATTCGCTTTATTCCAGACCGACGTCATCCAAAGCGTCCACTTGTGACTCATCGGTCATTTGAATGTTATATTGAAAGGCTCGCGGAGCATTCGTGAAACAAGCATCGATGTTTTTCTTGGTTATCAATGGGTTTCCGCCTTATTTCTCTCCCATGAACCTCATTCGGGCCCAAGCATTTCTTTGACGTTCCTGCCAGGAGCGCGGACTACAGCTGAGGCTACAGAGGCCTGCGGTTCTTTGGATGTTCTTCTGGGATCTTCTGCGATTTCCTGGATGAGCTGTTGCTGTGTGCTCGGGAGAAATCTTGGCAGACTGACCACTACCGAGACGATTCGCTACATATTCTAGTCTTCTCTGTTTGGAGATAATGGCGCTCACTGTTCTTTGTTGGAGTCACATATTATTAAAATGACTTTTTTTTTTTTTTTTGGCCAAAATATCTTCTGAGGCTCAATTCATTTCGGTTAGTTAATTGACAAAATTTGCATTTTCACACCTTTAAAATAAATAAATAAATAAATAAATAAAAAATGTATGAAGTGGTCTAAATTAATTTACAAACTTACTAGAAAGCAAAAAGAAATAAAGGTTGGAGGCAAACACAGGAAATATAATGCATGGTTTATCATCTAATTTAAATTCAAACATATTTCAATGACTTTGATTATTCTCAAAGTTATAAAAGAAGAAAAAAAAATCTGTACGATTGAATAGAACAGTGGAAAAAAAAAAACAGTAATAGCGATAAAGAGTGTGGGGTTGGAGAGAGGAGCCAGACCAGAGGATTTCTCTGAGCCTACCTTTAAAGGTCTTTGTGGAAGATATTGATCAGGTCAAATAAGATTTTCTAACCTCCAAATTCAATAGACCCTAATAGATCTCGGCTTCCGTCATCAGTTATCGAAACTTATTTATTACAATTTGTGGTGGTTTGTAGGGCAGTGAAAAATGAATAGAGCACAATGGAGAGTGAAACGTCCTGCTTTATGGAAAGAAAAACACCCCGAAAGGAGCACAGATCCGGGAAAAAACCTCTTGAACTGAGTAAGTATGAAAGAAAAAAAAGAAAAAAAAAAGCACACTATGAAGAAATGGACATCACCATGTCTCAATCCTTTAAAAAGACCTAAGGACTCGTACCTAAAAAAGAAATAAAAAACAAACAAAAACCCCGTTCAGAAAGGTTACAATAAATAAGACCATGGGAGAACTTGTCAAGTGGGAGGAGAGCCGCAACGAGGGAAGGAGGGTGGGGAAGATGGCCTTAATTAAATTTCAGCTGTTTGCTGGACAGATCACAGGGGCAGCGTGCCAGGCAGACGTCCTGTTGCAGTGGTGCAGAGAAGCTTGGCTTGCCAGTCCAGCTACTGAAGGACATTGCTCCTGCCGCCCAGAGCCGGCGACAGACGCACCCGGCGCGGTGCCACGCTGTCTGCCAGCACAGAGCAGCCGCACCCCCTCCACTCGCCTCCAGAGTCTTCTACATTACAGCGGGGGAGGGAGGAAGAGAAATAGAGAGAGCGCACACAGAGAGAGAGAGAGAGAGAGAGAAAGAGAGAGACACCCCACCCTATCTCTCCTTCATTTCACTCTTAAATGGTCTTAAATATTTATCAGGCCTGAGAGCAGCTCCAGCCAGGAACGGTGGGAGGGGGGGGGGGTGGGCAAGCTCCGGCAGGGTGACAGATGAGAGCGGAGATGAAGATGAATGCGGCGTGGAGCTCGTCCTGGAAAGGAAACGTCTCCTCGTCTCTCTCCTCGCACCATCGGCGCTCGGTTCCTCCCTCCCTCTGTCTCGATCTCTTCCCAAACCACTCCTGCTGCCATTACCCGGTCAACGCATATACCCAGCATACATGCGACTCTAAATAGAGCAACACTCCGAGCAGCTGCCGGATGAAGTGTCCGATAGCTACTATACTTCCTGTTCACTCCTCCTCACTGAGAGAAATGCTGTTAGTACGATCCCAACCCATCGCCACCTCCGCACTAATATGTACTACAGATTTAGGGTCGGTGTCAGCTGTTGAAGTTCCAGTTAGTGGCCACGCGCGAGGATCAGCCATGGCCGTAGGGCCTGCATGTGCTAACATGCACGCAGACGTTCGCACTCGCGCAGTCCTCGGGGGAGCCCGCGGGTGGGTCTGACCAGCTGACACCTGTACATGATGGAAAGGCCGAGCAAGGCTGTTGTGGGTGGGCGGTGTGGAGCGCAGAGAGCGGTGGGAACTCCGGCATGTTTGCACTACTGAAACAGGCCCGTCTCTGTCTCAGTCTGGACACACGGAGCTCGAGCGCCTCGACATTATACGTGATCGGAGCCAACAGAGAAAATCCTCAATGGAGAATATTATTATTAAAGTTGCGTAAATAAAATGCAAATCTATATTATGACAACATGGATAGTAAAGTACGGAAAATATGGCGTAGCGACAATTGAAAGCACTTCTTTTTTTTTTTTTTGGATTTTTCCCCTAATTTAGTCGTGTCCAATTCCTCCCCGTCACTAGGGGGCTCCCACATTAAGGCTACTACTACCACTCAGCCGGGAGGGCCGAAGACTATCACGTGTTTCCTCCGAACCACGTGACGCCAGCCGACCGCATCTTTTCGAACTGCTCGCTCGCGCACCGTTGGGGGCGGCGTAACACACTCGGAGGACAGCGCTATCCACTCCCTCCGTTGCGCGAGCTCACAGACGCCCCTGATTGGCTGTAGAGCGTGATTAATGTGGGAGCACTAAGTACCTCTCATCCCTCCCCTCTGAGAGAGCTCGGCCAATCAGCTCGGCCAACTGGCGATCTCTGGATGATAGGGCGAGCGCTTTAACCACTGCGCCACTCGGAGGCCCAATTGAAAGCACTTCTAACCTAGGCTTGGGTTTTATTAATATATGACATAATTGTGATTTTTGGTTTCAAATGTAGGATTTTTCTTTAACGATATTCAAACACATTAATCAATGAATCGCTAATAATTAATGATGCGCATTTCTCCATTAAACAGATTTTTTCCATGCTCTAATTTATTTGTAGTGGCCATATATTAATTTTTTAACTAATCAGTTTTGCGACGAGTTCTCCATAAAAAATTAGGATAGACGAAGAGGAACTGGAATGAAAGCACGCCTTCGCTCACGGATCAAGGAATCACGACGATGACTCATTAACTCTAATGAACTAGGACATATTTGATGATCATTTCGTGCATTGCAAGATTTCCTATTAAAATTCATTATAAGCACTACATCAAGTTGCACACTAGGAGGCAGCACCAGAAGTAATCACTTAAAAAGCATTAATGTTTGCGATGGGCCTCGAATCATGCTCATGATTATATAAGTTAGCTAATCAGAAGGAAGCATTATGACGCGTGCAAAACGCAAGGCCCGCGGGACAAATCCGTTCTGCAGATTCATTTCATTTGGCCTAAACGAACTTGGAAAACAGAATACTAAACCAGCACATAGTACACCGCTGCTCAACTTTTCCCCGAAATGCAGAATTTAAAGCAGATGCGCAGCATGGCCAGTCACAGGGTTACTAGTTACCGTAACAGACGGTTTAGCTGTGCACGCTGCTTTCCAACACAGCAAGTCTACAAAGCAAATTAAAAAGCAACAGCTGTGTGCTGTGCTTGCTGCAAGTTAAAAACACAATTCGGAAGCAAGTAGACGCATAACCAGGAAGCAGAAGAGCAAATATACCAAAAATAAATACATAAATAACGAGAGGACGATATGAATTTCATAATTAGTCCAAACGTTTAACTGTTTACTGCTGAACAATTTAAGAATTAATAACACCGCCATGAAATAAATGTATCCTCCTGAAAAAGATTACTACTACTACTAATAATAATAGAGAAAAATCATAATATGATCCAAGTAAAAACAAAATATATTAATAATAATGAATAATAATGTTTTTTTTGTCTTTTTTAATTACAAAATATTTTTTAAACGTAATATTTTATTTGTGTCAACATTGTCTTGTGAAGCCTGCATTGGCATACTGCAAGTCTGTACTCTGGCTTTAGTCTATATACATAATATAAAATATATAAAATAAATAAATATAAAAACACCCATCATTCTTTTCCAGTATGTCCTGGCTCGTTTTTAATTATTATTATTAAAAATCTACAGAAAATCATACATTTCAACTGGTTATACACTGCCTGGCTAAAACAATAAGATAAATAAATTTAAATAAATAAAACCTTGCACACACTTAACATTTGATTACGGCGCAATGTCGGTGAACTCTTACATGGAAATAATTCTGCATGCTCCCAGAACATGCAAGTCGTCAGCTGACTTCATTTTATTGTCCCATAGCATTGCTGAGTCTAGACCTGGCCAACTTGAAGCAATACCAGATCATAACACTGCCTCCAGAGGCTTGTACTGTGGGCACCATGCATGATGGGTGCATCGCTTCATACGCCCTCCTTACCCTGATGTAACCATCGCTGTGGAACAGGATCAATCAGAGGCCTCATCAGACCACATGACCTTTTCCCATGGCTCCAAAGTGCAATCTTTTTGCTCTCTAGCAAATTGAAGCCATGTGGTGTGTTCCAATTAGTCTCACTAACAAGTGGATATCTTACGGCCACACAGTTGTGATTTCACATCACGCTGTATGTGTGTGTTCGAGAAAAAGCACTTAGTTTCACTATTAGATACAACTCTGATCGCTACGGTAATTTTTTATGATGCAACTTCATCAAGTGTTTAAGTCATCTCTGATTAGTCATTTGTGATTTTTTTTTTTTTTTCTCCAACCACACTTGTCTTTCAAAGTTGACAGCCCAGGTTTTAATAATGCGCCGAACACAATTTCAGTCATTTCATCGTTTTCTCTACTTGACAATAATTCGGCCCTTTTGAAACACAACCTTCTTTGGCCATCTCATCACCTATAGCTTAAAAATGCTCCTATTTTGTTTCGTCATTTCATTTCAATATAAAGAAATACAAAAGCCACACAACAGAAAGAACTCAATGAAAGCCTTAACGTAAAATGTGCACATGCTCTCTCTCTCTCGCGCGCGCACGCACGCTCGCTGTTTCTTTTTTAAGACGGCTAACCTCAGTGAAGAACCAGGCGGACGTGGTGAACTTGAAATATCATGTCTGCAGGTGTAAAAAGCCAGACCAAACTAACCATCGTGCGTACAGAAAACGCGCCAGCGCAAATGTGTCTGTATATACAGGGTCAAAACTCGGAGGGGTGTGGTACAGTGCGCGCGCTGTCTGGAGAGACGAGACGAGACGAGAGGTCAGCGTGAACGGTCAGCGTCCCCGAAATGCTTGCCGGCTTGACGAGCAAACGCGCACGAGCAGACTTACCACGGCGGCGGTGTCGGCCACGCCAAAAGCGGCCCTCTGTCTCCGGCTCGTGATGTGACTGCAGTTCTCCTGTACCTTCTCCAGCAGCTGGCGGATCTGCTTGCAGTAATTGGCCACTTTGCATTCCTTCAGAAAAGCTTTCAGCTGGATAGAGGTGGAGAGGGAAAGAGAGGATGGCAGCGGTGAGAATCGGCACACGTTAAGCCCATTGGCTAAAAGTGGAAAAACTAGGGCCAAGTATAAATAAATCTAATGGATACAATTAACACCGAACAGGAATTTATATGATCATTATCTGGCTTCGCAGGTATGCTTAAAAAACAAATCTGATCCTGCACACAGTCGTGTTCCAACAATAAAAAAAAAAAAAAACAGGGATTAGCTGGAGTCGGCGCTTTAAAATACCCACATGAAATATTATAGGCCAAAAGAATAAATATTCAGGGCTTGACTTTTAACAGTGCTTTGGAGGTCTGATCTTTGGCCAAAGAACAGGATGTGGCCTATGTGTGTGTGTGTGTGTGTGTGTGTGTGTGTGTGAGAATGAGCTAGGAGTGGCCATGCTGTAGAAAGGAGCTGGACTACTGCCTTCTCTTAGTGTGTGTGAGGCCTGAAAGTAGCTGGACTTGTGTATATGTGCATGTGCGTGTGTGGGTGTGAGAGTAGGACTACAGCCTGTGGTTGGGTGTCCCAGGCATGGCCTTTAGCGCCTCTCAAACAGGATGTGGGCCTAACAGTCGTCATCATGATAAAAAGAAGCAGAAAAAAGCTAGGGAGGGAGGGGGGGGGGGGGGGGGGGGGGAGAAGAAAAAAAAAGAAAAGCCACAATAGAAGCCCGAACACCGCTCAGTCACTGTAGTACTGTCTAAGAAAACGGGGCTTGTAGCGAAAAAATACCACTCCAAGCTTAAGCAGACATAAAAAAAAAAGAGAGAGAGAGAGAGAGAGAGAGAGAGAGAGAGAGAGAAAGTAAACAGTATGGTCAGTGTGTACCTGGATGATGGTGGGCAGTGCGAGCTCAGGGAAGCCGATCGTGGTGGCCTGGGTGTGAAAATACTCCAGTATGAGGTCATACAGCTGCTCGATCAGGCCATCCTGGAATAAAGACATTCATTACAGGCATCACAGCTTTAAAATCTTGATACCTGATTACATCACAGAAGTATCTGTGATTAATTTGTAATGCGTGGTGGTCTGTCAAAAAAACAACAACAAAAAAAAACATAATACAAACACCTATACACTCATGTGAAACCAGTCGCGTGTCAGATCCAGCTGAACGGCTTTAGCTACTGCTCACATCAGACATCATAATGGAGAAAAATGCAGTCTTTAACGCTCCCTTTGTTGTTGTTTAAGTACAGGCTTTTCTATGTATTTCGAAAAAAAAAAAACCTTTGGGGGCTCCAAGTGGTACAGTGGTGCTCCAAGTGCTCGCCCCATCACCCGGAGATCGCGAGTTCGATTCCCGGGTGATGCTGTAACCTCTCACAGCCGCAGGTCTAGAGAGAGCTGATTGGCCGAGAGGGGAGGGATGAGAGGTACTTGGCGCTCTACAGCCAATCAGGGGCGTCCGTGAGGGCATGCAAACGTAAGCAGCGGATAGCGCTGTCCTCCGAATGCGTTACGCCGAGTGAGCAGTTCGGAAGGAGGAAACGTGATAGTCGGAAGTGGCCGAAGACTGAGCGGTCGTAGTAGCTTAATGTGGGAGGCCCTAGTGACGGGGGGGGGGGACAACACGCTAGTCTTGATAGTCAGAGTGGTTTACAACCAAATCAAATCTCCATCGCTTGCAACCATGGTGAGCAGAAAAGCATCTCAGAACGGCCAGAACCGTGAGGCAGACGGGATACAAGAGCAGACGTGTTGGTAACACTGTGACAGGGTTATCAAATCCCTCAAAAGGTTTGGGGTGAAAAAGTAAAAAAAAACTAAAACAAAACAACAACAAAATCACTGCGCTGTCTTGTTGCTCTCATATCGTCACGTGGCTCAACAACAACTCCAACACCACTTGCAGGACAATTATTCAAACCTAATGAACATTGTTGACTCTAGAAGTTCGTATGGGGATGCGACTTCCAGGAGGCCCGGTTCGGTACTTAAATCTGTACCCAGAGACATTTTAGCATATGCCGACTTCCCCGGGTTCAAACACGCACACGCGGCTAATCCATAAAGCATTTGTGCCTGGGGTGGGGTGTAAAGACTTTGGCCAACCCTTCATTGTCTCTGCGGCATTCTTCCACTATGGAAAGTCCCTGCGCTGACGATTAGGTCAGGTAGGTGGGGAGTATTTTTAGAGACGCGACCCGACTCAGGGGCCGGATCCTGACGTGCAGCTGGGCTAATAATAGGATAATCCCTGCAGGTCGAGTGGCAATCCTCTTGGCAGAAGCCCCAGTGTGTGCTGCTTTAGCTGCTGTGACGACACGTTCAGACTTTCATCAGATACGAGCGCTACATTCAGGTACAGGAGAAGTGCAAGGAGAGAGAGAAAAGAAATCTATTTATTTATTTTCCTTCCTTTCTATTTTTACTCCTTAATGCGATTCAAGAGACATAAGAGACCATCCTACAATTTCAAGCTATAGTAGGCTCGGAGATATGAACGGACAGATTTTCTGAAGTGATTCCAACATTACATTTCTACATAAAGAACAGAGACAGAAATAATAATAATAATAATAATAATAATAAAAAATTATTATTCCATATTTGTGTGAAGCAATTCATGAGAAACAACAGATTTGTTTAAAGGTATTGTCTCATAAATGAAACTGAATACTGAACACATCTGTATCGAACACTACAACTTGATCCGTCAAGTGAACCGTTAAGACATGCAAATCAGATTTGGAAAAAAAAAAAACTTGGATGTGGCTTGCAATGTGAACGTACCATTAGTGTCAATTCAATTCTTTTTTGGGAAAATTTTGCCCATTCTTCCTTACAAATGGCTTCTAGTTCTGTGAGATTCTCGGGCTGTCTTTTTTTGCTCCATCCGCAGACTTTCGATGATGTATAGGTCAGGAGATGGAGAGTGTCATGCCAAACCCTTCAGATTCTTGATGTACTCCATTGCGGATTTCGATTTTAGGATCATTACCCTGTTGTAGAAAGCATCCTCTTTTCATCTTCAGCTTATTCACAGAACAGGGTTGATGTTCGCTTCCAGAATTTGCTGGCATTTAATTGAATCCATTTTTCCCCTCTACCAATGAAATGTTCATGCCACTGGCTGCAACACAAGCCTAAAATATGATCGCTCCACCCAGTGCTTAACAGTTGGAGGGGTCATTTTTCACCAAACATACCGTGGCGCATTGCTGGCAAAAAGGTATATTTTAGCTTCATCAGTAGACAGACCTGGTTTCCGAAATGCACCAGGCTTATATGTATAAATCATGTTTTCTTCTGATGACTTCCATAAAGGTCATACTTGTAATGTAATGTACAACCATTCCAGAGTCCCAAGTCTTCCCAAAGGCCTTCTCTAGAGAAATGTGATTTGTAATTTGATCTGCAAATTTCTGGCAACTCAACGATCAGTTCTCACATCAGCCATAACATTAAAATGACCTACCTAATATTGTGACTTGGGTCACAAAACCATCTCTGAATCAAGACACTTGAGAGTTCAAGGGGTTGACTTGACCTCCAACAGGTCATGGTTCTCAAACCATTCCTAAATGAATTTGTGCATCATCTTACTGAAAGAGGCCTCCTCCACCAGGTAATACTTGGTCTGCGACAATTTTTGGTAGGTGTTACTTGTCGAAGCAACTTCCACATGAATGCCGGGATTCAGGGTTTTTCAACAGAACATTGCATCATGCTGTCTTCGCCAGCATCCAGTCATCCCATAGTGTATCCAGGAGGCATCTATTGCCCAGGCACCCAGCCATCCACATGATGTAAAAGAAAACATGATCCAATCAAACAAGACCACCTTCTTCCGTTGCTCCGAGGTCCAGTTCTGACACTGACATGCTCATTGTAAGAAGTTTCCACAGTGAACAAGGGCCAGCATGGGCACTCTGACCAGTCTGTGTGGCTATGCTGCCCCAAACACAGCAAGCTGCGATTCAGTGTGGGTTCCGACACCTTACTGTCATAGCCAGAAATAACATTTTCAGCAAATTGTGCTGCAGTATCTCTTCTGTGGGATTGGAACAAACAGGCAAGTCTTTGTTTCCCATGCAGAAAATCCTTATGCTTGCCCATTTTTCCTGCTTTTAGCACTTCAAGTTGTTCACGTTCAGCCTAATATAGCCCACCCATTGACTGGTGTCAATATAAGAGATAACCAACAGAGATGGGGGGAAAAAAACTGATTGTCAAGAATCGTGATTGTTTTTTTGGGGGGGATTTTTCCCAGATTTTCTCCTTAATTTAGTCGTGTCCAATTCCTCCCCGTCACTAGGGGGCTCCCACATTAAGGCTACTACTGCCACTCAGCCGGGAGGCCCGTAGACTATAACGTGTTTCCCCCGAACCACGTGACCGCATCTTTTCGAACCGCTCGCTCACGCATCGTAACACACTCGGAGGACAGCGATATCCGCTCCTTTCGCTTGCGTGAGCTCACAGACGCCCCTGATTGGCTGTAGTGCCGTCATTAATGCGGGAGCACTAAGTACCTCTCATCCTCATCCCTCCTCTCTGAGCGAGCTCGGCCAATCAGCTGAGACGTTACAGCATCACCTGGGAATCGAAATAGCGATCTCCGGATGATAGGGCGAGCACTTTACCACTGCGCCACTAGGAGGCCTCAAGAATCGTTATTCTTTTGTGTGGATATTTCCCGCTAGAAGATATACATGCCCACATGTTCATAGCCATTTAACCCGCATGTTTACGGTCAAGCTGAGAAATAGAGACTTTGGAGGCATTACATCGCTGTTTCTTTATACTGCTACATGTGGTACATTCTGAACTATTTAAACATTTTCATCCAGAGTGGATTAGTTAAGTTTGTTTAGAAATAATAATAATCATCATAATTAAACCCTTGCATTTCAAGTTATTTTGTATCGTTTAAATGATGCCCTTGGTTTTTAAGTAAGAAAACTAACGGTATGTAAAGGAACGGGCTACATTTAATTCATTGTTAAACCTTTTTAAAGGTTCAAAATGTACTACAGGGCTGTTTATTATGTTTCACTCAAGCTTCACTCAGTTTTCATGGTGATGCTGCCGTTTTTTTTTTATTTTACGTGTTTGAGGTTTTAATGCTACCCTCATTTGATCTCACACTCGTGTCTTCCGCCGGTCACGGTCACACTGACCTCGAACATTGAAAAGAAGGAAAAAAAAAATTCAAACCTTCAGTTCCCTGTTCAGTCTTACAGCTCTATAAAGCTTACCATAACCAAGAACCCTGTGTGTTTCCATGAAATCTGTCAATCTGATCATTGTGCTCCCTCAACCCCCTCAAGATCTTGAACAGGTTTTATGCATAATGCCGTGTGGTGCAGTAGTGTATCGCTGCTACTGCTGCCCTCGGTGGCTTGACTATGGCATTACATCCCACCCAGGAAGAGCAGCATTTGCACCCCTACTTCTCTCGCACTGGTTAGACATTTTTCGTAATCGTCACACGATTGGTTATTCAGAGTTACTTTTCAAGCATTCTTAGGCGTGTCAGCATGTTTAAGCAGCTTTTACCGTAAAGAGAATATGAGAACTCACCTTGAAGGCTTTCTCCTGCAGGTTGGTTTTGCTGAGTTTGAGAATCACGGCGAAGTTAATGGGTTTGACGCTCATGCGGCCTGGCTTTTTATTGAAGTCTTCCTGCTGAATGATCTGCGAAGAACAAAATCAAATAAAATCCATGATTGAAAGTTTTTAGGTTTCAGACGTCTGGAAACACACAAGAAGAAAAAAATCATCGACGAGATAGATATATTAGAAATAATGTCAGGCTGGATGAAATGCAGATCGAGGTTTAGATTTAACAGTGAATGATACCGATTCAGGGATTGTATTCATGGTATGATCAAAAAATAAAATGGTTCTGATTTATAATTACAAAAATACCTGAATATGTTTAAATATTAATTTGGCAATAATTGAAGACCATCAGCAGCAGTGATACACTGTGTAAATGGTGAAGAATCATTTAGAGTCGCTTCTAAAGCAATGAAAAGCGAACAACAAACGGTTTAATTATCTCTAGTGTTTAATTCTTTATTCAACCAGTGTTTTGATGCCCACATTTAGAGCTCACATATCAACCTCTTTTTGTTTGGTAATTTAAGCCGCTTCAACACAGTTGGACCTAATTATACACGGATCCCTATTTACTACAAGTGCTCACTAGTCAGGATCCAACATAATAATGATCCAGTTGACTATAATATGTACCTTAAGTAGATGTAACTACAGTATATATATATAGCATAAAAGTATGCCATAAATTGTCATGAGTTTGTTCAGATCCCTTTTTGTTCAACAATGATACAGAACATTACATCTAAGGTTATTGCGTTTGACTTGTAAACTTGTAATAAGCAGCTTTTTGTAGATTTTTGAATATTCCAAGGTTGGGGGTTTGAGTCTCGTCTCCGGTCTGTGTGTGGAGTCTCCATGTTCTATTTGTGCCTGGTGGGTTTCTTTCCACAGTCTAAAGACCTGAAGTGCAGGTTGATTGACATTTACAAATTGAGACCGTTAGTGTGAGACCAGGTGCATGTGTGTGTGTGTGTACGTTTGTGCCCTGTTATGGCTTGGGCGTACCCCGCTTTGCGCCCCAGGTTCGGGGTCGGCCATGACCCTTCTCAGGATAAGTGGTATACTGTAGATGGTGGATGAATAGATGTGGGTGTGTATTTAGGGCAGGGCTGCGCAGAAAACACCGATTACATAAATACGTCACCTTCTATGGTGCACACATACACAGACGCGCAAAGACAGTATGGACGGACACCATGATCATCTTAAAGGAAAAAAAAAAAAAAAAAAAACTCTGGTTCTCTTGGCCCTCTAAACACAGAGACAGCAGCCTAAGTGGCTATTAGAGTGAGTTTAGTCTGAGTGTTGGTGGGTGTGAACGCCTGGGAGTCAAGATTCAGATATAGAGCAGATGCTCACGGCTGGTCTTTCAAAACCGCTTTCCAGCGCATGTGTGCATATAGACTTTTAAAACTAAGTCGCGCAAAGTTAAAGATTGAGTGTTTTTTTTTTTTTTTTTTATGTGGGAAAATTTTTATTTGTAGAAATAAATATTTGAATGAAAAATTGCTTGAATAAAATTTTTTTAAAAGGTTATAGCTATATATATATATATATATATATATATATATATATATATATATATATATATATATATATATATATATATATATATATATATATATAGCTATAAAAGTTATAATTATATTTACTGGGAAGTTAACCAAAGGATTAATAATCCAAACGGAAAAATATTGCTTTATCATTTATTTAAAAAATAATTGGTAGACTAATCAATAAAATAATTGATGGATTAGTCAATTAAGAAAAATCACTAGACGCAGCCCTAATTTAGAGGCATATTAACACCAGCTGCATCACGAGTAATATTTTGTCACTCTCGATACTAAATGTCATAAAAAGTGACCTACAAGGTAATAAGCAACCATAAAACGTTTTATTTAGCTTCATTAAGGTTGGCTAGCAAGACTGTGAGACTAGCAAGGTACGCACTGGCCGGGACTGTATGTTTAGCATCACAGCATCATCAGAAAACAGTATTATTAACGTATTATTTATTTATCTTGGCCAGAACAAAGAAAACGTGCGCGTCTCAGTGCTCGCAGAACTGAACTGCAACTGTGTCGGAGCTCGCGTTTATTGACGACACTCATTGATGGTGGGATAAAGGTACAAGTACAATACCAAATAATACCCGTATCGCCATCAAAGCAACATTCATTTAAGCATAGACACATTTTTAAACTTGTTTTATAAATTTCATACAAACATACATGATAAATATGCCAAATTAATAAAAATCGCCTCTGTCTATACTTTCCAACCCTGCATCTGAGTATACAGTCAGGTTAATCCCCCCCCAAGCCATTTTCGTACACATATCCCTAAGATGGGGGCTCAGAAATAATGGAACAAACGGCTGACAAGCAGTTGAATACAATATTATCACGATACCTAGGTGCCAAAATCAATTTATATCATGATTCTGTAACAATTTTACAAATACCCTGATTTTTATGTAAAATTTTTGTTAAAATTCTGAAGTAAAAAAAAACACAAAAAAAAAAACAGGATACTATTACCGCTTAAAATGTGAATATATATATATATAAATGTAAAATTTATTAATAAACATAAATCAATTAAAAAACACATTGGTCACGTGAAAGAATAAAGAATCTAGATATACAACTGAATTTATTTTATATACACACATGCACTGTATAAACATATATACAAAATGATGTGAAAAAGTATTTGCCCCCTCCTGAAATTTATTAATATTGTATATTTGTCATACATAAATGACTGATCATCAAACTAATTTTAAACCATCCTTACATGTATGAAATTTTTTTTCTTCACAGGGCCAGGTAGATTTGGACAGTTTTTTTTTTTTTTTGATGCAAAAATTCATTTAGTTTTTACTCTGGTTATCTTCGCGCTGTATTAAAACTTGTTTGATGTTCTTAATCATTTAAGTGTGACACATACATAAAAACAAAATACAAACAAACAAATTTATACTTTTTTCACAGCACCTTTGTATGCATGTATGTATGTATTTTTCTCTAAAATACAAGCCTCGACATGAGTCGCACATGTACAGAACACCTATAGAACATCAACACCCTAGTCTTAGAGTTGTGATAATTATAAACTTCCCACTGGGGAAACCTGTTCAACTGTCACCCCCAGCCTTAACTGCCATTCAAAAAGGCAGTCGAGAAAACACGAGCAAGTTCTCTGAATATTAGCATATTGTGCCGGGAATCAACACTGAGCGTAAATTCCGTTAAATCTTAAGGCAGCCAGTACTTGTCAAATTGACACAACTGCAACTGCATGCCAGGAGAAAAAAAAAAAAAAGTTTTGCAAAGTCATTTCATGCACGGTGCAATACATCTTTGTCAATTTCTCACCAAGTAGGAAATTAAAGCGTAATGTCCACAGGGAAATGAAAGCTGCATTGTGGTTTAGTCTATTAGGAACACAGGAAGCAGTATATTAAATGGTCAAGTGTCTTTAAAAGCATCTGGGTTCTGGAAATATCCTGAACATACATAGTTACTGGACGGTATTTCTGCACCACAAATGCAGGGTAAAATGTTTAGTCATTCCACATTCATTTGTGCCTGATCGATCAGCGACCATCAGAACGCAAACACCATGCCGTTAGTTCCAGTAGTGACTGCTCAGGATGAGCGAATGATTCCTGGAATTATATATAGATCATGAATTAAAAGAAGCCATGATTTAATCACGAGAAGGGTGAATAGTAGCTGTGAGAGAGCCGTGCCGTCCGACATCGCTAGTATGATAGACGTAGGCTGAGCACGCTTCGGAAAGAGATGATCACGAGGCACGGCGATCCTGGGCCGTCAGTGATGACATAATCGTATACCGAGACATAAGTAACCCAGTGAACTTGATCGATTTCCAAGACGAAAGCTTTTGCTGTTATGAATCTCAGAATCGGTGCGGGGTGAGTGAGTCATTTCTGTGTAAATCAGCAGCAGGCTCCATGAGTGTCCTTAAGCAGTGAGCAATAAACGGGTGATAAAAACTCCCTTCTAGCAAATACGTTGCATGTGGACAAATCATTAGGTCCCGTACCCAGGACAAGCATCGTGCTCGTGTCCAAGCTATTACCTGTTTAGTGGGTTTTACTTGGCGTGCGTTTTAAAAACTTAATGTACTTTGCTCGATGCTGTAACTATAGTGCAAGATACTCATTTCGAAATCGCACCACCTGCTGCACTACAAACATCAGCTCGATACATTGATTTATTTATTTATTTTTTATACCTAGTTGAACTAATGAAGGATAAAAGAGAATCAGGATCATGCCGGTACACGGAAACACTGATGAAACTGAGCAAAATAACTTTCAGCACAAAATAATACACATGCTACCTCTCCTTCTTCTGACTTCTGAGACACGTGGGATGTGACGACCGAACGCCACGTCCCAGTAGAAGCTTTCGTTAGTTTCTTGCAGAGGTCGCAAAAAACAAAAACAATCTCAATCTCACTTTCTTATTGTCTATACCGCTTTTACCTTGTATACAGGGTCATGGGGGGCCTGGAGTCTATCCCAGAATTCGAGGTACACCGTGGAAGGGGTGTACACACACATACTTATTCACACACTGCAGGCAATCTGAACGCCAATTAGGCTAATCTGCATGTCTTTGGACTGTGGGATGAAACCAGATCACTCGGAGGAAACCCACCGAGAACGGACCGAACATGCAAACTCCATTCCCGAGATGGGAATCGAACCCGGAAACATGCGGTGCACGTCCACAGTGCTAACCACTACCACACTGAACCGCCTCGTATAAAAACAATGCGTTAATTTTTAATTCTGAATATATATTAAAACATTTTTTTAAAAAGTGTTCTGTCTATAATAACGTACTTAAATCATCATGTATTACCATATCTACTAGATCCAGAAAATCAGAGCTTAAACTTGGCTAAAAAAACGGAGCACTTAAATGGTTGTGATGATTGTTATACATCATGTTCTGACTTTCAAGGAAAGTGTGACTACTGTTTAAAGAGTGCAACGGAGTAAGTGTGAAAGCACTGAGACAGTTTAGAAGGCTATGGGATTTCATTGTGTGTGTGTGTGTGTTTCAGGGATGGCCGGCCTGTACAAACATCGGATGTGGTGTCGGCCTGCGGGACACAAGAGGAAGTGGTGGCACATGGTCCCAACCTGATACGCTCAGGGGCCATGCAACAGGAAGTACCGAATGATCGCACGCGCACATATTAGAAAACTACGATGCCGAGGGGGAGGAGAAGAGAAAGAAAGAAAGAAAAAAAGAAAAGGCACAAAGAGTAACAGACGCAGCGAGCTAGGACCGGAGGAAGACGAGGGGCTCTGTGAGCGAGTGACAGGCGTCGGAATGAGCCGGTGCTTCTTCTGCATCTCTAATAAAAGCAAGTAGCTACATCTCGTTTTACTACAGCGAGAGCGCAAAAACAGGAAGTGCAGGCAGCGCATCGCAAATAAACACAGGGAGCAGAAAGAGGGTCGCCTCAGGCAAAGAGGATGTGATGCGCAGCGCACGCTTAAAGCTGCACATGAACCACAGACCTCTCTGTGTGTCTCTCTCTCACACACACACACACACACACACACACACACACACACCAACACGTGCACCCTTCCCCCCCCCTCTGCAATGACCACCCCCCATCCACCCCCCCTCTCCTTCCCCCTTCCCTCGGCCCTCTTTCTTCCGCTGGTTGCGGCTGCTGTCGCCTCCACGCTTCTATTCTCACAGCAGCTGTCACCGCAGGGGCCCTTGCCAGCCTCACACACACATACACACGACGGTTTGTGACCTCCGCTCCTCCTGATAACGAAGATATCCAACGCACACAAGCGCTTGGACAAACACTCGCGTGCAAACCAAACACTCCGTCCTCTCTATCTTTCATCTCGCACTACGGTGAATGCTGTCGACTGTTTAACCGGCTTTTCCACTCACCCTCTGTGTGTGTGTGTGTGTGTGTGTGTGTGTCATGGCCTTCTTTCCATACAAAGGCTTCTTTAACACGCATACGCCCCTTATACTTTAAGCCGTCTTTTTTTTTTGTGGAATTGTATTTCAACACTTTGACCAGGTTCAGTAGAAAGAAAAAGAAAAAAGAAAAAAACCTAAAAACAAATAAAAAAGTGTGGACTCCAGGTAAGCATTCAGGATCAGGAACCGCTCCAGCATCCCACTCGGTTGTTAGGGCTTTTATTAGACGGCAGCAGGACACTGGAGCACCATGGTGACAAAAGCCACGGATTTTACATGTTCACACATCCCATGCCAACCCACACACACACACACACACACACACACACACACGTGCTGGCATCAGGCGGAGTGAAACCCGAGCCACCGCAGCGTACTGGAACAGCACGGGAGTGACGTGTGAAACGGCTGCACACCTGCCCGGATCAACCTAAAATAAAGAAGAATTAACGAGCCGTATCCTACGCTTACCTCCAGCAGGAAGGGCAGCACGGGCACAAAGGTCTTGGTGCTGCTGGAAAGCAGGATCAGAGCTCTGACGCAATGCAGCCGCAACGGGTAATACCGGGAGATGGGCATCAACCTGAAACACCAAACACACATACGCCATTAATCAGAAACACTGGCCGCGGCTTTAACTAAAGGAGGGCTGTTAAACTTTTGGTACAGGCTCAGATGCAATAATACAGTAACACAACTGCAATCTTATTGCCTTCACCATTCTTCAAACCACTATTATAAACGGATAGAGCATGGAGAATGTTAGGGCAGAAAAGTAAAACAAACTCCAGACCGTGAACCAATGAATCATTGGGTAAAACTGAGATCTCCACAAAACCCAGGCTACACTGCCACCTGCTGGTAATTCTGCCAATATTACTGTTAACAAAGAAGTCGGATACAGTGAATCATTTATATACAACCTATCTAAATGTGTTATAGATGCTTCTGTTTTGTATATATGTTTTTATGAATTTGTTTTTGAAGTTGGATCAAAAGTCTCAAAATATTAGGTTTGATACCCGAATACGTCCTGATTATTAGGTTCAATTCCAATTAACACCAAAGCCCTTTCATTTTTTTGATTGCTTTTCTCCACCAATTTTTTTTTTCATGTAATTTTATAAACAAACACTTTTTTTTTGGATTTTCCCCCGATTTTCTCCCTAATTTAGTCGTGTCCAATTCCTCCCCGTCACTAGGGGGCTCCCACATTAAGGCTACTACTACCACTCAGCCGGGAGGGCCGAAGACTATCACGTGTTTCCTCCGAACCACGTGACGCCAGCCGACCGCATCTTTTCGAACTGCTCGCTCGCGCACCGTTGGGGGCGGCGTAACACACTCGGAGGACAGCGCTATCCGCTCCCTCCGTTGCGCGAGCTCACAGACGCCCCTGTTTGGCTGTAGAGCCGTGATTAATGTGGGAGCACTAAGTACCTCTCATCCCTCCCCTCTGAGAGAGCTCGGCCAATCAGCTCTCTCTAGACCTCCGGCTGCGAGAGGTTACAGCACCACCCGGGATTCGAACTAGCGATCTCCGGATGATAGGGCGAGCGCTTTAACCACTGCGCCACTCGGGGGCCTTTTCATGTAATTTTATGCAATTTATTTGGCCATTTATATATAATATTTTATATACATGCACTTTTGATCCAACTTCAATCCAAAGTATTTGCAGTGATGACAACACATAATACAGAAACGAATGTGGAAATGTTTCCTTGAGCAGTTATATCAAATAATATATAAAAAAAAATATCCCAGCCTCCGAGTGGCGCAGTGGTTAAAGTGCTCGTCCTATCATCCGGAGATCGCTAGTTCGAATCCCGGGTGCTGCTGTAACCTCTCGCAGCCGGAGGTCTAGAGAGAGCTGATTGGCCGAGCTCTCTCAGAGGGGAGGGATGAGACGTACTTAGTGCTCCCACATTAATCAGGGCTCTACAGCCAGTCAGCGGATAGCGGATAGCCACCGAGTGTGTTACGCCGCCCCCAATGGTGCGCGAGCGAGCAGTTCGAAAAGATGCGGTCAGCTGGCGTCACGTGGTTCGGAGGAAACACGTGATAGTCTTCGGCCCTCCCGGCTGAGTGGTAGTAGTAGCCTTAATTGGACACGACTAAATTAGGGAGAAAATCGGGGAAAAATCCAAAAAAACAAAAAAAAAATATATCCATGCTAAGTGGACTACTGTTAGATGACTAATCTTCAGATATACCTTGGGCTCACGTTAGGCAGTTTCCAGCATTATGGATGTGACAGTTGGACTCAATTCGATTAACAAAAAAACTAATATCAGTGAACTAATGGTGTTAGTGTACGTACTAATGGGCTAATGGTACCGGTGAACTAATGGTATCAGTGTACGTACTAACGGATTAATGGTATCGGTGAACTAATGGTACCAGTGTACTAATGGACTAATGGAATCGGTGGACTAATGGTATCGGTGTACGTACTAATGGATTAATGGTACCGGTTAACTAATGGTACCGGTGAACTAATGGTTTGAGTGTACGTACTAATGGATTAATGGTACCGGTTAACTAATGGTACCGGTGAACTAATGGTTTGAGTGTACGTACTAATGGATTAATGGTATCGGTGTACTAATGGTATCGGTGAACTATTGGTACCAGTGTACTAATAGACTAATGGTACCAGTGTACTAATGGACTAATGGTACCGGTGAACTAATGGTACCAGTGAACTAATGTAGTAATGGTACCAGTGAACTAATGGTGTTAGTGTACGTACTAATGGACTAATGGTACCGGTGAACTAATGGTACCAGTGAACTAATGGTACCAGTGAACTAATGGTGTTAGTGTACGTACTAACGGATTAATGGTACCGGTGTACTAATGGTATCGGTGAACTATTGGTACCAGTGTACTAACAGAGTAATGGTACCAGTGTACAAATGGACTAATGGAATCGGTGGACTAATGGTATCGGTGTACGTACTAATGGATTAATGGTACCGGTGAACTAATGGTTTGAGTGTACGTACTAATGGATTAATGGTATCGGTGTACTAATGGTATCGGTGAACTATTGGTACCAGTGTACTAATAGACTAATGGTACCAGTGTACTAATGGACTAATGGTACCGGTGAACTAATGGTACCAGTGAACTAATGTAGTAATGGTACCAGTGAACTAATGGTGTTAGTGTACGTACTAATGGACTAATGGTACCGGTGAACTAATGGTACCAGTGAACTAATGGTGTTAGTGTACGTACTAACGGATTAATGGTACCGGTGAACTAATGGTACCGGTGAACTAATGGTTTCAGTGTACGTACTAATAGATTAATGGTATCGGTGTCCTAATGGTATCGGTGAACTATTGGTACCAGTGTACTAATAGACTAATGGTAACGGGGAACTAATGGTACCAGTGAACTAATGGTGTTAGTATACGTACTAATGGACTAATGGAACTGGTGTACTAATGGTACCAGTGAACTAATGTAGTAATGGTACCAGTGAACTAATGGTACCAGTGAACTAATGGTGTTAGTTTACGTACTAATGGACTAATGGTACCGGTGTACTAATGGTATCGGTGAACTATTGGTACCAGTGTACTAACAGAGTAATGGTACCAGTGTACTAATGGACTAATGGAATCGGTGGACTAATGGTATCGGTGTACGTACTAATGGATTAATGGTACCGGTGAACTAATGGTTTCAGTGTACGTACTAATGGATTAATGGTACCGGTGAACTAATGGTTTCAGTGTACGTACTAATGGATTAATGGTATCGGTGAACTATTGCTACCAGTGTACTAATAGACTAATGGTACCAGTGTACTAATGGACTAATGGTAACGGTGAACTACTGGTACCAGTGAACTAATGGTGTTAGTGTACGTACTAATGGACTAATGGTACCGGTGTACTAATGGTACCAGTGAACTAATGTAGTAATGGTACCAGTGAACTAATAGTACTGGTACCATTAGTTCACTGGTACCATTACTACATTAGTTCACTGGTACCATTAGTACACCGGTACCATTAGTCCATTAGTACGTACACTAACACCATTAGTTCACTGGTACCAGTAGTTCACCGTTACCATTAGTCCATTAGTACGTACGCTAACACCATTAGTTCACTGGTACCATTAATTCACTGGTACCATTAATTCACTGGTACCATTAGTTCACTGGTACCATTACTCCATTGGTACCAGTGAACTAATGGTGTTAGTTTACGTACTAATGGTACCGGTGTACTAATGGTACCAGTGAACTAATGTAGTAATGGTACCAGTGAACTAATGGTACCAGTGAATTAATGGTACCAGTGAATTAATGGTACCAGTGAACTAATGGTGTTAGCGTACGTACTAATGGACTAATGGTAACGGTGAACTACTGGTACCAGTGAACTAATGGTGTTAGTGTACGTACTAATGGACTAATGGTACCGGTGTACTAATGGTACCAGTGAACTAATGTAGTAATGGTACCAGTGAACTAATGGTACCAGTGAACTAATGGTGTTAGTGTAGGTACTAATGGACTAATGGTACCAGTGAACTAATGGTACCAGTGAAGTAATGGTACCAGTGAACTAATGGTGTTAGTGTACGTACTAATGGACTAATGGTAACGGTGAACTAATGGTACCAGTGAACTAATGGTGTTAGTGTACATACTAATGGACTAATGGTACCGGTGTACTAATGGACTAATGGTACCGGTGTACTAATGGAACCGATGTACTAATGGACTAATGGTACCGATGTACTAATGGTACCAGTGAACTAATGTAGTAATGGTACCAGTGAACTAATAGTACGTAAACTAACACCATTAGTTCACTGGTACCATTAGTTCACTGGTACCATTACTACATTAGTTCACTGGTACCATTAGTACACCGGTACCATTAGTCCATTAGTACGTACACTAACACCATTAGTTCACTGGTACCAGTAGTTCACCGTTACCATTAGTCCATTAGTACGTACGCTAACACCATTAGTTCACTGGTACCATTAATTCACTGGTACCATTAATTCACTGGTACCATTAGTTCACTGGTACCATTACTCCATTGGTACCAGTGAACTAATGGTGTTAGTTTACGTACTAATGGTACCGGTGTACTAATGGTACCAGTGAACTAATGTAGTAATGGTACCAGTGAACTAATGGTACCAGTGAATTAATGGTACCAGTGAATTAATGGTACCAGTGAACTAATGGTGTTAGCGTACGTACTAATGGACTAATGGTAACGGTGAACTACTGGTACCAGTGAACTAATGGTGTTAGTGTACGTACTAATGGACTAATGGTACCGGTGTACTAATGGTACCAGTGAACTAATGTAGTAATGGTACCAGTGAACTAATGGTACCAGTGAACTAATGGTGTTAGTGTAGGTACTAATGGACTAATGGTACCAGTGAACTAATGGTACCAGTGAAGTAATGGTACCAGTGAACTAATGGTGTTAGTGTACGTACTAATGGACTAATGGTAACGGTGAACTAATGGTACCAGTGAACTAATGGTGTTAGTGTACATACTAATGGACTAATGGTACCGGTGTACTAATGGACTAATGGTACCGGTGTACTAATGGAACCGATGTACTAATGGACTAATGGTACCGATGTACTAATGGTACCAGTGAACTAATGTAGTAATGGTAACAGTGAACTAATGGAACCAATGAACTGGTGTTAGTGTACGTACTAACGGATTAATGGTACCGGTGAACTAATGGTATCAGTGTACTAATGGACTAATGGAATCGGTGGACTAATGGTATCGGTGTACGTACTAATGGATTAATGGTACCGGTGAACTAATGGTTTCAGTGTACGTACTAATGGATTAATGGTATCGGTGTACTAATGGTATCGGTGAACTATTGGTACCAGTGTACTAATGGCCTAATGGAATCGGTGGACTAATGGTATCGGTGTACGTACTAATGGATTAATGGTATCGGTGTACTAATGGTATCGGTGAACTATTGGTACCAGTGTACTAATGGCCTAATGGTAACGGTGAACTAATGGTACCAGTGAACTAATGGTGTTAGTGTACGTACTAATGGACTAGTGGTACCGGTGTACTAATGGTACCAGTGAACTAATGTAGTAATGGTACCAGTGAACTAATGGTGTTAGTGTACATACTAATGGACTAATGGTACCAGTGAACTAATGGTATCAGTGTACGTACTAACGGATTAATGGTATCGGTGAACTAATGGTACCAGTGTACTAATGGAATCGGTGTACGTACTAACGGATTAATGGTATCGGTGAACTAATGGTACCAGTGTACTAATGGTATCAGTGTACGTACTAACGGATTAATGGTATCGGTGAACTAATGGTACCAGTGTACTAATGGAATCGGTGTACGTACTAATGGATTAATGGTACCAGTGAACTAATGGTATCAGTGTACGTACTAACGGATTAATGGTATCGGTGAACTAATGGTACCAGTGTACTAATGGAATCGGTGTACATACTAATGGACTAATGGTACCAGTGAACTAATGGTATCAGTGTACGTACTAACGGATTAATGGTATCGGTGAACTAATGGTACCAGTGTACTAATGGAATCGGTGTACGTACTAACGGATTAATGGTATCGGTGAACTAATGGTACCAGTGTACTAATGGTATCAGTGTACGTACTAATGGTACCGGTGAACTAATGGTACCAGTGTACTAATGGAATCGGTGTACGTACTAATGGATTAATGGTATCGGTGAACTATTGGTACCAGTGTACTAATGGAACCAGTGTACTAATGGAATCGGTGAACTAATGGTTTCAGTGTACGTACTAATGGATTAATGGTATCAGTGTACTAATGGTATCGGTGAACTAATGGTACCAGTGTACTAATGAATTAATGGTACCGGTTAACTTATTTGTGTAACATTTAATGCAACCTCTTTGGCTAAATACAAACATTCATATAACGCATACACTGCCCAGCAAAAAACAAATGCACCGCTGTGAAAAGTCTTCTCCAGCACATCCCAAAGATTCTCAATGGGGTAAAGGTGGCGTAACCTAGACCTGATCAACAGAAACAACCCGAGTTTATAACACGGCGCCCTCAGACTTGCATGGTATCGCCCATCATTACACCCTGATGTACCCCTCACAAGATCAATCTGAACTCATCAGACCACATGATCATCTGTTCTTTTCCCTATGCTCCACAGTCCATTAGCCTCACTGATAAATGATTTTGTTAAGGCTACACAGAAGTTTAGTTCCAATCCCTTGAGTTATCTTCACATCATTTAAATGCTCTTACTTTACTTTTTTATTATTAAATATAGCCATGGCTTCCCAACCACATTTCTTCCTTCCAGACTTTAATAATAATAATAATAATAATAATAAAAAATCGACAGTTTTTAAGCTAATTGAATAATTTCAGCAAGCCCCTTAGTTGTTTTCTTTGCTTCATACAGGCCAATAATTTGACCCTTAAAGGCTTATAAATATTTGCTTCGATAAATCCAGGCGGTGACTTTTCCCTTAGGCGAGAAAGTGCATGATCACATCTATTCTGAAAATATACAGCATTTTATCAGAGTTATGCATGTTTTATGAGAGTGAACAGGTTTTTTACAACCTCAAAATTTTTAAGACAATTGCAGGAAGCACTACACCGGTACCATGAATACTACCATTCTACGGTTTTAGGATAAACTGCCATTATGGATGTGACAATTTGAAGTAATTTGAATGTAATGTGTCTGAATCGTTAGATTGCTGAATAGCACTGAACAGAGTGAATTAATCCAGAGTATTGCAAGCTTACTTGATGCAGCCGACGATGACCTGGCACAAGGGG